>CM061751.1:44362609-44962609 GCA_030979885.1 Lolium multiflorum | reverse complement strand
TATGGGTATATCTATTTCATGAAACATAAATCCGAAACTTTCGAGAAGTTTAAGGAATTCCAAAGTGAAGTAGAAAATCAACGTAACAAGAAGATCAAATTTCTACGATCTGATCGTGGAGGTGAATATCTGAGTTATGAGTTTGGCATGCATTTAAAGAAATGCGGAATACTTTCACAATTGACACCGCCGGGAACACCTCAACGTAATGGTGTGTCCGAACGTCGTAATCGAACTCTCTTAGATATGGTTTGTTCTATGATGTCTCTTACTGATTTGCCGTTATCATTTTGGAGTTATGCATTAGAGACAGCCGCATTCAATTTAAATAGAGCACCATCAAAATCCGTAGAAACGACACCGTATGAATTATGGTTTAATAAGAAACCTAAGCTGTCGTTCCTGAAAGTTTGGGGTTGCGAAGCCTATGTAAAGAAGTTACAACCGGACAAGCTAGAACCCAAAGCGGAGAAATGCGTCTTCATAGGATACCCTAAGGAAACTATAGGGTATACTTTCTATCACAAATCCGAAGGCAAAATATTTGTTGCTAAGAACGGAACCTTTCTTGAGAAAGAATTTCTCACTAAAGAAGTGACTGGAAGAAAAGTAGAACTCGATGAGATTGATGAATCTATACTCGTTGATCAGAGTAGCGTGATACGTCCAATTTGCATCACTATTTTATATCATAATTTGCTGTTATTCATTAATATATTTCATATTGGGACACAATACTTATGTTATTTCATCTATTTTGCATGTTTCATGATTATTTGGGGATCGAGCACCGGAGCCAGGATTCTGCTGGAAAAAGCACCGTCAGAATGCAATATTTCGGAAGATCAACTGTGGAAGGAAGTTTTACCAAAAATCCTATTTTTCCAGATGACGGAGGAAGCCAGAAGGGGGAGCCAGCTGGACCCAGGGTGGGCCCACACCATAGGGTGGCGCGGCCCATGGCCTGGCCGCGCCACCATGTGGTGTGGGGCCCCCTCGGCCTCTTTCGCCTCCTTTTCTTCGTGAAACCCTTCGTCCCGAAGACCTAAGCCACAGAGGAATCCTCACGAAGGGTTACAGCCACCTCTGCGGGGCGGAGAACACCAGAGAGAAAGAGCTCTCCGGCGGGCAGGAATCCGCCGGGAAATTCCCTCCCGGAGGGGAAATCGACGCCATCGTCACCGCCATCGAGCTGGACATCATCTCCATCACCATCATCATCATCTCCACCATCATCACCGCCATCTCCACCGCTGGACATCGTCACCGCTGTAGCAATTTGGGTTTGATCTTGATTGTTTGATAGGGGAAACTCTCCCGGTACTGATTTATACTTGTTATTGATGCTATTGAGTGAAACCATTGAACCAAGGTTTATGTTCAGATTGTTATTCATCATCATATCACCTCTGATCATGTTCCATATGATGTCTCGTGAGTAGTTCGTTTAGTTCTTGAGGACATGGGTGAAGTCTAATTGTTAGTAGTGAACTATGGTTGAGTAATATTCAATGTTATGATATTTAAGTTGTGGTGTTATTCTTCTAGTGGTGTCGTGTGAACGTCGACTACACGACACTTCACCATTTATGGGCCTAGGGGAATGCATCTTGTACTCGTTTGCCAATTGCGGGGTTGCCGGAGTGACAGAAACCTAAACCCCCGTTGGTATATCGATGCAGGAGGGATCGCAGGATCTCAGAGTTTAAGGCGTGGTTAGATTTATCTTAATTACTTTCTTGTAGTTGCGGATGCTTGCAAGGGGTATAATCACAAGTATGTATTAGTCCTAGGAAGGGCGGTACATTAGCACAGGTTCACCCACACAACACTTATCAAAACAATGAAGATTAATCACTGTATGTAGCGAAAGCACTAGACTAAAATCCCGTGTGTCCTCGAGAACGTTTGGTCATTATAAGTAAACAAACCGGCTTGTCCTTTGTGCTAAAAAGGATTGGGCCACTCGCTGCAATTATTTCTCTCGCATTTTACTTACTCGTACTTAATTCATCTGTTACATCAAAATGAATACTTGTCTGTGAGCATTTACAGTGAATCCTTCATCAAAACTGCTGTCAACACCTTCTGCTCCTCGTTGGGATCGACATTCTTACTTATCGAAGATACTACGATACACCCCCTATACTTGTGGGTCATCAAGACTATTTTCTGGCGCCGTTGTGAAGCGCTATTGGTAAGCGGAATTGGTAAGGAAAACCTTTACTGTTTGTGCTGATTTTATTTCTGCCTGCTGCTATAAGTCATTATGGAGAGATCTTCTCTTCAATTTCTATTTGGGAAATCTACTACTACTACTGCAACGGTAGTGGATGAGGCGCCAGGTGAGGAAGTAATACCATATAAAATACCTACGAAAATTATTGAACATGTTATGGATAACCGCTATGAAGGGGATGGAACTGTCCATCCTGGTGATCATTTACTGTTTTTGCATGAATTATGCGGGTTATTCAAATGTGCAGGTATTGCTATGAATGAATTATGCGGGTTATTTTAGGAAGAAACTATTCTCTATATCGCTGTCTGGTAAAGCGGCGCATTGGTATAAATTGCTGAAGAATGGTGATTCTCTTGATTGGGAGGACATTGTGCCTTTATTCTATTCCAAATTTTATCCTCCAAGTGAAATTCACAAAGATCGGAACCACATATATAATTTCTGGCCTCATGATGGAGAGAGTATTGCCCAAGCTTGGGGAGATTGAAGTCTTTAATGCTCAAATGCCCCATTCATGAGCTTCCTGGTAATGTTATTATTGATAATTTCTATGCAAGACTTTCTTTTCAAGACAAGACCTTGCTGGATACTTCTTGTTCTGGATCATTTACACGCAATAAAGAAGAGTTTAAAAGGGACCTTCTTGATCGGATCCAAGAAAATACTGAAGGTTGGGAGAATGACAAAGATAGAGAATCAGGTATAATTTATGATTATAAATGCATTGAAGCTTTTATGGATACTGATACATTTCGTAATATGAGTGCTATATATGGTCTTGATTCTCAAGTTGCTGCAAATCTTTATAAAGCTTTTGCCTCTCATTATGAATTGCCTAAGAAGAATTTTGGTAAGTATCATGAACCGTATAAAGATAAAATTGATCCATCTATTAATAAGTGTGTTGTAATTGAAACTGCTGATCGCGTTATTCCTGAAGCTTATATTGAAAAAACTCCTTTTCCTGCTAAAATGAAAGAGTACTCTATTATAAATAGTGCGGTTCATAAAAGTGAAAAGAAACCTAGAGAACCTGAAGAACAAATAAAAGTTGAACCTGCTGTTGCAATTGTTAAAGATCTTGTGACTGAAAATGTGGAGGATGGTCATATTATTTTCTGTGAAGATGCTTCTAATATTGTTTCACATCCTAATAAACCCAAACAAGCTAGTGTTCCTATGCTATCTGTTAGAATTGGTGATCATTGCTATTATGGTTTATGTGATATTGGTGCAAGTGTTAGTGCTATACCTTATACCTTTACACGGAGATTATGCACGAAATTGATTCTTGTGAACTTGAAGATATTGATGTGGTTATTCAGCTGGCTAATAGAGAAACTATTTCACCAATTGGTATTGTTCGAGATGTGGAAGTTCTATGTGGTAAGATTAAATATCCTGCTGACTTTTTGGTACTTGGTTCTGCTGCTAGTGATTATTGTCCTATCATTTTTGGTAGACCTTTTCTAAATACTTGTGGAGCTATTATAGATTGCAAGAAAGAGAAAATTTTGACTAAATTTGCTGGTGAATCTTATGAGTTTAACTTCTCTAAATTTACTAAAACTCCTTATAAAGCTGATTTGCCTAGTAATGATTTTAAAATGGAGCAGTGTGCATCTATTGTTCTTGTTCCTAATAATCCTTTGCAGCAACATTTGGAGGATAGCGAGAGTGAAGTTTTTAGGAAAGAAAGAGATGAGCTTGAGGAGATTTTTCTTCGCCAACCTATTCTCAAGCATGATTTACCGGTGGAAGACTTGGGTACAACACCGCCACCAAAGGAAGATCCTGTTTTTGATTTAAAGCCTTTACCTGATAATCTTAAATATGCTCATATTGATGATAAGAAAATATATCCTGTTATTATTAGTTCTAAGCTTACAGAGTTTGAAGAAGAAAGATTATTGCAAATATTGAAGAAACACCGAGGTGCTATTGGCTATACTCTTGATGACTTGAAGGGGATTTCTCCCTCTATTTTCCAACATGCCATTAATATGGAAGATGATGCAAAGCCTGTTGTTGAACCTCAGCGTCGTCTAATTCCTAAGATGAAGGATGTGGTAAGAAATGAGGTATTACGACTTCTTGAAGCTGGTATTATATATCCTATTGCTGATAGTAGATGGGTTAGTCCTGTGCATTGCGTTCCTAAGAAAGGAGGAATAACTGTTGTGCCTAATGATAATGATGAGCTTATACCTCAAAGAGTAGTTGTAGGTTATAGAATGTGCATTGATTTTCGAAAAGTTAATAAGGTTACTAAGAAAGATCATTACCCTTTGCCTTTTATTGATCAAATGCTAGAAAGGTTGTCTAAAAATACTCATTTTTGTTTTCTTGATGGTTATTCTGGGTTTTCACAAATTGCTGTTAAAGCTAAAGATCAAGAGAAAACCACTTTTACTTGTCCCTATGGAACTTATGCTTATAGGCGTATGCCTTTTGGTTTATGTAATGCTCCTGCTACTTTTCAAAGATGCATGTCTGCTATTTTTCATGGCTTTTGTGAGAGTATTGTGGAAGTATTCATGGATGATTTTTCCGTCTATGGGAATTCTTTTGATAGTTGCTTGCGAAACCTTGATAAAGTTTTGCAGAGATGTGAAGAAACTAACCTTGTTCTTAATTGGGAGAAATGCCACTTTATGGTTAATGAAGGAATTGTATTGGGACATAAAATTTCTGAGAGAGGTATTGAAGTTGATAGAGCTAAAGTTGAAGCTATTGAGAAGATGCCCTATCCAAGGGATGTTAAAGGTATTCGTAGTGTTCTTGGTCATGCTGGGTTTTATAGGAGATTTATTAAAGATTTCTCCAAGATTTCAAAGCCTCTTACTAATCTCCTTCAAAAAGATGTACCTTTTGTTTTTGATGATGATTGTAAGGAAGCTTTTGAAACTCTAAAGAAAGCATTAACAACTGCTCCTATAGTTGAACCTCCTGATTGGAATTTACCTTTTGAAATTATGTGTGATGCTAGTGATTTTGTTGTAGGCGCTGTTCTTGGACAGCGAGTAGATAAAAAATTAAATGTTATTCATTATGCTAGTAAGACTCTTGATGCTGCTCAAAGAAATTATGCTACTGAAAAAGAATTGTTAGCTGTAGTCTTTGCTTGTGATAAATTTAGATCTTATATTGTTGATTCAAAAGTTACAATTCATACTGATCATGCTGCAATTAGATACCTTATGACAAAGAAAGATGCTAAGCCGAGGCTTATTAGATGGGTACTTCTTTTGCAAGAATTTGATTTACATATTGTAGATAGGAAAGGTGCTGATAATCCTGTTGCTGATAATTTGTCTAGATTGGAAAATATTACTTATGATCCTGTTCCTGTTAATGATAGTTTTCCAAATGAACAATTGGCTGTAATAAAGGTGAGCTCGCGAGACAGTCCTTGGTATGCTGATTATGCTAACTTTATTGTTTCCAAGTACTTGCCTCCAACCTTTTCAGCTCAGCAGAGGAGGAAATTCTTTTATGACTTGAGGCATTTTTTGGGATGACCCACACTTATATAAAGAAGGAGTGGATGGTATTATGCGAAGGTGTGTTCCCGAATATGAACAACAAGAGATATTGAGTAAATGTCATGGCAGTGCTTATGGAGGACATCACGCCGGAGATAGAACCGCACAAAAGGTTCTACAATCAGGTTTTTATTGGCCAACTCTCTTCAAAGATGCAAGGAAGTTTATTTTATCTTGTGATGAATGTCAAAGGGTTGGTAATATCTCCAGACGCAATGAAATGCCTATGAATTATACTCTTGTTATTGAACCGTTTGATTGTTGGGGATTTGACTTCATGGGACCTTTTCCCTCTTCAGAAGGTAACACGCATATACTTGTTGCTGTTGATTATGTTACTAAATGGGTGGAAGCCATACCTACAAAAAGTGTTGATGGTGATGAAAGGATCGTATGCCGCACCTAGAGGGGGGGGTGAATAGGTGCTAACCAATTTTTAGTTCTTTTTCAATTTAGGCTTGACACAAAGGTAAATTCTCTAGATATGCAACTAAGTGAATTTACCTATATGACAAGGATATCAACTAAGCAAGATATAGCTACGCAATAGTAGATAGAGTGGGATAGAGGTAACCGAGAGTGAAGCACGCGATGACACGGAGATGATTCCCGTAGTTCCCTTCCTTTGCAAGAAGGTACGTCTACGTTTGGAGGAGTGTGGTTGCTACGCAAGCCAAACCAACAGCCACGAAGGCTTCACTCAGATCTCCTGTGAGCAATGATACGTCTCCAACGTATCTATAATTTCCGATGTTCCATGCTTGTTTTATGACAATACCAACATGTTTTGTTCACACTTTATATCATTTTTATGCGTTTTCCGGAACTAACCTATTGACGAGATCCGAAGGCCCACTTGCTTTTTCTGCTGTTTTTGGTTTCAGAAATCCTAGTAACGAAATATTCTCGGAATCGGACGAAATCAACGCCCAAGTTCCTATTTTCATCGGAAGCATCCAGAACACCCGGGAAGGACCAGAGGGGAGCCCTGGGGGCCCCACACCACACCCCGGCGCGGCCAAGGGGGGGGCGCCCCCCTAGGGTGTGGGCCCCCCAGAGACCCTCCGACTCCGATTCTTCGCCTATTTAAGCCGTCGTGACCTAAAACCTCGACACCAATTGACGAAACTCCAGAAAGACTCCAGGGGCGCCGCCACCGTCGCGAAACTCCAATTCGGGGGACGAACTCTATTCCGGCACCTGTCGGGACGGGGAAGTGCCCCCGGAAGGCTTCTCCATCGACACCGCTGCCATCTCCACCGCCATCTTCATCACCGCTGCTGCTCCCATGAGGAGGGAGTAGTTCTCCATCGAGGCTCGGGGCTGTACCGGTAGCTATGTGGTTCATCTCTCTTCCATGTACTTCAATACAATGATCTCATTGAGATTCATATGAGTTTGTATCACTACTATTTATGTGCTACTCTAGTGATGTGTTATTAAAGTAGTTTTATTCCTCCTGCATGTGTGCAAAGGTGACAGTGCGTGCACCGTGTTAGTACTTGGTTTATGCTATGATTATGATCTCTTGTAGATTATGAAGTTAACTATTGCTATGATAATATTGATGTGATCTATTCCTCCTACATATGCATGAAGGTGACAGTGTGCATGCTATGCTAGTACTTGGTTTAGTCTGTTGATCTATCTTACACTTAAGGTTACTAAAACATGAGCATTATTGTGGAGCTTGTTAACTCCGGCATTGAGGGTTCGTGTAATCCTACGCAATGTGTTCATCATCCAACAAAAGTGTAGAGTATGCATTTATCTATTCTGTTATGTGATCAATGTTGAGAGTGTCCACTAGTGAAAGTCTATTCCCTAGGCCTTGTTCCTAAATACGCTATTGCTTGTTTCTTGTTTCTTGTGTTACTACTGCTGCATTACTACGCTTGTTTCTTTCAAAGCACTTTTCGGTGTCATTGCCATTGCTCTTGCTTATTCATACCACATGTTCACTATCTCTTCGCCGAACTAGTGCACCTATTAGGTGTGTTGGGGACACAAGAGACTTCTTGCTTTGTGGTTGCGGGGTTGCATGAGAGGGATATCTTTGACCTCTTCCTCCTGAGTTCGATAAACCTTGGGTATCCACTTAAGGGAAACTTGCTGCTGTTCTACAAACCTCTGCTCTTGGAGGCCCAACACGTCTACAAGAATAGAAGCTCCGTAGACATCAAGCACTTTTAGGCGCCGTTCCGGGGAGGAAAGGTAAAAGGTACTCACACTCCGGACCTCGGCTACCAAGCTATTTTCCGTCATTGTAAGTACTCGAAGCTATTTCCTTTAGATCCTGCAATTGCAACTTTTTGTTTCTTGTTTACACTAGTTAGGCATAATGGAAAACAACAAAAAATTTAGTGAGCTTTTTAATCTTTTTCCTAATTTAGAATTGTTTGATGCGAAAATTAAAAAACCTATGGAACCTTATTTGCATGTTAGTAGCGATGTTATTAGTATGAATGCAATTACTGCTAATGCTATGGAGAAGTCTAAGCTTGGGGAAGCTAGTTTTTGTGGTCTTTTTAGCTTCCCATCTTTAGGGGAGAAAATTTGTTCTGATAATGCTTTATCTCCCATATGCGATAACTTTAATGATGCTTCTGATATTTTGAATCCACCTGCTGAAAGTATTCCGTATAAAATACCTATGAAAATTATTGAACGTGTTATGGACAATCACTATAAAGGGGATGGAACCGTCCATCCTAGAGATCATTTACTGTTTTTGCACGAATTATAGCGGAAATTGTTATTCTAAAAGTGTGCATTATATTTATAACTTTTATCCTCGTGATGGAGAGAGTATTTCTCAAGCGTGGGGGAGATTGAAATCACTAATGCTCAAATGTCCCATTCATGAGCTCCCCCGTAATGTTATTGTTAACAATTTTTATGCGAGGCTTTCAGGACAACACAAGGACTATCTGGACGCGTGTTCGGAGGGATCTTTCACAAGCAAGGAGGTTGAAGCTAGGTGGGACCTCCTTGATCGGATTGAGGACAACGCTGAAGGATGGGAGAACAATGAAGGTAAAGAGTCAGGTATAAATTATGATTATGAATGCATTGAAGCTTTTATGGATACCGATGAATTTCGAAATATGAGTGCTACTTATGGTCTTGACTCTCAAGTTGCTGCAAATCTTTATAAAGCCTTTGCTTCTCATTTTGAATTGCCTAAAAATAATTTTGATAAGTATCATGAACCTTTTAAAGAGGCTTGTATGAAGAATGAAATTGTTGTTAATTATTGTAATGAGCATGCTCAAACTCCTAAGAATGCTATTTCCTATAAGCATGTTAATTTTTGTGGAATACATAGACCTTGTGGAATTAATCAAATCAAAGATGAATATTGCATCCATCATGCTAATGAAAAAACTAGAAAGTGGTTTAGGGCTCTAGATGATCTTGGTAAAAAAGTTTGTGCCCTCTATCCTTTTATTTGTGAAGTTTGCCATGAAGTGGGTCATTTTAATTTTCAATGTTCCTCCAGTGATATTTTGAACCCAATGAGTGCTGCAAATTTGTATTGTGATGATGAAATTACTCCTAATCAGCATGATGAACTTACTTTATTTTTGGGGTGTGAAGAACTGTCGAGAAAAATCTCTTTGTTACATATGAGTGATCTTGATGTTGATGATGTCCTGCATGGGTGTTTTTCTTATTGCATTGATAATAGCCATACAAATACTTACATACAAAATATTTTAGAAGATGACACCTTGCCAAAATATGATAGGACCGCTGTGTGTTTTCAACTAATTAATGAAAAGGAGGGATCCTCCCAAGTTTCTTCTATTGTTTCTGAAAGTAAATCAGGTTATGCGGACAAGCCACCCTTCAAGCCTCTCCCTCCTGAAGAAGGGAATGATGAGAAGGAAGAGAAGGAGAAGAAGAAGGAACGAAGAAGAAGAAGAAGAAGAAGAAGAAGAAGAAGAAGAAGGAGAATAAAAAGAAAGAGGTAACATCATATCCCCGCGTATATGAGATAACGATAGGTAACCGTAAGTATGTTGCTCCTGATGATTATTGTGATAATGAATCTGAGTACGATGATCTTCCTATACCCTTTACCCATATTAATGATCATGATTTGGAAGAGCACACTAACTTTGATGTTGGAAATCTCTTTGGTACTGATTATGAAAGTAATGATGATAGCATTATTCATGTCCCCTCAAACGATGATATTGAAAGCTCTAAGCTTGGGGATGTTGTGCTCAAAGATCCTATACTTGAGACCTCTACTTTTAGTGAAAATGATGATATTACATATTCTGGTCTAGATAATCGCTATAGAGATGGATATGACACATGTTACAATTATCCTTATGAAACTTGTCATAGTTATGATAGGCTTACCAAAAACAATTTCCTTAATATGCAACTTGTTTACCATGTTCAAATTCTTGATAATAATCCTGCTCAAATTACTATTAATGAGAATAATTCTTCTTATGCCAAATTTAATGATACTTCTATGCATATGAACCATGATAAGAATGTTTTAAGTGATGGGTATATTGTGGATTTCATCAATGATGCTACTGAAAGTTATTATGAGAGAGGGAAATATGGTTATATGCATTTTAATAATATTAAGTTTCCCCTCTTTATGTTGAGAATCTTGAAGTTACTCGTGTTTTATCCTCTTATGCTTGTCACTTTGTTATTCATGAATTCATTTGTGTACAAGATTCCTCTTCATAGGAAGCATGTTAGACTTAAATGTGTTTTGAATTTGCCTCTTGAAGCTCTCTTTTGCTTCAAATACTATTTCTTGCGAGTGCATCATTAAAACTGCTGAGCCCATCTTAATGGCTATAAAGAAAGAACTTCTTGGGAGATAACCCATGTGTTATTTTGCTACAGTACTTTGTTTTATATTTGTGTCTTGGAAGTTGTTTACTACTGTAGCAACCTCTCCTTATCTTAGTTTTATGTTTTGTTGTGCCAAGTAAAGTCTCTATGGTAAAGTTGATGCTAGATTTGGATTGCTGCGCAGAAACAGCATTGCTGTCTGTCACGAATCTGGGTCTAATTCTCTGTAGGTAACTCAGAAAATTATGCCAATTTACGTGAGTGATCCTCAGATATGTACGCAACTTTCATTAGTTTTGAGTTTTTCCATTTGAGCAACTCTGGTGCCATTTTAAAATTCGTCTTTACGGACTGTTCTGTTTTTGACAGATTCTGCCTTTTATTTCGCATTGTTTCTTTCGCTGTGTTGGGTGGATTTCTTTGTTCCATTACCTTCCAGTAGCTTTGAGCAATGTCCAGAAGTGTTAAGAATGATTGTGTCACCTCTGAACATGTGAGTTTTTGATTATGCACTAACCCTCTAATGAGTTTGCTTAAAGTTTGGTGTGGAAGAAGTTTTCAAGGGTCAAGAGAGGAGGATGATATACTATGATCAAGAAGAGTGAAAGCTCTAAGCTTGGGGATGCCCGGTGGTTCACCCCTGCATATATCAAGAAGACTCAGCGTCTAAGCTTGGGGATGCCCAAGGCATCCCCTTCTTCATCGATAAATTATCAGGTTCCTTCTCTTGAAACTATATTTTTATTCAATCACATCTTATGTACTTTACTTGGAGCGTCTGTTTGTTTGCTTTTGTTTTTGTTTTGTTTGAATAAATGCTTGTGTGGGAGAGAGACACGCTCCGCTGGTTCGTATGAACACATGTGTTCTTAGCTCATAATATTCATGGCGAAGTTTCCTCTTCGTTAAATTGTTATATGGTTGGAATTGGAAAATGCTACATGTAGTAATTGCTATAATGTCTTGGGTAATGTGATACTTGGCAATTGTTGTGCTCATGTTTAAGCTCTTGCATCATATACCTTACACTTATTAGTGAAGAAATACATAGAGCTTGTTAAAATTTGGTTTGCATGAGTGGTTTCTCTAGAGTCTAGATATTTTCTAGTAAGATGTTTGAACAACAAGGAAGACGATGTATAGTTTTATAATGCTTGTAATATGTCTCTTATGTGAGTTTTGCTGTACTAGTTTGTGCTTGTGTTTGCTTCAAACAACCTTGCTAGCCTAAACCTTGTATCGAGAGGGAATACTTCTCATGCATCCAAATCCTTGAGCCAAACAACACTATGCCATTTGTGTCCACCATACCTACCTACTACATGGTATTTTCTGCCATTCCAAAGTAAATTGCTTGAGTGCTACCTTTAAAATTCCATCATTCACCTTTGCAATATATAGCTCATGGGACAAATAGCTTAAAAACTATTGTGGTATTGAATATGTACTTATGCACTTTATCTCTTAATAAGTTGCTTGTTGTGCGATAACCATGTTCATGGGGACGCCATCAACTACTCTTTGTTGAATTTCATGTGAGTTGCTATGCATGTTCGTCTTGTCTGAAGTAAGAGCGATCTACCACCTTATGGTTAAGCATGCATATTGTTAGAGAAGAACATTGGGCCGCTAACTAAAGCCATGATCCATGGTGGAAGTTTCAGTTTTGGACATATATCCTCAATCTCAAATGAGAAAATTATTAATTGTTGTTACATGCTTATGCATAAAAGAGGAGTCCATTATCTGTTGTCTATGTTGTCTCGGTATGGATGTCTAAGTTGAGAATAATCAATAGCAAGAAATCCAATGCGAGCTTTCTCCTTAGACCTTTGTACAGGCGGCATAGAGGTACCCCTTTGTGACACTTGGTTAAAACATGTGCATTGTGATGATCCGGTAGTCCAAGCTAATTAGGACAAGGTGCGGGCACTATTGGTACACTATGCATGAGGCTTGCAACTTATAAGATATAATTTACATGATGCATATGCTTTATTACTACCGTTGACAAAATTATTTCATGTTTTCAAAATCAAAGCTCTAGCACAAATATAGCAATCGATGCTTTTCCTCTATGAGGACCATTCTTTTACTTTCAATGTTGAGTCAGTTCACCTATCTCTCTCCACCTCAAGAAGCAAACATTTGTGTGAACTGTGCATTGATTCTTACATACTTGCTTATTGCATTTGTTATATTGCTCTGCATTGACAACTATCCATGAGATGTACATGTTACAAGTTGAAAGCAACCGCTGAAACTTAATCTTCCATTGTGTTGCTTCAATGTCTCTACTATGAATTTATTGCTTTATGAGTAACTCTTATGCAAGACTTATTGATGCTTGTCTCGAAAGTACTATTCATGAAAAGTCTTTGCTATATGATTCAATTGTTTACTCATTGCATTTACATTGTTTCGAATCGCTGCATTCATCTCATATGCTTTACAATGGTATGATTAAGATTATGTTGGTAGCATGTCACCTCAGAAATTATCTTTTATCGTTTACCTACTCGAGGACGAGTAGGAACTAAGCTTGGGGATGCTGATACGTCTCCAACGTATCTATAATTTCCGATGTTCCATGCTTGTTTTATGACAATACCAACATGTTTTGTTCACACTTTATATCATTTTTATGCGTTTTCCGGAACTAACCTATTGACGAGATGCCGAGAGGCCAGTTGCTGTTTTCTGCTGTTTTTGGTTTCAGAAATCCTAGTAACGAAATATTCTCGGAATCGGACGAAATCAACGCCCAAGTTCCTATTTTCATCGGAAGCATCCGAACACCGGGAAGGACGGAGGGGAGCCAGGGGGCCCCACACCACACCCGGCGCGGCCAAGGGCGCGCCCCTAGGGTGTGGGCCCCCCGGAGACCCTCCGACTCCGATTCTTCGCCTATTTAAGCCGTCGTGACCTAAAACCTCGACACCAATTGTGAAACTCCAGAAAGACTCGGGGGCGCCGCCACCGTCGCGAAACTCAATTCGGGGGACGAACTCTATTCCGGCACCCTGTCGGGACGGGGAAGTGCCCCGGAAGGCTTCTCCATCGACACCGCTGCCATCTCCACCGCCATCTTCATCACTGCTCCCATGAGGAGGAGTAGTTCTCCATCGAGGCTCGGGGCTGTACCGGTAGCTATGTGGTTCATCTCTCTTCCATGTACTTCAATACAATGATCTCATTGAGATTCATATGAGTTTGTATCACTACTATTTATGTGCTACTCTAGTGATGTGTTATTAAAGTAGTTTTATTCCTCCTGCACGTGTGCAAAGGTGACAGTGCGTGCACCGTGTTAGTACTTGGTTTATGCTATGATTATGATCTCTTGTAGATTATGAAGTTAACTATTGCTATGATAATATTGATGTGATCTATTCCTCCTACATATGCATGAAGGTGACAGTGTGCATGCTATGCTAGTACTTGGTTTAGTCTGTTGATCTATCTTACACTGAAGGTTACTAAAACATGAGCATTATTGTGGAGCTTGTTAACTCCGGCATTGAGGGTTCGTGTAATCCTACGCAATGTGTTCATCATCCAACAAAAGTGTAGAGTATGCATTTATCTATTCTGTTATGTGATCAATGTTGAGAGTGTCCACTAGTGAAAGTCTATTCCCTAGGCCTTGTTCTAAATACTGCTATCGCTGCTTGTTTCTTGTTTTCTTGTGTTACTACTTTGCATTACTACGCTTGTTTACTGTTGGGCAAAGCACTTTTTGGTGTCATTGCCATTGCTCTGCTTATTCATACCACCTGTATTTCACTATCTCTTCGCCGAACTAGTGCACCTATTAGGTGTGTTGGGGACACAAGAGACTTCTTGCTTTGTGGTTGCAGGGTTGCATGAGAGGTATATCTTTGACCTCTTCCTCCCTGAGTTCGATAAACCTTGGGTATCCACTTAAGGGAAACTTGCTGCTGTTCTACAAACCTCTGCTCTTGGAGGCCCAACACTGTCTACAAGAATAGAAGCTCCCGTAGACATCAAGCAACGCCACAAAGGCCTAGCCCACTTCCACTAAGGGATTTCCTCGAGGCGGAAACCGGGCCTTTACAAAGTTCTTGGGGCACACATCCACAACCAAATTGGAGGCTCCCAAATCTGTAACAATACAACAATCAACAACAACACATCAACAACAAATCAACTAGGGAACCAAATAGGAACACTAGCATGAGATCCCTCAAACAAGAGAGGGGGAAATGAAGAACGCTTCGGTGAGGATGTAGATCGGTGTCTTCTCCTTCGAATCTCCAAAGATCAAGAGCTTTGGTTGGGGGAGGAAGGAGATCTTGCAAATCTTGACTTTCTTGAGGTGGCTCTAATGGAGGTGGCTTGGCAGATTTCTTGTGTAATGATTGAGCAAGCAACCAAGGTAGAAGAAGGGGGGTATTTATACCCCCTCCCAAAATTGAGCCGTTGCTGCTTCCGGGGGGCCGGATAATCCGGTCCAAGTAGGGGCCGGATAATCCGCCCCCCCGGATAATCCGGCCTTGAACAAAACCGTGACAAAGTCCGGCCAAAATCCGGCCCATGTCAGAGACACATTTCTTCCAGTCCTTAGCCAAAATCGAGGGGGCCGGATATTTCCAAAATATCCGGCCCGGATAATCCGGCCCTGGTACAATACCGGGACATTATCCGGGCAAATGTCCGGCCCCCCTTACTGCTGCTTTCCGTCGAAGACTTAGCCAAAAACAGGGGGCCGGATATTTCAAGAATATCCGGCCCGGATTATCCGGCCTGGCCAAACTTTTCTGTTAACTTTTGACAGACCGACCAAATCCAACACACGCAAATATGAAACTATGTAATCCCTGTACCACTTAATCAAACATTAGTGTATCACATATATTGACATCAAACACACAAAACATAATGCAAGAGATGTTCTTTCAATCTCCCCCTTTTTGGTGTTTGATGACAATATACGGATTTGCCAAGGAATCACAATAGAGACAAGCATGATGGCAAAACATAGAGGCACTCCCCCTACATGTGTGCATATA
The DNA here is from genome assembly GCA_030979885.1 of Lolium multiflorum. Taxonomy (NCBI): domain Eukaryota; kingdom Viridiplantae; phylum Streptophyta; class Magnoliopsida; order Poales; family Poaceae; genus Lolium; species Lolium multiflorum. The sequence continues at coordinate 44,946,956 of CM061751.1, read as the reverse complement.
AGTAATTTGCATTTGAATACAAATACACAACACATAGGAGTATGGTGCCTCAACACAAGAGATATCCAACATGAGCTCTAACAAAAGACATTGACACATATGAAGTTGAGATAGGAAGCAAGAAATCATACCCATGTGTAGATATATAATGCGGAGATATAGCATCACACACAATGTAATATCCTTGATCTCAACAAATAGAAATCCGAAAACCATAACAATGTCTCACACCACATAGCACATAGTTTTGAACGGCACACAAACAAACCAAATAGTTCAACTAAAAAGGAACACAAGCAATATAAGAATGATAAACGCATATGCTTGTGCCCAAACCATGCAAATCCCCGAGAATCCTAATAGAACACTTCTCCCCCTTTGGCATCGAGACGCCAAAAAGGGGACAAGCGCGATGCTACACGTCCCATGAGAATCACTCGGAGGCATCATCATCATCGGACTCGTATGCCACTTCCTCTTCTTCTTCTTCCTCATGTCAGGTGCATCCGGAGAGCGGCGAGAGGTGTTGGACCTTTGAAGGCAATCATCAAGATCACTCCATGGAACCTGTGCAGAGTGCCATCCACTGTAACCCTGGTGAGCTGGAGGCTGAGGCGGGGGTCCTTGATCACCACTAAGCTTGTGAAGAATAACCGCCTGAGTATGCTTAATCTCAGAACGCTCTCGGCTAGCTGCATAGTTCTCCTTATGGATCTCAATGTTCATGCAAAGGATGTGACGCTGAAACCAACTAAGCCGGGTCACTTGCTTCCTCATAGCCGGGACATCAGGATGACGAGCAGGAGCAAAACCACTAGAACGAGCATCACCCATGAAAGTGTCAGGAGCAGGTACAGCTGAAGAGACTGGCTTAACCATGTAGGCCTTCTTGACATGGTGCTTCACCAGAGGGTACCCACTCAAGTCTTCACCAACCACAGCCACAGAGTTGTTGATGAGAAGCTGAATGTAGGGAGCATAGGGTATGGAGGTCCGGGAGACCATGGCATCATGGATCTCATGGAAGATAAAGTCCATGATATCAAGAGTGAAGTCCTGTTCGTCATTCCCATCACGAGCACACTTATAGCTGAGGTGCATAAGGTTCACAAGGACTCCCCGGAGAGCATCATTGTTACCACCACTTGGGCAAATGGTTGCCCGAAAGAACCGAAGCAACTGACTGTATATGGGAAGCAGCCCCTTAGCTTGACCAATTTTTCCCGCTGAGGTATAGAGATGCACAAGAGCATTCTTATCTGTCTGTTGTGGTCCATGAAGGCGACGACCCCCATCAACAGGAACTCCAAGAAAACCAGCAAATTGGCGCAGAGTGGCACTGCAGTGAGTGGAGCCAGTCATCCATTCCATAGTGTGTTCCTCATCTTTCTTGATTGCCAAAGTGGCAAAGAATTGCTTCACCAACTCTGGGCTATAGTCACATTGAATCTTCATGATGTCAAGCAAGCCCATCCTTCCAGCTACCCAGATGGCATCTTCAAAGTGATTGTTTTCAGCCAGAATGTCCACATCGATAGCTTGCATGGGTCTCAGATTCTTCATGGGCTCATAGATGTCCTTGTAGATGAACTCCTGCTCCATGCACCAGTATCTCCTGCCCTCTATCTCTTCATCCCTTGGAACATCTTCATACCAGTTCTTCATGCGGATAGCGGAATAAGAGACTGGGTCCATGGCCTTGTAGTTCTCCCTCACTTCCTTGTTCTTCCGCCTTGAAGTGACGGACTTGCGAGGTGCATTGGGTGCAAACTCGTCACTAGATCGATCATGCCTTGAGCGTCTCCGACCACCCCGAGAAGCACCACCTGTGAGAAGCAAAGGCGGGTAGCAAAGGAAAGGTAATGCTCATAAGTCATGTAAGATACGGTAATATACTCGAGAAGCATGCAAACAAGTCGGTACACATCTAGACATGATAGATTGAAGCAAACTGCAGCGGCGATGAAGCTCCAGGCCGGATAATCCGGGGTCCCCTGGGGGCGGATAATCCGGCCGGGCCGGATAATCCGGCCGGCTCGAGGGGCGGAAAATCCGGCCCTTCGAGATGTGCAGTTTTCCAATCAAAAACATGTCTAAAACTAGATCGGCCTCATAGCATGCAAGAGGAGTACACTACACACGATTTGGAACAACTAGACACCAATTCCACCAAGAAAATAGCACATATAAAACACAACATCTAGGGTTAGAGATTGTGAATCATACCCACATCCATTGTGGAAACCGCTTGGAGGAGAAGGTAGCTAGGGAGGAGATCCACCCGATCCACCCAAGAACTCCGAGAGGGGGCGGACGGAGCGGCTCCGGCGAGGAGGAGGAACTCCGGCGGCTTGAGGAGGAAGAAGGGGGGCGCGTGGGGGAACTGATTGGTGAGCCAACCGTTCACCCCGCGGCCTCCCTTAGTCCTCCCGCAAAACGCCCAGGCCGGATAATCCGGCCCAAAGTGAGGGCGGATAATCCGGCCCGGCCGGATATTCCGGGGCGCCAGGGGGGCGGATTATCCGGTGTTCTGGAAAATTCCAGAATACCGTAAATCCTGCCTATCTTTAGTTGGATATTTGCGAACCCATATGTGGTGCAATAAACTATCACGTCACATATGAGATGCATATTTACCAATAAGATGGGGCAACCTAGATCATCCGACCGAGAAACCTCAAACTCCAAGTTTTTACCAAACATGACAAATGAGCAAGATGGAAGTGGCTTATAGGAGAGTGTAGGCTTAGGTTTAGAGGGTTCAAACTGTTAATGGTACATGATCACTCAAGTTTGCAAGATACGAGCAAATAAGGCCAAACTTGAGTGATTTCCCATAAGAACATGGAGTTGTCAAATAAAGAACAATAAGACCCAAATAACTCCAACTCTTCACAAAGAATAGTGTGGTGGCCTAGGCCACCATGTATGAGTGTTGTGGCATGGCACCGCGAAGATATATCTTGGGTCCAAGCTACTACTCATCATTGAAGCTCACATATCAACATATGATATTAAGAGAATGATTTCTTAATGTTGGCATTATGGGGGAGGGATAGCTCAATAATTTAAACCGCACTCCCCCTATTTCCATGCCCACATCTAAACCAAATAAAGTTTTGAGACGAAGGTGTGTTTGCAAGATGGTCAAGCTATACTCCTTGAATCAATGATATTTAGCTCATTCCTCAAATAAGAGAACCTTGCTTCATCAAGAGGCTTCGTGAATATATCGGCAAGTTGATCTTTGGTAGGAACATAGATAAGCTCAATATCACCCCGGGCAACATGATCCCTAATGAAATGATTCCGGATCTCAATATGCTTCGTTCTTGAATGTTGCACCGGATTATAGGCAATCTTGATGGCACTTTCATTGTCACATAATAGAGGCACTTTGTCACAAATGACACCGTATTCCTTTAAAGTTTGCCTCATCCATAACAATTGAGTGCATCCACTTGCGGCGGCAACATATTCGGCTTCGGCGGTGGAGAGAGATATACAATTTTGCTTCTTAGAAGACCAACACACCAAGGACCTACCAAGGAATTGGCAAGCCCCGGAAGTTGATTTCCTATCATCCTTGTCACCCGCCCAATCCGCATCGGTATAACCATTGAGAATAAAGCTTGAGCCTTTGGGGTACCAAATACCATATCTTGGGGTATCAACCAAATATCGAAAGATTCTTTTGAGAGCCATCATGTGGCTCTCTTTAGGAGAAGCTTGATACCTTGCACACACACCAACACTCAACACTATGTCCGGTCTAGATGCACAAAGGTAAAGCAAGGATCCAATCATGGAGCGATATACCTTTTGATCCACCTCTTTACCATTGGGATCTAGTGCAAGATGACATTTGGTAACCATAGGAGTGGCCACACCCTTCATCTCGGTCATCTTGAACCTCTTGAGCATGTCTTGGAGATATTTTGCTTGGTTGATGAAGGTTCCTTCCCTCAATTGCTTGATCTCAAAACCAAGGAAGAACTTCATTTCTCCCATCATAGACATCTCAAACCTATCGGTCATAAGCTTTGAGAATTCATCATTGAAAGCTTTGTTAGTAGATCCAAATATAATATCATCAACATATAATTGGCAAACGAAAAGCTCCCCATTGACCCTCTTAGTAAAAAGAGTGGGGTCGATTAGCCCAACATCAAACCCACGGTCTACCAACAATTCCTTAAGGTGCTCGTACCAAGCTCTAGGAGCTTGTTTGAGACCATAAAGTGCTTTATCAAGCTTGTAGACATGGTTAGGAAAGTTGAGATCCTCGAACCCCGGGGGTTGCTTAACATAAACCTCTTCATGCAAAGGACCATTAAGAAAAGCACTTTTCACATCCATTTGTTGTAACTTAAAGTTATGATGCGATGCATAAGCAAGAAGGATACGGATGGACTCAAGGCGAGCCACGGGAGCATAGGTTTCCCCAAAGTCAATACCCTCAACTTGAGAGAACCCTTGAGCCACCAATCTTGCCTTGTTCCTCACAACATTTCCAAACTCATCTTGCTTGTTCTTGAAAATCCATTTAGTGCCTATAACATTGCGGCACTCCTTAGGCTTCTTTACTAAAGTCCACACTTTGTTGCGCTTGAAGTTGTTGAGTTCTTCATGCATAGCTTCCAACCAATCTGAATCTTCAAGGGCTTCAAATACTTTCTTGGGTTCCACTAAGGAGATATAAGCATGATGATGGCTAAAGTTCGCCAATTGCCTTCTTGTGGAAACCTTTGCCCTTACATCACCAAGAACCTTGTCATGTGTGTGTCCAAGACGCTCAAGTTGCCTTTCTCTTCTTGCTAGTCGACGGGTCTCGATCTCCTCCTTGGTTCTTCTTGGCCTTGGAGGTGTCACTTGATCAACTTGATCATTTGGGTCCCCGTCTTGACCTTCAACGTGAGCTTCCTCAATTACTTGGGAGCTTGATCTTGGACATCATTTGGTGCGGAGCAAATATCAAATGGATACTCGTCGGAACCATCATGAATTCTTGGTTGATCTTGACCTTGATCTTGTCCTTGATCTTGCACACTAGAGGGAGGGTTTTGTTCTTGTTCTTGGGTTGGTGCATCATTTGCTTCACTTGATGGGGTTTGTTGATGTTGAGAAGATGAGGGCTCCACCGTGGTAGAGCATAGTTCTTCCCGAGACGCCACACCGTGTCCCTCAATGGGGCGGAAAAATCCCACACCCATTCTTACTATGGCATCTTGAGGTATTTCATCACCTGCACAAACATCAACTTGCCCCACTTGGGAGCCATCATTTTCTTCGAACTTCACACTACAAGATTCAATGATAATCCCGGAGGATACATCAAAGATTCTATAAGTGTGAGATTCGGCACCGTAACCAACAAATATACCCTCCAAAGCTTTAGGAGCGAATTTAGATAAACGAACTCCTTTGATTTTGTAGAAACACTTACACCCGAACACCTTGAAGTATGAGATATTAGGCTTGTTCCCGGTGAGTATTTCATATGGAGTCTTGTTCAAGCCCTTGCGGAGATAGAGCCGGTTGGAGGAGTGACAAGCGGTGGAGATGGCTTCGGCCCAAAAGTTATAGCGGGATTTATACTCCGCCATCATAGACCTTGCCATATCCATAAGAGTCCGGTTCTTCCTCTCCGCAACACCATTTTGTTGAGGGGTGTAAGCAGCGGAATATTGATGACGAATCCCCTCATCACTAAGAAAATCATTGAGTGTGTAGTTCTTGAACTCGGAGCCGTTGTCACTTCTTATTGCCATAATGAGGAGGTTGTGTTGGCGTTGCACCTCGGTAGCAAAGTCAATGAATATTTGTTGAGTCTCATCTTTCGTCTTGAGAAAGTAGACCCAAGTGTATCTTGAGTAGTCATCGACAATCACCAAGCAATGTTTCTTCGCACCAAGACTTGCATGAGTAACGGGACCAAAGAGATCCACATGAAGGAGCTCCAAGATCCTCTTGGAAGAGATAATGGTCTTGCTTGGATGCGGAGAGTCATGCATTTTGCCTTCAACACAAGCCCTACAAACACGATCTTTGGCAAAAGAAACATTTTCCATTAGTCCCACAATATGGTTCCCCTTGTGAAGACTTTGCAAAGTTCTCATGTTGACATGGGCTAGGCGGCGATGCCACAACCAACCCACATCCGCCTTTCCGAATAGGCACATCGCACTTGACGTGGTGGTCCCCGAAAAGTCCACCACATACAAGTTGTGTTCGCGATACCCAACGAATGCGACTTTTAGAGTCTTGCTCCACAAGAGGACCACAATATCATTATCAATAAAGACGGCGAAACCCATCTTGCCAAGGGCGGAAACGGAAAGCAAATTGTAACCAAGGGTTTTGACAAGCATGACATCCACAAGAGTAATGTTGTGTGCAACCACAACCTTGCCAAAACCCAATACCTCGGATGTAGAATTATCGCCAAAGGAGACGGTGATATCATTAATGTTAGGCCTCAACTCCTTGACGAGGTTCTTGCCGCCGGTCATATGACTTGTACATCCACTATCAAGTACCCATTTTGAACCTCCGGCGGCATAGTCCTACATGAGATCAATTCTTGGATTTAGGTACCCATTTCACAATGGGTCCTCTTTTGTTAGCAACAAGGGTCTTTGGGACCCAAATAGACCAAGCAACATAACCATCATATGGACCAACATATTTAGCATAAACATCACCATAATAATCTTTAAATAAAACATAGTGAGGGTTAGCAATTCCCGCATCATCATCATTCATGGTTTTGCCCTTGGAGGCTTCACCATTAGTGACGTCTTTCTTCTTTTCTTGTGCGGGCTTGGCCTTTTGCTTGTTTGCCTTCTTTGCCTTGGCATTAAAACCAAGGCCCTCCTTCCCATTGTTTGATCTTTGCTTACTCAAAAGATCATCCAAAGAAAGTTTACTTTGGGGAGAGGAGGCCTTAGCAAGTTCATCCTTCAACCTAGCATTTTCCTCAACAATATTTGCATGATCACATAGAGGAGTAGAGGAACTAGGCACATCATATGAAGCAAGCCTAATTTGAAGTTGCTCATAGGATTTGGATAGGAGAGTGAATTCACTCTTCAAAGCTTTGTGAGCTTTGTCTAGTTCATCTAGATCCTTCACAAGTTTCTCATGATCAACCTCAAATTGGGCCTTATCCTTTTTAAGCACTTTAGACTTAGCCCTAGCAAGATCTCTAGCTTTAGTGAGCTTGTTAATTTTATCTTGAGGCTCTTCAAGAGTTTCTAGCCTCTCCTCAAGAGAAGCTATAGTTTCTTGACATTCCTCAAGAGCATTTTTAAGAGCATGAATTTCAAGAGAGTCTTCTCTCTCTATTTGACCCTTTTTCTCAAGCATATCACTTTGTTGTGCTAAACGAATCATGAGGTTTGAAACATGCTTTTTAGTGTTGCCTTGTAGGTTGAGAATGAAATCATCAAAATCTAGCATTTCTTGTTTCACTTTTAGACTAGCATCATCAACCCCTAGTTCACTAGATATGTTAGGCATAGAGGGGTTAGGAGATGATACCTCGGAGGATTTAGCCATGAGGCAACTTTCTTCCTCCACAAGGATGACCTCATTGGGGGATTCACTTGGTGATGAAGAGTTAGTGGAGAGGGAGGCAAGAGCGACCAATCCATTAGAGGTTGCATCTTCTTCATCATCAACATCATCATCTCCGGAGGTATACTCTTCTTGAGTTGATAGCACAATAGGTGTGTCCAAGGAGGACCTTGCCATGAAGCAATGTGCATTCTTGATAGGAGGGTTCTCATTGGGAGATTCAAAGAGAGATGAAGAGGGTATGTTGGTGGTGACGATGGCGGCCAATTCCTTTGAGCTTTCTTCATCTTCATCACCACTAGAACTTTCAACTTCATCGGATGAATATTCTTCCCTTGTTACTAGCACAACTCTTGAGGGCCTCTTGCCCTTCTTGGTCTTGTTGTTGTAGAACTTCTTGTTGGGGGCTTTTGAATATTTGCCCTTTGTGTCCTTGCTCTTGTCCTTGGGAATGAGCCTTCCATTATGAAGCTCTCTATTTTCATAGGGGCATTCGGCAATGAAGTGGCGCTTGTCATCACAATTGTAGCAAGATCTTGTCTTTGGACCAAAGCTAGTGAAACCACTTTTGTTGTTCCTCTTGATGTTGTCTTCCTTGGCCTTGGAGGGATCAACCCAAAAGGATTTTGCATGGAAGGCCATGTGATCATGGTAGTGGCATTGCAAATCTTCCGGATAGGACATACTCCAAGATGCCCTATAAGATTCTTGAGGAATCACTTCTTCACCGGAGTTGACCACCAAGGCAAGATTGGAACCTTTTGCCATTCCAAGAGCACGATTGCGAGAATCATGAGAGGTTTCCTCAAGCACCTTGAGAGCTTGCATCTCGTGCACGACTTGTTGAGAGGTGAGAGAGGAATAGCATTCCCTTCCCAACAAGGGTCTTGACATCAATGGGTACAAATGGCATCATGCATTCAATGTACTTCTCCTTGATCCAAGAGTCATTGATGTGGGTGGCACCAATAAGCCGGAAGGCATCGGCAACGGTGAGAAGTCTTCCATACATGACTTGATGATCTTCATCCGGTAGCCTCATGAACCCTTCGGCTTTATTCTTAAGAGCATTATACTTGTTCCTTCTTGTGCTCTCACTTCCAATGCAACTAGCGGCCAAGCCGTCCCAAGCTTCCTTGGCGGTGGTGTAGTTCCGGACACGATGCAATTCCGGTGTCCCCACACTAGTTTGAATCATGTGTAGGGCGGTGTTGTTGAGTTGACTATCAATTGCTTCTCTTCTAGTCAACTTGTCGGGGTTGTATGGCTTGAAGCCCTCCAAGATGATTCTCCATAGTTCATTGGAGGCACTACAAACATGAGAGCGGAACTCAAATTGCCAAGTATCGAAATTATCAACGGAAAACTTAGGTGGGTCACCCCGAATGTTCAAATGGGGATGGGGAACCGGTATATCGGGAGATAGAAAAGGTGGAGCTACTCGATTGTAGCTTTCACCTCCACTAGTTCCCCTAGGAGATGCACTTGTAGATTTGATAGTGTTTAAGTTATCACCTTCCACGGGTTTGGTAGATGAGGGTAAGTCCGAAGCCTCTCCCTCATTAACGCACCCGTGTCTTTTACCTCTACACTAGGAGCCTTGGGAAGGGCCGGAGCCAAAAGCTCGGCAATCATCTTTTTCATGCTTTCCATTTGGGCTTCCATGGAGGACTTCAACGAATTGAAGTCTTCCATGGAGACCGTCTTGGCGGCCCCTTCCGAGGGCTCCTCGTTCGGCATACTCTTAGGCGGTTAAGCCCGAAATAAGAGCCGAGGCTCTGATACCAATTGAAAGGATCGTATGCCGCACCTAGAGGGGGGTGAATAGGTGCTAACCAATTTTTAGTTCTTTTTCAATTTAGGCTTGACACAAAGGTAAATTCTCTAGATATGCAACTAAGTGAATTTACCTATATGACAAGGATATCAACTAAGCAAGATATAGCTACGCAATAGTAGATAGAGTGGGATAGAGGTAACCGAGAGTGAAGCACGCGATGACACGGAGATGATTCCCGTAGTTCCCTTCCTTTGCAAGAAGGTACGTCTACGTTTGGAGGAGTGTGGTTGCTACGCAAGCCAAACCAACAGCCACGAAGGCTTCACTCAGATCTCCTGTGAGCAACGCCACAAAGGCCTAGCCCACTTCCACTAAGGGATTTCCTCGAGGCGGAAACCGGGCCTTTACAAAGTTCTTGGGGCACACATCCACAACCAAATTGGAGGCTCCCAAATCTGTAACAATACAACAATCAACAACAACACATCAACAACAAATCAACTAGGGAACCAAATAGGAACACTAGCATGAGATCCCTCAAACAAGAGAGGGGGAAATGAAGAACGCTTCGGTGAGGATGTAGATCGGTGTCTTCTCCTTCGAATCTCCAAAGATCAAGAGCTTTGGTTGGGGGAGGAAGGAGATCTTGCAAATCTTGACTTTCTTGAGGTGGCTCTAATGGAGGTGGCTTGGCAGATTTCTTGTGTAATGATTGAGCAAGCAACCAAGGTAGAAGAAGGGGGTATTTATACCCCCTCCCAAAATTTTCTGCCCGGGGGAGGATAATCCGGTCTAAGTAGGGGCCGGATAATCCCCCCCCCGGATAATCCGGCCTTCAGAACAAAAGCGTGACATTGTCCGGCCAAAAATCCGGCCCATGTCCAGATTCACATTTCTTCCAGTCCTTAGCCAAAATCGAGGGGGCCGGATATTTCCAAAATATCCGGCCCGGATAATCCGGCCCTGGTACAATACCGGGACATTATCCGGGCAAATGTCCGGCCCCCCTACTGCGCTGCTTTCCGTCGAAGACTTAGCCAAAAACAGGGGGCCGGATATTTCAAGAATATCCGGCCCGGATTATCCGGCCTGGCCATACTTTTCCTGTTAACTTTTGACAGACCGACCAAATCCAACACACGCAAATATGAAACTATGTAATCCCTGTACCACTTAATCAAACATTAGAGTATCACATATATTGACATCAAACACACAAAACATAATGCAAGAGATGTTCTTTCAGGTGAGACCTCTTTAAAAATGCTTTTAGATATTATTTTTCCTAGATTTGGAGTACCTAGATATATTATGACTGATGGAGGTTCTCATTTTATTCATGGAGGTTTTAGAAAGACTCTTGCTAGGTATGGTATTAATCATAGAATTGCTTCCGCTTATCACCCTCAAAGTAGTGGTCAAGTAGAATTATCAAATAGAGAAATTAAATCTATCTTGCAGAAAACCGTTAATAAATCTAGAAAGAATTGGGCTAGTAAATTGAGAGACGCACTATGGGCTTATAGAACTGCTTATAAAAACCCCATGGGAATGTCACCTTATAAAATGGTTTACGGAAAAGCTTGTCATTTACCTTTAGAACTAGAACACAAAGCTTATCGGGCTGTTAGAGAATTAAATAAAGATCCTAAACTTGCCGGTGATAAGAGGTTGCTACAATTAAGTTCTCTAGATGAATGGAGAAGTGAAGCTTATGAAAATTCTAAACTCTTTAAAGAAAAAGTTAAAAAATGGCATGATAGAAGGATCATCAAAAGAGAGTTTAATATTGGGGATAAAGTCCTATTGTATCGGTCTCGTCTCAGATTCTTTGCAGGGAAATTACTCTCGAAATGGGAAGGACCATATGTTGTTGAGGAGGTGTATCGTTCAGGAGCAATTAAAATTAGCTCTCTCCAAGGCAATGCTACGCAAGTGGTGAATGGGCAAAGACTCAAGCATTATATTTCAGGTGATTCTTATAATGTTGATGTTGATATTATTCAAGTGGAAACACCGGAGGCTTTCATCAAAGGACAAATTGATAGTCCGCCAGAACTCGACTTTGAATAGGTAACAGTACTGGTAATGAAAAGTTCGCGATTTACTTTCCGAACATTATTTTTGTTGTTTTTGGAAAATATGAAAAATTACGAGTTCGAAACGGAGTGGAAAGGACGCACGGGCGTGCCACCATAGGCCGGCGCGGCCTGACACAGGCCCGCGCCGACCTATGGTCTGGCCGCCTCGTTGCCCCTTTCCGACTCTGGTTCGACCTGGTACTTTCCGTTTGTTCTGAAATTTTTTATTATAAAATCCCCCGGACCCCTGGAGGTCCGTATATCGTTTTCTCGACGTGTTTTGTTTCGAGCTGTTTCTGCCAGGATCTGTTTTCAATCTAGAAGCACCATGGTCTCCAAGAACAAGGGCAAGGAGCTTCCGGATGAAGATAATCAAGATCGTGAGTGGAAAGAAGAGGACAAGAGCGTCAAGGAAGAAGCAAAGGAGGATGAAGAGGAAGTCGAAGAAGTTCCGCAAGAGCACCCACGCACCACCATTGCAAGCATCGAAGTGGTGACAAACTCGCTCAACGCCAAGAAGAGCGCACGGATTAGGACCGGAGGAGGACTTCCCCGCCATTACCTAGCTCCAAGGACATCTTCTTCAGGCATTCACCATCCTTTCCACAATCTAATCTACAATAATCAAATTGAAAGGACTCCCAAGGCAGCACTGCCTAGCAATTGGGATATAGATCGTTCTAACAATGCAGGAAAGACGGAGCCCGAAGCTGAAGGTTGGGGAAATAACTCCAAGAGTTGGGACTCGTCGTCGGACAGACTTCTTAACCGCGTCGAGCACAATTCGGAGATGATTCGCAACCTCATATACAGGATTGATGAGCTTCAGGAGCTTATTGAGAAGCTTGTCAGGAATTCATCACCACCATCGCCAAAGGAGTAATCCATCATCGGTATTGGCATCCCCTTGGTTTGTTCCAAGCTTGGGGGAGTGCCGCGGTATCACATCATCATTACCTTTTACTTTTTACTATCAAGTAGTGTCATATCATGAGTAGGGAAGTTATCGTATGAGATGGGTTGCAATGTGGAAGTATCTCTCCTTTAGTTTGTCTATGTATCCCTTGGTGTGAGTTATCATTATGGAATATTAATGAGAAGTCTTATCATTTACATATTGCACACCTTATTTTAGTTTGCAATTTCTACTATATGATTGATCTTGATTTTAGTATTGGTACCACTTTGGGAGCATTAAGTAAATCTATTTGGTTTTGGCAAACTTAGCAATGGTCAATAGCAACAACACTTTGAGTTCAAGAAGAATAGAGGAAATACATGTAGAAGATGTTATTATCTTTCTTATCAGTTCTTTGCTTAGTATTCTAGAGTTAAAATTGTTTGTGCTTACAAGTAAGATGCATGATTGTTTCTATCACATGTATATTTGTTTGTTTCCCTCAACTCCTATGCTTGCTAATTAACCTTGCTAGCCAAAGACCTGTACTGAGAGGGAATACTTCTCGTGCATCCAAACCTGAACCCAAACCTATGCCATTTGTGTCCACCATACCTACCTACTTGGTATTTTCTGCCATTCCAAGTAAATACTTCATGTGCTACCTTTAAACAATTCAAAACTTATTACTTCTTATTTGTGTCAATGTTTTATAGCTCATGAGGAAGTATGTGGTGTTTTATCTTTCAATCTTGTTAGGCAGCCTCCACTAAAGGACTAGTGGCTTCATCCACTTATCCTATAATTTTGCAATAAGAGCTGGCAACGGGGTTCCCAGCCCCAATTAATCAACCTTCATTAATAATTCTCTTCACATGTTTTGCTCTGATTCATCAGTAAGCAACTTAATTTTGCAATAGACACTCCTCCATGGTATGAGATTGTTGGAAGGCACCCGAGGATTCGGTTAGCCATGGCTTGTGTAAGCAAAGGTTGGGGGAGTGTCATCCTTAAAATAAACTAAAGTACATGTGTAAACAAAAGAGAAGAGGGATGATCTACCTTGCTGGTAGAGATAACGTCCTTCATGGGAGCCGCTCTTTGGAGGTCTGTTTGGCAAGGGGGTTAGAGTACCCGCTACCAGTCGTTGACAACAACAAACACCTCTCAAAACTTTACTTTTATTCTCTTTATATGATTTCAAAACTGAAAAAGCTCTAGCACATGATTTAATCCCTGCTTCCCTCTACGAAGGGCCTGTCTTTTACTTTATGTTGAGTCAGTAAACCTATTTCCCTCCATCTCAAGCAAGCATTTGAGTTGTTGTGATCAAACTATTATATTGTGATTTGCTTCATCATGTCTTTACTCTTCCTTGTTTAGTACAAGTTTTACCTGAATGAATATAGCTTTGAAAGTCATCAATGATTAATATGATTGAGTATGCAAGTTTACCATAAGTTTTAATATGAGAGCGCTGCTCAATAGATAAGTATAATCTGTTAAATGTTCTCTGACCAAGAACAAAGTTTGCCATCACCAATTATGATCTCTTATGCACCTTTATTTGTGATTACCTTATACTTGTTTCAAGATTGAGTTATATGAGGAAGTTGTTTACTATAATGTCTTGTGTGAATGAATATGATGCTTCTTGTCCGTATTCTATTTATCGACTCTTCACTCCATAAACATGTGGACCTGTTTACAGAGTTCAGTTTCGCTTGGGGACAAGCGAAGTCTAAGCTTGGGGGGAGTTGATACGTCCAATTTGCATCACTATTTTATATCATAATTTGCTGTTATTCATTAATATATTTCATATTGGGACACAATACTTATGTTATTTCATCTATTTTGCATGTTTCATGATTATTTGGGGATCGAGCACCGGAGCCAGGATTCTGCTGGAAAAAGCACCGTCAGAATGCAATATTTCGGAAGATCAACTGTGGAAGGAAGTTTTACCAAAAATCCTATTTTTCCAGATGACGGAGGAAGCAGAAGGGGGAGCCAGCTGGACCCAGGGTGGGCCCACACCATAGGGTGGCGCGGCCCATGGCCTGGCCGCGCCACCATGTGGTGTGGGGCCCCCTCGGCCTCTTTCGCCTCCTTTTCTTCGCGAAACCCTTCGTCCCGAAGACCTAAGCCACAGAGGAATCCTCACGAAGGGTTACAGCCGCCTCTGCGGGGCGGAGAACACCAGAGAAAGAGCTCTCCGGCGGGCAGGAATCCGGGAAATTCCCTCCGGAGGGGGAAATCGACGCCATCGTCACCGCCATCGAGCTGGACATCATCTCCATCACCATCATCATCATCTCCACCATCATCACCGCCATCTCCACCGCTGGACATCGTCACCGCTGTAGCAATTTGGGTTTGATCTTGATTGTTTGATAGGGGAAACTCTCCCGGTACTGATTTATACTTGTTATTGATGCTATTGAGTGAAACCATTGAACCAAGGTTTATGTTCAGATTGTTATTCATCATCATATCACCTCTGATCATGTTCCATATGATGTCTCGTGAGTAGTTCGTTTAGTTCTTGAGGACATGGGTGAAGTCTAATTGTTAGTAGTGAACTATGGTTGAGTAATATTCAATGTTATGATATTTAAGTTGTGGTGTTATTCTTCTAATGGTGTCGTGTGAACGTCGACTACACGACACTTCACCATTTATGGGCCTAGGGGAATGCATCTTGTACTCGTTTGCCAATTGCGGGGTTGCCGGAGTGACAGAAACCTAAACCCCCGTTGGTATATCGATGCAGGAGGGATCGCAGGATCTCAGAGTTTAAGGCTGTGGTTAGATTTATCTTAATTACTTTCTTGTAGTTGCGGATGCTTGCAAGGGGTAAAATCACAAGTATGTATTAGTCCTAGGAAGGGCGGTACATTAGCACAGGTTCACCCACACAACACTTATCAAAACAATGAAGATTAATCAAGTATGTAGCGAAAGCACTAGACTAAAATCCCGTGTGTCCTCGAGAACGTTTGGTCATTATAAGTAAACAAACCGGCTTGTCCTTTGTGCTAAAAAGGATTGGGCCACTCGCTGCAATTATTTCTCTCGCATTTTACTTACTCGTACTTAATTCATCTGTTACATCAAAACCCCTTAATACTTGTCTGTGAGCATTTACAGTGAATCCTTCATCAAACTGCTGTCAACACCTTTTGCTCCTCGTTGGGATCGACATTCTTACTTATCGAAGATACTACGATACACCCCTATACTTGTGGGTCATCAGCGATACCGGAAGTTGTACCTGTACCGCCTACACCGGCAACAGAGGAAGCTAATGATAATGATCATGAAACTTCGAACGAGGAAACTACTGAACCTCGCAGATCGACAAGGGAACGTACCACTCCTGATTGGTTTGATCCTTGTCTAAATGTCATGATTGTGGATAACAATGATGAGGACCCTGCGACGTATGAAGAAGCGATGATGAGCCCAGATTCCAACAAATGGCAAGAAGCCATGAAATCCGAAATGGGATCCATGTATGATAACAAAGTATGGACTTTGGTAGACTTACCTGATAGCCGAAAGGCTGTTGAGAATAAATGGATCTTCAAGAGAAAAACAGATGCTGATGGTAATATTACTGTCTATAAAGCTCGACTTGTCGCAAAGGGTTTCCGACAAATTCAAGGAGTTGACTACGATGAGACTTTCTCACCTGTAGCGAAGCTAAAATCTGTGAGGATTTTGTTAGCAATAGCTGCATTTTTTGATTATGAGATTTGGCAGATGGATGTCAAAACGGCGTTCCTTAATGGAGACATTGAGGAAGAGTTGTATATGGTACAACCCAAAGGTTTTGTCGATCCTAAAAATGCTGACAAAGTATGCAAACTTCAGCGTTCAATCTATGGACTGAAGCAAGCATCGAGAAGTTGGAACCGACGCTTTGATAAGGTGATCAAAGACTTCGGGTTTATACAGTGTCATGGAGAGGCCTGTATTTACAAGAAAGTGAGTGGGAGCTCTGTAGCATTTCTGATATTATATGTAGATGACATATTGTTGATTGGAAATGATATAGAACTATTAAGAAGTGTAAAAGGTTATTTGAATAATAGTTTTTCAATGAAAGACCTTGGTGAAGCATCGTATATATTAGGCATCAAGATTTATAGAGATAGATCAAGATGCCTAATAGGGCTATCACAGAGTACATATCTGGACAAGATTCTAAAGAAGTTTAGAATGGACGAAAGTAAGAAAGGGTTCTTACCTATGTTACCAGGCAAGGTCTTGAGTAAAACTCAAGGACCGGCTACGGCAGAAGAAAGAGAAAGGATGAGTAATATCCCCTATGCCTCGGCAGTAGGATCTATCATGTATGCCATGCTATGTACTAGACCGGATATAGCACATGTTGTTAGTTTGACTAGCAGATATCAAAGTGATCCAGGAATGGAACACTGGACAGCGGTCAAGAATATCCTAAAGTACTTGAAAAGAACTAAGGATATGTTTCTTTGTTATGGAGGTGACCAAGAGCTCGTTGTAAATGGTTACACCGATGCAAGTTGGAACACTGATCCTGATGACTCTAAGTCACAGTCTGGGTACGTGTTTATATTGAATGGTGTTGCGGTAAGCTGGGCAAGCTCGAAGCAGTGCACGGTGGCGAAGTCTTCAACAGAATCGGAGTACATAGCGGCTTCAGAGGCTTCATCAGAAGCGGTATGGATGAAGAGGTTCATTGTAGAGCTCGGTGTGGTTCCTAGTGCATTGGACCCATTAATCATTTATTGTGATAACATGGGTGCCATCGCCAATGCACAAGAGCCAAGGTCACACAAGAGGCTGAAGCATATCAAGATGCGTTACCACTCGATTCGCGAGTACATCGAAGATGGAGAAGTAAAGATTTGCAAAGTACACACTGATCTGAATGTAGCAGATCCGTTGACTAAAGCTCTCCCTAGGGCAAAGCATGACCAACACCAGAATGCCATGGGTGTTAGGTATATTACAATGTAATCTAGATTATTGACTCTAGTGCAAGTGGGAGACTGAAGGAGATATGCCCTAGAGGCAATAATAAAGTAGTTATTATTTATATCTCTATGTTTATGATAAATGTTTATATGTCATGCTATAATTGTATTAACCGAAACATTAGTACATGTGTGATATGTAGACAACAAGAAGTCCCTAGTATGCCTCTTAAACTAGCTTGTTGATTAATGGATGATTAGTTTCATAATCATGAACATTGGATGTTATTAATAACAAGGTTATATCATTATATGAATGATATAATGGACACACCCAATTAAGCGTAGCATAAGATCTCGTCATTAAGTTATTTGCTATAAGCTTTCAATACTTAGTTACCATGAGATCATGTAAATCACTTATACCGGAAAGGTACTTTGATTACACCAAACACCACTGCGTAAATGGGTGGCTATAAAGGTGGGATTAAGTATCCGGAAAGTATGAGTTGAGGCATATGGATCAACAATGGGATTTGTCCATCCCGATGACGGATAGATATACTCTGGGCCCTCTCGGTGGAATGTCGTCTAATGTCTTGCAAGCATATGAATGAGTTCATAAGAGACCACATACCACGGTACGAGTAAAGAGTACTTGTCAGGAGACGAGGTTGAACAAGGTATGGAGTGATACCGAAGATCAAACCTCGGACAAGTAAAATATCGCGTGACAAAGGGAATTGGTATCGTATGTGAATGGTTCATTCGATCACTAAGTCATCGTTGAATATGTGGGAGCCATTATGGATCTCCAGATCCCGCTATTGGTTATTGGTCGGAGTGAGTACTCAACCATGTCCGCATAGTTCACGAACCGTAGGGTGACACACTTAAAGTTGGATGTTGAAATGGTAGTACTTGAATATGGAATGGAGTTGGAATATTTGTTCGGAGTCCCGGATGAGATCCCGGACATCACGAGGAGTTCCGGAATGGTCGGAGAATAAGATTCATATATAGGATTTCATTTTATGTGAATAAAATGTCGCGGAAGGTTCTATGGAAGGTTCTAGAAGGTTCTAGAAAAGTCCGGAAGAAACCACCAAGGAAGGTGGAGTCCACATGGGACTCCACCTCCATGGCCGACCAACCCTAGTGGGGGAGGAGTCCCAAGTGGACTCCCCCTTAGGGGGCCGGCCACCCCCCCATATGGGAGGTGGAACTCCCACCTTGGTGGGAGTCCTAGCTAGGCTAGGTTTCCCCCTCCCTATGGAAGGTTTTGGTTCGGGTCTTATTCGAAGACTTGGAGACCAACTCTTGGGGATCCACCTATATAATGAGGGGCATAGGGGAGGGGGCGGCCACCAAAGCCACAACCTGGCCGCCCCCCTTGAGTGGCCGGCCACCCCTCCCAAACCCTAGCCGCCCCCTCTCCTCCATAGCTCCCGCGTGCTTTAGCGAAGCGCCGGAGTTCTCCACCGCCACCGACACCACGCCGTCGTGCTGTCGGATTCAAGAGGAGCTACTACTTCCGCTGCCCGCTGGAACGGGAGGTGGACGTCGTCTTCATCAACAACCGAACGTGTGACCGAGTACGGAGGTGCTGCCCGTTCGTGGCGCCGGAACCGATCGTGATCAAGATCTTCTACGCGCTTTTGCAAGCGGCAAGTGAACGTCTACCGAAACAACAGCCTCATCTTGTAGGCTTTGGAATCTCTTCAAGGGTGAGACTCGATACCTCCTCGTTGCTACCGTCTTCTAGATTGCATCTTGGCTTGGATTGCGTGTTCGTGGTAGGAAAATTTTTGTTTTCTATGCAACGTTATCCTACACATGCCGCCTGTACAAAGGTCTAAGGAGAAAGCTCGCATTTTGGATTTCTCGCTTTTGATTATTCTCAACTTAGACATCCATACCGGGACAACATGGACAACAGATAATGGACTCCTCTTTAATGCATAAGCATGTGACAACAATTATTATTCTCATATGAGATTGAGGATATATGTCCAAAACTGAAACTTCCACCATGATTCATGGCTTTAGTTAGCGGCCCAATGTTCTTCTCTAACAATATGCATGCTCCAACCATTAAGGTGGTAGATCTCTCTTACTTCAGACAAGACGGACATGCATAGCAACTCACATGATATTCAACAAAGAATAGTTGATGGCGTCCCCAGAAGCATGGTTATCGCACGACAAGCAACTTAATAAGAGATAAAGTGCATAAGTACATATTCAATACTGTAATGTCCCAGGTTTAGAGACGATCGAGGGGTAGATTTTAGAAAGGGATGTGCATTGCATAGTAAATTCTGGGGAAATTTCGCGCTTTTAAACAAAAACTGCATCGAAGGGGGACAAGTTTCTCTCTCGACACCTTACAGGGTTAGGGTTTCGAGAGTGCGACAAACTTGCAACTCACCTAATTAAATTAGGGTTTTGAGAAGAGAGGAGAGTATTGCATTACAACTTAAGTTGCATGATTGAATTCAAACACAAGAACTTTTGAATTTCAAATTTAAACATCATATGAATATCTCATAATTCAAAATTGAGGTAATTCATTAAACAAATATGAATAATCAAGAATATAAACATTACATTTATTTAGTAAAGCTCATTAGGGAAACTTGAGCTTTATTGATATTCACACAAAATACAATGTCAATTACAATATCCAGAATTGAGATATAAATTTACAACACATTACAAGAATTGGAGAAATAGAAAATTAAAAGAAAAAGAAAAGAAAATTACAAAGTAAATGATCTATCCTAAATTCTATAAGATGAGTTAATCTTCATCTTGATCATTCCAAAGTTCCCTGCACACAAACACAACAAAAAGAGATTATGCCAAGTGGTAAAACCACTTGGCAGGTTAGTAGAAGAATGAAATTGAGTAGATATGGATCAGTTCTGCCGAGCTGATCATCTCAGCCAAGACACAAGCCAGATACCAAGCATGTGCACACACACACAGCCTAGCAGCTCACCAGGCCTTGTGCATGCACACACACACACAGCACAGGGGAGTCACCAAATTGGTGCCAGGCCAAGCTGTCGACCAGAGGAGCCAACAAAGGTTCATATAAAACCTTTTCACAGCCAGAAACCCTAGCAGCTCATCGGCAGAATCTCCAAAGGGTAAGAACACCAAGAACAGCAAGAACAGGAAGAACAGCCAGAGCTGTTCAACCTGTCCAACCTCACCACTGAATCAGACCAAGAATCACAAGTCACAAGGAGGAGCAGGGCAAGTCAAGCAAACCACCAGAAGCAAATCCTCTACAACAACACTTTAATCTAGGAGCTGGAGTGAGGTATACACTTCATCATGAGCAAACCAGATGGTTTTGCTCATAAATTGCACAGGCATGATCTCAAACACACCACAAGGGTAGAAACCCTATATGTGAGTCATCATATGGCTACTGGCCAAATTGGTGCAAGTGAACAAGAGAGAAACAAATAGGAAAGCACCCTGGGAACATTGGCTATGCCAAACCAGTGACATAATCAAAGAAATCCAACAAGGGATGATCCTATCTAGCTAATCAGTTTCACTCAGCACCTATAGCCACTACACCATCAGACAGATAGACTATAAAGTGTCTATTCTTGTTTGTCAACATCAAAGATCACTGGAAATCCAACAAGGAATTACCCAGTGATGCATTCACTAAGCCATAGCAAGCCAACCAGGGTGGGAGCTACCTAAACAGCAATGAATTGCTGTCAAGGTTACCTCAACCACTGAAACAGCCAAACCACCAAGCCAAGCACAAATATCATCACCCAAATGGGTTCAAAGAGGGGCTAGGGTCCCCAACCACTGTTGGCATCCCTCTAGCTCCAAAGTTCAATGAAAGATCATCACTGCAAGCAGTTCACATCACTTATCCATCAAACAAAGCAAGGTAATACAGATAAATGAATTATACAAGTAACCAAGTCACCAGAATCATGCAATGATCCAATGGATCACTGCAAGTATCAACAGGTGCTTGAGCAAGTACCATCACACCAGGCCAAGCCTGTGTGATACACACACACATAGAGTGAGCAACAGTGAGGCACAGTCACCAAATAGCAGCTTTTACAAGCAACTGGTGATCATATGAACACCAGAAGCTTGCTAGAGCATGCTACTGCATGCTAGAACTCATTCTAAGCATTAACACATGGACAGATAATTAAATTAATCATATAGCTGAACAATTGCATCACAGATAAGGGCATCAGGCAGCACAATTGTATCCAGAAGCACTTCATCAAAGAAAGGGGCAGTTAAAGTAACAACTAGGCTCAAATGAGCATGTCCATGAATTGAGCACAGATATAATCTCATCAGGAGCACTGGCACTTGCCAAGGCAAGGATCATCACAGCATGATCAAGCCGGGGAAAGCATGGCATATACAGGAAAGGAATATTATACAGAGAATCAGCAGGAGCCACTAAATTACACAGAGCACCACAGCATGCTCATGAGCAATAGTTCATAAGTTGCAACAGCAAGCAATTGAGCAAGAACAGTAGCACAGCAACAAGCAAGCAGCAGCACAGCACGAGCTAGCAAGGCACAGCAACAGCGCATAGTCACGGCAAGCATCTCAACATGGAGATGCAGGCCAGTGGCTGAGCAAGACGAAGAGGATGAGGAGAGAAGTGAGCAGAGCAGAGAGGGAGAGTAGGAGGCAATGGATAAGCCAGGGCGGCCATGGCGGCCACGGCGGCCACGCCGGGCGCAGCGGCGCCAGGCCAAGCCAGGCCACGGCGGCGCCACGGCACCCGCACGTCGGCGACGAGATCGCCACGGCACTTCACGCCAGGCGACCAGAGACGAAGGGGGGCAAGACAAGCAGGCGGCGCTTCACAAATCGCCGCGGTGGATCTGGAGCGCCGTTGAACGGCGGTTCAGATGCGCCATATCTCGCCGGCGGCGATGGCCGGAGATGGCCGGAACAATTCGGAGAAGACGGCGGCGACGCGGGATCGCCGAGCCGTGAGGGCTAGGATTCGTGAGCGAGTGGGGGAGAAGGGGTCGGTGCGACCGACCGAGCCACGAGTGGCTCGGGTTAGGGTTAACCCGCTGGGCCACCCTGACAGGTGGGCCCAGGGGCAAATATGTCTTTTCATAATTACATTAAATACAGAAACTTTGGAATTTTATAAAAAATGATTGATAGCTCTAAAAAAATAATTAAAAATATGAAAATAGATCAGCATAAAATTCTCTATCATAATAAAATACAAAAGGGAATTTTTGAAGACAATTAAGAATAAGTCTTCATTTGAGGATTTAAATAATCATTTAAACCACACATATAATTTTCAATAATAAAAATAAGTCCATTAATGCATTTGGACTTCAAAAACACCTTGACAACATTTCAAGGTTGTATTTACAATAAATATAGTATCTCCAAATTATTCTTAGTAATAACTTCCTACATGAAATAATAATGACATCGGAAGGGGGGAACAAACCCTAAAACTGGAACCATGCATAATTGCTTCTTTAACCATTGCCCTTATCGGACAATGATGCTATTTTTCAGAACCAGAGGACAAGGGTCAGTCCACACCATCCAACTGCAAACTTTGCAGTGTTCAGGCAAGTTCATCACTTGCTCATGTCATTTGAGTATTTCTATCAAATTAATTGCAAAGTACTATGGTTATCACTATTGCATAAAAATCAAAACCACTACTTTCATAACTATGAATATGACTATGTGGTGGGCAATGGAACCATGGATTGTGTTGATGTGGTGGAGGTTCCATTGCACGGGTTTATATCCATCTAGGATTAAACAACAAATGTCGTCCAGTGATTCTTGTGCCGTAATACCCGTGTTAACCATAAGATCCGGAGTGGGACGGAGTAGTCAAAAGTGTTTCCACCTCTCGTTCATCAACGGATGCGCTTTACCGTAGACACTTGTATCTGTCAGGGCAAGCGGTTGGCTGGGGAAGCCTTAAGTCCCCACGGCATAGTCCGTAGACACTTGTCGCTCGAAGTGCAAGCGGTTGGCTGGGGAGGCCTTAAGTCCCCACGGTATTGCGGTCTATGATGGGTTGCAGCTACCGGCGAAGGAGTTTGGTTAACGAGTCCCAAACTGTTGTCGTGGTCGGGGTCCACCCGTGAGTGGGAATAATGGGACCGGCGAGGACCCAGGGTCGGGGTATGCAACAAAGGGTGGGTGTTCGAGGTAGCGGAGGAACATGATTGGCTAGACCTTATACCGGGCCTCACACCAAAGGAAGTGTGGACGGGAAAGCTGCCCGGTTGGCACCAAGGTTAAGATCTCTTATGGGTAAAGCAACACACCTCTGCAGAGTGTAAAGAACTGTGACCTGTCACTCCCTGTTCCGGGATTGAGGAACTGCGAACGCGGCCGGAAAGGAGCTCCATGAAGTTCTAGTAAACCGGTGAAGGCTGACGGACATAGCTCTTTGAAATAAAAGCAATCTCTTGAAGAAATGTTTATCAAAACCTGCATTGGTATTAGACTTTCTGGTCTAATATCGTAGCTAGTGCATTAAACACCTCTTATCTATAATGAACTTGTTGAGTACGCTCGTACTCATACCACTCTTAAATCCCATGCTTAGATTGTCTGAATCGTCTGGAGGAGGACTACGACAACAATGAAGGAGCCGAGATCATCGGCTACGATGAACCAGACCTCTCAGGAGGAGTTGAAGGCGTAGACTATCTCATAGTCTACGGATCCGGGGAGGCCTCCGGAGGAGAACAAGCCTAGAGATATCCGAGTAGTAGTAGTAGCCGAGCAGCCCGAACTCTTAGTATTTAGCTGCTCGAGGCAATAAATGTATAGTTTAATGAGACTCCTATATTGTAAGTTAAGTTGGGTTCACCTCGAACCCAGGAGTATCCCTCTTAGGACCCAAGAGGAGCTCCAAGACAATATATGTTTGATGCTTGTAATAATAAGTGAATGAGTTATGGACCCTGCTATGTTCTGTTGTACTACTCTGAGGGATGTAATATTTGCGGAATGGTACTTCGTGAATGTTATATCAACGACTGGCATACTACAACATGCAGTGGTATGCAGGGTCACCACAGTTGGTATCAGAGCAAAAGCTTTGACCTTAGGTTGGAACCTAGTAAATGGGACCAAACGTTAGGAGTCAAATAGGACTAATAAAGAATTCTCTAAAAATATGGTGTATATTCAATTGAGAATACAACAATCATATCTTTTAGTGCGATAATTCTTTATTATCTCTATTATGATGCATTATTACTAATCTCATAATCTTTCTATTTCTACAGCCAACATGGCAAGTTCACGACCGGGAAGAAACGTGAAAGTTATGGATTCCACACTGAACGAGTACCAAGGAGGACTTGCAGATATCCTACGAGCCATGTTACTGGAATTTGGGTGCGATCCCCAGATTCCAGTAAAGAAATACATGTTCTATGATGGTCCGGTATTGGCCAAGTGCAGGGTAGGACTGCGACTTCCCGAATCTTTGGGAATGAGCGTAGTCATGCCAGCTGGGGAAGCAAGGACAACCAACACAGCTTACCATATAGCTGTTATGAGAGCCATAACCGACATACGGGAACATAAGACGAAGGAGCTTATGGATTCCGAGTTCTCCCATATTCCTCATAATCAGGAGGAAGAAGATCCCATGCTCAACCACTACAAATATGCTAAACGCAAACCCATAGCAGCGGCAAAATATATGGATAATAGCCGCAACTTCATATCATTACTCTTTCAGTTGAACCATCATCTGATAGGAGCAATTGATACGATGCTTGAGGAATTCACTGAACCCAAGGAGGAGAGTAGGGGGAAAGAACCTATGGAGAATGTGGTGCACACACCAGTTTATTCAGCTGGTGACTACATCAGTATTGATCCACTTGCACGTGAACCTACACCTGCTACACCTGGGAACTACCTGGGTAGTTCCTATGGGGGATACGAGGGCGGAGAGGAATCCGGAAACAAGCAGCGTTCCGAGACTCCTATCGAGAATTCCAGGGGTTGGCGTTGGGGATATGATACTGGAACCCATAGTACTACTGAGTATTATGATGGGGAGATGAATGATGACGCAACAACCCAGAACCAGAGCTATCCTAGTAATGAAGGAGTGGATGGAGGATATCCGACACAAGTTGAGTCGGGTATGAGTTTTGGTAACCCTTATGGTGTGGCTACAGGAGAGTACACCCGATGGGTGGACTATGATGCACTCAATGATCAGTTTGTGAACACTGATTTCTCCTTAGGATCATCATCGGATTCGGATTACAAGCCAACGGGGAGACCTTATGTTCCAGGGTCTATCAGGAGGACGACACGTTCGACCGGATGGAAGCCTGGAATGTACCGGGAGTGAAGATCGACTAGAGTCCACCAAGGGAGGCGAGGCTATAATACACAAGTACCACGTGTATTATAGTTTGTAATATTTGTATAAATTTGTACATATACTTTAATAAGTGAGTTTGCATACTCACATCGACTTGAGTATTGTAATAAGACCACTTATGTATGTATATACATGGTATATGTTTTGTATGATTTGGATTTGCTTCTTGATTTCCATTGCGTGACTAGTTCTGTGCACAAGGTTGAGCTCAGAAAACTTGCGCATGGAGTAATTATGAGTATCATCTTGTGTTGCAGAACTAGGGGGTTATGTCGGGAGCGTTAGGAGAGGAGACCGAAGCGCAGCGCATGGAGCGCGAAGCCAAGCAAAAGGAGGAGGCTGAGGGAGCAGCCAGAGATCAGTTACCACCACCACCACCACCCATGACACAGCAGAATTTTATCCAGTACATGCAGATGGTAGAGGAGAGACAGCGTGTAACGTTGGAGCAGCAGAACAAATTCTTCCATGATTTGCTGCAGCAAAACAGGGTGGAGAGACCTGAGAACCCGGGAGTCACATTAGCAGACTTCCAAAACACTAAGCCTATATCTTTTGCATACGCGCCCGAGCCAATGGACGCGGAAGATTGGCTGATGGATACTGAGCGAAAGCTCAACACTGTTGGATGCAATGACCTGGAGAAGGTCCGTTATGCTACACACTTGTTGTGTGGACCTGCCGCATCATGGTGGGACAATATTGTAGCCGTTTATCCGGCTGGAAAGGTATTTACCTGGGAGGAATTCACGAGGAAGTTCAGGGAATCCAATGTCCCTGAAAGTATTGTGGAGTTGAAGCGTCGAGAATTTGAAAGTCTCGAGCAGAAGGACAAGGCAATCCTGACCTATGTCAGGGAGTTTTCTAAACTGTCCCGGTACGCTGTTGAAGAAGTCAACACCGAGGACAAGAAGAAGAAGAGGTTTCTGAGGGGGTTAAGTCCCCAGTTCAAAGTACAGCTCCGTATGATGAGAGCGACGGAGTTTCAAGAGTTGGTGGATGCAGCCATCACTCTAGAAGACGACTTCAAACAACTGCAAGAAGAGAAGAGGAAGAAGGCCAAGTTTGAGCCTAAGAGGTTTGTTAGTAACAAGCCCAATACCAGCTTGAGTTTCAAGCCAAGATACAACAACAACAACAACAACAACAACAACAACAACAACAACAACAACAACAACAACAACAACAACAACAACAACAACAACAACAACAACAACAACAACAACAACAACAACAACAACAACAACAACAACAACAACAACAACAACAACAACAACAACAACAACAACAACAACAACAACAACAACAACAGCAACTACTATGGTAGTAGGAAGAATCAGGCATTTCAGACTGCAAATCAAAGCGTTTGCAGGAGTTGTGGACTCACAGGGCATTTCGCCAAGGATTGCAAGAAACCAAGGATTATATGCTTTGGTTGTCGCCAGGAGGGGCACATGCTGAAGGACTGCCCCAAGAGAAACACTGGAGGAGGTCAATCTGGAGGAGGAGGAAATCGAGGAAACACCGGAGGGAGCTGGAAGAATAAGAAGCCCTTCGGCAAGCTGAACTGCACTAGTCTGGAGGAGGTGGTCAACTCCGATCAGGCGGTGATAGGTACGCTCCAGATACTCACTCATCCTGGCAAAGTACTTTTTGATACTGGTGCAACTACATCATTCATTTCTCAACAATTCATCATCAAACATGGGATTAGTTGCACTAAGTTAGATACACCCATAACCATACTTTCTGCGGGGGGAACGATAGTAGTAACCCATGCCAAACAAAAACAAGTCATTATGATCAATAAGTGCGCGTTTGACGCGGACCTGTTCATTTTACCGATGAAGGACATTGATGTCATTCTTGGTATGAACTGGTTGGAAGCTAATGGAGCATTGATCGACTGTGTGAACAAGACGGTATCGTTGAAAAGCCCCGATGGAAGTAGAATGATCTACCAAGGCGACAAACATACACAGATTGAAGTTGAGCTACAGCTGAATAGCATGAAGGAGGTGAAGTTAGAAGATATACCTGTAGTAAATGAATTCCAGGATGTGTTTCCTGCGGAATTACCTGGTATGCCACCAGATAGGGAGATAGAATTCACTATCGACCTAATTCCAGGAACAGCTCCGATTGCTAAAGCACCATATAAGATGGGGCCCAAGGAGTTGAAAGAACTTAAGGAGCAATTGGATGACTTGGAACAAAAGGGATTCATTCAAGAGAGTGTTTCACCATGGGGATCACCTGTGATCTTCGTGGATAAAAGAGATGGAGGAAGAAGGATGTGCGGAGACTACAGGAATCTAAACAACGTCACAATCAAGAACAAGTATCCACTTCCAAGAATACAAGATCTATTTGATCAAGTTAGAGGCGCGGGAGTCTTTTCCAAGATTGATCTAAGATCCGGTTATCACCAGATAAAGATCAAGAAGGAAGACGTTCCGAAAACTGCCTTTGTCTCAAGATATGGACACCATGAATACCTTGTAGTACCTTTTGGATTGACCAATGCCCCAGCAATATTCATGAATCTCATGAATAAGATATTCATGCCATATCTAGACAAGTTTGTCATCGTATTTATCGATGATATCTTGATATATTCCAAGAACAAGGCTGAACATGCTGAACATTTGAGGTTAGTGTTGCAAACACTAAGGGAACATCAACTCTATGCCAAACTTAGTAAGTGTGAATTTTGGCTAGATCAAGTGGAATTTCTTGGTCATGTCATTAGTAAAGATGGAATAGCTGTTAACCCGAGTAAGGTAGCAGCAGTTCTAGAATGGGAAGCACCCAAGACTGTCAAGGAGATCCGAGGATTCCTAGGAATGGCAGGATATTATCGGAGATTCATTGAAGGATTCTCCAAGATAGCAGGACCAATGACGAAGCTGTTAAGGAAGAACACACCATTCGTGTGGTCAGAGGAGTGTGAGAAGAGTTTTCAAACTCTAAAGAGAAACTCACCACAGCACCGGTGTTAGCAGTTCCAGAAGTTGGCAAGGATTACACCGTGTACTGTGACGCATCCAAACATGGATTGGGTTGCGTACTCATGCAAGATCGAAAAGTGATATCTTATGGATCGAGACAACTCAGACCTCATGAAGTGAATTATCCAACACATGACTTGGAATTAGCAGCAGTCGTATTTGCACTCAAAACTTGGAGACATTTTCTCTATGGAGCTAAGTGTGAGCTCTATACAGATCACAAGAGTCTCAAATATTTCTTCACTCAGAAGGAACTCAACATGAGGCAGAAAAGATGGCTAGAATTGATCAAGGATTATGATCTGACAATCAATTACACTCCAGGGAAGGCCAATGTTGTAGCAGATGCCTTGAGTAGGAAGAGCACCGGAGGAGTGGAACAAGAAATATCACCGGAGTTGAGGAAGGAAATAAGTCAAGCCCAAATACAACTTTGGGAGAAGGAAGCTCATGAAGGACTATCGGCTTTGCAAGTAGCCGATGAGCTAATGTCAACCTAAAGAATGAGATAATCATGCGTCAGTTGGATGATCCATTCATCGTGGAGGAGATGAGAAGAATAGATGAGGGAAGACCATCAGAATTTCATCGCGGAGAATCTGGATCATTATGGTTCCAGAAAAGAATTTGCGTTCCGGATATTGCTGAAATTAAGGAAGTAATACTCCGGGAAGCTCATCAAACACCATATTCAATACATCCGGGAAGTACAAAGATGTACATGGACTTAAAGGAACTATTCTGGTGGAATAACATGAAGAGGGAGATAGCACAATATGTGGCAGAATTCCATACTTGCCAAAGAGTGAAGGCGGAACACCAGAGTCCGGCAGGGAAGTTACAACCTTTACCTATTCCAGAATGGAAATGGGAGGAGATAGGAATGGATTTCATCACCGGACTACCCATGACCAATAAAAAGAAGGACATGATATGGGTAATCGTGGACCGGTTGACGAAAAGTGCACATTTCTTAGCGGTAAACCAGCAAGATAAAGGAGAGAAACTCATCGATCTTTACATCAAAGAGATCGTGAGTAAACATGGAGTGCCTAAGAAGATCGTGTCGGATCGAGGATCCGTATTCACGTCAGCATTTTGGAAGCAATTACATGAAGCTTTAGGATCCAAGTTGGATTATAGTACCGCCTATCATCCTCAGACAAGTGGACAAACGGAGAGAACTAACCAGATTTTAGAAGATATGCTTAGGGCTTGTGCCCTAGACTTCGGAGGATCATGGGAAGAACACTTACCACTAGCAGAGTTTTCATACAATAACAGCTATCAAAGCAGCATTAAGATGGCACCATTTGAAGCTCTCTATGGAAGGAAGTGTAGATCACCGATATGTTGGTACGAAGCCGGAGCAAGCAAAGAGTTCAACCCTGATTATGTCAAGGAAAAACAACACATTGATACGTCTCCAACGTATCGATAATTTCTTGTGTTCCATGCCACATTATTGATGTTATCTACATGTTTTATGCACACTTTATGTCATATTCGTGCATTTTCTGGAACTAACCTATTAACAGAAGTGCCAGTTCTTTTTCTGTTTTGGTTTCAGAAATCCTAGTAAAGAAATATTCTCGGAATTGGACGAAATAAAAGCCCAGAGGCCTATTTTCTCACGAAGCTTCCAGAAGACCGAAGACGAGACGAAGAGGGGCCACGGGGGAGCCAAACCCTAGGGCGGCGCGGCCCCCCCTTGGCCGCGCGGCCTGTGGTGTGGGCCCCCGTGCCGCCTCTTGACTTGCCCTTCCGCCTACAAATAGCCTCCGTGCGAGCCCCCAGTGCCGAGAGCCACGATACGGAAAACATTACTGAGACGCCGTCGCCGCCGATCCCATCTCGGGGGATCCAGGAGATCGCCTCCGGCACCCTGCCGGAGAGGGGAATCATCTCCCGGAGGACTCTACACCGCCATGGTCGCCTCCGGAGTGATGAGTGAGTAGTCTACCCCTGGACTATGGGTCCATAGCGGTAGCTAGATGGTTGTCTTCTCCCCATTGTGCTATCATTGTCGGATCTTGTGAGCTGCCTATCATGATCAAGATCATCTATATGTAATTCTATATGTTGCGTTTGTTGGGATCCGATGAATAGAGAATACTTGTTATGTTGATTATCAAAGTTATACATGTGTTGTTTATGATCTTGCATGCTCTCCGTTATTAGTAGATGCTCTGGCCAAGTAGATGCTTTTAACTCCAAGAGGGAGTACTTATGCTCGATAGTGGGTTCATGCCTGCATTGACACCTGGGACAGTGACAGAAAGTTCTAAGGTTGTGTTGTGCTGTTGCCACTAGGGATAAAACATTGATGCTATGTCTAAGGATGTAGTTGTTGATTACATTACGCACCATACTTAATGCAATTGTCTGTTGTTTTGCAACTTAATACTGGAGGGGGTTCGGATGATAACCTGAAGGTGGACTTTTTAGGCATAGATGCAGTTGGATGGCGGTCTATGTACTTTGTCGTAATGCCCAATTAAATCTCACTATACTCATCATGATATGTATGTGCATTGTCATGCTCTCTTTATTTGTCAATTGCCCAACTGTAATTTGTTCACCCAACATGCTGTTCGTCTTATGGGAGAGACACCTCTAGTGAACTGTGGACCCCGGTCCAATTCTCTTTCTGAAATACAATCTACTGCAATACTTGTTTTACTGTTTTCTCTGCAAACAATCATCTTCCACACAATACGGTTAATCCTTTGTTACAGCAAGCCGGTGAGATTGACAACCTCACTGTTTCGTTGGGGCAAAGTAGCTTGGTTGTGTTGTGCAGGTTCCACGTTGGCGCCGGAATCTCTGGTGTTGCGCCGCACTACATCTCGCCGCCATCAACCTTCAACGTGCTTCTTGGCTCCTCCTGGTTCGATAAACCTTGGTTTCTTTTGAGGGAAAACTTGCTGCTGTGCTCATCATACCTTCCTCTTGGGGCTGCCCAACGAACGTGTGAAATACACGCCATCAAGCATATTTTCTGGCGCCGTTGCCGGGGAGATCAAGACACGCTGCAAGGGGAGTCTCCACTTCTCAATCTCTTTACTTTGTTTTTGTCTTGCTTTATTTTATTTACTACTTTGTTTGCTGCACTAAATCAAAATACAAAAAAATTAGTTGCTAGTTTTACTTTATTTGCTATCTAGTTTGCTATATCGAAAACACAAAAAAATTAGTTTACTTGCATTTACTTTATCTAGTTTGCTTTATTTACTATTGCTAAAATGGCCAACGCTGAAAATACTAAGTTGTGTGACTTCACAAACACAAATAATAATGATTTCTTATGCACACCTATTGCTCCACCTGCTACTACAGCAGAATTCTTTGAAATTAAACCTGCTTTACTGAATCTTGTCATGAAAGATCAATTTTCTGGAATTAGTTCTGATGATGCTGCTGCCCATCTTAATAATTTTGTTGAACTATGTGAAATGCAAAAATATAAAGATGTAGATGGTGATATTATTAAACTAAAATTGTTCCCTTTCTCATTAAGAGGAAGAGCTAAAGATTGGTTGCTATCTCTGCCTAAGAATAGTATTGATTCATGGACTAAATGCAAGGATGCTTTTATTGGTAGATATTATCCCCCTGCTAAAATTATATCTTTGAGGAGTAGCATAATGAATTTTAAACAATTAGATACTGAACATGTTGCTCAAGCTTGGGAAAGAATGAAATCTTTGGTTAAAAATTGCCCAACCCATGGACTGACTACTTGGATGATCATCCAAACCTTCTATGCAGGACTAAATTTTTCTTCGCGGAATTTATTGGATTCAGCTGCTGGAGGTACCTTTATGTCCATCACATTGGGGGCGGCTACAAAACTTCTTGATGATATGATGATAAATTACTCTGAATGGCACACGGAAAGAGCCCCACAAGGTAAGAAGGTAAATTCTGTTGAGGAATCCTCTTCCTTGAGTGATAAGGTTGATGCTATTATGTCTATGCTTGTGAATGATAGGACTAATGTTGATCCTAATAATGTTCCGTTAGCTTCATTAGTTGCTCAAAATTCTAGGCCATATCCTGCTAATGGTAATACTTATGGTAGATATGAGGGAAGGATGCTAGATATTGAAAGATCCACTAAAAACTTTATGCAATCGCAATATGAGCAAAATCAATTGTTTACTAAAACTATGAATGAACAATCTACCTTGTTGAAAAATATAGGAAATCAACTTGAAAACTTGAATAGGGAGATTTCTGGTCTGCAAACTAAAATTTCAAATGCTGAAACCCGAATCTCATACATGTCTGCATCACAATCCTCTTTAATTAATAAAATGGCTGCTAAACCTGATGATATTGAAAATAAAATTGTTACTACAGCAAATGCCATTCAAGTTAGAATTAATGAGAATATAAGATTAATGGCTGAACTGCGTGCTAGGTGGGATAGAGAAGAAAATGAAAAACTAGCTAAAGAGAAGAATATAGCTAAAGTTTGGACTATTACCACCACTAGTAATGCTAATGCTACACATGTTGCTGCACCTCCTACTCATACTAATAAAAGAATTGGTGTTAGCAATGTTTCCACTTCTAATGCAAAGCGCGAAAAACTGCCTGAAACTGCTAAAACTGCTGAAACTGCCTGTGATAAAGCTGCTGAAATTTTTTCCAACATTGGGGATGATGATCCCATTGCTTTAGATTATAATGGTTTGAATTTTGATGATTGCCACATCTCTGAAGTTATAAAGTTCTTGCAAAAACTTGCTAAAAGTCCTAATGCTAGTGCTATAAATTTGGCTTTCACGCATCATATTACAAATGCTCTCATAAAAGCTAGAGAAGAGAAACTAGAGCGCGAAGCCTCTATTCCTAAAAAGCTAGAGGATGGTTGGGAGCCCATCATTAAAATGAGAGTCAAAGATTTTGATTGTAATGCTTTATGTGATCTTGGTGCAAGTATTTCTGTTATGCCTAAAAAAGTCTATGATATGCTTGACTTGCCACGCTGAAAAATTGTTATTTGGATGTTAATCTTGCTGATCATTCTACAAAGAAACCTTTGGGTAAAGTTGATAATGTTCGCATTACCGTTAACAATAATCTTGTTCCCGTTGATTTTGTTGTCTTGGATATTGAATGCAATGCATCTTGTCCAATTATATTGGGAAGACCTTTTCTTCGAACTGTTGGTGCTATTATTGATATGAGGGAAGGAAATATAAAATATCAATTTCCTCTCAAGAAAGGTATGGAACACTTCCCTAGAAAGAGAATGAAGGTACCTTATGATTCTATTATTAGAACAAATTATGATGTTGATGCTTCATCTCTTGATGTTACTTGATACACACTTTCTGCGCCTAGCTGAAAGGCGTTAAAGAAAAGCGCTTATGGGAGACAACCCATGTTTTTACCTACAGTACTTTATTTTTATTTTGTGTCTTGGAAGTTGTTTACTACTGTAGCAACCTCTCCTTATCTTAGTTTTGAGTTTTGTTGTGCCAAGTTAAGCCGTTGATAGAAAAGTAAGTACTAGATTTGGATTACTGCGCAGTTCCAGATTTCTTTGCTGTCACGAATCTGAGCCCACTGCCCTGCAGGAAGCTCAGAAAATTATGCCAATTTACGTGCATGATCCTCAGATATGTACGCAACTTTCATTCAATTTGAGCATTTTCATTTGAGCAAGTCTGGTGCCATTTTAAAATTCGTCAATACGAACTGTTCTGTTTTGACAGATTCTGCCTTTTATTTCGCATTGCCTCTTTTGCTATGTTGGATGAATTTCTTTGATCCACTAATGTCCAGTAGCATTATGCAATGTCCAGAAGTGTTAAGAATGATTGTGTCACCTCTGAATATGTCAATTTATATTGTGCACTAACCCTCTAATGAGTTGTTTCGAGTTTGGTGTGGAGGAAGTTTTCAAGGATCAAGAGAGGAGTATGATGCAACATGATCAAGGAGAGTGAAAGCTCTAAGCTTGGGGATGCCCGGTGG
The DNA here is from genome assembly GCA_030979885.1 of Lolium multiflorum. NCBI lineage: Eukaryota > Viridiplantae > Streptophyta > Magnoliopsida > Poales > Poaceae > Lolium > Lolium multiflorum. Next base: position 44,912,213 of record CM061751.1, on the reverse strand, counting down.
TTCACCCCTGCATATATCAAGAAGACTCAAGCGTCTAAGCTTGGGGATGCCCAAGGCATCCCCTTCTTCATCAACAAATTATCAGGTTCCTCCCCTGAAACTACATTTTTATTCGGCCACATCTTATGTGCTTTTTCTTGGAGCGTCGTTTTGTTTTTGTTTTTGTTTTGTTTGAATAAAATGGATCCTAGCATTCACTTTATGGGAGAGATACACACTCCGCTGTAGCTTATGGACAAATATGTCCTTGGTTTCTACTCATAGTATTCATGGCGAAGTTTCTCCTTCGTTAAATTGTTATATGGTTGGAATTGGAAAATGATACATGTAGTAATTGCTATAAATGTTTTGGGTAATGTGATACTTGGCAATTGTTGTGCTCATGTTTAAGCTCTTGCATCATATGCTTTGCACCCATTAATGAAGAAATACATAGAGCATGCTAAAATTTGGTTTGCATACTTGGTTTCTCTAAGGTCTAGATAATTTCTAGTTTTGAGTTTGAACAACAAGGAAGATGGTATAGAGTATTATAATGCTTTCAATATGTCTTTTATGTGAGTTTTGCTGTACCGTTCATCCTTGTGTTTGCTTCAAATAACCTTGCTAGCCTAAACCTTGTATCGAGAGGGAATACTTCTCATGCATCCAAAATACTTGAGCCAACCACTATGCCATTTGTGTCCACCATACCTACCTACTACATGGTATTTTCCAGCCATTCCAAAGTAAATTGCTTGAGTGCTACCTTTAAAATTCCATCATTCACCTTTGCAATATATAGCTCATGGGACAAATAGCTTAAAACTATTGTGGTATTGAATATGTAATTATGCACTTTATCTCTTATTAAGTTGCTTGTTGTGCGATAACCATGTTTCTGGGGAACGCCATCAACTCTTGTTGAATTTCATGTGAGTTGCTATGCATGTTCGTCTTGTCTGAAGTAAGGGCGATCTACACTGAGTTGAATGGTTTGAGCATGCATATTGTGAGAGAAGAACATTGGGCCGCTAACTAAAGCCATGTTTCATGGTGGAAGTTTCAGTTTTGGACAAACATCCTCAAATCTCTAATGAGAAAAGAATTAATTGTTGTTGAATGCTTAAAGCATTAAAAGAGGAGTCCATTATCTGTTGTCTATGTTGTCCCGGTATGGATGTCTAAGTTGAGAATAATCAAAAGCGAGAAATCCAAATGCGAGCTTTCTCCTTAGACCTTTGTACAGGCGGCATAGAGGTACCCCTTTGTGAAACTTGGTTAAAGCATATGTATTGCGGTGATAATCCAGGTAGTCCAAGCTAATTAGGACAAGGTGCGAGCACTATTAGTACACTATGCATGAGGCTTGCAACTTATAAGATATAATTTACATGATGCATATGCTTTATTACTACCGTTGACAAAATTGTTTCATGTTTTCAAAATCAAAGCTCTAGCACAAATATAGCAATCGATGCTTTTCCTCTATGAGGACCATTCTTTTTACTTTTATGTTGAGTCAGTTCACCTATTTCTCTCCACCTCAAGAAGCAAACACTTGTGTGAACTGTGCATTGATTCTTACATACTTGCTTATTGCACTTATTATATTACTCTATGTTGACAATATCCATGAGATATACATGTTACAAGTTGAAAGCAACCGCTGAAACTTAATCTTCTTTTGTGTTGCTTCAATACCTTTACTTTGAATTATTGCTTTATGAGTTAACTCTTATGCAAGACTTATTGATGCTTGTCTTGAAATGCTATTCATGAAAAGTCTTTGCTTTATGATTCACTTGTTTACTCATGTCATACACATTGTTTTGATCGCTGCATTCTCTACATATGCTTTACAAATAGTATGATCAAGTTTATGATGGCATGTCACTCCAGAAATTATCTTTGTTATCGTTTTACCTGCTCGGGACGAGCAGAACTAAGCTTGGGGATGCTGATACGTCTCCAACGTATCGATAATTTCTTGTGTTCCATGCCACATTATTGATGTTATCTACATGTTTTATGCACACTTTATGTCATATTCGTGCATTTTTGGAACTAACCTATTAACAAGATGCCGAAGTGCTAGTTGCTGTTTTCTGCTGTTTTTGGTTTCAGAAATCCTAGTAAAGAAATATTCTCGGAATTGGACGAAATAAAAGCCCAGAGGCCTATTTTCTCACGAAGCTTCCAGAAGACCGAAGACGAGACGAAGAGGGGCCACGGGGAGCCAAACCCTAGGGCGGCGCGGCCCCCCTTGGCCGCGCGGCCCTGTGGTGTGGGTGCCCCCTCTTGACTTGCCCTTCCGCCTACAAATAGCCTCCGTGACGAAACCCCCAGTACCGAGAGCCACGATACGGAAAACATTGAGACGCCGTCGCCGCCGATCCCATCTCGGGGGATCTGGAGATCGCCTCCGGCACCTGCCGGAGAGGGGAATCATCTCCGGAGGACTCTACACCGCCATGGTCGCCTCCGGAGTGATGAGTGAGTAGTCTACCCCTGGACTATGGGTCCATAGCAGTAGCTAGATGGTTGTCTTCTCCCCATTGTGCTATCATTGTCGGATCTTGTGAGCTGCCTATCATGATCAAGATCATCTATATGTAATTCTATATGTTGCGTTTGTTGGGATCCGATGAATAGAGAATACTTGTTATGTTGATTATCAAAGTTATACATGTGTTGTTTATGATCTTGCATGCTCTCCGTTATTAGTAGATGCTCTGGCCAAGTAGATGCTTTTAACTCCAAGAGGGAGTACTTATGCTCGATAGTGGGTTCATGCCTGCATTGACACCTGGGACAGTGACAGAAAGTTCTAAGGTTGTGTTGTGTTGTTGCCACTAGGGATAAAACATTGATGCTATGTCTAAGGATGTAGTTGTTGATTACATTACGCACCATACTTAATGCAATTGTCTGTTGTTTTGCAACTTAATACTGGAGGGGGTTCGGATGATAACCTGAAGGTGGACTTTTTAGGCATAGATGCAGTTGGATGGCGGTCTATGTACTTTGTCGTAATGCCCAATTAAATCTCACTATACTCATCATGATATGTATGTGCATTGTCATGCTCTCTTTATTTGTCAATTGCCCAACTGTAATTTGTTCACCCAACATGCTGTTCGTCTTATGGGAGAGACACCTCTAGTGAACTGTGGACCCCGGTCCAATTCTCTTTACTGAAATACAATCTACTGCAATACTTGTTTCTACTGTTTCTCTGCAAACAATCATCTTCCACACAATACAGTTAATCCTTTGTTACAGCAAGCCGGTGAGATTGACAACCTCACTGTTTCGTTGGGGCAAAGTAGCTTGGTTGTGTTGTGCAGGTTCCACGTTGGCGCCGGAATCTCTGGTGTTGCGCCGCACTACATCTCGCCGCCATCAACCTTCAACGTGCTTCTTGGCTCCTCCTGGTTCGATAAACCTTGGTTTCTTTCTGAGGGAAAACTTGCTGCTGTGCTCATCATACCTTCCTCTTGGGGCTGCCCAACGAACGTGTGAAATACACGCCATCAAGCATATTTTCTGGCGCCGTTGCCGGGGAGATCACGCTGCAAGGGGAGTCTCCACTTCTCAATCTCTTTACTTTGTTTTTGTCTTGCTTTATTTTATTTACTACTTTGTTTGCTGCACTAAATCAAAATACAAAAAAATTAGTTGCTAGTTTTACTTTATTTGCTATCTTGTTTGCTATATCGAAAACACAAAAAAATTAGTTTACTTGCATTTACTTTATCTAGTTTGCTTTATTTACTATTGCTAAAATGGCCAACGCTGAAAATACTAAGTTGTGTGACTTCACAAACACAAATAATAATGATTTCTTATGCACACCTATTGCTCCACCTGCTACTACAGCAGAATTCTTTGAAATTAAGCCTGCTTTACTGAATCTTGTCATGAAAGATCAATTTTCTGGAATTAGTTCTGATGATGCTGCTGCCCATCTTAATAATTTTGTTGAACTATGTGAAATGCAAAAATATAAAGATGTAGATGGTGATATTATTAAACTAAAATTGTTCCCTTTCTCATTAAGAGGAAGAGCTAAAGATTGGTTGCTATCTCTGCCTAAGAATAGTATTGATTCATGGACTAAATGCAAGGATGCTTTTATTGGTAGATATTATCCCCCTGCTAAAATTATATCTTTGAGGAGTAGCATAATGAATTTTAAACAATTAGATACTGAACATGTTGCTCAAGCTTGGGAAAGAATGAAATCTTTGGTTAAAAATTGCCCAACCCATGGACTGACTACTTGGATGATCATCCAAACCTTCTATGCAGGACTAAATTTTTCTTCGCGGAATTTATTGGATTCAGCTGCTGGAGGTACCTTTATGTCCATCACATTGGGGCGGCTACAAAACTTCTTGATGATATGATGATAAATTACTCTGAATGGCACACGGAAAGAGCCCCACAAGGTAAGAAGGTAAATTCTGTTGAGGAATCCTCTTCCTTGAGTGATAAGGTTGATGCTATTATGTCTATGCTTGTGAATGATAGGACTAATGTTGATCCTAATAATGTTCCGTTAGCTTCATTAGTTGCTCAAAATTCTAGGCCATATCCTGCTAATGGTAATACTTATGGTAGATATGAGGGAAGGATGCTAGATATTGAAAGATCCACTAAAAATTTTATGCAATCGCAATATGAGCAAAATCAATTGTTTACTAAAACTATGAATGAACAATCTACCTTGTTGAAAAATATAGGAAATCAACTTGAAAACTTGAATAGGGAAATTTCTGGTCTGCAAACTAAAATTTCAAATGCTGAAACCCGAATCTCATACATGTCTGCCTCACAATCCTCTTTAATTAATAAAATGGCTGCTAAACCTGATGACATTGAAAATAAAATTGTTACTACAGCAAATGCCATTCAAGTTAGAATTAATGAGAATATAAGATTAATGGCTGAACTGCGTGCTAGGTGGGATAGAGAAGAAAATGAAAAACTAGCTAAAGAGAAGAACATAGCTAAAGTTTGGACTATTACCACCACTAGTAATGCTAATGCTACACATGTTGCTGCACCTCCTACTCATACTAATAAAAGAATTGGTGTTAGCAATGTTTCCACTTCTAATGCAAAGCGCGAAAAACTGCCTGAAACTGCTAAAACTGCTGAAACTGCCTGTGATAAAGCTGCTGAAATTTTTTCCAACATTGGGGATGATGATCCCATTGCTTTAGATTATAATGGTTTGAATTTTGATGATTGCCACATCTCTGAAGTTATAAAGTTCTTGCAAAAACTTGCTAAAAGTCCTAATGCTAGTGCTATAAATTTGGCTTTCACGCATCATATTACAAATGCTCTCATAAAAGCTAGAGAAGAGAAACTAGAGCGCGAAGCCTCTATTCCTAAAAAGCTAGAGGATGGTTGGGAGCCCATCATTAAAATGAGAGTCAAAGATTTTGATTGTAATGCTTTATGTGATCTTGGTGCAAGTATTTCTGTTATGCCTAAAAAAGTCTATGATATGCTTGACTTGCCACCGCTGAAAAATTGTTATTTGGATGTTAATCTTGCTGATCATTCTACAAAGAAACCTTTGGGTAAAGTTGATAATGTTCGCATTACCGTTAACAATAATCTTGTTCCCGTTGATTTTGTTGTCTTGGATATTGAATGCAATGCATCTTGTCCAATTATATTGGGAAGACCTTTTCTTCGAACTGTTGGTGCTATTATTGATATGAGGGAAGGAAATATAAAATATCAATTTCCTCTCAAGAAAGGTATGGAACACTTCCCTAGAAAGAGAATGAAGGTACCTTATGATTCTATTATTAGAACAAATTATGATGTTGATGCTTCATCTCTTGATGTTACTTGATACACACTTTCTGCGCCTAGCTTAAAGAAAAGCGCTTATGGGAGACAACCCATGTTTTTACCTACAGTACTTTATTTTTATTTTGTGTCTTGGAAGTTGTTTACTACTGTAGCAACCTCTCCTTATCTTAGTTTTGAGTTTTGTTGTGCCAAGTTAAGCCGTTGATAGAAAAGTAAGTACTAGATTTGGATTACTGCGCAGTTCCAGATTTCTTTGCTGTCACGAATCTGAGCCCACTGCCCTGCAGGAAGCTCAGAAAATTATGCCAATTTACGTGCATGATCCTCAGATATGTACGCAACTTTCATTCAATTTGAGCATTTTCATTTGAGCAAGTCTGGTGCCATTTTAAAATTCGTCAATACGAACTGTTCTGTTTTGACAGATTCTGCCTTTTATTTCGCATTGCCTCTTTTGCTATGTTGGATGAATTTCTTTGATCCACTAATGTCCAGTAGCATTATGCAATGTCCAGAAGTGTTAAGAATGATTGTGTCACCTCTGAATATGTCAATTTATATTGTGCACTAACCCTCTAATGAGTTGTTTCGAGTTTGGTGTGGAGGAAGTTTTCAAGGATCAAGAGAGGAGTATGATGCAACATGATCAAGGAGAGTGAAAGCTCTAAGCTTGGGGATGCACCCGGTGGTTCACCCCTGCATATATCAAGAAGACTCAAGCGTCTAAGCTTGGGATGCCCAAGGCCCCTTCTTCATCAACAAATTATCAGGTTCCTCCCTGAAACTACATTTTTATTCGGCCACATCTTATGTGCTTTTTCTTGGAGCGTCGTTTTGTTTTTGTTTTTGTTTTGTTTGAATAAAATGGATCCTAGCATTCACTTTATGGGAGAGATACACACTCCGCTGTAGCTTATGGACAAATATGTCCTTGGTTTCTACTCATAGTATTCATGGCGAAGTTTCTCCTTCGTTAAATTGTTATATGGTTGGAATTGGAAAATGATACATGTAGTAATTGCTATAAATGTTTTGGGTAATGTGATACTTGGCAATTGTTGTGCTCATGTTTAAGCTCTTGCATCATATGCTTTGCACCCATTAATGAAGAAATACATAGAGCATGCTAAAATTTGGTTTGCATATTTGGTTTCTCTAAGGTCTAGATAATTTCTAGTTTTGAGTTTGAACAACAAGGAAGATGGTATAGAGTATTATAATGCTTTCAATATGTCTTTTATGTGAGTTTTGCTGTACCGTTCATCCTTGTGGTTGCTTCAAATAACCTTGCTAGCCTAAACCTTGTATCGAGAGGGAATACTTCTCATGCATCCAAAATACTTGAGCCAACCACTATGCCATTTGCGTCCACCATACCTACCTACTACATGGTATTTCCAGCCATTCCAAAGTAAATTGCTTGAGTGCTACCTTTAAAATTCCATCATTCACCTTTGCAATATATAGCTCATGGGACAAATAGCTTAAAACTATTGTGGTATTGAATATGTAATTATGCACTTTATCTCTTATTAAGTTGCTTGTTGTGCGATAACCATGTTTACTGGGGAACGCCATCAACTCGTTGTTGAATTTCATGTGAGTTGCTATGCATGTTCGTCTTGTCTGAAGTAAGGGCGATCTACTCTGAGTTGAATGGTTTGAGCATGCATATTGTGAGAGAAGAACATTGGGCCGCTAACTAAAGCCATGTTTCATGGTGGAAGTTTCAGTTTTGGACAAACATCCTCAAATCTCTAATGAGAAAAGAATTAATTGTTGTTGAATGCTTAAAGCATTAAAAGAGGAGTCCATTATCTGTTGTCTATGTTGTCCCGGTATGGATGTCTAAGTTGAGAATAATCAAAAGCGAGAAATCCAAATGCGAGCTTTCTCCTTAGACCTTTGTACAGCGGCATAGAGGTACCCCTTTGTGAAACTTGGTTAAAGCATATGTATTGCGGTGATAATCCAGGTAGTCCAAGCTAATTAGGACAAGGTGCGAGCACTATTAGTACACTATGCATGAGGCTTGCAACTTATAAGATATAATTTACATGATGCATATGCTTTATTACTACCGTTGACAAAATTGTTTCATGTTTTCAAAATCAAAGCTCTAGCACAAATATAGCAATCGATGCTTTTCCTCTATGAGGATTCTTTTTACTTTTATGTTGAGTCAGTTCACCTATTTCTCTCCACCTCAAGAAGCAAACACTTGTGTGAACTGTGCATTGATTCTTACATACTTGCTTATTGCACTTATTATATTACTCTATGTTGACAATATCCATGAGATATACATGTTACAAGTTGAAAGCAACCGCTGAAACTTAATCTTCTTTTGTGTTGCTTCAATACCTTTACTTTGAATTATTGCTTTATGAGTTAACTCTTATGCAAGACTTATTGATGCTTGTCTTGAAATGCTATTCATGAAAAGTCTTTGCTTTATGATTCACTTGTTTACTCATGTCATACACATTGTTTTGATCGCTGCATTCTCTACATATGCTTTACAAATAGTATGATCAAGTTTATGATGGCATGTCACTCCAGAAATTATCTTTGTTATCGTTTTACCTGCTCGGGACGAGCAGAACTAAGCTTGGGGATGCTGATACGTCTCCAACGTATCGATAATTTCTTGTGTTCCATGCCACATTATTGATGTTATCTACATGTTTTATGCACACTTTATGTCATATTCGTGCATTTTCTGGAACTAACCTATTAACAAGATGCCGAAGTGCTAGTTGTTTTCTGCTGTTTTTGGTTTCAGAAATCCTAGTAAAGAAATATTCTCGGAATTGGACGAAATAAAAGCCCAGAGGCCTATTTTCTCACGAAGCTTCCGGAAGACCGAAGACGAGACGAAGAGGGGCCACGGGGAGCCAAACCCTAGGCGCGGCCCCCTTGGCCGCGCGGCCCTGTGGTGTGGGCCCCGTGCCGCCTCTTGACTTGCCCTTCCGCCTACAAATAGCCTCCGTGACGAAACCCCCGTACCGAGGCCACGATACGGAAAACATTAGACGCCGTCGCCGCGATCCCATCTCGGGGGATCAGGAGATCGCCTCCGGCACCCTGCCGGAGAGGGGAATCATCTCGGAGGACTCTACACCGCCATGGTCGCCTCCGGAGTGATGAGTGAGTAGTCTACCCCTGGACTATGGGTCCATAGCAGTAGCTAGATGGTTGTCTTCTCCCCATTGTGCTATCATTGTCGGATCTTGTGAGCTGCCTATCATGATCAAGATCATCTATATGTAATTCTATATGTTGCGTTTGTTGGGATCCGATGAATAGAGAATACTTGTTATGTTGATTATCAAAGTTATACATGTGTTGTTTATGATCTTGCATGCTCTCCGTTATTAGTAGATGCTCTGGCCAAGTAGATGCTTTTAACTCCAAGAGGGAGTACTTATGCTCGATAGTGGGTTCATGCCTCCATTGACATCTGGGACAGTGACAGAAAGTTCTAAGGTTGTGTTGTGCTGTTGCCACTAGGGATAAAACATTGATGCTATGTCTAAGGATGTAGTTGTTGATTACATTACGCATACTTAATGCAATTGTCTGTTGTTTTGCAACTTAATACTGGAGGGGGTTCGGATGATAACCTGAAGGTGGACTTTTTAGGCATAGATGCAGTTGGATGGCGGTCTATGTACTTTGTCGTAATGCCCAATTAAATCTCACTATACTCATCATGATATGTATGTGCATTGTCATGCTCTCTTTATTTGTCAATTGCCCAACTGTAATTTGTTCACCCAACATGCTGTTCGTCTTATGGGAGAGACACCTCTAGTGAACTGTGGACCCCGGTCCAATTCTTTACTCAATACAATCTACGCAATACTTGTTTCTACTGTTTTCTGCAAACAATCATCTTCCACACAATACGGTTAATCCTTTGTTACAGACAAGCCGGTGAGATTGACAACCTCACTGTTTCGTTGGGGCAAAGTAGCTTGGTTGTGTTGTGCAGGTTCCACGTTGGCGCCGGAATCCGGTGTTGCGCCGCACTACATCTCGCCGCCATCAACCTTCAACGTGCTTCTTGGCTCCTCCTGGTTCGATAAACCTTGGTTTCTTTCGAGAGGGAAACTTGCTGCTGTGCTCATCATACCTTCCTCTTGGGGTTGCCAACGAACGTGTGAAATACACGCAACACATCAGAGATAGACTGAAGATAGCCCAAAGTCGGCAAAAGAGTTACGCAGATCAGAAGAGAAGAACATGGGAGCCACAAGTTGGAGACATGGTATACCTTAAGGTGAGCCCGATGAAAGGACTCCAGAGGTTTGGAGTAAAAGGAAAACTCAGTCCTAGATACATCGGACCTTTCAAGATACTGAGTCAGAATCGAGGTTTAGCCTTTGAATTGGATCTACCGGGAAGGTTAGCACAAGTTCATAATGTATTCCATGTGTCACAACTCAGGAAATGTTTAAAGACCCCAGATGAGCCAATATCACATGCTGAGCTCGAGTTACAACCAGATTTGACTTACATCGAGAAACCAGCCAAGATTCTCGAGGAAAGCTGGAAACAACTCCGAAATAAAGCTATCAAGTATTGCAAGATACAATGGAAGCATCACCCCGAGAGGGAAGCCACCTGGGAAAAAGAGGAAGACCTGAGGAAAACATACCCCGAACTCTTCAGGTATTACAACCACAACTTCGGGACGAAGTTTTCTTTAAGGGGGAAAGGCTGTAATGTCCCAGGTTTAGAGACGATCGAGGGGTAGATTTTAGAAAGGGATGTGCATTGCATAGTAAATTCTGGGGAAATTTCGCGCTTTTAAACAAAAACTGCATCGAAGGGGGACAAGTTTCTCTCTCGACACCTTACAGGGTTAGGGTTTCGAGAGTGCGACAAACTTGCAACTCACCTAATTAAATTAGGGTTTTGAGAAGAGAGGAGAGTATTGCATTACAACTTAAGTTGCATGATTGAATTCAAACACAAGAACTTTTGAATTTCAAATTTAAACATCATATGAATATCTCATAATTCAAAATTGAGGTAATTCATTAAACAAATATGAATAATCAAGAATATAAACATTACATTTATTTAGTAAAGCTCATTAGGGAAACCTTGAGCTTTATTGATATTCACACAAAATACAATGTCAATTACAATATCCAGAATTGAGATATAAATTTACAACACATTACAAGAGTTGGAGAAATAGAAAATTAAAAGAAAAAGAAAAGAAAATTACAAAGTAAATGATCTATCCTAAATTCTATAAGATGAGTTAATCTTCATCTTGATCATTCCAAAGTCCCCTGCACACAAACACAACAAAAAGAGATTATGCCAAGTGGTAAAACCACTTGGCAGGTTAGTAGAAGAATGAAATTGAGTAGATATGGATCAGCTCTGCCGAGCTGATCACTCTCAGCCAAGACACAAGCCAGATACCAAGCATGTGCACACACACACAGCCTAGCAGCTCACCGGGTCTTGTGCATACAGCACACACAAGCCTGGGGAGTCACCAAATTGGTGCCAGGCCAAGCTGTCGACCAGAGGAGCCAACAAAGGTTCATATAAAACCTTTTCACAGCCAGAAACCCTAGCAGCTCATCGGCAGAATCTCCAAAGGGTAAGAACACCAAGAACAGCAAGAACAGGAAGAACAGCCAGAGCTGTTCAACCTGTCCAACCTCACCACTGAATCAGACCAAGAATCACAAGTCACAAGGAGGAGCAGGGCAAGTCAAGCAAACCACCAGAAGCAAATCCTCTACAACAACACTTTAATCTAGGAGCTGGAGTGAGGTATACACTTCATCATGAGCAAACCAGATGGTTTTGCTCATAAATTGCACAGGCATGATCTCAAACACACCACAAGGGTAGAAACCCTATATGTGAGTCATCATATGGCTACTGGCCAAATTGGTGCAAGTGAACAAGAGAGAAACAAATAGGAAAGCACCCTGGGAACATTGGCTATGCCAAACCAGTGACATAATCAAAGAAATCCAACAAGGGATGATCCTATCTAGCTAATCAGTTTCACTCAGCACCTATAGCCACTACACCATCAGACAGATAGACAATATGTGTCTATTCTTGTTTGTCAACATCAAAGATCACTGGAAATCCAACAAGGAATTACCCAGTGATGCATTCACTAAGCCATAGCAAGCCAACAAGGGTGGGAGCTACCTAAACAGCAATGAATTGCTGTCAAGGTTACCTCAACCACTGAAACAGCCAAACCACCAAGCCAAGCACAAATATCATCACCCAGATTTGGGTTCAAAGATGAGCTAGGGTCCCCAACCACTGTTGGCATCCCTCTAGCTCCATCAAGTCAATCACAAGAATCATCACTGCAAGCAGTTCATCTCACTTATCCATCAAACAAAGCAAGATAATACAGATAAATGAATTATACAAGTAACCAAGTCACCAGAATCATGCTAATGATCCAATGGATCACTGCAAGTATCAACAGGTGCTTGAGCAAGTACCATCACACCAGGCCAGCCTGTGATACCACACATAGAGTGAGCAACAGTGAGGCACAGACACCAAATAGCAGCTTTTACAAGCAACTGGTGATCATATGAACACCAGAAGCTTGCTAGAGCATGCTACTGCATGCTAGAACTCATTCTAAGCATTAACACATGGACAGATAATTAAATTAATCATATAGCTGAACAATTGCATCACAGATAAGGGCATCAGGCAGCACAATTGTATCCAGAAGCACTTCATCAAAGAAAGGGGCAGTTAAATTAAATAAGCTCAAATGAGCATGTCCATGAATTGAAGCACAGATAAATCTCATCAGGAGCACTGCACTTAGGCAAGGATCATCACAGCATGATCAAGCCAAGGGCAAGCCATGGCATATACAGAAAGGAATAATACACCAGCAACAACAGGAGCACTAAATTACACAGAGCATCACAGCATGCTCATGAGCAGAGCATGAGTTGCAGCACAGTAGCAAGCCAGCACAGCACAGCAGCATAGGCACAGTAGCATAGCAACACAAACACAGCAGCACATGAACAGGCTAGCAAGGCACAGCAACAGCGCATAGTCACGGCAAGCATCTCAACATGGAGATGCAGGCCAGTGGCTGAGCAAGACGAAGAGGATGAGGAGAGAAGTGAGCAGAGCAGGAGAGGTAAGAGGGGATACCCACCGATGAAGCGAAGCGTAGGGCACGGCCATGGCGGCCACAGCGGCACACGCCGGGGGCGCAGCAGCGCCAGGCCAAGCCAATCCACGGCGGCACCACAGCATCGGGAGCGTCGGTGGCGACGAGATCGCCACAGCACTTCACGCCAGGCGACCAGAGACGAAGGGGGGCAAGACAAGCAGGCGGCGCTTCACAATCGCCGCGGTGGATCTGGAGCGCCGTTGAACGGCGGTTCAGATGCGCCATATCTCGCCGGCGGCGATGGCCGGAGATGGCCGGAACAATTCGGAGAAGACGGCGGCGACGCGGGGATCGCCAGAGCCCGTGAGGGCTAGGATTCGTGAGCGAGTGGGGGAGAAGGGGTCGGTGCGACCGACCGAGCCACGAGTGGCTCGGGTTAGGGTTAACCCGCTGGGCCACCCTGACAGGTGGGCCCAGGGGCAAATATGTTCTTTTCATAATTACATTAAATACAGAAACTTTGGAATTTTATAAAAAATGATTGATAGCTCTAAAAAAATAATTAAAAATATGAAAATAGATCAGCATAAAATTCTCTATCATAATAAAATACAAAAGGGAATTTTTGAAGACAATTAAGAATAAGTCTTCATTTGAGGATTTAAATAATCATTTAAATCACACATATAATTTTCAATAATAAAAATAAGTCCATTAATGCATTTGGACTTCAAAAACACCTTGACAACATTTCAAGGTTGTATTTACACTAAATATAGTATCTCCAAATTATTCTTAGTAATAACCTCTTACATGAAATAATAACGACATCGGAAGGGGGGAACAAACCCTAAAACTGGAACCATGCATAATTGCTTCTTTAACCATTGCCCTTATCGGACAATGATGCTATTTTTCAGAACCAGAGGACAAGGGTCAGTCCACACCATCCAACTGCAGAACTTTGCAGTGTTCAGGCAAGTTCATCACTTGCTCATGTCATTTGAGTATTTCTATCAAATTAATTGCAAAGTACTATGGTTATCACTATTGCATAAAAATCAAAACCACTACTTTCATAACTATGAATATGACTATGTGGTGGGCAATGGAACCATGGATTGTGTTGATATGGTGGAGGTTCCATTGCACGGGTTTATATCCATCTAGGATTAAACAACAAATGTCGCCAGTGATTCTTGTGCCGTAATACCCGTGTTAACCATAAGATCCGGAGTGGGACGGAGTAGTCAAAAGTGTTTCCACCTCTCGTTCATCAACGAATGCGCTTTACCGTAGACACTTGTATCTGTCAGGGCAAGCGGTTGGCTGGGGAAGCCTTAAGTCCCCACGGCATAGTCCGTAGACACTTGTCGCTCGAAGTGCAAGCGGTTGGCTGGGGAGGCCTTAAGTCCCCACGGTATTGCGGTCTATGATGGGTTGCAGCTACCGGCGAAGGAGTTTGGTTAACGAGTCCCAAACTGTTGTCGTGGTCGGGGTCCACCCGTGAGTGGGAATAATGGGACCGGCGAGGACCCAGGGTCGGGGTATGCAACAAAGGGTGGGTGTTCGAGGTAGCGGAGGAACATGATTGGCTAGACCTTATACCGGGCCTCACACCAAAGGAAGTGTGGACGGGAAAGCTGCCCGGTTGGCACCAAGGTTAAGATCTCTTATGGGTAAAGCAACACACCTCTGCAGAGTGTAAGAAGCATGACCTGTCACTCCCTGTTCGGGATTGAGGAACTGCGAACGCGGCCGGAAAGGAGCTCCATGAAGTTCTAGTAAACCGGTGAAGGCTGACGGACATAGCTCTTTGAAATAAAAGCAATCTCTTGAAGAAATGTTTATCAAAACCTGCATTGGTATTAGACTTTCTGGTCTAATATCGTAGCTAGTGCATTAAACACCTCTTATCTATAATGAACTTGTTGAGTACGCTCGTACTCATACCACTCTTAAATCCAATGCTTAGATTGTCTGAATCGTCTGGAGGAGGACTACGACAACAATGAAGGAGCCGAGATCATCGGCTACGATGAACCAGACCTCTCAGGAGGAGTTGAAGGCATAGACTATCTCATAGTCTACGGATCCGGGGAGGCTTCCGGAGGAGAACAAGCCTAGAGATATCCGAGAGTAGTAGTAGTAGCCGAGCAGCCCGAACTCTTAGTATTTAGCTGCTCGAGGCAATAAATGTATAGTTTAATGAGACTCCTATATTGTAAGCTGAGTTGGGTTCACCTCGAACCCAGGAGTATCCCTCTTAGGACCCAAGGGGAGCTCCAAGACAATATATGTTTGATGCTTGTAATAATAAGTGAATGAGTTATGGACCCTGCTATGTTCTGTTGTACTACTCTGAGGGATGTAATATTTGCGGAATGGTACTTCATGAATGTTATATCAACGACTGGCATACTACAACATGCAGTGGTATGCAGGGTCACCACAAATACCACAATAGTTTTTAAGCTATTTGTCCCATGAGCTATATATTGCAAAGGTGAATGATGGAATTTTAAAGGTAGCACTCAAGCAATTTACTTTGGAATGGCGGAGAAATACCATGTAGTAGGTAGATATGGTGGACACAAATGACATAGTGGTTGGCTCAAGGATTTTGGATGCATGAGAAGTATTCCCTCTCGATACAAGGTTTAGGCTAGCAAGGTTATTTGAAACAAACACAAGGATGAACGGTGCAGCAAAACTCACATAAAAGACATATTGTAAACATTATAAGACTCTACACCGTCTTCCTTGTTGTTCAAAACTCAATACTAGATATTATCTAGACTCTAGAGAAACCAAATATGCAAACCAAATTAGCAAGCTCTAAGTGTTTCTTCATTAATGGGTGCAAAGTATATGATGCAAGAGCTTAAATATGAGCACAACAATTGCCAAGTATCAAATTATTCAAGACATTTTAGAGTTACTACATGTAGTATTTTCCAATTCCAACCATATAACAATTTAACGAAGAAGAAACTTCGCCATGAATACTATGAGTAGAGCCTAAGGACATACTTGTCCATATGCTACAGCGGAGCGTGTCTCTCTCCCATAAAGTGAATGCTAGGATCCATTTTATTCAAACAAAACAAAAACAAAAACAAACCGACGCTCCAAGCAAAGTGCATAAGATGTGATGGAATAAAAATATAGTTTCAGGGGAGGAACCTGATAATGTTGTCGATGAAGGGGATGCCTTGGGCATCCCTAAGCTGAGACGCTTGAGTCTTCTTAGAATATGCAGGGGTGAACCACCGGGGCATCCCCAAGCTTAGAGCTTTCACTCTCCTTGATCATATTGCATCATACTCCTCTCTTGATCCTTGAAAACTTCCTCGACACCAAACTCGAAACAACTCATTAGAGGGTTAGTGCATAATAAAAATTCACATGTTAAGAGGTGACATAATCATTGTTAACACTTCTGGACATTGCATAAAGCTACTGGACATTAATGGATCAAAGAAATTCATCCAACATAGCAAAAGAGGCAATGCGAAATAAAAGGCAGAATCTGTCAAAACAGAACAGTCCGTAAAGATGGATTTTATTAGACCACCATACTTGCTCAAATGAAAATTCCCAAATTGAATGAAAGTTGCGTACATATCTGAGGATCATGCACGTAAATTGGCTTAATTTTCTGAGCTACCTACAGGGAGATAGACACAGATTCGTGACAGCAAAGAGATCCTGCGCAGTAATCCAAATCTAGTACTTACTTTACTATCAAAGACTTTACTTGGCACAACAAAACATAAAACTAAGATAAGGAGAGGTTGCTACAGTAGTAAACAACTTCCAAGACTCAAATATAAAACAAAAATACTGTAGTAAAAACATGGGTTGTCTCCCATAAGCGCTTTTCTTTAACGCCTTTCAGCTAGGCGCAGAAAGTGTAAATCAAGTAATATCAAGAGATGAAGCATCAACATCATAATTTGTTCTAATAATAGAATCATAAGGTAACTTCATTCTCTTTCTAGGGAAGTGTTCCACACCTTTCTTGAGAGGAAATTGATATTTAATATTACCTTCCTTCATATCAATAGTAGCACCAACGGTTCGAAGAAAAGGTCTTCCCAATATAATGGGGCAAGATGCATTGCATTCAATATCCAAGACAACAAAATCAACGGGGACAAGGTTATTGTTAACCATAATATGAACATTATCAACTCTCCCCAAAGGTTTCTTTTTAGCATTATCAGCGAGATTAACATCCAGATAACAGTTTTTCAATGGTGGCAAGTCAAGCATATCATAGACTTTCTTAGGCATAACATACTTGCACCAAGATCACATAAAACATTACAATCAAAATCTTTGACTCTCATTTTAATGATGGGCTCCCAACCATCCTCTAGCTTTCTAGGAATAGAAGTTTCAAGTTTTAGTTTCTCTTCTCTAGCTTTTATGAGAGCATTTGTAATATGTTTTGTGAAAGCCAAGTTTACAGCGCTAGCATTGGGACTCTTAGCAAGTTTTTGTAAGAACTTTATAACTTCAGAGATGTGGAAATCATCAAAATCTAAATCATTACAATTTAAAGCAATGGGATTATCATCCCAAGGTTGGAAAAAATTTCAGCAGTTTTATCAGCGGTTTAGTTTTAGCAGTTTCAGGTAATTTTGCGCTTTGCACTTAGAGTAGAAGCCTGCCAACACCAATTATTTTACCATTGATAGTAGGAGGTGCAGCAACTTGTGAATCATTAGCATTGCTAGTGGTGGTAATAGTCCAAACTTTAGCTACATTTTTCTCTTTAGCTAGTTTTTCATTTTCTTCTCTATCCCACCTAGCACGCAATTCAGCCATTAATCTTATATTCTCATTAATTCTAACTTGGATGGCATTTGATGTAGTAACAATTTTATTTTCAATATCCCTATTAGGCATAACTTTCGATTTCAAAAGATCAACATCAGAGGCAAGACTATCAACCTTAGAAGCAAGAATATCAATTTTATTGAGCTTTTCCTCAACAGATTTGTTAAAGGCAGTTTGTGTACTAATAAATTCTTTAAGCATAGCTTCAATTCCAGGGTGTATTCCTATTATTTTTGTAAGAATTCCCATAAGAATTAGCATAACCGTTACCATTATTATAAGGATATGGCCTATAGTTATTACTAGAATTGTTCCGATAAGCATTGTTGTTGAAATTATTATTTTTAATGAAGTTTACATCAACATGTTCTTCTTGAGCAACCAATGAAGCTAATGGAACATTATTAGGATCAACATTAGTCCTATCATTCACAAGCATAGACATAATAGCATCAATCTTATCATTCAAGGAAGAGGATTCTTCAACAGAATTTACCTTCTTACCTTGTGGAGCTTTTTCCGTGTGCCATTCAGAGTAATTAATCATCATATTATCAAGAAGCTTTGTTGCTTCACCAAGAGTGATGGACATAAAGGTACCTCCAGCAGCTGAATCCAATAAATTCCGCGAAGAAAAATTTAGTCCTGCATAGAAGGTTTGGATGATCATCCAAGTAGTCAGTCCATGGGTTGGGCAATTTTTAACCAGAGATTTCATTCTTTCCCAAGCTTGAGCAACATGTTCATTATCCAATTGTTTAAAATTCATTATGCTACTCCTCAAATATATAATTTTAGCAGGGGGATAATATCTACCAATAAAAGCATCCTTGCATTTAGTCCAGGAATCAATACTATTCTTAGGCACAGATAGCAACCAATCTTTAGCTCTTCCTCTTAATGAGAAAGGAAACAATTTTAATTTAATAATATCACCATCTACATCTTTATACTTTTGCATTTCACATAGTTCAACAAAATTATTGAGATGGGCAGCAGCATCATCAGAACTAACACCAGAAAATTGCTCTCTCATAACAAGATTCAGTAAAGCAGGTTTAATTTCAAAGAATTCTGCTGTAGTAGCAGGTGGAGCAATAGGTGTGCATAGGAAATCATTATTATTTGTGGTTGTGAAGTCACACAACTTAGTATTTTCGTGGGTAGCCATTTTAGCAAAGTAAATAAAGCAAACTAGATAAACTAAATGCAAGTAAACTAATTTTTGTGTTTTTGATATAGCAAGCAAGACGAGTAAATAAAGTAAAACTAGCAACTAATTTTTTTGTGTTTTGATATAGTGCGGCAAACAAAGTAGTAAATAAAATAAAACAAAGACAAAAAACAAAGTAAAGAGATTGAGAAGTGGAGACTCCCCTTGCGGCGTGTCTTGATCTCTCTCCGGCAACGGCGCCAGAAAATGTGCTTGATGGCGTGTATTTCACACGTTGGTGGGAACTCAAGGAAGGTATGATGCGCCTGGCAGCAAGTTTTCCCTGGAAAAGAAACCAAAGGTTTATCGAGACCAGGAGGGAGCCAAGAAGCACGTTGAAGGTTGATGGCGGATGTAGTGCGACGCAACACCAGTGCGGTGCCAACGTGGAACCTACACAACACAATCAAATACTTTGCCCCAACGAAGCAGTGAGGTTGTCAATCTCAGCGGCTTGCTGTTACAAAGGATTAACCGTATTGTGTGGAAGATGATTGTTTGCAAAGAAAAACAGTAAAAACAAGTATTGCAGCAGATTTGTATTTCAGTATAAAAGAATGGACCGGGGTCCACAGTTCACTAGAGGTGTCTCTCCCATAAGATAAAAGCATGTTGGGTGAACAAATTACAGTCGGGCAATTGACAAATAGAGAGGGCATAATAATGCACATACATGTCATGATAAGTACAGTGAGATTTAATTGGGCATTACGACAAAGTACTTAGACCGCCATCCAACTGCATCTATGCCTAAAAAGTCCACCTTCAGGTTATCATCCGAACCCCCTCCAGTATTAAGTTGCAAAGCAACAGACAATTGCATTAAGTATGGTGCGTAATGTAATCAACAACTACATCCTTAGACATAGCGCCAATGTTTTATCCCTAGTGGCAACAGCACAACACAACCTTAGAACTTTCTGTCACTGTCCCAAGTGTCAATGCAGGCATGAACCCACTATCGAGCATAAATACTCCCTCTTGGAATTAAGAGTAAAAACTTGGCCAGAGCCTCTACTAACGGAGAGCATGCAAGATCATAAACAACACATATGTAATAACTTGATAATTAACATAACATGGTATTCTCTATCCATCGGATCCGACAAACACAACATATAGTATTAGAGATAGATGATCTTGATCATGTTAGGCAGCTCACAAGATCCAACAATGACACAATGAGGAGAAGACAACCATCATGCTATGGACCCATGGTCCAGGGGTGGACTACTCACTCATCACTCCGGAGACGACCATGGCGGTGTAGAGTCCTCCGGGAGATGAATCCCCTCTCCCGCAGGGTGCCGGAGCGATCTCCTGAATCTCCCGAGATGGGATTGGCGGCGGCGCCGTCTCTGGAAGGTTTTCCATATCGTGGTTTTCGCATCGGGGGTTTCGCGACGGAGGCTTTAAGTAGGCGGAAGGGGAGCCTCGGAGGGGGCCAAAGGCCCCACGCCACGGTCGCGCGGCCAAGACCTGGGCCGCGCCGCCTATGGTGGTGGCCCTCGTGGCCCCACTTCGTATGCTCTTCGGTCTTGGAAGGTTAGAGTGGCAAAATAGGACCACGGGACTTGATTTCGTTCAATTCCGAATATTCGTTACTGAAGTTTTACGAAACCGAAGCGGCGGCGTGCGGGGCATCACCTCGTGCCGGCCGTCGCCCCCGCACCGGCCGTCGCTCCCGCCCCCGCCCCCGCACCGGCCGCACCACCCGCACCTCCCCGGGCACGGGCGAAGGTGCCCTCCGGTGGTCCTCGTGCTGCCAAGGCCAAGGCGGCTTCCTCCCCGGCGCCGAGGAAGGCCGTGGCCAAGAGGAGGGCCCCGGCGAAGCAGCCAGTGGCCGCCGCCGTGCCGCCCGCCCCGGCCGCCCCGGAGGTGTTCGACGAAATGGCCACCCCGGCCGCCGCCGTGCCGCCCGCCCCGGCCGCCGTGTCCTTCATGGACATGCTCAATGAGGTGGAGGTGGACATCAACGCTCCACCGCTTGATCCCTATAGGGATGATGATTTGGAGGGAGGAGAGGATGCGGAGGGAGGAGATGAGGAGGAGGAGGATGATGATGATGAAGACATCACAGAGATACAAGAGGAGGCGTTCACCGCCGTTGCTCGCCCCCCCGTCCGCTCGTCGAACTACACCGACGCGGAAGATATACTCTTGGTTCGAGCTTGGGCGTCGGTGGGGTTGGATGCGGGCACCGGTACCGACCAAACCGGTAAACGGTATTGGCAGCGCATCGAGGACGCCTACCTTAAGATGAAGCCGAAGAGGAGTGGGTTCGCCTCTCGCTCATTCCGGTCGCTTCAAGGCCGGTGGGACTTGATGAAGCCGGCATGTGCGCGTTGGAGTGCCGCCATGGACCAAGTGATGGATGCGCCGCCGAGTGGCACCGTGGAGAGTGACTATGTAAGTTTGCAAACCTCACATCGTATGGTTTCTCTCATGTGTGTTGTATGGTTTCTCTCATGTGTGTTGTGTGTGTTGCTTGGTTTGTAGGAGAAGATTGCCGGCTTGAGGTACAAGGAGATGGCCGGCTCCAAGGGCAAAGAATTCCCATTCAAGCATGTTTGGTCAATTCTTCAAACATATGACAAGTGGAAGTTGAGAGATGATGAAACCGCACCGAAGAAGTCCGCAATGCTTGACATGGATGATCCGGATGTTGAGGAGAGGAACTTGAACAAGCCCGAGGGAACCAAGAAGGCCAAGCTTAGGGTGAAGATGGAAGGAGAGGCGGCTAGCCTAAGGGAGAAGATGGATCATATGATGAAGGCAAGAGAGGCTTTGGCAACCAAGGCGTTGGAGACAAAGCTTCTCATCACCGAGCAAAAGAAGGTGGTCAAGCTTGCACACATTGAAGCAAAGCGTGAGGAGGCAGCCCGCAAGGCCGACTTGGAGGAGAGGATGCTCAAGGTGAAAGAAGCAAAGGTATGGAAAGAACTCATGGTGGAAGAGAAGGAGCACATGATGATGTGCAAGAAAGACATGGATGAAGAGCAATTGCAATGGTGGAAGGAGTACAAGGAGGACATCGCCGAGAGGAAGAGGATGTTCCGAGGGTCCTCCTCTACCTTTGTAGTTGACACTACCATGAGCGATGGCGGTGTCGACAACTCGCATGATGGTGGGGTTTGATGGTGGTGGAGTGGCCTAGCATATGGCACCGACGTGTAATTTTTTGGTGATGGTGCCAATGAGATGGGCAAGATGATGATTATGTGATGTAAAAACTACTAAACCATGCATCCATGATTATTACTTTTGTAGTATGTTTGATGATTCATTGTGTTTTTGTGTCATATTGTGATGAATATGTGACAGGTTTAGAGGTTGGGGTTGAGGCAAAGAATAGAACCCCTAAACCCTCAAACCCCTAAAACGGAATATTCTGTTACACGGGTTGGGTTTAGGGGTTCTATTCTTTGCCCCTGTTTTTCAACCTGTAAATGTGTCCAAAACTTGCAAATCTCGGCCTGTAAATCCTAGAAAACTTTTACAGTTTTAAGGGTTCTACTAGACATGCTCTTACCACTCGCGTCCTCCAACGTTGTATGCACTCAACAAGGTCCAGTTGATGGCAGTCAAACATGGTCCAATGGTAACCAGCTTGGGGCAAGCTGGCTCTCGGGGTAGGGAGAATGTCAGCACTAGCACCAACACTATAAACCCACAAGCAAAGACTATCGAGATGAAGCGAATGGGCATGAGAGCATGCGCTACGCCAGCAAGGACCACGGTGCCAAGCGATGATTGGCCAACTATATAAGGACTACGTCGACAAAGGAAACAGTGTAGAACAACTGGTGGCTTCAGCCCAGGCCCGTTTAGGACACATGTGCAGAATGTACAATTGTAGAGGGCCTCCACCTGGCCCACAATTTTTTGCAAGTCACTGCTTATGGTAGGAAGTGGTTACTGTTTTTTTTTAAATTGTTTGAAAGTAGCGATAAGTGGTTACTGTTAATCGGCCTAATTAGAGGTGGTAGGTGTGTAATAAAATGGCTCCTTGTATTCTCAACTTTAACTTCACGCGTGCGCATTTACTCTCTCTCCAGAAAAGATCAGTCCCTAGCAAAGTAGCTCCACCCCTGGTTACAAGGACATTTGAAGATGTTTTGAACATGATTGCTTCCATAAACTAGCTTAGCCTTATTTTTATCGATATGATATTCTTAGGAGAAAATTTGATTATGCATGCTTAGTCTTAACAAAAAATTGTAGTACAGTTTGATGTTTTGCAATTTGAGGTCCAAATTTAAATTCCGCCCAGGACCTATGATTTCTCAGGTACGGCCCTGCTTCGGCCAACCGTGTACTAGCTGTAGCTTTGCCTTTACATTCTGAACATTTCTGTATTGTAAGCGATATTTGAATTGGGGTGAACTGAATCCTCTGAGAGAGACGCTGATAAAAGAATCCATCCTAGATCTTGGTAACAAGAGAGGTACATGAACTATGTATTCCCGCTCAAGGATGGAACCAGGCCAAGATTTGAACCAGGGGCAATGGCAAGATTGTCTTTTAAAGAGTTAGTACTTTCATGTTTGTAAAAGAGATCTCAAATATAAATCATCAAGACACACAACATGCTTGGATCCGTTATATCAAAGAAAAGACGGATGAACTTTGCGTATATTATTCCCTCGAAAAACAAACTTTGCAACATTATCAAAGTCCAGCCAGATTAGTTACAACATGCAATCAAATTCCTCCCGAAGCAATGTGCAAATATGATCGAGGAGTATAGTTTTCTTCCAAAAAGAAATGGAAGAGTAAGCTGTACTAGGTCGATTTCCTAATATGACGGTAGACGCACAGAAGAACGGCACACACCCACATACGAAGAGGCGCACGCATGATCCCGGCGGCGCCGCGTCCCGTCGTCTCCATCATACTCGTGCTCGGTCCCTCCCTCGGAATCCTCGGCGCCCCGGGGCACACGGCGGAGACCCGCAGGCGGCTGCTGGGCGACGTCGGCGTGCCGTACCCCTCCTCCTCCTCCTCCTCCAGCCGGATCGTCGGCGCCCCGGGGCACACGTCGGGGACCCGCAGGCGGCTGCTCGGCGACGTCGGCGTGCTGTACCCCTCATCCTCCTCCTCAGGCGTGCCGCCGCCGTGCTCCACGGGCGGAGGCGGGGTGTGGAAACCGCCGTCGGCGCCGGCTGCGGGAGCCCGGACGGGCGTCGCTTCCTCCTCCGGCGCCACCGCGCCGTCGCCGCAGCTCGCGGCCTGGGCCTTGTCCTGGGCTCTGCGGGCGGCGTAGCTGTCCCAGCGACCCATGCGCGCGCGAGAGTTCCGGTGATTGCAGAGTCCAGATCGATCGGAGCGTGCGGTGGTTTGTGGAATCGGAGGTGATTTCGATCGGGGTGTGTGTGCGTTGTTTGGGGAATCGGATCCGCGCGCGGCTCCGATTTATGAAGACGCTCAGGACTGATTCGAGTCGGTTACGGTGGGAAGAAGCAGAGGAGCCATCGGATTTGTGCTCCTCGCCTGGGCTGGGCCTTCCTTTTATTGGGTTGTAGCCCAAAGCGACACCGAGGAGCAGTCTGGCCGCGTGCTGACGTTTTTTCTCTCAAGTGCTCTCTAGAAAATTATTTTAAATTTATCAAAATGTAGATGTACCTAGACATTAAATCTATTTATCATGTTGATATGTTTACATTTGGAAAAGTCTAATTCACAGCCGGCTGTCTCGTGAATCAACATAAGGATTTCTGGCGATTCTTCGCCTCGGCCGGCTCAGTTTGGCGCTCGCCCCAACGGCTACCACAACGCCCATATCCTCCTGCCGCCAACGTGCGCCCATGGGGCAGAGCTCTATGGCTTCCGCTTGTCCCGCGCTCGTCGTCGATCTGCAGCTCCATCGAACGGCTCCATCACTTGGTGGTCGACACCACCGTCGCTCATCCATGTGCAGGTTGGCTCCGTCACTTGGCGGTCGACGCTGGCATCTCTCATCCGCGTGCAGGCTGTCGAAGCAGAAGCTCCTACAAACCGATGCAGTTGGTGGCCAGGTTGGAGGCTTCCTCTCCCCTACCATGGTTGACATTGGAGAGCTCGAAGGGAGATGGGGAAGACAAAGTCCACGAGTGAAATACTTTGTGGGTCACCCGATCTAGCTTCGACGGACCTTCGGTGTGGCTCATTCATGGCCGAGGAGCTCAAATCGGCCACGACGGTGTTTCCATTGTCGCCGATGAAGGTCGTTTTCTTGGAGCTTTTTGTTGATGTTACATAGTTATCGCAAGTTGTTACATATGTACATAGTTTTTGGTGTGTTAGTACGGGAAAAGTGGTACAATGATTTTGGTACTTGATTGCACCACTATTACATACATGTTCCTGTATTATTGGATAACTTAGGAAAAAATGGTGGATACACTGCATATAAATGTTGCAAAACAAATGTTACAAAATGATGTAGCATTTTCGAAAATGTTGTTAATCAGAGAAAAAATTGGTTTTTTTCTTACCATTAGTGATTTTTTTTTGCACCATAATTTTGCAACTTGATAGACTATAAGAAAAATTGTTACATACTCTAAAAGAATCGAAACATATGTGTTATGAAGTAACTACAATATAAATGTTAGAACATGCATAGAGCTGGGTAGTGAGAAAGGAAAAAACTTAATCTTTATTCATCTCTGCACAATGCGTACAATGTTCTCCATATATAGTCACATGAGGATTAAGAGTTACAAGGATTTATGAAAGAAAGTTAACACTACTAATGTCATAGGGGTTATAGCTTTGATGACATAGAGGTTATGGACATCCACATAAATAGGAATTTCATAACACTTCCCTTTGGATGTCCATTCACTGTGAATATGTATGCCTCGGTAAAAACCTTACCAAGGAAAAACCCAGTGGTAAAAAACCATGGTTAAGGCAAAAAGAGTAAAATACATACACTCCCCCTGATGACAATATCACTGGAAGGAATTTTGTGAACTTCTACAACTCCGTCCTTCTGAAGATCATGAGTGAAGAAAAACTTTGGCGAGATATGTTTGACTCTATCTTCTTTTATACATATCTTTTAGTTGGGTTCTACAAGCCATATTATCGTCGTATATTACTGTTGGTGCCTCATTTTCAAACATTAATTTACACTCTTTGCGAATATGGTGTGACATATTCCTTAACCACGCACATTCCATGCTAGCTTCATGGATTGCTAAGATTTCCGCATGGTTAGCTGAAGTTGCCGCTATAGATTGCTTCATTGAACGCCATGAGATACATGCACTTCCGCACATAAAACAATATCCGGTTTGTGATTGACCATTGTGTGGATCAGATAGATATCATGCATCTGCAAAACCCACTATTCCTTCTTTGCATTTGTTAGAAAAATATAACCCATGTCTTCCGTACCTTTAAGGTAACGTAGTATATGCTTCACACCGTTCCAATGTCGTCTGGTTGGACAAGAGCTATATCTCGCTAATACATTAACTGCGAATGCAATATCAGGCCGTGTATGAGTGGAAAGATACATTAGTGCTCTAATTGCACTTAAATATGGCACGTCAGGACCAAGAATCTAGTTTTGATTCTCTGGGGGCCTAAAAGGATCCTTGGTTACATCAAGCGACCTGACAACCATAGGGGTACTCAATGGATGTGCTTTATCCATGTAAAATTGTTTTAAAGTTTTCTCCATGTAGGTTGATTGATGCAAAAGAATCTTTTTGATTGATGATCTATTTGCAATCCAAGGCAAAAATTTAGTCCCCAGATCAGATCCAAATTCTTTTTCTATATGCAAGCATTCATTGCCAGTGGAGAGTCCTTGAGAAATACCGATGAGATTTAGATCATCAACATATACAACTATTATTAAAAAATGTGATCCAGATCTTTTTATGAATATACATGGACAAATAGAATCATTTTTGTACCCTTTTTTCATCAAATATTCACCGAGACGATTGTACCACATTCGTCCAGATTGTTTCAATCCATACAATGACTTGTTAAACTTAATAGGATATTATTCTCGAGAACCTTCTTCTGGTAGTTTAAATCCCTTGGGAAGTTTCATATATATGTCACTATCAAGTGATCCATATAAGTATGATGTAACGACATCCATCAAACGCAAGTCCAGATTCTCTTTTATTGCCAGACTAATTAGATATCGAAAAGTTGTTACATCCATCACAGGGAAGTATGTTTCTTCATAATCTATACCAGGTCTTTGAGAGAATCCTTGGGCAACTAATCGGGCCTTGTGCCTTGTAATTTCACCTTTCTCATTTCGTTTTCGAACAAATACTCACTTGTAACCAACGGGTTTTGTACCATTAGGTGTGCGAGTTACGGGTCCAAAAACTTTCCCTTTTTTAAGTGAATCCAATTCTACTTGAATTGCGTCCTTCCATTTTGGTCAATATTGTCTTTTCTTACACTCCTCAATTGATCGAGATTCGTGACACTACTAGGAAAAGGCCTAGCCGTAAGATTGATATCAGTGACGCACCACTAGACAGGTGCGCCACTGCTATATAGCAGTGGCGCACCAAAAAGTGGTGCTCCACTGGTAGTCAATTACCAATGGCGCACTAGTATAGTCGTGCGCCACTACTAAGTGCGAAACTGGGTTATAGATTAGTCTAAAGTTAGTAGTGGCGCACCAAATATACGTGCGCCATTACTATTTAAATAGCAGTGGCGCAGCAAAAAGTGGTGCTCCACTAGTACTTAATTGCCAATAGCGCATGCATAAGTGGTGCGCCACTACCCTCACATATTAATAGCGCACCGAGTGCTGCGCCACCGGCCACCGCACATGCATGCCACTCGCGAGCGCATGGCACATGTCTTTCCCATCGTCTGTTTCGTGCATTGCTTGGGCCCACCCACATGTGCATGTCTCGTGCGCGGTCTCCTCCTTATCTATTCACGAGAGACACACTTCTGCGCAAGATCCAGTTTCTCTCTCCAGCTTCTTCCTCCTCCCACCCACTTCGTCGCTGCCCCATCTCCAACTTCCCCCGCTTCTGCAGCAGCTGCCCATCCACTTCTGCAGTAGCTGCCCAACTCCAATCGTTGGCACTAGCAGTACGCAACCACCAACTAGCCAAGCCTTCTAGTAGCTTCTCCTACGACCGGCGAGCCGGCCGGTCAATCACGGGTCGTTCGCGTCCGAGCACCGGGTCCCCGCCGCGACCTTCTGGCCCCGCGGCGCTGCCGGAGACGCCGGCGGCGAGTCGAGGCAGCGCCGGAGCAGGCGCGAGACAGCGGCCACGAGCTCCTCCGCGGCCTTCCCTGGCGCCCGCGGCGCCTCGCGCGCGAACCTGCCGTGCCGGTCGAGCGCCTCGGCGGTGGTGATGGCGCCGGAGCCGGCGCGGCGGACCTCGTCGCCCACCGCCTCGGCGCAGAGGCCGCAGACCCAGCGGCCGAGGTACTCGGCCCGCACCGCGGCGATGTACTCCGGCGTGCACTCCTCCGTGAAGCCGCAGCACTCGCACCTGGCGGCCTCCACCTCCATGTCCTCCACTCGTGGTAGATTATCTTACCGCTCCTTCTCCCAGACGACGTAGGAGGAAGGGACGGACGGTGTTGTGGGTATACTTCATGGGTGTACCATCGACAGTGCCTAGATCCGGCAAGCCCGGGTGGCCCACAGATGGTGATGAGGCGTGTGGCCCATCGGGCGGCCCGTGCTGTTGATCATGAAGGAAGAAGTCCAGCCCCGGATCAGCGGCCGGATCCGCAAACATAGAGTTACCGGATCCATGGAGGCCCATGAGGAACCCGGATCCAGGACGACGTGTATGGAAGGCGGATCCGTGACGTGCACGGCAAGATATTGTACCGTAGTTAGGCTTGTATCCGGCTAGGACTCTCCATGTAAACCCTAGATCCGTGCGCCTTTATAGCCGGATCCGGGAGCCCTAGAGGCACGACCACAACTCATTGTAACAACGCGAAAGCGCCCGGATAATTCGGACAAGCGCGGTAGGCCTGTCATTGTGCGGGTGTTCGGCGCCGGGTAACTCGCGTACAACCGTCCCGTGTACACTCCGCCCTATGGCCCCTACTTCTTCTCCCCCTCGTGAGGATCCTCTTCGTACAGTCGATTAGCAACGACGTTGGCGCCCACCGTGGGGCCTGCGGCGTCTGGAGGCCGAGCAGGGAGGGTTCCGCCATGGGAAGCTACGACGACACCATCGCTGTGGGGCGTGTCCTTTACGCCGGAAGTCTGCCAATCGTCCCTCCGGATGAGTGTTGGATTCCGGCTAAAACCGACCCAGTCAAGCTCTCCATCGTCCCGGTTGGCGGCATACACATCTTCATCGGGGGAAACGAAAACCACGTAAGTAACGACGGCGCGACCGCCGCCAGCTGGACATCGCGAAGATCCGATCGAGACCAGGAACTTCCTAGCGAAGATTCCGCCTTAGATATGAAAAAATCAAAGCCACCCAATCCGCCCCTGAGCGGAGTAACGGTGGAAGACCAATGCAGATCCGCCTGGGTCTCCCAGGTGTTAGAGAAGCAAAGGTGTCACTTCGTACACTTCTTGGCCCATACAGCGAACCGCCCCTCATGAAGTCGAAGCTGGTCCCGAGCAGGTCGAGGCCCCGGAAAACAACGCTGCTCCGGATCAGCATGAGGCTGTCGGAGAAAGCGAAACTCCGGCTGAAGAGTCGATTTTGGGAAATCTAAGCCCAATCTCCGGAGACACTCAATCCATGAACACTGAAGAGTTCGATCGCAAGGTGAAGGAGCTCGGATACGGTGAAGAGTCGGAAGTTGATTCCGTCCAGCCAAAACAGGTACTTGCAACTGTAGCAGCGCTGGGAGAGAACGGATCAGAAGACGTGATACGTCTCCAACGTATCGATAATTTCTTGTGTTCCATGCCACATTATTGATGTTATCTACATGTTTTATGCACACTTTATGTCATATTCGTGCACTTACGGAACTAACCTATTAACAAGATGCCGAAGTGCCAGTTCTTTGTTTTCTGCTGTTTTTGGTTTTGAAATCCTAGTAAAGAAATATTCTCGGAATTGGACGAAATAAAAGCCCGGAGGCCTATTTTCTCAGCTTCCCGAAGACCGAAGACGAGACGAAGAGGGGCCACGAGGGGGCCACACCCTAGGGCGGCGCGGCCCCCCTTGGCCGCGCGGCCCTGTGGTGTGGGGACCTCGTGCCGCCTCTTGACCTACCCTTCCGCCTACTTAAAGCCTCCGTGATGAAACCCCCGGTGCGAGAGCCACGATACGGAAACCTTGCGAGACGCCGTCACCGCCGATCCCATCTCGGGGGATCACGGAGATCGCCTCCGGCACCCTGCCGGAGGGGGAATCATCTCCCGGAGGACTCTACGCCGCCATGGTCGCCTCCCGGAGTGATGAGTGAGTAGTCTACCCCTGGACTATGGGTCCATAGCGTAGCTAGATGGTTGTCTTCTCCCCATTGTGCTATCATTGTCGGATCTTGTGAGCTGCCTATCATGATCAAGATCATCTATATGTAATTCTATATGTTGCGTTTGTTGGGATCCGATGAATAGAGAATATTTGTTATGTTGATTATCAAAGTTATGCTTATGTGTTGTTTATGATCTTGCATGCTCTCAGTTATTAGTAGATGCTCGGCCAAGTAGATGCTTTTAACTCCAGAGGAGTACTTATGCTCGATAGTGGGTTCATGCCTGAATGGGACAGTGACGAAAGTTCTAAGGTTGTGTTGTGTTGCCACTAGGGATAAAACATTGATGCTATGTCTAAGGATGTAGTTGTTGATTACATTACGCACCATACTTAATGCAATTGTCTGTTGTTTGCAACTTAATACGGAGGGGGTTCGGATGATAACTTTGAAGGTGGACTTTTTAGGCATAGATGCGGTTGGATGGCGGTCTATGTACTTTGTCGTAATGCCCAATTAAATCTCACTATACTCATCATGATATGTATGTGCATTGTCATGCTCTCTTTATTTGTCAATTGCCCAAGCTTGTAATTTGTTCACCCAACATGCTTGTTCGTCTTATGGGAGAGACACCTCTAGTGAATGGACCCCGGTCCAATTCTCTTTACTGAAATACAATCTCTATTGCAATACTTGTTTTACTGTTTTCTCTGCAAACAATCATCTTTCCACAATACGGTTAATCCTTTGTTACAGCAAGCCGGTGGAGATTGACAACCTCACTGTTCGTTGGAGCAAAGTACTTTGTTGTGTTGTGCGGGTTCCACGTTGGCGCCGAATCCCTGGTGTTGCGCCACACTACATCTCGCGCCATCAACCTTCAACGTGCTTCTTGGCTCCTCGGTTCGATAAACCTTGGTTTCTTTACGAGGGAAAACTTGCTGCTTTGCATCATACCTTCCTCTTGGGGTTGCCCAACGAACGTGTGAAATACACGCCATCAAGAGCAGGCACCCAATCCGACCCCCAGCCATCCACGGATCTCCGATGTCGCGGGAACGGCCCCGTGGGATTCTTCCTCGGAGAGCCTCCTGTCGCCTGAAGAGATGGTCGCGCAAGCGGGCATGGATGCGGTTTATCGCTCGGATATTCTTAACAAACCCATCACTCCCGAAGACGTAGAAGCTTTAGAAGCTAAAAGAGGAGCTGCTGGCCAGCCAAAAAGTTCAAGGACACCGCAGCCGCATGCTTTGGAGGAAAGGAAGCACGCAGTTTTCGTGGAAGACTTCATCCAGCGTGAGCAGGAGGTGGACGCGGGCACAAGTCAAGGAACTCCGAAAGCATTGGGAAGACAAGGTCGTTGAAGCTCACAAGGAGGTCGAAAAGATCCGGCGTGAGATGATAGCTCCCCGCAAGATCACTTTCGCAACTCCAACAGAACAGACCGCTTGCAACCCCAAAGACAATATGACAAAAGCTGCAGAGATCCTGAAGAAACGTGACGAGGAGATCGACATCAACTACCTGCGCACGCTCGTCGCTTCAGCGGTCAAACAGCAGAGCAAGGCAGACACTTCACGCAAGCTGGAATCTAACCCGGAGCATTGCGTCTCCACTGCGTAGAAGGACAACCGCCATCGAGATGACGAATCGCGAACCGGATCCTCGGAACGCAGAAGGAAAACCAGGGAACATCCAAATCCGATCCCCGTACCATCAAAGACGCCACCGTCGGATCCGAGAAAGGGAAAGGACCCAATGTACTCGGACGAGACAAGTACCGCAACCCCTCTCCTCCGCCTAATGGTTACCCGCGTCCCCCTCGCCGCCGTAGTCCAGCCGGAAACACCAGGCCTCAAGGGCATGGTGGAATCGTTATCCGCGACAACGTGCTGCCCTCCGGAAACCGGAACAGGGAGCGCACGCCGGAACCTCGCCGGAATCAGAACAACGATCGTGAGCCCGAGCCCAGGAGGAGTCGGAATGAGGAGCGCGACCGGAACCTCGCCGGAGCCGGAACGACCAGGGCAGCCAGCGCCACGGCGAAGGCAGCCACAGGAGCCGGAGCCAGCACCGGGGAGAATCTGGAGGCGGAAGCAAGAGGTCGGATCGGCCCCCTCGCAAGTCTCCCTCACCACCACCTAGCGGTGGCGGCGGAGGTGGAGGCGGAGGCGGCGCCGGAGATCCGCTCGCTCAGGTCCCGTCACGGTTCGCGCGACGCGCGGGAACGCCTCAACGATCAGAACCGACTACATCGGACCGAAGTGCTTCGGCAGGATGATTCAGAGGAACCAAAGCCAAGGAGCTCCCTCAAGCTACCGGAAACCTGAAGCATTACGATGGCACCGAAGGCCGGATACTGGATTGAGGATTACTGTGCAGTAACCTTCGCGGAGGAACCCCTAATCGCTTTGCCGCATGCTCAGTTGTACCTTGTAGGCCCAGCCCGGATCTGGCTCAGTGACCTCGAGAAAAACTCCATCTTTTGGTTTGACCTGAAGACCGCTTTTGAGAAACACTTCAGGGGCACCTACAAAAGACCTGCCACGGCAAGCGACTTACAAGCTTATCCAGAAGAAGGGAGAATCTTCAAGAAACTTCCTCACACGATGGTTGGCATGCAGGAACGAGTGCGAAAACGTCGACCACACCATTGCCATGTACGCCTTCATTGGTGGACTGCAGAGAGGAGGATTGCTGAGGCATAAGCTTACTTGTTTGGCTAACGCCAACAAACTGACCTTGGACGAGATGATCTCTATTGCCGGTGACCACCTGCCGCCGATGACGACGAGGTGGTGATCTTCAGCTACAGCAATCCCCTGCACCAACAAAAGAAGAACCGCGATAACGGTAACAACAGCGGCCAGAAACGCAAAAACCCTGATGACCAGAAGAGTGGCGGATCCGACATGGTCGCCATGGCGTTCAACGCGGAGGTTCGGGGAGGCGGAAGAGGACGCGGCCGCGGAGGCGGAGCCGGCAGAGGTCATCGGGCCGGTCGCCGGCGGATCCGCGCCCGCAAACCTACGGGAGTACAGAGACATGCCCCTGGCCCAGGATCCGGCTACGAAGTCCACACCAACCGCCAAGTGGGTCAACGACCTAAAGAACGACCCGGAGGCAGGATACAAGCGAGCCCGGAAGCACCGCCCACGCGGCAAAGGAGGCAAGGGCAAGAATAAGGACAAAGGAGGACAGTTCCGAGGCGATGGACGAGGATGATAACTCGCCGGATCCCAAAGTAAATCCAACCCCTTCGAGAAAAAGAGCGTGGGGCTTACCACACTTTCCTCGGAACCCCCAGTCCTCGCTACAAAATCAGCTACCCGGATCCGAACGCCACGCCCGTAAGTATGTCGGTGGTCGGAAGTTCCGTGCACATTTGACAGGGAGGACCATCCCCCCATTGTGCCAAAAGAATACTACGCCTTGGTTGTGAGTCCCCGCATAGACGGGTATGACTTCTCCAAGTGCCTCATGGATGGTGGCGCCAGCTTGAACATCATGTACCTGGAGACTCTGGAGCGGATGAACCTCACCAAGGAACAGCTCAAACACAGCAACACTGAGTTTCACGGCGTGGTTCCGGGTAATAAGGCGAACTCCCTCGGCAGCATCACACTTCCCGTGGCCTTCGGCGATGTTCATAATTTCCGCGAAGAGAAGATCACGTTTGAAGTTGTGCCCTTCAAGAGCTCCTACCACGTCATCTTCGGCAGGCCCACCTACCACAAGTTCCACGCAAGAGCGTGCTATATCTACAACAAACTCAAGATGCCGGGTCCCAATGGCATGATTACCATAACCGGAGACTACAAAAGGCTCACGAGTGCGAGTTGGGCGAAGCCGCCTTCGCAGTCTGTCATATCCGGAGAAGAGCTGAAAGGCTACAGAGCCGCGGTGGATCCACTGAGATGCAAACCACCAAGCGGATCTTCGAGCGAAAAACTCCTTCAGGGCCGCGATTGAGACCAAGAAATTCAGCTTCAAGGAAGATGACCCTAGCAAGCAAGTCTCGATCGGAGCCAACATGGACCCCAAATAGGAAAGCGCGCTCATCGAGTTCCTCCGCGCTAACATGGATATCTTCGCATGGCAACCTTCTGACATGTCCAGGAGTACCTAGGGAACTCGCCGAGCACTACCTCAACATAAATCCGGGGCTAAACCGGTGAAGCAAGCTATGCGACGCTTTGGAGATAAGAAGCGCCGCGCCATAGGAATGGAACTAGCAAAGTTACTAGAAGCAGGTTTTGTAATAGAAGTTATCCACACCGATTGGGTCGCGAATCCCGTCCTTGTACCCAAAAAGAACAAAATACTAAGAATGTGCATCGATTACTCGGCTTGAACAAACATTGCCCGAAGGATCCGTTCCCCTGCCGCGCATTAACCAAGTCATTGATTCGACGGCGGGGGCGGAACTTCTGTGTTTTCTTGATGCGTATTCGGGTACCATCAGATCCGGATGAAGGAATCCGACCAAAGGCGACTTCATTCATTACCCCGTTTGGTACTTACTGCTATGTTACTATGCCTTTTGGTTTGAAAAACGCAGGTGCCACCTACCAACGTACGATGCAGCGGTGCCTGAAGGACCAAATTGGCCGGAACGTGCACGCCTACGTCGACGACATCGCGGTCATGACCCGGAAAGGATCCGACTTGATCAGCGACCTCACAGAAACCTTTGAGAACCTCCATCGGTACAAGATGATGTTGAATCCGCTGAAGTGCGTCTTTGGCGTGCCAGCCGGAAAACTCCTTGGCTTCATAGTCTCTCACAGAGGCATTGAGGTTAACCCGGAAAAAATCAAGGCAATCCTGTGTATCAAACGGCCAACTTGTCTCAAAGATGTGCAACGACTAACTGGTTGTGTCGCAGCAATCAGTAGGTTTGTTAGCCGTCTTGGCGAGAAGGCGCTACCTCTGTACAAGTTGTTGAAGAAAACAGACAAATTTGTCTGGGACGACGCAGCTGATGCAGCTCTTCGAGGTTTGAAGGAAATACTCACCTCCCCACCTATCTTGGCAGCCCCAGCAGAGTCAGAGCCTGGCAGCTACCAACAAAGTCATCAGCCTCGTCATCGTAGTGGAGCGAAAGGAAGAAGGTCATGAATATGACGTCCAAAGACCTGTCTACTACATAAGCGAAGTGCTAACGGAGTCAAAGCAAAGATACCCTCACTTTCGAAGCTAGCTTATGGAGTTTTCCTAGGCAGCGGAAGCTGAGACACTACTTCCAAGAGCACCCGTACAGTTGTGAGCAAGGCTCCGCTGTCAACAATTCTCAACAACGCTGACGCAACAGGACGAACGGCTAAATGGGGCATTGAATTATCCGCCTTCGACATCGCTTACAAGCCAAGGACCGCGGTAAAATCCCAAGTCTTGGCAGATTTCGTTGCAGATTGGACAAGCTCCGGATGCAAGTCTGGAGCCGGAACCAGAAACATGGGTCATGCACTTCGACGGATCAGCAGCATCAAGGCTCGGGAGCCGGAGTCACCACGAAGTCTGGGAGAAGCTGCGCGTTCAGATCCACTTCGAAGCTACAAACAACATGGCGGAATACGAGGCTCTACTACACGACTGCGCATCGCTAAGGAAATAGGGATCAAGCACATCATCGTTGCGGAGATTCCGACACAGTGGCCGTAGCCGGAACCTGGAACGCCAGAAATTCCGTCATGGCGGCCTACAGAGACGAAGTTGATGAGATCGCCAAGAGCTTCCTCGGATACGAAGTCAAGTACGTCAGAAGAGACGATAACACAGCAGCAGATATGCTATCTAAGCTCGGATCCGAAAGCCAATTCCGCTGGAATCTTCTGGAGCATCTCCGGATACCCTCGGTGAAGGGCGCTAACCGGAAAACCCAGAAGTGGCAGTGTCTCCGGCCAGAGAGGTATTAGCTACCATTCCGGCTTGGACACAACCTTTCCTGGACTACCTCATCGATCAGAAGTTGCCGGAGGACGAGGTCCTCGCGCGCCAGATCATCAGACGAGCACGATCCTACACAATTGTTGATGGACAGCTCTACAAACGAAGCGCAACGGGGGTGTGTCTCAAATGCGTCTCCAATCAAGATGGCATTGAAATCCTCAGAGAGATCCACGCAGGGACTGGGCACCATGCCGCTCCCAGGTCACTCGTTGCAAAAGCTTTTGGCTAGGCTTTTATTGGCTCACAGCTAAAGAAGATGCTGACAAAATAGTCAAGACTTGCCGAGGTTGTCAGTACTACGCTACTCAACCAAACGCTCCAGCCCAAGAGCTGAAGACCATACCTATCACCTGGCCATTTGCGGTCTGGGGGCTCGATATGGTTGGTAAGTTAAAAAGATCATCTCCTGGCGGATTTGAATACCTTTTGGTCGCTGTTGACAAGTTCAGCAAATGGATCGAAGCAAAGCCAGTGAGAAAAGCCGACGGCGCTACGGCACTAAAATTCGTCTGCAGCCTCGTGATGAGATTCGGCATCCCACACAGCATAATCACAGATAATGGCACAAACTTCGCTCAGGGAGAGTTGAGGGATTATTGTGACACGATGGGGATTCGACTGGACCTTGCATCTGTGGCTCATCCACAATCTAATGGTCAAGTTGAAAGAGCTAACGGTCTGATACTATCAGGAATTAAGCCGCGCCTTGAAGAACCGTTGCGACGAGCAGCCGGAGCTTGGGCTGACGAGCTGGAAGCTGTACTGTGGAGTTTACGAACTACCCCTAACAGATCAACAGGGTTTACCCCATTTTTTCTGGTATACGGATCCGAAGCCGTGCTTCCCTCCGACATCATCCACGACTCACCGCGAGTTTCCTATAATGAAGAAACACTGACGAGGCCGACAGCTCTGTGGACCGATCGAGGAAGCTCGGAACTTAGCGAGACGAGAGATCCGCCATCTACGCGAAGCTCCGACGTTATCACATTCGTCGAGTCCGGAAACGCTCCTTCATGGCAGGAGACCTGGTCCTCCGCCTTCGACAGGTGAAAGACCATAAGCTGCAATCTCCATGGGAAGGACCCTTCGTAGTTAGCAAAGTGCTTCATAACGGGTCGTACTACCTTGTTGATTTCCGCGAGCTGAGGGATAGACCTGCTAACTGGCACCGGAAACGCAAGCGTGAGGATCCGGATGACATCTACGATGAAACAAATCGCCCTTGGAATATCGCACAGCTACGTCCTTTCTACACTTAGCATATTTTTTCCGAGTTACAAACTCTGTAATAGTTATACATGATCAATGAAATAAAGCTTATGGTTCACTCTTTGAGTCTTTTACCTCCTTTACTTGTTCATTTTAGATCGTGTATGTTTTTTCCGACTAAAACCGCAGAGCTGGATGTTTCCGCCTAGGCGTGTATAAAAGTTGTGATTTCTAAAACCGTCCTTAGGACGTAAGCTTAAGTTTTCGATTAAGTTGTTATCTGTTGCGAACTCGTGGATTCCTAGTAGCGATTTCCGGCACCTATGCCTGGGGCTTGTTTCCGCGGTTATGGACGGATCGCCATTGGGCTTCGTCGCCGCTGGCGAGCATTTCCGGCTAAGGTTTTCCGGCTCGTGGAAGGTCAAGCGGGCAAGCCAGAAAATAACGAAGTCAGCACTTGCTTTCCGACATAAAATGAAACATGCACATAATATTTAACGGATAGCAGGATAAGTGTTTCCGCCCCATGCATAATCGTTTCGTTCCTAGCTACTTAAGAATTTAAGGTCTTATTACATACCCTCGCTGGGGCCAAAATGATGCATTGTTTTTCCCACAGGAATAAAAGTTTTCACTCCCCCTTAGCCGGAGAAGTCTTGCCCTCTGGATCTTTTTCCTTGGCGCCTTCGGCCGGAGAAGACACGTCTTCGTCACTTTCTTTCTTCAGAAGCAGCAGTGCTGGTCTTGGGTTCCTCTTGGGGAGCATCTTTGGAGCTGGTCCAGGTAAATTGGGTTCCGGATTCCGCAGGTCGCGCCTTGGCAGCGAGCTCCTTCTGAAGTTCCGCTTCTAAGGGCTCGTCCGCAGGAAGGACGACCTTGTCGTAGAATTCCTCGTGCCGGATCCTGCGCGCGATACGGGTGTCGTAGCCGCTCACTGCATCCAGGAGCGCGCTAACATCCGCATCCGGAGGAACGCATGTGGTTACCTGATCAAGATCAAGATCCGCATTATGTGCTAGGCACATGGTCAAGGCCATTGCAGCTGCGCCTCGGGCTGATGATGCTTGCAGATCCGTCACTAGCTCCGGCAGAACATCCATCTTTCCAATAAGTTTCCGGACATCGCAAGTACGGCTCCTCTTGATGGATAAGTTATAACATATCTTGCGGGAGGCGGAGATGAGATCTTTGCAGTCATCACCTGCAAGTTGAAGAAGGTCGTCCCGTGGGAACAAATTCCGGCGCTCTTCCGAATACCCAAGCGGCTCTGCATAAAGCGGTCAGGATATAAGCATGCAATTTTGAGCATAAAGTAAAACGTCGGAACAAATATCTGGGCAAGGTTCCAGTATCGGTACCCAAGATGTTCTCATTGAGCAAATCCCAGTGCTGTTCCGCGGTCTCCATATATTTCCGGAGTCCATTGAGCTCTTTTTGCTGACGTTTTATGGTCTCGCTGTCAACATTTGTCTTCAATACCAGCTCGCCCTTTTCCCTGATGAACTCGGAGTTTTTCTCCGCCAACTGCTTTTCAGCCTGCTCTCTCTTAAGTTCCGCTTCCTTTAGCTTCGTTTCCAACTCTTGGTGCGAGGAGCGCAGGTTCTCAAGTTCAGACGCGGCTGTCGCAAGGGAGGAGGATGCGCCTATAATAATATAAGTTAGCAACAATTTTAAAAGTCGGAATTTGGTTAAATGACGAAGAAGGCGGAAACCAACCTTGGGCGTCTGCCAGTTGTTTAGCCAAATCCGCATTCTCATCCTTCAGAGTCCGGATATTTTCCGCTTGGCTCAGAGTAACGCGGCGCTGCAGGGCAATGTTCTTGTGCAGCTCGTAGTGCAGCGCCTGCTGTTCCTGTAAAACATAAACAGAGCAGGAGTAAAAATTCCGCCTGTAGCAGTGGTTTCTTTTAAAGCATCATTGCCGGAATCTTTCCGCCATAATGCTTGGGGCTACTGGTCCAATTCAAAAACTTTCCCGGAAATAATTTATTCTCTAAGCATATAAGCGCTAACTATTATTTGAGTTTCCGCATACATGCTTGGGGGCTACTGGGGAGTACCTTTTGCTTACAGATGAGCTTGTCGAAGAACTGGCCGACATCCTTTTTAAAATCTTGGATTTCCGATGTCGCGGCATCAGGTTTCCCCAGGCATTGTTCAGCATGGCGTTGAGCAGGTCTTGTTCGAGCTCCCATTTCTCCGCCTCGGACAGTTTGTTGAAAAATTTGGTAGCATACGCCTTGGGGGTGGAAGTGATGTCAGCCGGGTCTCCAAAGTTCTTCGGGAAAACGACGATGTCGCCAGCGCCATCTCCGGCCTTCTCAGAAGAAGTTACTTCAGCCTCTCCTTGGCCTTGTTTTTCCGCATCTTCTTGGGCAGGGCCTTTGGCCTTAGCATTTTCTTCGCCCGCATGCCCGCTGCTAACCGGAATTACTTCCGGTGGAGTATTTGCGGCAGGAGGGGGAGATGGATCAGCCTGGGGGGGAGACGGTTGAGGAGTTGGGTGGGAGGCACTTGGTGGGGCCGGAGTAGCTGGACCGACTGCCGGAGATTTCTTCATGTATTTGGTGATGGGCTCCTGGCTGGCGGTCCGCGTGGCAGCGGTTTTCGGATTCCTGCAAACAAGTGAAAGAGTTCAGCCAAGAGATAATTTCGCCAAGATAAAGTTGCATCATGTTCGGAAACTTACGGGGCGCGTGCCTTGGCCAGCCGTTGAGAGCATCCTTATACGCGCACGCTCCGCTTTCCTTGAGTCAAGCGGAGGTGGTTTTGTCGTCTTTGGTTTCTTGGCGGAGGCCTCGCCGCTAGCTCCGGCTTCAGAGCCGGAAGCTTTGGCGCGGGGACGCTTTGTAGGTCGAGGGGCCGCCTTGCGAGGTGCCTGTTCCTCTTCCTCCTCGTCGTCATCCGGAGCCTCCTCCGCCGTGTCGCCGGTGACGGGGACGCGAAGAATGGTGCGGAAGCTTTCCTCCGCCAAAGTGTTGAGCTGGAAGGAAGATGAATAAGAGTTAAGTTAAACACCCAAAGGGTTGTGAAGTTTGAAGCAGCGAAGAGAACAAAGCTTACCGGGGGACATTGGTCGTTCGTGTAAATGTCTTTAGTCAGTTCCGGGACCTGTTGGCCCCTCGGAATCTTCACCAACGTCTTGATCCTTCTCTTCAGAGAGTCGGCCGGAAGATCGTGGCGGGTAACCCGGAGAAGATCATCCGCCCCGGTATAAGCGCACATCAGGCGCGCGTTGTAGCGTAGAGGCTGGATTCTCCGGGAGAACCAGCTAAGTGTGAGCTGGGCTCCGGTTAGTCCGTCGTGGACTAGCCAGGAGATTCTCCGCGCAGCCTTCTCCAGGATTGGGGTCTGGGCGAGCGAAGGGACGAAGCTCCAGCTTGCAAGTTCTTCCGGAGGTTCGTTTACGAACTGAGGCAGACCCTCATGGACCTCCGGAACTGAGGCATTCTTCTCATAGAACCATCCGGCGTTCCAGTACCGGACGGATTCGTGCGAGTCGTGGGGAGGGTACATGCGGCTAGGGCGGAGCATGAACGTCATGCTTCCGCAGTTCACCATTGCTTTGTCCTTGGTTTCTTTCTTCACCCGGAAAAAGAATTGCCACAATTTGACATTTGGCCGGATCCCAAGATGTCCTTCGCAGAGAGTCACGAAGTTGGACAAAAGAAGGTATGAATTTGGGCAGATGTTGTGGGGCTGGAGCCCGTAGGTGTTGAGGATAGAGAGAAAAAACTCCGAACAGGGAAGTGAAAGTCCGCGTTCCACCCAAGCCTTGGTCATGACTATTTCTCCGGCTTCTGGCTTGGGGACGTCGGAATCACGAGTGAAACTCCAATGTGAGGAGATCATTCCTTCGTTCTGGAGCTCCCTAAGCTCCATGTCGGTAGTCTCGCAAGGCCACCATTGACCCCGTTCTCCCTCACGGATCCGGGCCTTGGACGCCTTCTTGTTTTCCGTCTCCTGTACCTTTGCTGCCATCCGAGCTTGCCCCTCGAGTTCTTCTTGGAGTTCTTGGAGGGAAGGGATCCGGCCTGGAGCGGTGCTGGAAGATGCGGAAAAAGGTTGAGCTAGTCTTATGTCGGAAATATATGGTGGCAGGAATGATATGGGATCCGGGCATATG
The DNA here is from genome assembly GCA_030979885.1 of Lolium multiflorum. Classification (NCBI taxonomy): domain Eukaryota; kingdom Viridiplantae; phylum Streptophyta; class Magnoliopsida; order Poales; family Poaceae; genus Lolium; species Lolium multiflorum. The sequence goes on along the minus strand of CM061751.1, from coordinate 44,870,492 downwards.
GGTTCTATTTGGTTGAGATCCGGGCTACTCGAAGAGCTACCAGTGCAAAGTGACGATTCGAGTGGCATGCTTCCGGCTGCACCCATACAAAGTGTTTGAGTACCCGGATCACTAACCCTATTTTCTACACTAGGTTGTCTTCTACAAGGCCGGCGTACTTACCGCTAATGGCGCGGTGGCTCGACGGAGCTCCGGCGGAGATGAGGTCGCCGAACTTGAAGGAAATCGACTCGCGTGACCACGAATCGGCGGCGGAGCGAGTTTCTCGTTCAAACGTGAGAATCTTGGTGCGAGGGGAGCCTTGGTTCGGCGACGCGCGAAGTTCACCGTGACGTGGTTCGCCGGAGTCAAGATCTGGCGGGCGGCGCGGCGCGAGGAGGAAGACGATGTGGTGAGAGGGGGTGAAAGAATGAATTTTTACCGGGCCGCGGGGTATTTATAGGCCGCGCTCGGAGATTCGGGATCCGGATCCAACGGTGGAAACTGAACGGTCGTGCCGCTGGATGGATGACACGTGTTTAGGTCAAATGCGGTAAAACGACGTGGAGGTAATTTAACCATGCACTCTCGGAAATTCCGGTTGAAGATTTGCATCTGCGAAAATTTAGCGCGGGAAATAAGGAAGTTGTGCGCGGGAAATACGGAACTTCCGTTGTCGAGTATGATCTGAAGATGAAGGATTTCCGAAGCCGTTTGAGTCTTTTAAGATTTCGGGTAATTTTGTGAAGATAAGTTGTCTCTCATTCGAGCAGGGAGTAACCCGGAAATGTTCTTTTTGAACGTCGATGGATGAAGTCCCGCGGGATGGGAGCATTTTCCGGCTATAAGTTGGGAAAAAGAAGAAAATGCAAAGTTGGAGCTCTTCAAGTTTCTCCGCGTTACCAACGTTTGCCGGAGATCATGTTGGACCAGCAAGGCGGAAACTGCAGGGGCGAACGGAGAACTCGGGGCTACTGTTGTGGGTATACTTCATGGGTGTACCATCGACGGTGCCTAGATCCGGCAAGCCCGGGTGGCCCCAGATGGTGATGAGGCGTGTGGCCCATCGGGCGGCCCGGTTGCTGTTGATCATGAAGGAAGAAGTCCAGCCCGGATCAGCAGGCCGGATCCGTACCGACATAGAAGTTACCCGGATCCATGGAGGCCCATGAGGAACCCGGATCCAGGACGATGTGTATGGAAGGTGGATCCGTGACGTGCACGGCAAGATATTGTACCGTAGTTAGGTTATCTGTAATCCGGCTAGGACTCTCCATGTAAACCCTAGATCCGTGCGCCTTTATAAGCCGGATCCCGGGAGCCCTAGAGGCACGACCACAACTCATTGTAACAACGCGAAAGCGCCCAGATAATTCCAGACAAGCAGCAGTAGGCCCTGTCATTGTGCGGGTGTTCGAAGCGGGTAACTCGCGTACCACCGTCCCGTGTACACTCCGCCCTATGGCCCCTACTTCTTCTCCCCCTCGTGAGGATCCCTCTTCCGAGGTACCGTCGATTAGGCAACGACAGACGGCGCCTCCGCCGCGCGCTTCTGGCTGGCCTGCTCACTCCGGCTTGCTGCTGCTGCTAGAAGGCTTGGCTAGTTGTGCATTGTGAGGGCTCACGCGGATGTGCGTGCTGCAGGACCTGATCGAGGCGCAGCTCCCGGGCGGCCAGATGGAGGAGCACGAGCAGTACCAGATCGAGGAGCAGATCGTGCCCCAGTGCGTCGACGCGGCCACGAGCAGTTTCAGATCGAGGACCTCGTCGGCGGTTGCTACAACGCCGGCGTTGACCAGATCGAGGACGAGCCCTTGCATAAAAGGACTTGATTGCTTTTCTTATATTATTTAGGGTCCTAGCTGCAAATTATAGAAACTATGGTTGTATTTATTTTGGTCTTGTAAAAACTCTTATTTATTCAGGGAGCACTGAAGCACTGGCTTTTTTATTGTTCTGGTCCACCGCCTGCCACAGCCAGGCCATGTGGGCTTTTTTATTTTTTTATTTTATTCTTGTAGTAGTGGCGCACCCTAACGCTATGGCAGCAAGGCACCTCATTTTTATAACAGTGGCGCACCCTAATGGTACAGCAGCAGCGCACCTCATTTTTATAACAGTGGCGCATCGTACCGCTTACAAGTGGAGCACCTCCTAGTGCGCCACTACTACATAACTTACCAATGGCGCACTAGTGGTGCGCCACTGCTAAAAGTTAGCAGTGGCGTGATAGTAGTGGCGCACCACTAGTGCGCCACTGATAGGCAAAACAGGTGCATCACTGATAAGCCTTTTTCTAGTAGTGTGATCTTCATTTTCATCCATAATTTCTAGCGCTAGACTATATGCAAATGCATCATCCGTGATTACTTTATCACGGTTCCAAATTTTTCTAGACACAACATAGTTTAGTGAAATCTCATTTTCTAATGAATTAGGTACCTTTGTATCTTCTGTATCAATAGTATTTGTAATGTCTTCGGTCTCTTCAGGAGGTTTTTACTCCATTATTATTTCCTCAACTTGTCCATCTTGATTCTTCCCTCCTTTTCTTTTTCTAGGATTCTTATCTTTAGAACCCAATGGTCTACCTCATTTTATAGTTGGTTTTGATTCGTTAGCGGTAGACGATTGTCCATGTTGAACATCAATTTTTTCAGGAGCATTAGCAGCCAGGATATGTGACTTAGTGACTCTTTTTAAGTCGGTAAAAGCATCTGGCAATTTATTCGCTAAGCTTTGTAAATGAATTATCGTTTGAACTTCTTGCTCACATATATTTTTACGAGGATCAAAGTGAGAAAGTGATAATTCATACCAACTTATTTCTTTATTAAGTTGCTTATTGTCTCCCCCTGTTTTTGGGAAATTTGTCTCATCAAAATGACAATCAGCAAACCTTGTTGTAAATATGTCCCCTGTTGATGGTTCAAGATATTTTATGATAGACGATGATTCATATCCAACGTATATTCCCAACCTTCTTTGAGGTCCCATCTTAGTGCGTTTTGGTGGAGCAATTGGGACATATAGCGCGCACCCAAAAGTTCTTAGATGGGAGATATTTGGTTCTTTTCTGTGAACCAATTATAATAGTAAAGATGTATGATAGCTTGTTGGTCTGATGCGAATTAATGCTGATGCATGCAAAATAGCATGGCCCCATGCAGATGTTGGGAGATTTGACTTCATAAGTAATAGCCTTGCTATTAATTGGAGCCGTTTGATAAGTGAATCTGCAAGGCCATTTTGTGTATGAACATGTGTAGCAGGATGTTCAACATCTATTCCAACTGATGCAATAATTATTGAAATTTTTCGATGTAAATTCACCAGTATTATCCAAGCGATGGTTTTAATCGCGTTATCTGGAAATTGTGCCCGTAACTTGATTATATGGGCCAATATCCGAGCAAACACTAGGTTGTGTGTTGGTAAGAATGTAACATGTGACCATCTGGTTGATGCATCAACTAAAACCATGAAATATCTAAATGGTTCGCTTGCTAGATGAATGGGTCCACATATATCTCCTTGAATGTGCTCTAGAAAATCAAGAGATTCATACCCAATTTTAGCTGGTGATGGATGCACAATAAATTTCCCTTGAGAGCATGCAATGCATATGAATTCATTAGATTGAAGAACTTTTTGGTTCTTCAACATATGCCCACATGACTAATTAATTATCTTTCGCATATTATTGACCTTGGATGGCCTAACTGGTCATGCCATGTAACAAAATTGTCATGGCTTGAGAACTTATGGCCAGCCATCATATATGATTCATTTCTGTTGAGAAGCATGTAGTATAAGCCAGAAGATAATGTTGGCAACTTTTCCAACACATGTTTTGTTCCTGGGGACATTTTTGTGATGTTTAGATACTCTAAATTGTCCTCACATATTGTCTCAATGTGATATTGATGTCTACGTTCCCCCTCCTTTCCTGTAGACAGTGTTGGGCCTCCAAGTGCAGAGGTTTGTAGAACAGCAGCAAGTTTCCCTTAAGTGGATACCCAAGGTTTATCGAACTCAGGGAGGAAGAGGTCAAAGATATCCCTCTCATGCAACCCTGCAACCACAAAGCAAGAAGTCTCTTGTGTCCCCAACACACCAAATAGGTGCACTAGTTCGGCGAAGAGATAGTGAAATACGGTGGTATGAATATATATGAGCAGTAGCAACGGTGCCAGAAAATAGCTTGCTGGCGTGTAGTTGATGGTGGTAGTATTGCAGCAGTAGTAACACGGTAAAACAGTAACAAGCAGTAGTAACTCAGCAGTATTTAGGAACAAGGCCTAGGGATTACACTTTCACTAGTGGACACTCTCATCATTGATCACATAACAGAATAGATAAATGCATACTCTACACTTTTGTTGGATGATGAACACATTGCGTAGGATTACACGAACCCTCAATGCCGGAGTTAACAAGCTCCACAATAATGCTCATGTTTTAGTAACCTTTAGTGTAAGATAGATCAACAGACTAAACCAAGTACTAGCATAGCATGCACACCGTAACCTTCATGCATATGTAGGAGGAATAGATCACATCAATATTATCATAGCAATAGTTAACTTCATAATCTACAAGAGATCATAATCATAGCATAAACCAAGTACTAACACGGTGCACCCACTGTCGCCTTTACACACGTGCAGGAGGAATAGATCTACTTTAATAACATCACTAGAGTAGCACATAGATAGTAGTGATACAAACTCATATGAATCTCAATGAGATCATTGTATTGAAGTACATGGAAGAGAGATGAACCACATAGCTACCGGTACAGCCGAGCCTCGATGGAGAACTACTCCCTCCTCATGGGAGGCGGTGATGAAGATGGCGGTGGAGATGGCAGCGGTGTCGATGGAGAAGCCTTCCGGGGCCCCGCTCCGGCGGGTGCGGAACAGAGATCCTGTCCCCAGATCTTGGCCCGCGATGGCGGCGGCTCTGGAAGGTTTTCGTGGGTTTCGTCAATTCGTATCGGGTTTTCTGATCCAGGGGCTCTTTATAGGCGGAGGCGGCGCGGAAGGTCACCGGGTGCCCTCACCCGGGTGGCGCGGCCAGGGCCGCGCCAGGTGTGGTGTGGGGCCCCCGGCCCATCTCTGGCAGCTCTCGAGTGTTCTGGATGGTTCCGGAAAAATAGGAACCTGGGCGTTGATTTCGTCCGATTCCGAGAATATTTCGTTACTAGGATTTCTGAAACCAAAAGCAGAACCAGGCACTTCGGCATCTTGTTAATAGGTTAGTTCCGGAAAATGCACGAATATGACATAAAGTGTGCATATAACATGTAGATAACATCAATAATGTGGCATGGAACACAAGAAATTATCGATACGTTGGAGACGTATCAGCATCCCCAAGCTTAGTTCTGCTCGTCCCGAGCAGGTAAAACGATAACAAAGATAATTTCTGGAGTGACATGTCATCATAAACTTGATCATACTATTTGTAAAGCATATGTAGTGAATGCAGCGATCAAAACAATGTATATGACATGAGTAAACAAGTGAATCATATAGCAAAGACTTTTCATGAATAGCACTTTCAAGACAAGCATCAATAAGTCTTGCATAAGAGTTACTCATAAAGCAATAAATTCTTAGTAAAAGGTATTGAAGCAACATAATGGAAGATTAAGTTTCAGCGGTTGCTTTCAACTTGTAACATGTATATCTCATGGATAATTGTCAATGGAGAGCAATATAACAAATGCAATATGCAAATATGTAAGAATCAATGCACAGTTCACACAAGTGTTTGCTTCTTGAGGTGGATAGAAATAGGTGAACTGACTCAACATTGAAAGTAAAAGAATGGTCCTCCATAGAGGAAAAGCATCGATTGCTATATTTGTGCTAGAGCTTTGATTTTGAAAACATGAAACAATTTTGTCAACGGTAGTAATAAAGCATATGCATCATGTAAATTATATCTTATAAGTTGCAAGCCTCATGCATAGTGTACCAATAGTGCCCGCACCTTGTCCTAATTAGCTTGGGTTAACACTGATCATCATTGCATAACATATGTTTCAACCAAGTGTCACAAAGGGGTACCTCTATGCCGCCTGTACAAGGGTCTAAGGAGAAAGTTCGCATTGGATTTCTCGCTTTTGATCATTCTTCAACTTAGACACCCATACCGGGACAACATAGACAACGAGATAATGGACTCCTCTTTTAATGCTTAAGCATTCAACAACGTTAATTCTTTTCTCATAAGAGATTGAGGTTATTTGTCCAAAACTGAAACTTCCACCATGATTCATGGCTTTAGTTAGCGGCCCAATGTTCTTCTCTAACAATATGCATACTCAAACCATTTGATTGTGAAAACCGCCCTTACTTCAGACAAGACGAACATGCATAGCAACTCACATGATATTCAACAATGAGTTGATGGCGTTCCCCAGTAAACATGGTTATCGCACAACAAGCAACTTAATAAGAGATAAAGTGCATAATTACATATTCAATACCACAATAGTTTTTAAGCTATTTGTCCCATGAGCTATATATTGCAAAGGTGAATGATGGAATTTTAAAGGTAGCACTCAAGCAATTTACTTTGGAATGGCGGAAAATACCATGTAGTATAGGTAGGTATGGTGGACACAAATGGCATAGTGGTTGTTTGGCTCAGGATTTGGATGCATGAGAAGTATTCCCTCTCGATACAAGGTTTAGGCTAGCAAGGTTGTTTGAAGCAAACACAAGCACGAACTAGTACAGCAAAACTCACATAAAAGACATATTACAAGCATTATAAAACTATACATCGTCTTCCTTGTTGTTCAAACATCTTACTAGAAAATATCTAGACTCTAGAGAAACCACTCATGCAAACCAAATTTTAACAAGCTCTATGTATTTCTTCACTAATAAGTGTAAGGTATATGATGCAAGAGCTTAAACATGAGCACAACAATTGCCAAGTATCACATTACCCAAGACATTATAGCAATTACTACATGTAGCATTTTCCAATTCCAACCATATAACAATTTAACGAAGAGGAAACTTCGCCATGAATATTATGAGCTAAGAACACATGTGTTCATACGAACCAGCGGAGCGTGTCTCTCTCCCACACAAGCATTTATTCAAACAAAAACAAAAACAAAAACAAACCGACGCTCCAAGAAAAAGCACATAAGATGTGATGGAATAAAAATATAGTTTCGGGGAGGAACCTGATAATTTTGTCGATGAAGAAGGGATGCCTTGGGCATCCCCAAGCTTAGACGCTTGAGTCTTCTTGATATATGCAGGGATGAACCACCGGGTGCATCCCCAAGCTTAGAGCTTTCACTCTCCTTGATCATAGTATATCATCCTCCTCTCTTGACCCTTGAAAACTTCCTCCACACCAAACTCGAAACAACTCATTAGAGGGTTAGTGGACAATAAAAATTTACATGTTCAGAGGTGACACAATCATTCTTAACACTTCTGGACATTGCATAAAGCTACTGGACATTAATGGATCAAAGAAATTCATCCAACATAGCAAAAGAGGCAATGCGAAATAAAAGGCAGAATCTGTCAAAACAGAACAGTCCGTAAAGATGGATTTTATTAGGCCACCAGACTTGCTCAAACGAAAATGCTCAAATTGAATGAAAGTTGCGTACATATCTGAGGATCACTCACGTAAATTTGCATAATTTTCTGAGTTACCTACAGAGAATTAGACCCAGATTCGTGACAGCAAAGAAAACTGTTTCTGCGCAGTAATCCAAATCTCTAGTACTTACTTTACTATCAAAGACTTTACTTGGCACAACAAAACACAAAACTAAGATAAGGAGAGGTTGCTACAGTAGTAAACAACTTCCAAGACACAAATATAAAACAAAGTACTGTAGCAAAATAACACATGGGTTATCTCCCAAGAAGTTCTTTCTTTATAGCCATTAAGATGGGCTCAGCAGTTTTAATAATCCATTTGCGGAAATAGTATTTGAAGCAAGAGAGAGCTTCAAGAGGCAAATTCAAAACAAATTTAAGTCTAACATGCTTCCTATGAAGAGGAATCTTGTACACAAATGAATTCATGAAGAACAAAGTGACAAGCATAAGAGGATAAAACAAGTGTAGCTTCAAAAATTTCAGCACATAGAGAGGTGTTTTAGTAACATGAAAATTTCTACAAACATATTTTCCTCTCTCATAATAACTTTCAGTAGCAACATGAGCAAACTCAACAATATAACTATCACATAAAGCATTCTTATCATGAGTCTCATGCATAAAATTATTACTCTCCACATAAGCATAATCAATTTTATTAGTTGTAGTGGGAGCAAATTCAACAAAGTAGCTATCATTATTATTCTCATCAAGTGTAGGAGGCATAGTATAATCACAACAAAATTTACTCTCCATAGTAGGTGGCACCAAAAGACCACTATCATCATAATCATCATAAATAGGAGGCAAAGTATCATCAAAGAAAATTTTCTCCTCAATGCTTGGGGGACTAAAAATATCATGAAAACCAGCTTCCCCAAGCTTAGAACTTTCTATATCATTGTCAACAATGGTGTTCAAAGCGTTCATACTAATATTACTACCAGCATGCAAAGAAGATTTTATAGGTTTTTTAATTTTCGCATCAAACAATCCAAGTTTTAAATCAGGAAATAGAATAAGAAGCTCACTCTTGTACATTATGCCAAACTAGTGTAAACAAGAAACAACAAGTTGCAATTGCAGGATCTAAAGGAAATAGCTTTGAGCACACACACAACGGCGCGGAAAAATACTTTACCTGGGACCGTAGTATGAGTGCCTTTTACCTTTCCTCCCGGCAACGGCGCCAAAAGTGCTTGATGTCTACGTTCCCCCTCCTTTCCTGTAGTGTTGGGCCTCAAGTGCGAGGTTTGTAGAACAGGCAAGTTTCCCTTAAGTGGATACCCAAGGTTTATCGAACTCGGGAGGAAGAGGTCAAAGATATCCCTCTCATGCAACCCGCAACCACAAAGCAAGAAGTCTCTTGTGTCCCCAACACACCAAATAGGTGCACTAGTTCGGCGAAGAGATAGTGAAATACAGGTGGTATGAATATATATGAGCAGTAGCAACGGTGCCAGAAAATAGCGTGCTGGCGTGTAGTTGATGGTGGTAGTATTGCAGCAGTAGTAACACGGTAAAACAGAAACAAGCAGTAGTAACTCAGTATTTAGGAACAAGGCCTAGGGATTACACTTTCACTAGTGTACACTCTCATCATTGATCACATAAAGCAGATAAATGCATACTCTACACTTTTGTTGGATGATGAACACATTGCGTAGGATTACACGAACCCTCAATGCCGGAGTTAACAAGCTCCACAATAATGCTCATGTTTTAGTAACCTTTAGTGTAAGATAGATCAACAGACTAAACCAAGTACTAGCATAGCATGCACACCGGAACCTTCATGCATATGTAGGAGGAATAGATCACATCAATATTATCATAGCAATAGTTAACTTCATAATCTACAAGAGATCATAATCATAGCATAAACCAAGTACTAACACGGTGCACCCACTGTCGCCTTTACACACGTGCAGGAGGAATAGAACTACTTTAATAACATCACTAGAGTAGCACATAGATAGTAGTGATACAAACTCATATGAATCTCAATGAGATCATTGTATTGAAGTACATGGAAGAGAGATGAACCACATAGCTACCGGTACAGCCCCGAGCCTCGATGGAGAACTACTCCTCCTCATGGGAGCAGCAGCGGTGATGAAGATGGCGGTGGAGATGGCAGCGGTGTCGATGGAGAAGCCTTCGGGGGCACTTCCCGCTCCGGCGGGCCAACCGGAAAGGGTCCCAGATCTTGGCTTCGCGATGGCGGCTCGGAAGGTTTTCGTGGGTTTCGTCAATTCGTATCGGGTTTTCTGATCCAGAGGCTCTTTATAGGCGAGAGGCGGCGCAGAAGGTCACCAGGGTGCCCTCACCACCGGTGGCGCGGCCAGGGCCTGGCCCCGAGGTGTGGTGTGGGGCCCCCGGCCCATCTCTGGCAGCTCTCGAGTGTTCTGGATGGTTCCGGGAAAAATAGGAACCGGGCGTTGATTTCGTCCGATTCCGAGAATATTTCGTTACTAGGATTTCTGAAACCAAAAAAAACAACAACTGGCACTTCGGCATCTTGTTAATAGGTTAGTTCCAGAAAATGCATGAATATGACATAAAGTGTGCATATAACATGTAGATAACATCAATAATGTGGCATGGAACACAAGAAATTATCGATACGTTGGAGACGTATCAGATATCCATTTTGGCGGATATCTTTACAACTCAACAAATTTCGTTGAGACTTCGGCGAGTATAGTGCTTCATTTATATTTATCTTTGTTCCACAAGGTAACATGATTCCGACTCTTCTCGAGCCCTCAATTAATTTTGCACTTCCAGATATACTATTAACAACCGCATCATGTACCACTAGGTATGAGAAATACACTTTACTCTTTAGTATGGTATGCATTGTTGCACTGTCTACAAGACATATATCGTCTTCATTTGTAAGCTCATGATCCATATGATTTTCAATACACTGCATAAAAATACTATTAAACATTAGTGTATTGAAATGGATTTGCGAAATAGTGAAAGAATACATGCATGCGGGAGTACTAAAAAATAAGAATTTATTTTACAATAAAGAGAGGAAATACCATGTTTTATTCTTATTACAATTACTATACATTTATTCAGATATGAAGCAATAAGTAACAACGAGGTAAATTATTCCTATGTGAGGAAATCGGAGACATCCAAATGAACCGCGTCATGGCTTCCATGTTCTTCAAAAGCTGTCATGCAAACACCAAATGTATCATCACCATTGCCATTTGCAAAGTTGGTCTTAATGCGTTTATGTTTCTTCTGAAGTGATTGTTGATATAGATCAACTAGGTTTTTTGCTGTACGACATGGATGCTCGGTTTTATCCATTTCACCCTTTTCTTTGTCTTCCTTCTCGGGCATGTTCTGGTGCCTAGCCGTGTTCTTGAAATGGACACCATAATTTCCTCTACCACTGCCTCGTCCATATTCATATCCATGACCACGGCCCACGGCCGCGTCCACGTCCACATCCTCTATTGTGATTATCATATCTCATCACATTCGCTTCAGGGAGTGGACTAGAACCACTTGGACATGACTCATGATTTTTCATCAAAAGCTCATTATTTTGTTCCGCCACTAGTAAACAAGAAATAAGTTCAGAATATTTCTTGAACCCTTTCTCGCGGTATTGTTGCTGAAGCAACACATTTGAGGCATTGAATGTAGAGTATGTTTTCTCTAACATTTCCTCATCAATGACTTTTTCTCCACATAATAATAGTTGTGAAGTTATTCTAAACATGGCTGAATTGTATTCAGAAACACTTTTATAATATTGCAGTCTTAGGTGCAGCCAATCATAACGAGCTTTAGGGAGGATCACTGTTTTGTGGTGTTCATACCTTTCTTTTAAATTGTTCCAAAGAACAAGTGGATCTTTATCTGTAAGGTATTCATCCTTTAAACCTTCATGGAGGTGGCATTGAATAAAGATCATAGCCTTAGCTTTATTTTGGCTCGATTGTTTATTTCCTTCTTTGATTGTTTCACCAAGCTCATTGGCATTCAAGTGAATTTCAGCATCTAGTACCCATGGTAAGTAGTTCTTGCCGGTGATGTCCAAAGCAACAAAATCGAGTTTGGCAAGATTTGACATCGAGAACTATAATATATAGAATACAAAATATAAATCACACTAATAATATTGCAAAGAAATAAAGATTGGTCAGAATAATATCCTACTGTTGAAAAAGGATATGATGTTGACGACAATGAGACGATCGTGTTGATAATTTATTATGAAGTAACTACAATATAAATGTTAGAACATGCATAGAGCTGGGTAGTGAGAAAGGAAAAAAACTTAATTTTTATTCATCTCTACACAATGCGTACAATGTTCTCCATATATAGTCACATGAGGATTAAGAGTTAAAAGAATTTATGAAAGAGAGTTAACACTACTAATGCCATAGGGGTTATAGCTTTGATGACATAGAGGTTATGGACATCCACATAAATAGGAATTTCATAACAATATGAACCTTTTTTTTACCATAATCACACTCAAGCTGTAACAATGCAAAAGGGGGTAATTAGAGACACCCGTGCTGACCTGGGGGGTTAAAAGTTAAAACAGATGCGTACCAAGAAAGGGGTTCAAGAGAGAAGGCGTACCAACAGGGGGCTCTCGGGTGCCACGCACCCATATACTTCGAAAAATAAAATAATATATTAAAAAAGTTCAAAAAAAATCAAACTTTTTTAGGAATCAAAGATGACTAGGTCTCGTACTTGAAACAAAATATTTCCCTAGGAAATCACTTTTATTGTATCCTGGGTAAAAAAAAAAAGACAAACTCGAAACACCCCATGACCAGGTACTATTCACTTTATATTCGTCATAATTTTGTCATTTTGCCTGGTAATTATTTCGTTTCCAAACTTTTTTTGCGAGTACAAACTTGATCATCTTTGGTTTTCAGGAAGATTCAATTTTTTTTACTTCTTAAAATTACTGCTACCCATGTTTTAAGAATAAGGCGTTATCATTTTACATGTTTTTCGTTTAACCCAAAATTACTTTAAATATATAAAGACTATTTGTATGAAATTAACATCATTATAAAGTGTTTTTAATATAAATCCAATGATGCTAATTACATGTAGTATAATCACGATTTTATTGCTCAATTTTTATGATCAAAGTTCGTTTTGAAATACCTCGCGTGCGCCTTATTTTTTAAAATAAAGGTAGTATAATTTTTTAATCTATAGGGATGCGTTGCACCAAGAGCCAAAAAGTCCGCTTCCTACCAACGGAGGGTTAGAGCATCCCCACTCGTCTCCGCGACGAGGCCCCCGAGCGACGTTTTTTGCATCCGGACGGCGAAATTCGGTCCAGTCACGCCCCGGTTCCTCGTTTTCGTCCGGATTTGGCCCTTCATCCATCCGGCGAGCCCACGCCAACCCCGGTCCCACGGGGATCTATCGGGGAGTCCAGACGAGTGAAAAGCGGGGAAGGGTCCGATCTGTCGGCGACTCGACACACGAACCCCACCGCCACCTCGCTCAAAATATCCCCCACACATCGTATCTCTCTCGCCGCCGGCACCACCCCGCCGGCTTGTTGCCCAGATTCCACCGTCCCTCCTTCCCCACCTGCCTATATTCCGCCGTCTTTCGACGACGGCCTATCTGCTCCTTCGCCGGCTTTTTTCCGCCTACTCCTCGTCGTTCGCGGCTCGGGTTGCCTCGACCACGCCCGTGGTGTTCGTCCATTTGCCTCGTCGGCCATGGACTCGGAGGAGGAGCAGATGTTCGTCGAGCTTATGCGAGAAGAGATGGCAGCCGCCGCCCAAGACTGCTTATCAAGCATGTATGCCGGGGTGGCAACTGGTCGACGTGGTGGGTCGGCACCAGGTCGCCGGAAGTGCAAGCCGAGACAACGAATGGAGAGCTACTGCATGTTGTACGCCGACTACTTCGCCGACAATCCATTGCACGGTGAGGCTGTTTTCGCGTCGTTTGATGAGCAGAAAGCTATTTCTGCAAATTGTGTATGCCATCCGAGACTTTGACCCCTACTTCAGATGCAAGACGGATTGCACTAGCTTGGTTGGATTTTCGTCACTGCAGAAGTGCACAGTGGCTATGAGGATGCTGCCGTATGGAGCTCCCGGTGATGGTGCAGATGACTATCTTCGGATGGCGGAGTCCACCGCCCTTGATTGTTTCTACCGGTTCTGCAGGGCCGTCATAGCAGTGTTCGGGGACTTTTACTTGAGATCACCCACTGTCGAAGACACTCGGAGGATCCTTGCAACAAATGAAGCTAGGGATTTTCCAGGGATGCTTGGAAGCATTGACATGCATTGGAAATGGAAGAACTGTCCGTTTGCGTGGCAGGGAATGTACAAGAGTCAAAAAGCACTGTGATACTTGAAGAAGTGGCTACCCATGATCTCTGGATTTGGCATTTTTTGGTATGCCTGGATCCAACAATGACATCAACGTCCTAAACTGCTCCCGATCTTTTCCAAGCTTGTTGAGGGTCATGCTCCCCCGGTGAACTATGTGATCAGTGGTCGGTACTACAACAAAGGATACTACCTTGCAAACGGTATCTATCCAAAGTGGGCAACATTTGTGAAGACTATCTCGAAATTTAGCACCCCCGAACTTTGCGAGTTTGTCAAGAAACAAGAAGCTTGCCAAAAAGACGTCGAGCGTGCATTTGGTATCCTCCAGCAAAGATTTGCTATCGTCCGGTTCCCCGCTATGATTTGGTCCAAAGATCAGATGTGGGAGGTGATGAACTGTTGTGTGTGCTTACACAATATGATTATTGAAAATGAGCGAAAAGTTCCTCTGGCTGAGCAAGAAGCACCATATGAGAGAGAGGGTCCTCTTGCACAGCCTAATCACCAGGTGCCGACATCATGGGCCACCTTCATTGCTATGCGCCAGGAGATTCGAGACTCTACAATGCATCAACAGCTGCAAGATGATCTGGTGGAGCACATATGGACGCTCCGAGGCAACGCCAACGCCGATGCCAACTAGTTTGTCTTAATTTATTTCAAAACTTGTGAAATTGTACATTGTGCTGATTATCGCCGAATTTGTTTCAGCAATTTTCCGACTCTTGTTCGCCGAACTTGTTAAATTTTATGTCAAATTTGTTTGAAATCGCCAACAAGTGGAGATGCTCTTATAATCGATTTTCTCTGGGCGGGACGGCCTCCTCTTCTTTGACGTCCTCCTGGAAATTTGACGAAATTAAGTGAAGTCTGCTGCGTCACCGAGGTGGCCGCGGCAGCGGCAGCGTCCTCCAACCCCTACGCCAACCTCGTTCCCGCCATCGACGTTGCCAGCCCTGTAGCTCCGACGCAGACCAAGCGCTCGATGGGAGAGCCAAGCCGCGACTCCACCGAGTCAAGGACTTGCACCCGCCACAATGACGGCGTCAACGGTGCCCACGGTCCACGGACACCGTCCACATCGTCCCTGTGCTTGCTGCAGCTGCAACAAGTCATGGAGCCCTCGATGGCCAAGCCATCAGCGGAGTTGCATCGACGCCCGCCACATGTTCGATGGTTTGCCTGCCCCGATACCCGGTGGCCATTCCAGTGCTGGCTGCGTCCTCGCCATCTACTCCAACTGAGTACAGCCTCAACACCAACACCATCTCTGTTGCAGCGGCGCCTGTGGCTGTAACCGGCGTGTTCTCGTTAGTTCCCATGCCGGCGTATTTCACGCCTATGGTTCAGTCGCAGCAAATCTGCGATAACAGTGAGCTCTTCAGGTGAGTTCTATTCAGCGGAAGACAAACAAGATCCCAGTACACCGACTTCAGGCGAGTTCTAGTCAGCGTAACATGAACAAGGTCCCGGTACACTGACCCATGCCCTGGCCTTCTTTCATGGGTGTTCATCCAGATGGAGATGAGGCACGGCCCCAGCCATGGCCATCGTTCGGGGAGATTAACGGCTCTGAGTTTCCAAGCTAGGCTGCCGAGAAGGCGTCTCGGGCTCTCGGCGGTGCCTATCTGATAGTTCCGATGCAAAAAATGTCCTCTGTTATCGAGTTCCAAATCTCAGATTTATGCGGTAATCTCTTCACCTATACTGGTTGCATTATGATCCACTACCTATGCTAGTGAATGGAGATGCAGTCAGCCCAGACATACCATACTACTCTTGTTTGGCTTCCATGCACTTTCTCTTGGTTCCAGTTGCTAGTTATGGTCAGAGGCCTTGACTGAAGCTTTTATCAAATGGTCCTATATGCCCGTCACATTACTGACCGTTCTCTTGGACAGTGGCAATTTCGCAGCTCTGAGTTGTCAGTACTGAGATTTCAATTGCAGATCAGCTGTAACTGTTTGTTTGTCTTATTCACAAGAGCCTGACCATTATTTTTGTAGTTGTCAGTTGAAAGGAATCACAGATTGTGGATTCAATGAGGAGGTCAGCTAGTCCATATGATCAGTTTTCTTGTGCAATTCGAGATGCTTCTCATTGGCCTGAGTATTTTGTCACCGGAGTTTACATGCATGTGAGTGTGACATGTTCAGTTCGGCGCCGACTGTTACTGATTGGTTATACTACTACTATAACTTTTCTGAATCTGACAAAGTTCTGGGTGCGGCAAAAGAAACAACATGGTGAACTGATGTATACCTAGCAAAATTCAGGGACATGTTAGGTAAGTTTCAGAATTGGTTGACCTATATGTTGCAGCATTGGAATTCTTGCAAACCAGAGAGTGCAATGACACGGACAATTTATCATGTTTCTGCTTCTGAATCTATTCCTATCAATTTTCAAGTGTTTTCCATGAGTATTGAACTAGCTTTAAATCGGCCGGTTGCTAATGGTCAAAGGGTTCTGCTTATTCTTGGCCAATATGATGCTCTCAAGTTTGCGCATTCTGCAATTTGTCAACATGCTCGGATCATTATCATCCAGTCTGTTGCCCTGAAATACATGAAAATTTGGTGGTTTACAATTGCTATGCGGACTGAATTCGCGAGCATACTCAGCACTTGGTTTTCTCTGCAAATTTATGCTACTTGTTCAGTCCAGCCATGTTTGTTGCTTACTCATGCATATCAACTTAGTGTTCTGGCACCAACCGTGTTCAGTTTGGCTTGGGGCAACCTGGCATACAGTTCCAATTTGGGAACAATAATATGTGCCTTACAAGATGCAAGTTCAGAATTGTGGGACCCTCGGCCTAGCGATGCCCGCCCCGGGTGCTGAGCCGTTCATGTAATGTGTGGTTTCGTTTCCTCTCAAGCTTAATATAATGACCGTAGATCTCCTGCGAGTTCTAAAAAAAAAGAATTGTGGGACCCTGGCGAAGAGTTCAATCAGAAAATATATTTTGACCAGATCTTGCTTACACCTCAGAAGCTATGACCAGCAGCTCAAGGTATATCTACAGATGTGTTGAATTGTCAGCCAACTGAAGGATCGGGGTACTGCTTTTTGGCTGGTAGTGGCAGTCTTGGTTGGGGTTATCATGAAGCAGCTATCTGTGAGTCTGGATTATAATTGCCATTACATTTAGGCTGGACATGCTCTACGGCAAATCCTCCATCTGGTTATGTGGCATTTAGGCTGGACATGCTCTACGGCAAATCCTCCATCTGGTTATGTGGCATTGTACAACCAACAAGTATGGAAACTAGAAATGGACATTTGTCTCATGGGACAAGAGAAGAGAACTTTTTCAGTATCCCTTTCATTGACAATATCAGACCTTCACATGTTATTGTTCTCTGCTGAGTTCTTGTGGAAAGCCACAACGACTTGGCTGTCACTTGCAAGGAAGCGCACATGCTGATATGATTATATCTGTGATGAGCGCTATGGTCAGAAATGTTGGTTCATCTAGTCTGGTGATATTGAGGGGTGATTTTCATCGGTGGAACAACACAAAGGGTCTGTGGCTCTGTTTCAGTGTTGTACCGGATGCTTTTCTTTGCACTGTCACTGTTCTGCTGGGGTGTGGCATCAGCAATATGCTAACATTATGGGACCACGGAGGATCTGTGATCTTTGTGTTCACTATGTCGTTCGTTGGCGGACAAGGAACATTTAAAGGAGGGGGCATATGCCAGGTTTGAATCGACACAACTTGCTCCGATTACCATGGGATCCCGGCGGCTCAGTGCACCGAAACAAAAGTTCTTGGCTCCGCCTACAGCAGCAACCATGGGAGTTCCTGCACTCACCTAAACTACAAGTGCTTCATGCCTTCACTTGTCGTGAAACTCCAGCGGCAAGGCTTCTGCTTGAGGACAAGCTGAGTTTCAAGGAGGGAGCGGTGTTAGGGACCCTTACCTGTACATGGGCTGCCACCGTGCCACGGGATCCTCATCATAGGCCCAGCCCAACCGTCAACCACTAGCAAGGCCAGCTGCTACATATAGGAGACAAAGGGCAAAGCTAAACTCATCCAGAAGGATCACGGCGGCGAAACGGTCTTCCCAGTCTCCTTCGTCTATCTCTCATCCCCTTTCCTCTGTAATCTGAATTGAGCGAAGCTTGTAGCTCGAATCCATGTCGAATTGAGTGAATCCCTAGATGATACCTAACAGAGCCCTAGTGGAGCCGTCTCCTAGCCCCACGCCAACGCGGCCAAGCTCTGGTGCTCCCCCTAATGCTTACTGGCTGCTGGTACCTCCGTCGGCGACTCATCACAGAATATGTGGTAAGTATTTGATCTAATATGAAAAATCTGTGCTTGGCTTCAGCGTACAGATCACTATGCTTCATAGATTACTGCGGTTTTATTCGATCCATGGATTATCAGAACCTGTATATATAGGGCGATACATTATATCTGCGAAGTAGATTTTGCTGTTCTATTATTAGGAACCTAGTTGCATATCAGAACTTGTATGTACAGCGCACTGTAGTAAAATGTTCACTTTGCTATGCTAGAAATACTAAGTACTGATAGGTAACACACTATGCAATTGTTTCTCAAGTTATTACTTGTACCAGATGATGCACAATGCAAATGTGTCCTGATTTTGAGCTACAAAACAACCTGTAGTCCTGTACCATATTATCCTGTCATATTAATCACTTTCGCTTGCCATCCTCTTTACAAGAGTTACATATGAACCATGAGTAAGGGGCACTCGCCATTTGAACATCTTCACTTGCAATCAGTAGTTCCATATACACCTTTTTGTTGGTAAATGGTAAATTTTCAGAAACACAGCTATATGGTAGGCAGTATAATTTCTTTAGCCCAGTATGAGTGTGGTTGGATTTTGCTATATGAAGGCTCATGGGTCCTGCAATTTGTAGGTCTGCTAGGAAATCTTTTATTTCTTCCACTGGTAGCTGACTACATTATTTGTATGTATCAAATATTTCGGCTGAGAGCAGTAATGCTGCAGTGGTATTTTGGCTCATATCTTCTGCTACAGGATATCCAGTCGACGAGATGATGCCGATGCAGCCAGGGATGAAGCTAACACCACAGATTCTAATGAAGCAGACACCATGGATCCAACTTGTACGTGCTGGATGAATTTTTCTGCCAAGGATGACATCTTAGAATCTTTGCTGAGGAGATCATGTTTAATTTGTAGTCAGGCCTTGAAGCTTTTCAAGCAGGAGCTTCTGGCAGCAGGGGCACTCCAAGGAGGTACGTGAACCGGCCCCTGAAG
Organism: Lolium multiflorum; assembly: GCA_030979885.1. NCBI lineage: Eukaryota > Viridiplantae > Streptophyta > Magnoliopsida > Poales > Poaceae > Lolium > Lolium multiflorum. The sequence goes on along the minus strand of CM061751.1, from coordinate 44,851,217 downwards.
AAATCCACCAACAGTAGTACATGATTATTTCATCGAGAAGCACACTAGGTGACTGGTAGCCATTTTCCACCGCAAGGGTAGACACCTGTAATCGTGATGGGCCCATGCTTGTTCTTCTCAGCATGTTGTTTACAAATTACATTTAGATCAATTGTCAAGGTGTGTTGGTCTGTACATAATAAATCAACATTACGAGGTCTTCACCTGTTGTGTTTCAGTTGACAATGACAACATGCCAAGAATTATATATTTGGCTTCCATGATTGAGACTTACATGCTATATTGAACAATCATTTTGTAATGTGATTTGAGAGCTGAAAATTATATTTGGGCTATGAGATTTATATTTCTTCCATTGTTAGCTGATTGCATCTTGACTATGTGCTTGAAGTGTGGCATGTGCCACAAATAGGCCACAAGGTTGATGATAGTATTGATCAAGAATCACATTTAACTAAATGGGTTTAGATACAATGCACTGTGCTATCTAAAAAGCATTAATTACACTAAGGTATGGGTTAAGATACGATGCATTGTGACTGCCTTTATGTTAGTAAATATAAATGTAGTGGCCTAACTTAATCGCTACTAATTTTGCAATGGCACGTCTTTTTTTGGAAGTGTCACGTATGTTTTCGAGCTTAGCACCATACATGGAAGAGAGAGATTCCCCTTAAAAGGAGAGGGAGAGACTTGCTAAAAATAGAGAAATGATAGGGGAAAGAGAGAGGAGGAGCACATTCCCCTCCGGTTCTCTCTCCTCACTTGTTCTTACGCTCAGCATAGTTTGTTTGGCAGGTAGGAGAAAGGAGAAACAAGAGAGAGAAAATAGTCATTAGTTCGTCAATGGAGGAAAGGAGCAGTAGCTCCATTTTCCTTCTCCCACCGCATGTCCTGAGAAAAGAAGGTCCTTTGTCTATCCTGGTATGATGATCTCTCATTGTTCCCTCTTTTTTTAGTAAGAGCACGTTCGTTGATCTTTTCTCTTTCCATTTGATGTGATTGATTGCTTAGCCAGAATTTTGGTCTTGATGGCTTAGCATTGCGATGTATTCCAATTGCATATGACATTCAAGTGTCTGTTGGTCCTTTAAAATCTTGCAATTTTGATGGATTATAAAGCTTTGGTTGATCCTGGCTAAGGAATCTGCATTGTTTTTTCATTGGTCCCCTTTATGAAGGCGATGATTATTTGGTCATAAATTTACCATTTTCCTTGTTACTGGCCGGGTATCTAACATAAACCTCCAAAATGTCACTGCTTTTCATGTTCGGAACGAAACTGTTGTTTCTATAAAAAAACTTGAGACCCATTGTGCCATTTGATTTACTTGAGCACGTATTGCCTCGATGTGTTCAATCTAAATAACATTTTATACCGGTTTCCCATGAAAAATGATTAATGACATGTCCAACACTAATATCTTTATTTGTGTATGATAGAATTTGAAATATGGGACATGTCGGTGTTTAGGGGTTAGCTGCAGCCCGCATGTGTTCAGGATCTGAATTCCATCTGCATTAATTTCAGCTTTCGCCGGAACAATGGCAGAGCACAGGCGGTTCGACAGGCGGAGTCAAGGCTGCCTTGAGGGCCTGTTCAATTTCCTTTCCCTCAACCAAAAATTGCAAATGCCAAAAACGATCGCATATCAAAAGCATGGAGAAATAAATGACAATGCACTTAGTAAGGTTCTACATGCTTCCAACAACAAGTTTTCACTTTTCCAAAGCTTTAGTGTAGCTACATCATCGCTTAAGTTAGAGTCTGTGTTCTTCATACGTTTCCTTGTATTGGATATGATATTGGTATAAATTTTGCATTGAAGTTGGTCACAGAAAGGCTTGACCACATTATACACCCTTTATTTTGTTATATATAAAATTTTAATATGTCTGCTGTTTTCTTTTTCATCTGACGCAGGAGTAAAAGTTCCGAAGCCCAAAAGGGACACAGATAAAGAAGAGACTGTTCTGGTATGTGCTTAATTTTAACATTGTATGTGTTGTACTGGTAATGGTTTAGGCTTCATATGTCTCTATATATAATGAGTGATCCCATGACATCTTGATATATAGCACAAGAGAAAGCTACAAAGATGACTCATAATTCTAAATTTTAGTGTTCTTGGTCTCTACTATCTAGGAAACTAAAATTTCCACCTTGTTTTCCAACTCACTGTTCCTTAAGGTCAAGCCACAATGTTGAGATTTATATCAAGTTCAGCATGCTTTTAACATATCTCTACATCCCGTATTAATCGCTAAATGTGATCCTATTTTATGAACTCCTCGCTAACTATGATTCTTATTCTCAGAAGGAGACTAAGCCCAACATGTTTATGTGGAAGACACTCTTGTTCAGGAAGAAAACACACAAGAAAGATCAAAAGAAGAATGACTCGCATTCCAACTCGCATGCCAACTTGCCATCACCATCACGTTTGACGCGCTCCAGCTCACCATCATCATCACGTTTGACACGCTCCAGCTCAATCCATCATTCAAAATGCTTTGATTACGTGGTTCCTGATGATTTGGCTTCCGAGTATCAGAGAATGAATGAACTGAGTTCCAACGAGACAGGCTCTAGTCATGGTGCACAACAGTCATCACATGAGAGCCCTCAAGGTCCTGTTTTTCAGGAGTCGTGCAAGACTCGTGATAGCATAAATGGCAAGCATATATTGGATGCAGAATCACCATGCCAGACTCTACCGGAGAAAGTTCCTAGTGAAAATGAGGTCTCCTCTAAGCAGAAAAATCTTGATGATTCAACACATCAGTCGAAGGAGTTCTTGGATTTCCTTGAATTGTTCAATGCACACAGGGAACTATTTCTGAAGATTCTTCATGATCCTTCATTGCTAGTACCACCTGAACAGCAAGATCAAGAAGCTTCCTCAAGCCATGGGGTACCGATGAGTAAATTAGAATCATTCCCAAGACCAGGAGGATCATCAGGGAAGCGCAACCCAATATTTGATCGGAGTGATAGTGAGAAAAGTAGAAGGGCGGAAATTCAGAGGTCACCGTCAAGGCCTAAAGGTGACCTAGAAGGCGCAAAAGTCATCAGTGCAAGGATGCCTAGTGGCGTTGAGGCCTCAACAGTTTCTCTTGTAGAATCAAGAAGCCTAAAGAAAAATGGAACCACTTCCAATCGATTTAAAGCTATAAGTAAGAAGATCAAAGATGTCGTAAAGGATAACCGAAGAGAGCTTGCTAGGATTACAAAGGATGGAGTTTTTCATAAAATGCCCTATGGCCAAAAGATGGTTGAATTAACCAAGACCGCCTCCACGAAGAAATTTGTCCAGGAGGAGAAACAAATACGAAGATCATACTCTATTGCAGAATCAGTAGACAAGTACTCAACACTCTATGATTCGATATCGAGGGAATCAAAATCTTTTCAAGAAAGACCAAGCACTAGTACTGCACTGGAAGATGGTGCAAGCTTACATGTTAAGAAGTCACCGATGCACATGAAAAGAATAATTTCTCTTCCAGAAATGCAGTTATATTCACCTCATAGAAATGCTCTTATTGAAGTTCCAGATTCTTGTACTATGCCCAAGACTTGCAATATAGAACCTGCTCACTCTTTTTCAAGCAAAAATGGTTCTACTAATATCTACACAGAAGGAAATTATTACCTTGACGATATTTATAGTGAGCAAAATGATGGAGGTATTGATGAAAAGAAAAACCTTATCTTTAAAGGGAACTTCATATTAATAAATATTTATTATCATTTTCTGGTGATTTCTGCAGAAAGTGCTTACCTTGGCTCCCTAGAAGAGGATTTACGCAGCATTCTTCGAACTCCCAGTTTATCTTCATTTGCTCAGTCTTTCTCCCATCGACGTATCAACAGTTTGCCTTCTTTTGACCGGTCTTTTTTGCAAGATCACAACTATAATTTTACCGAGCATTCTGTAGCAGGTGAAGTATAATGAAACTTCAACTTTTCTATACAATGCAACAAACAAGTGGCAAAAATTTCTTAGTATATGTTTCCCATTTAAACATGAATTAGCTACGCATCAAGCTATAGAGTTGAAATTATAGAGCTTCAGTCGTTTCTTCTAAATGATAACTTATTTTTTAGTACCACTTCTGTTACGTAAATAATACATTCTGGCCTAGTTTATTTTCCATGTCATGCCAAAAATCATAGGTTGCTCACATTTTTATAATAATACTATCAATACTACTCCTTCATACCATACATTGTTCATTTTTAGTAAGATCGTGACACTTCTGTTCTTGACACATTCAGATTCAGAGCCGACATTTGAACACATGCAACTTGAGGATGATGAGTGGTTGGTCAAGCCATCACAGCTTTCAGGAGAATGTGCTGCCGATTCCGGGGATGAGGAGTGGCTAATTAGACCACTGCAGCCCTCAAGCATCAATGTTACAGATCATGAGGATGAAGAGTGGGTGATCGAGACACCACATCTGCTAGGTGCAAATGCTGTCGAGGATGAAGAGTGGTTGGTCAAGCCAGCGCAACCCTTTAATGCTGATGGTTTGAATTCAGAGCTCCGCTTTTTACAGGAAAATGATACAAGGTCCTTGCGTATTTACGTCAATGACAAGAATGAGGCTGATTTCCAGTACGTGAAGGACATCCTCAAGAAATCCGGGTTTAGCTGTGGCGACGCTGATTGGTATGCAACCAACCAGCCAGTCAGTCCAGTCATCTTTGAGGAGGCAGAATGCTCATCTCACGATCTTGATATGGCCAGCGACGAGCCTCACAGCATCGCAAGGCGTATGCTCCTGTTCGATATCATCAACGAAGTACTGATGCACATCTACGACTCTTCCCTGGTCAATGGCCCGTGGCATTCGCGCTTTGATCCACGAACCAGGCCGATACCCATGGGGTCCCACGTCCTAGAGGAGGTGTGGGCAAACGTTAGCTGCTACCTAAGCCTGCAGTGGAAGCCGAACCACACAGTGGATGACGTTGTGGCGTATGATATCATGCGGAAGGATAACTGGATGAATCTGTTGTACGACGTGGAGTGTGTCGCGCTAGACCTGGAGGATCTGATGCTGGAGGACCTTCTGGATGATGTTGTACTTCAGATAGTGTTAATATCTATCGACGAATGATAATTGAGAGTTAATTTTCCCTGAACGGGTAGCAGTGCATAGATGTTTGTAGACATAGAAAGCAGAATATCCAGGAAGTAGATAGATAGATGTCTGAACAGATCGTTTGAAATACATATCTTCATTCTGTGTTTGATCTATGCTCTGTATGCATTCTAAATTATGGTTCTTGGTTTACCTCACAGTGTATTGTTTTTCATTTGGTCTCTATTCTAACTTGAAAAAGAACAACAGCAAAAATTGCAATATATTTATGTTTAGATATATGAGAATGGATTTTGTACACGCAGGTATGGGTACGTGTGTTATCCAGCCGTTGACATGTTCCTCGGGATTGATGCAAACTTTTTGGTGTAGGGTAGCACTAGTCTATGATGGTACTGTTCACACCAGTTACTCTATGTTCCTGTCACTTCATCATTTTCACTCCTACAAACAGAGCGCTGCAGATGGACAGGATGGACCCAGAGCGCTCGGCCTAACCACGGCGAGTTGGACGGAGACATTCACTTTCCATCTTGACCAACCGACGAGCCAGCGTCTCGTGGTACTGCAGCTCGCATCGCCGTGGGGGAGAAAGGATTAGCAGCGAGCTGTACCTCGCGTGGTGTTGCAGACTGCCGGACGAGGAACCCGGCGAGGTGCCGGTGTCGTGCGTGATGTGGCGGAGGGGCGCGGAGGAGAGCGAGGTGGACATCATGGCGTACGTGGTGTCGCCGGGTGGTGTCGTAGAACAGGCTCCGGATGCTGCACCTCGTCGACGCCATGCCCAAGTCTGCGGAGACAGCGCTGGGACGAGTTCATCAAGATAGCCAAACCGGCAGCTTAATAACGATTGGATGAATAAGTCTGGAGTCGCCGCTCGTTTCTTCCTAGCATACATGCTGACAGAGAGAATGGGGCGCTCGTCTGTGTCGTCTAAGCAGAGAAGGCGGTGGCGTTTTGGATTTGTGCTGTGGCCGTGTTTTTAGGCAGTGTTGGCTATGCCGTTGAGGCAAGGCTGGCGCCGGGACCTGGCAGGTTGGCGTTGGGGGCCTGGCTCGCCGCGCGCGTCCTTGCGTCCCAGCTTCATGGTCCAGGTCGGCCCGCCGATGAGGCTTACGGCGCCGCGGGAGGCCAGCGCGAGGACGTTGGCGCAGGACACGGTGGCGTTGCACGCCGCCTCGACCCGGGCCTTGACCGCGTCGACGGCCTCGAAGCCGCGAAGGGAGCCGAGCTTCGGGCCCGCGCCCTTCTCGGCCGTGAGCTCCGGCGCGTCGTCGTGCTCGACGGAGCTGTCGCAGCCGTTGACGAAGCAGCCGTGCTCGGCGGAGGACGGAGGTGCCCGCACGGGGATCCGTGGCGACCGCCTGCGCCATCGCGGGTCGCATGCACGTCTTGTCGTAGCACTTGGTCGACAGTGCCGCCGTGCCGCGACGCAGGCTGGGCAGGAAATGGTTGGACATGTCGATGAGTTCACTTTATTCGCTGTTCATTCTACCCGGTTGCAGAGAGAAAACAGAGGAAAGAAACAGTTGATGTAACCCTTTTCTGCAGCATCACCGCAGGTCGTAGGGGTAAGGAAAAAAGCATGTCTACAATTCTCCGGATCTCAAAGCACCTACCAACGGTAACGATAGCTAGCATACCCATACGTGCGGGTACAATTGTATTTCCGTAGATATATTCAATTCAGCGACAACTAATATGAAACAGAGTGTGTATATGTTATCTACCTTTCATACAAAAATTGTTAGTTCTACAGGATTTTTATTCTTACTCAAAAGGTCCAATTGCATATTGTTGTTGTCCCTTTTGAGATATTTGTACGTTCTAAAAGGCACTTCTAATTGATCCGTAAAATTTCGTTTCCATGGATTTTTTTTTTGTTTTCTGAAAATGCGCGGAGTAAATCTTTTCTTATTTTCTATGAAACCAGTTAACAGTTAAGTGCTCATGCTATATTTTATCCTCTAATTTGAACGAAAACGAATCGTATTTTTGATACTTCCTGTTTTTAATGAGCTACTTTGTTTCAGCTATATTGGAATAGAAGGTAAATGGCAGAAATTAAAACATCAAGCCCGTCTAGCTCAGTTGGTAGAGCGCAAGGCTCTTAACCTTGTGGTCGTGGGTTCGAGCCCCACGGTGGGCGACTGTTCTTTTTAAATTTCGAGCCCACTTGTTTTAAAAATTTTGCGTGCATGATGATTCCAAAATAACAAGAGTGCATTCACTGCTTCCATGGCAGACTCAATGGGCTAGTATTTGCTTTTAAGATTTGAAATTTTATGTGCATCATTCCAGAATAACAAGAGTGCATGATTCCAGAATAACAAGGGTGCATGATTCACGCAAAATTTGGCAGACTCAGTCCATTTTCCAAAATTGTTTTGCATTTGTAATTGGTGGATGATTTAATTCAACTTCCACTCTTGTTGTTTTCAGTTTTGCATGTGCGTTTTTAATGTGCATGATTCACTACGTACTTGGCAGAATCAATTCAATTTCCGAAATTGTTTTGAATTAATATTTGGAGGATGATTCAATTCAACTTCCACTCTTGTTGTTTGTGTTCTAAATTCTAAAAGGATTAAATTATTTTTTAAAATTAAAGTAAACTTCAGAAAACTATCCAGACTCTTGAATTCGTTTGCAGTTTTACACCAAACCACTCTAAGGCAACCTTTGAATAGAAAGCAACACTATTTCAGTTTGATATGTGAACATGATACCTTCACTAATGATTATTAGTATATTGCTGTGAAGAGCAAGGAACTATTTCTTCAGATTAATCTATGTCTGATTTACATTGATATGGGGCCTAAGTTCTTTATCACAAAAGTTCGAATAAGTTCAGGCTCTTGCTTTCTTTCTTCTCTGTATCTTATCTGGAAAAATACACCAAGGTCAGGACAAAAAAATGTCAAAAACATTTATCGATTTTTTTTCTCCTTAAAATAGGTTTTCGTACCACTTTATAAATAAAGCCACAAACAACGGTTGAACCGATACAAGGTGATGAGGAAACCCTCTTACGCAGTAGATCAAAGATAAAACAAGAAAGTATAACAAGAGCCAAAACTTGCCACCGGCGACACCGAAGCGAGTCCCGGGGAATAGAGCTCCCGAAGTTCATCGTCGACACCGACACCAGCCGGGCCGTGTCCTTTTAAGGAAGCTGTTATATTTTATTAATCCACTTACATGGCATGATTTTTGTCTGATTATTATCGGCCGTGTCTAATGCTTATCTGAATTTCGTAAACATAAAATTCGTTTGCTTACATTCATTATACACTAATTTTTTACTTTTTAGTCTCTCTCATTGGTATAATAATGTTGAGTTCTATTGTTTTTTTTGTCAACATTTGCATTAATGTGAACAATACTCTATACACAACCCAATACTTTCATTTACATTCAAGACTAGGCATCAGTATGTCTCATACAGTCATTCAATATTATTGTCGAGGTTTGTTGATATTCAATTATTTATATACAGACTGAAACTGATGAACATTCATGAAAAGGATTACAGTTGCTCCTGATGAGTTATCTGCAGAGGTTGTTGCCAAGTTGATTTCAGCCCACCTTCTAGATACATCTATAAGCGCAAGGCCCTGCGCCAACCGGGCGGTAACCTTTTAAGGAAGCGGATATATTTTCTTAAGCTACATATTTACATATCATGATTTATTTTTGATATTCTTATCAGCTTGTCTAATACTTATCTAAAGTACAGAAACACCAAATTAGCCACACTAAGGGTGTGTTTGGTAGCCCGGGGCAACTCAGAAAATCTCATCTCAACACAGATTTTTGAAGGAACATGTGTTTGTTAGCCTGTGTCAATCCATCTCCACTATCCCACCTCATACGGAAAAGGCTCCTCAGCCAGGCCCGATTGTGAAGCTCAAATCGAGCTTCACAACTCAGCCAAGCTGAGTCCATCCCGCAAAATCGCGGACACCCCCAGACCCCGAACCCCCACCTCTATCCCATTCATTTGCAACAACCACAACTCCCGAGCCCGAGGCTCCTCCGTCGCTGCCTCTCTCGTCACCACCCACCTACCCCGTTCACAACCACCTGCGCCGCCGGCAGGAGGATCAAGGGCCGCCGCCGGCAGGAGGAAGGACCGCCGCCTTCGAGCAGCAGCAAGGGCCGCGCCGGCGCCCTCCTCATCTCGCGACGACGGACCTCCTGATCTCCCATCTCCCATCGGCCGCGCCCGAGTCCCAGGCTCCCCCGTCGAGCAGCAGCAACGGTTGCGCCGCCGCCCTTCCCATCTCGCGCCGGCCGCCCACTTGACCTCCCGCCGAGCAGCAACAACGACCCCGCCACCGCTGAGTAGCAGCAACGGCCACGCCCCCGCCCTTCCCATCTCGAGGACTCGAGCCGGTCGCTCTCTTGACCTCCTGCCGAGCAGCAGCAACGGGCGCACCACCTCCCGCCGGCCCACTACCGCTCACCGTCGCGCCGCCCACAACCTACCACCTCCCGCTACCGACGCTCCACCGTCCGCCATCGGCGCTCCACCGCCCACTTCCATGTTATTCCAGAGACAAGGACCCGATTGACTTTTTAAAATTTTGTCTAGGGTCTTTTGTGTAAGAGTTTGGACTGGTCTGTTATTTCGTATGTTTTGGTCCAATCTCAACCCGCAGATGTTGCCAAACAATATATTGGTTTAGATTCTCTCAACACAGACAGGCTAACAAACACGTCACAAAATCTCAAGTTAGCTTGTATGAGGTGAGATATCTCAAGTGGGAGAGTAAATCTGAGGTGACACAGGCTACGAAACACACCCTAAGTTTTCACTTTTCAGTCTCTCTCACACAATATGTGCACTATGTTGAGTTATGTTGGTTTCTTTTATCAACATTTGCATTACTGTGAATTGTGCTCTTTACATAACATAATTCTTTTATTTACATTCAGCACTATGCGCCAGTAATATCGTTGCAGTTTACTTCACCATCTCGATGCCAAGCTTATAGGAATATGTCAGGTTCATGTACATATCCTATGAAGAGCAACACTTAGGGCATTACCTACCTTGGTAACACGTGCACCGAGTTTCGGGTATGAATTCTAAGCGGTTTAACACGAATGGGTGTATAGTAAGGTCTTTTATTTCCATTCCTCCTCTTGTTATCTTACCTTTATACCAATTTTATCATGCATGATGTACCTTTTAGACTAATTTGTTCAATAATCAATCAGTTGTGTCTGTATGAAGCGTCTTTCACTATGCATGGCAAGACCAAATGGATATGCAACTACATGGTATATATCTCTATGAGGTGTATGTCTACAAGACAGCATTCCATCACCTATTTGTATGGACATGAATAGAAAAAGTTCATGTTCGAGTACGGTTTGAAGAAGGGATACGAGCTGAAGATCGATAAACCCAATATGCAAACATTTGTAACATCTTACATAGTTGGAGACACTGCCAAACATATACTACATAACTTTTCTTGTATACATCATATCCTTAGATTACTTCTTTGCGAGTAATTGTTCTAAACCATTCACTCTCTTCTAGGTGGGTTTAACATGACCAACGTTGCAGAAACTCTGGAGAAACACAAACTCATGGCACTAAGAGCACCGACACGAGCATCGGCTGCCCAGGATGCTGCATCAGCACTGACTGCTCAGGCTCCTGCATCAGCACTGATTCTTGTACTAGCTCTGTTTTCTGCACCTGCCCAACATGGTCCTGCATCAGCACCAGTTTTTGTACCAGCCCAAACTCCTCCACCAGACCAATCCTAACCACCGAGGTGTGAGGTCATAGTAATAGCCACCCATGTGGTGACCAGGACACATCTGAACGCTATGTTCATGTGTATATGGTTGTAGAACTGCTCTTATTCTGATGCTGATTAAATCTCACATGATTCGGTGCATTATTGCTCTTGACTAATTGTGGTGGTATATCTTGCTTTGAATCAATGCATTAATTAGTTCTTAGCAAATGCTTTTGTAGCTACAATGTATATGGTTGTTGATACGTCTCCGACGTATCGATAATTTCTTATGTTCCATGCCACATTATTGATGATATCTACATGTTTTATGCACATTATATGTCATATTTATGCGTTTTTCGGAACTAACCCTGACGAGATCGGTTTGTTTTCTGCTGTTTTTGGTTCCAGAAATCCTAGTAAGGAAATATTCTCGGAATCGGACGAAATCAACGCCTAGGTTCCTATTTTGCCGGAAGCATCCGGAACACCCGAGAGCCGCCGGAGGGGCCCGGGGCCCCGGATGATAGGGTGGCGCGGCCCACCCCCGCGCGGCCCTATGGTGTCGTCGCCCTTCGACCTTCGACGCCGCCTCTTCGCCTATATAAAGGTCCCAGACCTAAAACCTCGATACGAAAAAGCCACGGTACGAGAAACCTTCCGAGCCCGCCATCGCGAAGCCAAGATCTGGGGGACAGGAGTCTCTGTTCGCACGCCGCCGGGACGGGGAAGTGCCCCGGAAGGCTCCTCCATCGACACCACCGCCATCTTCATCAACGCTGCTATCTCCCATGAGGAGGGAGTAGTTCTCCATCGAGGCTGAGGGTAGCTATGTGGTTCATCTCTCTCCTATGTACTTCAATACAATAATCTCATGAGCTGCCTTACATGATTGAGATTCATATGATGATGCTTGTAATCTAGATGTCATTATGCTAGTCAAGTGGGTTTTACTTATGTGATCTCCGGAGACTCCTTGTCCCACGTGTGTAAAGGTGACAGTGTGTGCACCGTGTGGGTCTCTTAGGCTATATTTCAGAATACTTATTCACTGTTATGAATGGCATAGTGAGGTGCTTATTTATATCTCTTTATGATTGCAATGTGTTTTGTATCACAATTTATCCATGTGCTACTCTAGTGATGTTATTAAAGTAGTTTTATTCCTCCTGCACGGTGTAATGGTGTGTGTGTGCATCCGTGTTAGTACTTGGCGTAGGCTATGATTGTGATCTCTTGTAGATTATGAAGTTAACTATTGCTATGATGGTATTGATGTGATCTATTCCTCCTACATAGTGTGAAGGTGACAGTGTGCATGCTGTGTTAGTACTTGGTTTAGTCGTGTTGATCTTTCATGCACTCTAAGGTTATGAACATTGAATTGTGGAGCTTGTTAACTCCGGCATTGAGGGTTCGTGTAATCCTACGCAATGGTGTTCATCATCCAACAAAAGAGTGTAGAGTATGCATCTATCTATTCGTTATGTGATCAAAGTTGAGAGTGTCCACTAGTGAAAGTCTAATCCCTAGGCCTTGTTCCTAAATATCGCTATCGCTGCTTGTTTACTGTTTTACTGCGTTACTACTGCTACCATATTACCACCATCAACTACACGCCAGCAAGCTATTTTCTGGCGCCATTACTACTGCTCATATTCATTCATACCACCTGTATTTCACTATCTCTTCGCCGAACTAGTGCACCTATTAGGTGTGTTGGGGACACAAGAGACTTCTTGCTTTGTGGTTGCAGGGTTGCATGAGAGGGATATCTTTGACCTCTTCCTCCTGAGTTCGATAAACCTTGGGTGATCCACTTAGGAAACTTTGCTGCTGTTCTACAAACCTCTGCTCTTGGAGGCCCAACACTGTCTACAAGAATAGAAGCACCCGTAGACATCAAGCTATTTTCTGGCGCCGTTGCCGGGAGGAAAGGTAAAAGGTACTCACACTCCGGATCTCGGCCACTAAGCTATTTTCGCCGTTGTAAGTACTCGAAGCTATTTCCTTTAGATCCTGCAATTGCATCTTTTTGTTTCTTGTTTACACTAGTTTGGCATAATGGACAAGAATGAGCTTCTTATTCTATTTCCTGATTTAAAACATGGATTGTTTGATGCGAAAATTAAAAAACCTATGAAATCTTATTTGCATGCTGGTAGTAATATTAGTATGAAAGCTTTGAACACCATTGTTGATAATGATATAGAAAGTTCTAAGCTTGGGGAAGCTGGTTTTCATGATCTTTTTAGTCCCCCAAGCATTGAGGAGAAAATTTTCTTTGATAATACTTTGCCTCCTATTTATGATAATTATAATGATAGTGGTCTTTTGGTTCCGCCTGTTATGGAGGATAAATTTTATTATGATTACAATATGCCTCCTATATTTGATAATGAGAATAATAATGATAGCTACTTTGTTGAATTTGCTCCCACTATTACTAATAAAATTGATTATGCCTATGTGGAGAGTGATAATTTTATGCATGAGACTCATGATAAGAATGCTTTATGTGATAGTTATATTGTTGAGTTTGCTCATGATGCTACTGAAAGTTATTATGAGAGAGGAAAATATGGTTGTAGAAATTTTCATGTTACTAAAATGCCTCTCTATGTGCTGAAATTTTTGAAGCTACACTTGTTTTATCTTCCTATGCTTGTTACTTTGCTCTTCATGAACTTGTTTATTTACAAGATTCCTATGCATAGGAAGCATGTTATATTTAAATTTGTTTTGAATTTGCTTCTTGATGCTCTCTTTTGCTTCATATTCTATTTTTCATGATTGCATCATTAAAACTGCTGAGCCCATCTTAATGGCTATAAAGAAAGAACTTCTTGGGAGATAACCCATGTGTTATTTTGCTACAGTACTTTGTTTTATATTTGTGTCTTGGAAGTTGTTTACTACTTTAGCAACCTCTCCTTATCTTAGTTTTGTGTTTTGTTGTGCCAAGTAAAGTCGTTGATAGTAAGGTTCATACTAGATTTGGATTACTGCGCAGAAACAGATTTCTTTGCTGTCACGAATATGGGTCTAATTCTCTGTAGGTAACTCAGAAAATTATGCCAATTTACGTGAGTGATCCTCAGATATGTACGCAACTTTCATTCAATTTGGGAATTTTCATTTGAGCAAGTCTGGTGCCTTAATAAAATCCATTTTTACGGACTGTTCTGTTTTGACAGATTCTGCCTTTTATTTCGCATTGCCTCTTTTGCTATGTTGGATGAATTTCTTTGATCCATTAATGTCCAGTAGCTTTATGCAATGTCCAGAAGTGTTAAGAATGATTGTGTCACCTCTGAACATGTTAATTTTTATTGTGCACTAACCCTCTAATGAGTTGTTTCGAGTTTGGTGTGGAGGAAGTTTTCAAGGATCAAGAGAGGAGTATGATGCAATATGATCAAGGAGAGTGAAAGCTCTAAGCTTTGGGATGCCCCGGTGGTTCACCCCTGCATATTCTAAGAAGACTCAAGCGTCTAAGCTTGGGGATGCCCAAGGCATCCCCTTCTTCATCGACAACATTATCTTCCCCCGAAACTATATTTCACATCTTATGTGCTTTGCTTGGAGCGTCGGTTTGTTTTTGTTTTTGTTTTTGTTTTTGTTTGAATAAAATGGATCCTAGCATTCACTGTATGGGAGAGAGACACGCTCCGCTGTAGCATATGGACAAGTATGTCCTTAGGCTTTACTCATAATATTCATGGCGAAGTTTCTTCTTCGTTAAATTGTTATATGGTTGGAATTGGAAAATGCTACATGTAGTAATTCTAAAATGTCTTGGATAATTTGATACTTGGCAATTGTTGTGCTCATGTTTAAGCTCTTGCATCATATACTTTGCACCCATTAATGAAGAAACACTTAGAGCTTGCTAATTTGGTTTGCATATTTGGTTTCTCTAGAGTCTAGATAATATCTAGTATTGAGTTTTGAACAACAAGGAAGACGGTGTAGAGTCTTATAATGTTTACAATATGTCTTTTATGTGAGTTTTGCTGCACCGTTCATCCTTGTGTTTGTTTCAAATAACCTTGCTAGCCTAAACCTTGTATCGAGAGGGAATACTTCTCATGCATCCAAAATCCTTGAGCCAACTACTATGCCATTTGTGTCCACCATACCTACCTACTACATGGTATTTATCCGCCATTCCAAAGTAAATTGCTTGAGTGATACCTTTAAAATTCCATCATTCACCTTTGCAATGTATATCTCATGGGACAAATAGCTTAAAAACTATTGTGGTATTGAATATGTACTTATGCACTTTATCTCTTATTAAGTTGCTTGTTGTGCGATAACCATGTTTGGGGACGCCATCAACTACCCTTTGTTGAATATCATGTGAGTTGCTATGCATGTCCGTCTTGTCGAAGTAAGAGAGATCTACCACTTTAATGGTTGGAGCATGCATATTGTTAGAGAAGAACATTGGGCCGCTAACTAAAGCCATGATTCATGGTGGAAGTTTCAGTTTTGGACATATATCCTCAATCTCATATGAGAATAATAATTGTTGCCACATGCTTATGCATTAAAAAGGAGTCCATTATCTGTTGTCCATGTTGTCCTGGTATGGATGTCTAAGTTGAGAATAATCAAAGCGAGAAATCCAAAATGCGAGCTTTCTCCTTAGACCTTTGTACAGGCGGGAGGTACCCCATTGTGACACTTGGTTAAAACATGTGTATTGCGATGATCCGGTAGTCCAAGCTAATTAGGACAAGGTGCGGGCACTATTAGTATACTATGCATGAGGCTTGCAACTTGTAAGATATAATTTACATGATACATATGCTTTATTACTACCGTTGACAAAATTGTTTCATGTTTTCAAAACCAAAGCTCTAGCACAAATATAGCAATCGATGCTTTCCTCTTTGAAGGACCTTTCTTTTACTTTTATGTTGAGTCAGTTCACCTATTTCTCTCCACCTCAAGAAGCAAACACTTGTGTGAACTGTGCATTGATTCCTACATACTTGCATATTGCACTTGTTATATTACTCTATGTTGACAATTATCCATGAGATACATGTTATAAGTTGAAAGCAACCGCTGAAACTTAATCTTCCTTTGTGTTGCTTCAATACCTTTACTTTGATTTATTGCTTTATGAGTTAACTCTTATGCAAGACTTATTGATGCTTGTCTTTAAGTGCTATTCATGAAAAGTCTTTGCTTTATGATTCAGTTGTTTACTCATGTCATTACCATTGTTTTTGTCGCTGCACTCATTACATATAATTTACAATTGTATTGATCAAGATTATGATAGCATGTCACTTAAGAAATTATCTTTGTTATCGTTTACCTGCTCGGGACGAGCAGGAACTAAGCTTGGGGATGCTGATACGTCTCCGACGTATCGATAATTTCTTATGTTCCATGCCACATTATTGATGATATCTACATGTTTTATGCACATTATATGTCATATTTATGCGTTTCGGAACTAACCTATTGACGAGATGCCGAAGGGCAGTTCTTGTTTTCTGCTGTTTTTGGTTCCGAAATCCTAGTAAGGAAATATTCTCGAATCGGACGAAATCAACGCCCGGGTTCCTATTTTGGAAGCATCCACACACCGAGCGCCGGAGGGGGCCACGGGGCCCCAGATGATAGGTGGCGCGGCCCACCCCCTGGCCGCGCGGCCCTATGGTGTCGTCGCCCCTTCGACCTTTCGACGCCCTCTTCGCCTATAAAGGTCCCGGACCTAAAACCTCGATACGAAAAGCCACGGTACGAGAAACCTTCCGAGCCGCCGCCATCGCGAAGCCAAGATCTGGGGACAGGAGTCTCTGTTCCGGCACGCCGGCGTGCCCCGGAAGGCTCCTCCATCGACACCACCGCCATCTTCTTCAACGCTGCTGTCTCCCATGAGGAGGGAGTAGTTCTCCATCGAGGCTCGGGGCTGTACCGGTAGCTATGTGGTTCATCTCTCTCCTATGTACTTCAATACAATAATCTCATGAGCTGCCTTACATGATTGAGATTCATATGATGATGCTTGTAATCTAGATGTCATTATGCTAGTCAAGTGGGTTTTACTTATGTGATCTCCGGAGACTCCTTGTCCCACGTGTGTAAAGGTGACAGTGTGTGCACCGTGTGGGTCTCTTAGGCTATATTTCACAGAATACTTATTCACTGTTATGAATGGCATAGTGAGGTGCTTATTTATATCTCTTTATGATTGCAATGTGTTTTGTATCACAATTTATCCATGTGCTACTCTAGTGATGTTATTAAAGTAGTTTTATTCCTCCTGCACGGTGTAATGGTGACAGTGTGTGCATCTGTGTTAGTACTTGGCGTAGGCTATGATTGTGATCTATTGTAGATTATGAAGTTAACTATTGCTATGATGGTATTGATGTGATCTATTCCTCCTACATAGTGTGAAGGTGACAGTGTGCATGCTGTGTTAGTACTTGGTTTAGTCGTGTTGATCTTTCATGCACTCTAAGGTTATGAACATTGAATTGTGGAGCTTGTTAACTCCGGCATTGAGGGTTCGTGTAATCCTACGCAATGGTGTTCATCATCCAACAAAAGAGTGTAGAGTATGCATCTATCTATTCTGTTATGTGATCAAAGTTGAGAGTGTCCACTAGTGAAAGTCTAATCCCTAGGCCTTGTTCCTAAATACTGCTATCGCTGCTTGTTTACTGTTTTACTGCGTTACTACTGCTACCATATTACCACCATCAACTACACGCCAACAAGCTATTTTCTGGCGCCGTTACTACTGCTCATATTCATTCATACCACCTGTATTTCACTATCTCTTCGCCGAACTAGTGCACCTATTAGGTGTGTTGGGGACACAAGAGACTTCTTGCTTTGTGGTTGCAGGTTGCATGAGAGGGATATCTTTGACCTCTTCCTCCCTGAGTTCGATAAACCTTGGGTGATCCACTTAAGGGAAACTTGCTGCTGTTCTACAAACCTCTGCTCTTGGAGGCCCAACACTGTCTACAAGAATAGAAGCTCCCGTAGACATCAGTTGTCTTATCTGAACTGATAATTATATGGGTGGTAAAACTATGACAAATTTTTTCTCTTCGCAACTACCTATGTATGATAAACTATTATGAAAACTAATATTCATGTTCATCTTAATCTACATTTCTTTTTTTAGAAAAAAGTTAATTTATATTTTGGCTGAGACGTTAGAGAACTAGCGGAATAAACCTAGAGTGTGATTCAAATAGATTCTTTACAGGTTGAGTACATCGAGCCACATATCTTGGCATTGCTAATTGCAACTTCCATTAATAATCAGTGTAAGATCGAAGGAAGTATGGCTTACCCGAGTTTCTAAACCAGGGCAAATTCAAACCACCTGAGCTATCTAGAAATACAATCTTTACAGAAAGAGGACTACATCCTGTAACATTTGAAGTCACACATCATTCTCTGTTTTCAAAGAGGATTGATAGAACTACTTCCACAAAAAGGGAGTAAAAAATATTTCACTTGGGTTGCCGCCAGCCATATAGGCCTTTGAACTTTCCAGCTAGACTAATTTTACTCGAGGCCATGCATGAAGCCAACCCAAACTAATAATAGCCTTTCTGAATGGATCGTAGCGGACAAGAGGGGGGTGATGAAGCCAACCCAAACAAATTTTAAGTCTTTTTCAATTTTTAGGCGAGCGGAAGGTAAAGGTGATAGCTTTAGTGGTGGAGATGTTCCTAGTATGATCCTAGGCTAGTGCAACAAGTAAAGGAACCAAGCATGATAACAAAGATAGGGAGCGGGACAACCGGGGGGGGGGGAGATGAGGCGAGGTTTGTTTCCCGCAGTTCCTCCCACAAAAGGGAGTACGTGTGCGTTGAGGAGGTGCTAGCCTCACACAAGAGGCTAGGCGGCCACAGCACGAAGGAAGGCCTCACCTTCTTCCTCGAGAGAGCTCCACAAAGGAGCTCCCCCTTCTCCACTAAGGCACCGGTCGAGGCGGTGGTTCCTTCACAAGGTTGGGGCGAGCTCCACAACACTAGGAGGCTCCCAACACCCTATGGGGCTAGCACAACACCAAGCTATCCTCCATAGGAGCACTTCTCCCAAAATCCCACCATAGGAACCCTAACTCCCAAATCCACAAAGGACTAGCACGAATTGGTGAAATGTCTCTTGATAGAACTATAGATCGGGGCCTCCTCCACCACTCCTCAACGTTTGGGCAAGATTGGTTGGATGGGTGGGGAGATCCTCAAGGATTAAGCTCAGCAACAATGGAGGAGAGAGAGAAGAGATGAAAACGAGCTGGGGAAGAAGGGGCCTTTTTATAGGGTCCCTTCAATCCAACCGTTATGTGCAGTTTCCGCCTAAGCGGTACTACCGCTTTGGCAAGCGGTAGTACCGCTCTGGATTTGAAATCCCCCACAGATCTAGCCACGTCGACTCACAGCGGTAGTACCTCTTGCGGTACCGCTTGAGGTACCGCAATGGCCTCTATGAGTTACTGGACCACGCGCTGACGAGGCGGTTCCTCGGCAATGCCCACCATGAGGGGCTTGGGTTTTTAGAGAAAGGCGACGACGGAAGTTCCGGGAGCGAGGCGGTACACGACGTACCCAGGTTCACGCCCCCGCGGTGGAGGGTCGCTACGTCCTGCTAGCAATTCACTATATGAATATATGTATACAGGGGGCCGCCATAGGCGGAGTTGTTGGATCTAGTATAGTTCTAATCCGCGGGTTGCGGTGTCTAGGCGTGTTGCCTCTAAAATTATGTTTCTGATTGTGTGTGTCCCTAAGGGGTGCCCCTGCCTGACTTTATATATCAGCCAAGCTAGGGTTTACAAGAGTCCTAGTAGGATTTATATTGGAGTCTTCTTTCCTTGTAGTCCAAGTTGAGGCGCGTGCAGGTCCAGCTTGTCGAGTCCTCGTGCTGGTCCACCTTCATAGTTTACACCGGGTATGGCAATGTCGAGTACCTGAAGGGTTATGCCCACGTCAGTAGCCCCCGAGTGTCGGGCCGAAGTGAAGCTTCGGGCAGGGACTAAAGTTGCCTTCGCCGAATGACTTGATCATCTGTTGAATCTTGTGCTTGATGTAGAGTCGAAGTTGCTTTTGGTCGGATGCGCGAAGCGCTCCCGATAGGAGTAGCCCCCGAGTCTATGGGCGGGTGCTTGCAGCCACGCATAGACTCAAGTTGTACTACTCGAAGATCTTGATTGTTGATGCCGATGTCTTCAACTTTATTCTTCTTTGTTGGCGAGGTTGCCATATTTTTTATCGGGTGCGCGACCAGCGCTCCCGATGGGAGTAGCCCCCGAGCCTGTAGATAAATATGAAATAGTTATGTATAGGGTGTAAAAAATGCTAAGTCAAACACCGTAGACTTTTTCAAGTTCCGAGAACTTGATGCCGATGACTCTGGTGATGCCATAGATAGAGGAGTTGATGATTCAAATGATATCCCAGAGGAGCCGATGATTGAGATGATGGCCCTGAGGAGACGATGATTTAGATGATGGCCCTGAGAAGCCGATGATTTAGATGATGGCCCAGAGGAGCCGATGATTGAGATGATGACCCTGAGGAGCCGATGATTTAGATGATGACCCTGAGGAGCCGATGATTTAGATGATGGCCCTGAGGAGCCGATGATTTAGATGATGGCCCAGAGGAGCCGATGATTGGGGTGATGGCCCAGAGGAGCCGATGATTTTATCGGGTGCGCATCCAGCGCTCCCGATGGAAGTAGCCCCTGAGTTTGGGCACTGGTGCTTGCAACCGTGAGTAGACTCAAGTCGAGAAACCCGATGTTTACAGTTTTCTTCAGGTGCCGTTGACACATTGTTGTTTATTTCAAGGGGCAAAACGCACCTTGAGCATCGTTGATGCCATTGTTTGTAATTTTTTTGGTAGGTACATGTATATGCACTTTTACCATGTCAATGCCGTTGGCAAATTTTGAAGGAACAAATCTTAATTGCCCGTATGTGTATTCGTTGGTCAGCAAATTGTTTGAGTGATCAGCTCGTGTTGCAGGTCTTGCTAAACCCGTTGTATGTGCAACTTTGCTTTCAACCGATGTATGTCTGACAGCAGCTCCCGAATGTATCGGAAGCACTAACTCTGCCGATGAGCCCGTTGTTCTTTGATATTTCCATAAGTAAAATATCGAATGTGGGTTGTTTTATATGTATTTCCAGACTCTTGCTATTTACGGCGCTCGTAGAGGCATCTGTAGCAGAGGGAAAGATCAGCGCCCTTATTTGTTTCATGATCCTTGCTATTTGCGGCACTCTTTGAGGCATCTATAGCGAAGGAAAAGAGCAAGGTCCCCGTTGCTTCATGATCCTTGCTATTTGCGGCACTCTTTGAGGCATCTATAGCAAAGGAAAAGAGCAAGGTCTTCGTTGCTTCATGATCCTTGCTATTTGCGGCACTCTTTGAGGCATCTATAGCAAAGGAAAAGAGCAAGGTCTTCGTTGCTTCATGATCCTTGCTATTTGCGGCACTCTTTGAGGCATCTATAGCAAAGGAAAAGAGCAAGGTCCCCATTGATTTTGCATCATAGCACTCGTAGTTTCAGAGGCTTTTTTAGAGTGCAATCTCTGGGCGTATTTTCCATCGCACCGATGTTCGTTGAAATATACGAACAAGGTTCCTGACGATGCAGTTCGGGTGTCCCGAATTACTGCAATTCTTCAAAACTTGAGTCTTCATATCTTCTCGGGTTCCAGCGAACCGGCGCTCTGATACGTCTCCGACGTATCGATACTTTCTTATGTTCTATGCCATATTATTGATGATACCTACATGTTTTATGCACACTTTATGTCATATTCGTGCATTTTCTGGAACTAACCTATTAACAAGATGCCGAAGTGCCGTTCCTGTTTTCTGCTGTTTTTGGTTTCAGAAATCCTAGTAACGAAATATTCTCGGAATTGGACGAAACGAAGACCCAGGGGCCTATTTTGCCACGAACCTTCCGAAGACCGAAGAGCATACGAAGTGGGGCCACGAGGTGGCGACACCACATGGCGGCGCGACCAAGGGGGGGCCCGCGCCGCCCTATGGTGTGGGCCTCGTCGGGCCCCCGACTCTGCCCTTCCGCCTACTTAAAGCCTCCGTCGCGAAACCCCGAGGCGAAAAACCACGATACGGAAAACCTTCCAGAGCCGCCGCCGCCGATCCCATCTCGGGGGATTAGGAGATCTCCTCCGGCACCCGGAGAGGGGATTCATCTCCCGGAGGACTCTACACCGCCATGGTCGCCTCCGGAGTGATGAGTGAGTAGTTCACCCCTGGACTATGGGTCCATAGCAGTAGCTAGATGGTTGTATTCTCCTCATTGTGCTTCATTGTTGGATCTTGTGAGCTGCCTAACATGATCAAGATCATCTATCTGTAATACTCTATGTTGTGTTTGTCGGGATCCGATGAATAGAGAATACCATGTCATGTTAATTATCAAGTTATTACATATGTGTTGTTTATGATCTTGCATGCTCTCCGTTACTAGTAGAGGCTCTGGCCAAGTTTTTGCTTTTAACTCCAAGAGGGAGTATTTATGCTCGATAGTGGGTTCATGCCTGCATTGGGACATGTGAGAAAGTTCTAAGGTTGTGTTGTGCTGTTGCCACTAGGGATAAAACATTGGCGCTATGTCCGAGGATGTAGTTGTTGATTACATTACGCACCATACTTAATGCAATTATCTGTTGCTTTGCAACTTAATACTGGAAGGGGTTCGGACGATAACCTGAAGGTGGACTTTTTAGGCATAGATGCAGTTGGATGGCGGTCTATGTACTTTGTCGTAATGCCCAATTAAATCTCACTATACTTATCATGTCATGTATGTGCATTGTTATGCCCTCTCTATTTGTCAATTGCCCGACTGTAATTTGTTCACCCAACATGCTTTTATCTTATGGGAGAAACACCTCTAGTGAACTGTGGACCCGGTCCATTCTTTTAATACTGAAATACAAATCTGCTGCAATACTTGTTTTACTGTTTTCTCTGCAAACAATCATCTTCCACACAATTCGGTTAACCCTTTGTTACAGCAAGCCGGTGAGATTGACAACCTCACTGTTTCGTTGGGGCAAAGTACTTTGGTTGTGTTGTGCAGGTTCCACGTTGGCGCCGGAATCGGTGGTGCGCCGCACTACATCCCGCCGCCATCAACCTTCAACGTGCTTCTTGACTCCTACTGGTTCGATTAAACCTTGGTTTCTTACTGAGGGAAACTTGCTGTGCGCATCACACCTTCCTCTTGGGGTTCCCAACGGACGTGTCAACTACACGCATCAAGCAAATTTCTGGCGCCGTTGCCGGGGAGATCAAGACACGCTGCAGGGAGTCTCCACTTCTCAATCTCTTTACTTTGTTTTTGTCTTGCTTTATTTTATTTACTACTTTGTTTGCTGCATTATATCAAAATACAAAAAAATTAGTTGCTAGTTTTACTTTATTTACTGTCTTGCACTCTATATAAAAAAAAACACAAAAAAATTAGTTTACTTGCATTTACTTTACTTGATTCATCATGTTTCCTTTTAATTTTACCACAAAGAACATACCGGTAGGACAAGGGTCTATAATTGGGAGGAACAATATAGAAGAATTTTTCACCCATGTTAGTACCGTTGAAGATTTTGAAGATAGACACTTGGTAGAACTTGCTCCTACTTATGAAATTGCTGCTGCTGCTTTAGTTCGCTTGTTGGAAACTAAATTTGTTAATCTCAATCCTATAATCCAACACATGTTTCTTACACTTGGTGATTTGGAAGAGGGGAAAAGAAAGATTTTGTTTTAGAAACCCTTCTTAGAGAATTTGGTGGTCTAGCAAGAGAGGCTAGAAAGGTCTTTGCTAAATTTAATATGCTTGGTTCTCATACTAATTTTGTTAGCCTCCTTGAAAAAATGGACATGGATAGAATAAGGTACACTAATAATGCTAATAATGGTGGGGAGATCAAAGCACCAATACCATGTAAACTCCTAGCTATGAATGATGCACTAGAAAATAACTATGCTTGGCTTGTTCCTGAAAATTTGTTTGATGAGAGTAGCAAGCCCAAGACTAATGAAAAGGAGACGCTGAAACTTATGTATCTAATATACTATGCATGGTTGAGAAAACTCCAAACCCCGCTGTAGGTGCACCACCCTTCGATAATACTTGAGTTACACTTTCTGCCTAGCTGAAAGGCGTTAAAGAAAAGCGCTTATGGGAGACAACCCATGTTTTTACTACAGTATTTTTTGTTTTATATTTGTGTCTTGGAAGTTGTTTACTACTGTAGCAACCTCTCCTTATCTTAGTTTTGAGTTTTGTTGTGCCAAGTAAAGTCTTTGATAGTAAAGTAAGTACTAGATTTGGATTACTCACTACTAGGAAATGCCTTACCGCCGGCGACCTGAAATGGCTTACCGCCGGCGTTTTTGCATTCGCCGGCGATCACCTCGCCGGTGGTAATGCCTCATCGCCGGCGCCTTCCAATTCGCCGGTGGTAAGTGCCGTTACCGCTGGCGTTTTACCCTATTCGCCGGGGGTAAGTCTTACCGCCGGCGTCTTCCCATTTCGCCGGGGGTATCAGGTCGTAGTGCTGGCGATTTGGAAAACGCCAGGGATACATGAAAATTTCGCCAGTGGTAATATTAACAGGAGAAAAAATAAAAAAACTCGAATTTCACAGTATATACACCAGAATTCATAGCATATACATAGAATATACAGGCAATTACCAGAATGACAGTAAAATAGACATCATTAGCAAGATACACATCATTGGCAATGATACACATCATTAGAAAGTCCCGAAATGTCCATAACATGCATGCATATGCATCAATAACACAAGTGTCGACCATAGTTCAAACATCACGACTCGAAGTAGCACATGTTACAGAAATACATATAAGTCCAGTGTCGATGACCTAGCTAAACAACAATGACATAATAAACTAGAGAGACGGTGGCGGCAAGCATCATCACGATGAAAGGGGTCCTCCACATCTCCCTCCTCTGTCCCGCTCGAAAGTTGGCGTATCGAGTTTCCGCCTCCTCCAAAGTGGTGTACCCCTTGTAGCTGTTGCCGCTGAAACGGTGGACCTGCCTCCTACAGTCTTCCCAGTCCTCGTAGACTCCAGGAACCCTGCCGTGGTAGACGACATAGTACGTCATCTATGCAAACACAGAAAAAAGAAATGAAAGTTGTTAGTACATTAGTAGAGAGAGATATAACATAGAGTAGTGCAAAGAAAAAGCATGGAAATTACTTAAGTAATTTTATGACTAACATTTGCAAAGGACAAAAGTGTTTGAGTCAAGTTGGCTTCGGCGGGAAGGGACGGATGCCCTCGAGCGTGTTGAATGTTCTGTCGTCACATCCATCTTCTAATCGGCCTTCTATCTCGGCCTTAGAAAGTTCGGGACCATAGTGGAACAAGCCACCATTACCGCAGACATCCCTCCAGAGTATTGTGCAAATGGTCCGCTGGATGGCACGGAACTCGGCTCTCACGTTTTCATCGGTGGTGTCCGCCATGTTCACGGACATCCGCTGAAGACTGGATGGCAACAAGAGATCGTTCTGAGACCTTACAATCGACCTCATCTGTAGGATGGCAAACCAGGCCTCCATCCCATTGTCATGCGCCGATTGCTTGAGGCAGGGGAACTTGGTTATGTGGTTGCACACATAGCAACCTTTCACTTTCTTCTCATGCCTGATTTTGTCGATGCCAACCTCGGCTATGAAGCCGCTGAGGGCTTTATCAAGTGTAGACTTAAGGTCGGTGAAGTCCTTGTCCGGATCAAGCCCGGAGTCGAGGTAACTGACATCTGAATGATACGGGTAAAAGAGGAGGAGGGTGCAGTACTTGAATCTGCGCAAAATGGAAATAAACCATCATACTCGATCAACTATGAAGGAAATTCATGAAAGAATGTAATAGAGGGTACTCTAGTAACCAAATACTTACTCGCGGAAATATGGTATGACAAAGCATTTCTTATCCTTGTTTAACACCAAGAAATTCTTGATGTACTTCGCTAGAAACGCTTGTTCGTTCTGGACGACAGCTGGAGTCATGTAGAAGGGGTCCATGATAGCGATGTGCGCTGTGTTCTCCATGGCGATATCGTGCGCCATGCTGAGCGATAGGAGGCGGACCAAGTTTCGGTCGAGCTGTTGCATGTTCAAGAGCCTGAAGATGTCTTCATATCGAATGAACATCAAGTCCGCAGGGTATGTGGTGACAAAGCCAAAGCCAGTGGGCACCTTCGCCGTCAAAACCGGGTACGAGGGATTTCTATCTCGAAGAAGTAGGTCCTCCTTCATTAGAACAGCATCATGCAAGCTCCTCATATCCGGCGTCACCTGCTGGACAATGTGTGCCGGCAGCATAGGCTGGCCTATGTGATGCATCTTCCTCCACGGGGTCGGCAACTTGTCATTAACCACTTTCTTGCTTGCGGCAACATCTCCGGACTTCTTCCGCTTCCTGGCCTTCTTCTTACTGCAACTGGGAGTGGCGTTTTGTTTCATACCCTCCGTGGTCGCACCAAGGAGTGTCCTCGGGGTAAGCCCAACTCGGGGTGGAGCGGTGAAGGCGGTAGTGTCTTCCTGCTCGGGAGTTTCTTGTGAAAGGAACAACTTCTTCTTTAGCGTACGATCGGCGGGTGGCTTGTAAGGAGAAACCCCGTCGCCCTCCATCTCAGCGATGAACGTATCGATTGGAGCTTGATCGATGTCCAACGCGTTTCCGTGCTGACTCTCGGGCTGACTGTCGGGCTGGCTATCGGGCCCAAAAGGACCACCAGCCGGTGGAGGACTCGGGGCAGCCGTCGCATCCTGAGGAGTGACCATGCCATAGCTTGCCTCCGAACCTGAGGCGGCGGTGTTCAGCCGAATTAGGGCTTTCGGCCATAGAAGGATGTGATTCTTGAGGTCCCCGAGAGTGAGCGGGGTTTCCGTTTCCGGGGGTTGATAAGGAGGATGGAGGTCTTGGCATCCCGGTAACGACCGGTTCACGCGAACCCGGCTCAAGCTATCATCCATCCTGACGCAGTGGAAAATCCGCTGTGTTGGCAGGATGACACTGCCGCTCGCTACAGCCTTCAACTTGTTGTCCACATTCAGTAGCAAGGTGCAAGGAGTCGCGTTCGCCTGTGAAAACATGTGTATGTCAGAGAGGGGCGACGACAAAGTAACTAATTTGTAGAGCTTGAGATACTAAATTAATTACCGTGAGGGCGTCGAGCTCGGCTCGCGTTGAAGGACCGAGGCCAGGCGTGCAGGTGACTGAGGGGCTAGTACTGGGCCCCCCAGGTCCGGCGAATCCTCTCTAGCGCCGACATTGCCGGCGGGTGGAGTCACCAAGTTGGGTGTGCATTGAGCGTGTCTAGTTGGAGGCCGGTTGTCCGAGTTGCTGGCGCCTAGGCTGATAACCGGCATCGGTCCCTTACCGCCGGCGTCGAAGTAATTCTTCATCGACAGCACAAGATCAGGGATGATTTCATTGACCCTGTTGGCCAGCGCGTCATCGACCCTGGTAGCAACCTCGGCACTGACGCGTTGCTGAACCTCGGCACTGACTCGTTGCTGAACCTCGCACTGACGCGTTGCTCCATGGTTGTTTCCAAGTCGGCCACCTTTTTCAGAAGAGCCTCGTGCTCCCGGTCCTTCTGCGCCTGCCGCGACTCCCTAGTGCTTGAGGGCACGTCCAAGCCATAGTCGGCAAGCTTGCGACCTCCTCCGGCGCCGGGGACACGGTGGGGCTTGTCCAAAAGCGGCCGCGCCTTCACGGTGTTCAGACCCCTGATAAAAGGCGTGTCCCACGGGACTTTGCCAGTCGACGTCTGGGACGAGGAGCCAGCTGATTCGGCGGCTGCTTGTTCCGCCAACTGCCAGAAGTAACATGAACAATTTTAGAATGTAATGGACTTGGTGAGCAGTATCAAATTAATAAGCTGGTAAATTGCTTACCACTGCTTTCTCTAGTGCCATCACCTTCGCGTCGGCGACCAACTCAACTCCCACCACCACATCAGGTTTCGTGACACGTTTTCCAGCCAATTCTCTATGGTATCGGGACCTGAGATATGCCCTGAAGAGTGGGTCTTTGTACTTGGCAAAAGGGGGCTCGAGGCCAGCATTTATGTAGGCCTGGTCCTCCTTGTCCCATACCGGCTGCTTGCCTTCGAAGCCACGGCAACCGAGATTGTGGTGACCGATGTTCTTATCCGCCAGCTCCTTCCCCCAGGTCGATTGACTTTTGGTGTACTCGAGCTCCTCGTTTTCCAAGAATTTATTATACTGCTCTAGCGTCATCCGCGGGAAGTGGCGCTGGATCTCTTCCCAAGTCTCATTGTTACCAAGCATCCCCCTCAGCATGGTTTTATAACCGCTGAGGTTCTTGGAGAACTTAGAGAGGGCTCGTCTGTTCACGATGTTATCCTTGGTATCCTCGTTCCTGTATTCCACAGGGAACTCATACCGTGCGTGCAGCCGCGCAAGGAGTTGGGCCTGCAGATGTTGCTTCTTCTTGGTTCGGAGTTTCGTCTCGTTGACGTCGACGACGTCCCGAAGGATTGCTCCCAGTTGGAGGCCGTACCCCTTCGCCACGTGCTTGGGCTCAGTAGGAATCCCGGTCTTGGCGTCCACCGCGGTGATTATGTCACGAGTGGTGCCGACCCTGTTTGGGCGCCGCTGCTTCCGTTTCCTCTTGGCCTCGGTAGTAGTATCCGAGCTACCCCCGGCAACGCCACTGTCGGTGGTCTCGTCGGCAGCCCCCCTCTCATCCTCACCATCGTTGTCCATCTCATCATCCCCCTCCTCCGAGGACTCGTCATCGCTGCCTGGAAGGTCCTCCAGCTGATCCGAGACCATGAGCCTGTAGTGCTCATCCAACTTCCGCTGAGAAGACCCGTCAACGTCTTTGTGGGTCTGCAGAAGACGACATCGCTAGCTAGAGAACAATAGCATCAAAAGTATAGTAAGTACTACTGTAAGTGTTTGAGCCAGAGAACAATCTCTACTGCCTTGAAAAGCCGCAACTTCAATTGGAGTTATACCAAACTGTAAGAGTAGAGGAAAGTATTGACTCGACAGTTACTCATCATTAATATAAATATCAAGTGTAGTTTTAAAGAATCTCTATGTCAATTGGATTCAAAATTTAAGACATTTCAACCAGATAACTAAATGGAATTCACATAGAGTCAAATAAATATTATGTTAATTTCTGTAGCAAATAACAAAAAACTTAGAACTTATGTTTATTCAATTGCATGTTTTTCTAAAGTAAAACATATGTCTGTTTGCCAGCCAACTTCAGTAGATCAGGTTTTTAACTACTGGTGCCTATGGTAACAAATCTGCATGCAAGCATAGAGCAGTGCAGAAATGATCTCTCGAAGAAATAAGCATAGAGCAGAGCATACACAAGACAAGCCACTATTTAAGACAATGTACAGTGATGACAAGCAATGTTTGGTACAGTGATGACAAGCCACTATTTTGCATGCACTCACACATTTATTTAAGACAATGTATTTACCTATTTTTAATTTGACAAAACCAAAGAACCTAGCTATACTAAATTCATTAGTGCACTGCCAATCTAGAAGCAAGACAATGCCATGCGAAAATTCGGCATGACCTTTGCTAAAAATGGTCATGCCGGAGTGCCCGAAATTCGCCGGAACGGAAGTTAATCGACATTCCGGCGAAACATGGACACTCAATGTGTACCTGCAGAGAGATTTCACAGCATAGAGATGCATAGGATACACTCAGCTCATTTCACAGCATTTATATGCCATTTCACAGCATATGCAAACAGGTCCAGTTCACAACATTTGCAAACAGCTCATGCCATTTCACAACATATCCAAATAGCATATGCACCCAGCTTATTTCACAGCTATGCCATTTCATATTCATCCTCATTCTAATTACCTTGAGCTTCTGGAGGAGTGAGCGGTGAAGACGAGGTCGGAGAGGCGGGTAGCTTGTTCCTGCGGCGGTTCCTGCAATTCAGAAAATTCAACACTTAGTCTCCACATATTCTTATTACCTGGTTGTAGTCATGATTAGTTTGTGCCAAAAGCTAAAGCGTAATTTAAGCAATGCCCAGATCTCAACATCAAAAACTTTGGAGTAGATATATTGTTAGCATCCTGTAATTATTCAAGTGTTTCACATGGCTGGTAATGAATTTTGTTAGCATCCTGTAATTATTTTTCATCATTTATATCTTAACTATTCTTCACCATATTAGCTCGCAGGGAAAGAGTATTAAACTAAAAATTCATCTTGTTTCACTGTTGAAAGAGAGGCTCAGGTCTACCACCATCAAAAGGCAATGACAGAGTTTGGACCATCCAAACACAAAATACATTCGGGGGAGGAGCCAGGGAATGTACCTTGCAGGCTTCTGGAGGAGGAGCCGGGGAACAGAGCCAGGGACTGCGTGGGGTACTTAGTGACTCCCTGTCAGCTTCCAAAGCAGAAAGCACTGCATTTTTTAACACAAAAAATTAGAAAATAAATTCACAGCCAAGACAGATAAATGCACAAGTAATATGAGCAGGTTTCAGCTTAACACTGAGAACAGCTAGCAACAAGAACGAAACAACATGAACTTATACAGATATTGCAAATGCTCCTTTCTAACACATCCATCGACAGAACAAGCACAAGGTACTGGATCATCTAGCAGCATTACATCCATCGACAGAACAAGCACAAGGTTGGATTATTTCATGGACCTTCTTCGATGGCATAAATTAGTTCATGTCTTCCATTCATATGTTTGGCATAGGGGCAGAAAATGTATATTATTTGACCCTAACAACTTCACATATATGAAACGGAGGAAGTATTCAGAGCACTACACATATGAGCACAAACGGAGGAAGTATTCAGAGCACTACACTGCATGAACTAGTACAAAGAGAAAAGGGGATTAACTCACCTTGCAGTAGTAGCCGAGGTTGCACACCAGTGGCCGAGGGAGCGGTCGGTTGAGAGAGGACGCTGGCGAGACGGCGGCGTAGCAGAGGGAGGAGGAGACAACGACAACGACGGTGGCTTGCCCTGCTGGATGCCTCGCTGCGGATCGAGGAATGGGGAAAGGTGAGGAACGAAGGCGGATCGAGGAACGAGACAAGGGAGAGAGGAAGGTAGGGGAGAGGGGCGCACCTGCGGTGGAGGGCGACGGCAGCGACGCCGGCTCGACGACGGTAGCGATGGTGGATCGATGACGGCAGCGATGGCCGGCGGCTCGACGACGGCAGGGGAGGGGCGGCTCGACGACGACAGCGATGGCGGCTCGACGATTGCGCAGGCCCGCGTCGGCATCGATCACCACCACGGGGAAGTTGAGCCGCGCGAGGGGAGGGGCGGCAGCAGCGTGGAGGACGACGGCAGGGGAGGGACGGCAGCAGGGAGGCCGACGGCGGCGGATCGACGGTGCGGGGTGCGGGGATCGGCGGATTGGCAGGGGATTTGGGGTGCGGGGTGCGGGGTGGGGGAACGCGTCACACGACAAGTCGTTGCAAGCCTACCCCCGGCGTTTTGGCGTAAACGCCGGTGGTAAGTTTACAGCCACTAACAGGTGGGCCCACTTGTTGTTACCACCGGCGGAAAGAGCCTAATTCGCCGGGGGTAAGTTTTTTTTTCCTTCAGCTGGCGAGACACCTTTAGTTCAATAAACATGTTGATTAATCAAAACTGATTACTTAGCACAGTGGTTCCAGTCGCTTCTGCACAGCCGAAGCACCCAGGGTTCGAATCCCTGTGGGTGCAAAAAAGGCACCCTTTTTTATTTTCTTAAGACCTTTTTTTTATTGTTTCTAGTTATTTAGATAAATTGTAAAGTCCTTTGGCAACTTTTTTTTCTTTTCTTAAGACCTTTTTTTATTGTTTCTAGTTATTTAGATAAATTGTAAAGTCCTTTGGCAACATCCGATAAAATAAACCAATGAAGGATAAATTGCGAGACATAAATTGATGATTTTAATTCTTGAATGAATTCAAAGTACTTTCGGCGAGATCCGATAAAAAGCCAAGACATAAATTTAGGATACACTTGAGAAGGACAAATGGTTGTTCGAGAGATAATTATTAGAAATACACAAATGACTTCAAAGTCCCTTCCGCTTGGTCCTTGTGACCCCACCGGTATCATCGCGACTCCTTGTGTACGGAGGAACACTTGACCTAGGTAGCGTCGTCCTTCTTCTTCTTAGTGTGTAGGTTCTATCGTCTTCATCGGGTTCTTCCATCATTGGGTCTCCGACGAGGCCGTCGAAGTCTTGCTCGTCGGCCACTCCATCCATTCCGACGAGGGCCCTTTTTCCTCTCCTTACGACAACACGGCTGGGCCTTGACGGGTCAGTTATGAAGAAGCATTGCTCGACGTGCTTAGCCAATACCCAAGGCTCATTTTGCGCGGTGGGGTTCTTGGTCTTGGATTTGGGGGGCAGTCGCATGGTGGTGACATACGCATCTTCTTTTGTGACGTCCGTAGCCCATCTGACACGAAACATCGGTAGCTTCTCCCCGACGTAGTCGAGCTCCCAGATTTCCTCGATCCTTCCGTAGTACCTTTTCTTCTCTTCACCCGTGTACGATTCCATCGTCACACCCGAGTTCTGGTAGTCGCTTTTTTTGTCTCTCTCCTCTGTGGAGAATGTGTAACCGTTGATGTCGTACTTCTGATAAGTCATGAGGTTGGCGGCGGGCCCATAAGACAAGGCCAATATCATTTTGTCTACGTCGCTTGCCATTGGTGGGGGATTGGCATCAATCTGGTCTTTGAACCAGCTCGCGAAAGAGGAGTTGTGCGCTCTAAATACCTCTTGTTCCGTCATCGGCTTGTCAGCCCTGCTCTTGATCATGTTTATGTGCTGATCCACCCAAGGCTCTACCTCGTTCATGTGCTGTAGTGCTACTAAGTGGGCCCTGTTAAAGTCTGTTCTCCTATCATCTTGATCGGCGTCGAGTTCCCTCCTGCCAGCGTTGTGGCCTACTCCCTCGAATCTGCCGAGGTGCTTGTTGGCGGGCAATCCAACCGGACGTGGGTCGTCCTCGTTTAAATAATTCTTGCAGAAAGAGATGCACTCCTCGGTGAGAAAGCCCTGGACGATGCTTCCATCCGGATGTGCCCTGTTACGAACGTATCCTTTGATGAAGCCGTTCATTCTTTCTAACGCCATCATGTTGTGAAGGAACGCGGGCCCGAGATCCTCGATATCGTCCACTATATGCACCAGCAGATGGACCATGATGTCAAAGAATGCGGGCGGGAAGTACATCTCCATCTCGCATAGGATGGTGACGATCTCTTCCTGCAGCCTCCCGAGTTTCTTGACGGTTATCGACTTTCGAGTGATGACGTCGAAGACGTTACACAGGTCAGTCAGCGTCGCACGAACGTGCGGTTCCATTATCCCTCGGATAGCAACCGGAAGTATCTGCGTCATCATGACATGACAGTCATGAGACTTCATCCCGCTGAAGATTTTTTTCGTCGGGTCCAGCCATCTGCGTATCAGCCCCGCGTAGCCTAGGGGAAATTTGACTTCTAGTAGGCACTTGAAGAATTGTTCGAGCTCATCGGGATTTAGAGTGAAGCAGGAGGGGCGAGGAGTTTCGCGCTGCTTGGCCACCCTTTTGCGTTTGCGACCATCCGTCTCCTCCTCCTCGGTTTCCTGGTCAACCTGGGCGAAATGAAGCTCTTTTCTGATATCAAGGGCCATCAGGTCGTGTCTTGCTTTCGACCCGTCTTTGGTCCTCTCCGGCATGTTGAGCACAGTGCCAAGCAAGCTCTCGCACACGTTCTTCGTGATATGCATGACATCAAGGCTATGAGGCGTACCGAGGATCTTCCAGTACGGCAAGTCCCAAAACACGGACCTCCTTTTCCATACCCCCAAGAGCGGCCCGGGTTCCTTTTTCTTTTTCTTTTTCTTTCTCTTGTCTCCTTTCTTCCGCTTCTGGATCTTTATCTTACCCGCCGGAGGGCAGTCTTTCCAGTTTTTCAACAGAGTATCTATCTCTTCGCCGCTTCGCCTAGGTGGAGGTCCCTCGACCTCATCCTTCCCATTGAACAGGTCTCCACGCTTCCTCCACGGGTCATTCTTGGGAAGCCACATTCGATGCCTCATGTAGACGGTTTTTGAAGACCCGGGATCCTTACCCAGCTGTAAAAATGGCGTCTTTTCCATGCACCTCACACATGCCTTGTGTCCGTGGCACACCTGGCACGCGATATATCCGTATCCAAGATAGTCCTGCACCGTCGTCAACAGTGCGGCTTTCATACGGAAAGTTTCTTGTCCGTAGGCGTCCCAAGTTTCTGTCCCTTCCTCCCACAGAGTGACTAGCTCCTCCTTCAATAGCTCCAGATACAGGTTGATATCGCTCCCTGGCTGCGTCGGCCCTTGGATTAGCATACTCATGTGTATGTACTTCTTCTTCAGGCATAGCCATGGAGGGAGGTTGTACATCCATACAAACACGGGCCAGGTGTTGTGCTTGCTGCTTTGGTTCCCAAACGGATTGAGTCCGTCGGTGCTCGCACCCAACCTGATGTTCCTTGGTTCTTTCCCGAATTCTTCGTAATACTCATCGTCTAATGTTTTCCACTGGCTTGCATCCGAAGGGTGTGTTAGCACTGGGTTTTCAACCCGTTCTACATCACGCATCACCGCCTCCTTTCTTTCCGCGTGCCAGCGCATGAGCTTTGCTTCCTTGGGGTCCACGAAGTACCGCTGCAGACGGGGCGTGAGCGGGAAGTACCACACAACTTTTCGAGGAGATTTTTTTGTCCCTCTCTTGTATCGAGATTCGCCACACTGTGGGCATGTATCGAGATTGGCATGCTCGTTCCGATATATTACGCAGTCACTGATGCATGCGTGGTATTTCTGGTGCGGTAAATCGAGAGGGCACACGATTTTCTTGGCCTCCTGTAGGCTACCGGCACACGTGTTATCTTTAGGAAAGTGGATCTTCAAGTATCCGAAGAGTTCGTCCATGCTTGTGTCCGTCCATTTGTGCTTTGCCTTCATCTCCATAATATCGAGAGCGTATCTCAGACGGCTCTCCTCCGTCCCACGAGCTGCATCGTACAACGGAGTTCTCGAGTCTACCTCGAGTTGATCTAGCTTAGCCTTCCGTCTACCAGCGATTTTGGGGTCGGTCGATGTGTTGCTGAGAAGAAGTTCTTGAACATGACGGTCCTGCACGGCCGCGGTTAGCGGGGTATTTCTACTCATGTCCTCGTCGGCCGCATGCTCTTCCCGGCCTTCTTGATCACCATCAACGTGTGCGCCATCCTCTTCAACCTCGTCTCCATTGTCGTGTGGGGCATCCTCTCCATCACCTTCGTTATCATCATCTCCACCATCATCATCTCCATCATCATCACCATCGATATCATCATCTCCATCATCACTCATCCACTGAGTATGCCCCTCCATGAAACTATACCTGAGCAGGTGTTGATTCACTATGCCTGAGAAGGGGTCAAACAACGATCCTAGCTTGCATCTTCGACAAGGACACATTATATCCTTTCGCTTATTTCGATACATGTCGGCCGTCGCGCGTTCCACGTATCTATCCACGACGCTTTCCCTCATCGCGATGACCATCGCCGCCTACAAGACAAGATAATTGATTACACCGCCGTCTCGGTTTTCACGGAAAAAATTCGGCATGACCTTTGCTAAATATTGTCATGCTGGAGTTCCAAAATTCGCCGGAACGGAAGTTAATCAACATTCCGGCAAAACATTGGCAACTCAATGTTCCTGCACGCGTAAACAAATGCAAAACAATGCATTTACATATATGGACCATCTTTTGCCACCACTAGTACTAGTGATATAACCGCGAATTTTCGCCAACATATGAACATTCCACTCATTTAGTTATGTACCTATTAGTTGCCGCGACGTCCAAAAGCACCCGAGAGATGCCACACGTCGACTTTAATGCTTGAGAGATCTAGAGATCTAAGAAATGGAGAGATCTAGCTAGATCTAGTGGAAAAGGTGGTGGGAGGACATAGATCTAGATCTAGATTATGCAAATCATGCTAGAGGGGCTAGGTAGTGCATGATTTGCTCAAATACATCATATTTTATTGGTTGAAATAGCTAAAATGGGTGGGGGAATGAGCTAACTAGTGCTTGGGTTGATTTGCCATCACATATGAGTGTGTGTGGGTGGTGGTAGGTGGCTGGTCGTCCTAAATGGACATGCCCAGGTTACCGCCGGCGCCTACAACACAAAATGCCAGCGGTAGGGCACGTTACCGCCGGCGCCTACAACATAAAACGCCGGCGGTAAATTAAGGCCAGGTGGCCCACCCTGGCTCGGCAATACCGCCGGCATCTACTGCGCGCGTTCGCCGGCGGTAGAGCCCAGTATCCCTGGCGCTTTGGGCCCAATACGCCGGCGGTAAGGCTAGGCCCAAATGGGACCCCGCGGCCCATTGCACCCCCGGCGCCTCAATTTTCGTTTCGCCGGCGGTAAAGGAGCTACCCCCGGCGCCGTCCTACGTGTTCGCCGGCGGTACTGTTAGGCCCCCCTGGAAGGTATTACCGCCGGCATCTTCAGCTCGTATTTGCCGGCGGTAAGGAGTGCGGCTATAAGCCTTTCCCTAGTAGTGACTGCGCAGTTCCAGATTTCTTTACTGTCACGAATCTGGGTCTACCTCCCTGTAGATAGCTCAGAAAATTAAGCCAATTTACGTGCATGATCCTCAGATATGTACGCAACTTTCATTCAATTTGAGCATTTTCGTTTGAGCAAGTCTGGTGGCCTAATAAAATCCATCTTTACGGACCGTTCTGTTTTGACAGATTCTGTCTTCTATTTCGCATTGCCTCTTTTGCTATGTTGGATGAATTTCTTTGATCCATTAATGTCCAGTAGCTTTATGCAATATCCAGAAGTGTTAACAATGATTGTGTCACCTCTGAACATGAGAATTTTTATTATGCACTAACCCTCTAATGAGTTGTTTCGAGTTTGGTGTGGAGGAAGTTTTCAAGGATCAAGAGGAGTATGATGCAATATGATCAAGGAGAGTGAAAGCTCTAAGCTTGGGGATGCCCCGGTGGTTCACCCCTGCATATTATAAGAAGACTCAAGCGTCTAAGCTTGGGGATGCCCAAGGCATCCCTTCTTCATCGACAACATTATCAGGTTCCTCCCCTGAAACTATATTTTTATTCCGTCACATCTTATGTACTTTGCTTGGAGCGTCGGTTTGTTTTTATTTTTTGTTTTGTTTGAATAAAATGGATCCTAGCATTCACTTTGTGGGAGAGAGGCACGCTCCGCTGTAGCATATGGACAAGTATGTCCTTAGGCTCTACTCATAGTATTCATGGCGAAGTTTCTTCTTCGTTAAATTGTTATATGGTTGGAATTGGAAAATGCTACATGTAGTAACTCTAAAATGTCTTGGATAATTTGATACTTGGCAATTGTTGTGCTCATGTTTAAGCTCTTGCATCATATACTTTGCACCCATTAATGAAGAAATACTTAGAGCTTGCTAATTTGGATTGCATATTTGGTTTCTCTAGAGTCTAGATAACATCTAGTATTGAGTTTTGAACAACAAGGAAGACGGTATGGAGTCTTATAATGTTTACAATATGTCTTTTATGTGAGTTTTGCTGTACCATTCATCCTTGTGTTTGTTTCAAATAACCTTGCTAGCCTAAACCTTGTATCGAGAGAGAATACTTCTCATGCATCCAAAATACTTGAGCCAACCACTATGCCATTTGTGTCCACCATACCTACCTACTACATGGTATTTATCCGCCATTCCAAAGTAAATTGCTTGAGTGCTACCTTTAAAATTCCATCATTCACCTTTGCAATATATAGCTCATGGGACAAATAGCTTAAAAACTATTGTGGTATTGAATATGTACTTATGCACTTTATCTCTTATTAAGTTGCTTGTTGTGCGATAACCATGTTTCTGGGGACGCCATCAACTATTCTTTGTTGAATATCATGTGAGTTGCTATGCATGTCCGTCTTGTCTGAAGTAAGAGAGATCTACCACCTTTATGGTTGGAGCATGCATATTGTTAGAGAAGAACTTTGGGCCGCTAACTAAAGCCATGATTCATGGTGGAAGTTTCAGTTTTGGACACATATCCTCAATCTCATATGAGAATAATAATTGTTGCCAAATGCTTATGCATTAAAGAGGAGTCCATTATCTGTTGTCCATGTTGTCCCGGTATGGATGTCTAAGTTGAGAATAATCAAAAGCGAGAAATCCAAAATGCGAGCTTTCTCCTTAGACCTTTGTACATGGAGGTACCCCATTGTGACACTTGGTTAAAACATGTGCATTGCAAAGATCCGGTAGTCCAAGCTAATTAGGACAAGGTGCGGGCACTATTAGTATACTATGCATGAGACTTGCAACTTGTAAGATATAATGTACATAACTCATATGCTTTATTACTACCGTTGACAAAATTGTTTCATGTTTTCAAAATAAAAGCTCTAGCACAAATATAGCAATCGATGCTTTCCTCTTTGAAGGACCATTCCTTTACTTTTATGTTGAGTCAGTTCACCTATTTCTCTCCACCTCAAGAAGCAAACACTTGTGTGAACTGTGCATTGATTCCTACATACTTGCATATTGTACTTGTTATATTACTCTATGTTGACAATTATCCATGAGATATACATGTTACAAGTTGAAAGCAACCGCTGAAACTTAATCTTCCTTTGTGTTGTTTCAATGCCTTTACTTTGATTTATTGCTTTATGAGTTAAATCTTATGCAAGACTTATTAATACTTGTCTTGAAGTACTATTCATGAAAAGTCTTTGCTTTATGATTCACTTGTTTACTCATGTCATTACCATTGTTTTGATAGCTGCATTCACTACATATGTTTACAAATAGTATGATCAAGGTTATGATGGCATATCACTTCAGAAATTATCTTTGTTATCGTTTTACCTGCTCGGGACGAGCAAAACTAAGCTTGGGGATGCTTGATACGTCTCCGACGTATCGATAATTTCTTATGTTCTATGCCATATTATTGATGATACCTACATGTTTTATGCACACTTTATGTCATATTCGTGCATTTTAGGAACTAACCTATTAACAAGATGCCAGTTGCTTTTTCTGCTGTTTTTGGTTTCAGAAATCCTAGTAACGAAATATTCTCGGAATTGGACAAACGAAGACCAGGGGCCTATTTTGCCACGAACCTTCCGGAAGACCGAAGAGCATACGAAGTGGGGCCACGAGGTGGCGACACCACGTGGCGGTGCGGCCAAGGGGGCCCACCGCCCTATGGTGTGGGCCCCGTCGCCCGACTGCCCTTCCGCCTACTTAAAGCCTCCGTCGCGAAACCCCGAGGCGAAAAACCATGATACGGAAAACCTTCCCGAGACGCCGCCCGCCGATCCCATCTCGGGGGATTGGAGATCTCCTCCGGCACCCTGGGAGAGGGATTCATCTCCGGAGGACTCTACACCGCCATGGTCGCCTTCGGAGTGATGAGTGAGTAGTTCCCCTGGACTATGGGTCCATAGCAGTAGCTAGATGGTTGTCTTCTCCTCATTGTGCTTCATTGTCGGATCTTGTGAGCTGCCTAACATGATCAAGATCATCTATCTGTAATACTCTATGTTGTGTTTGTCGGGATCCGATGAATAGAGAATACCATGTCATGTTAATTATCAAGTTATTACATATGTGTTGTTTATGATCTTGCATGCTCTCCGTTACTAGTAGAGGCTCTGGCCAAGTTTTTGCTTTTAACTCCAAGAGGGAGTATTTATGCTCGATAGTGGGTTCATGCCTGCATTGAATGGGACAGTGAAAGTTCTAAGGTTGTGTTGTCTTGTTGCCACTAGGGATAAAACATTGGCGCTATGTCCGAGGATGTAGTTGTTGATTACATTACGCACCATACTTAATGCAATTGTCTGTTGCTTTGCAACTTAATACTGGAAGGGGTTCGGACGATAACTGAAGGTGGACTTTTTAGGCATAGATGCGGTTGGATGGCGGTCTATGTACTTTGTCGTAATGCCCAATTAAATCTCACTATACTTATCATGTCATGTATGTGCATTGTTATGTCCTCTCTATTTGTCAATTGCCCGGTGTAATTTGTTCACCCAACATGCTTTTATCTTATGGGAGAGACACCTCTAGTGAACTGTGGACCCCGGTCCATTCTTTTAATACTGAAATACAAATCTGCTGCAATACTTGTTTTCTTGTTTTCTCTGCAAACAATCATCTTCCACACAATTCGGTTAACCCTTTGTTACAAGCCGGTGAGATTGACAACCTCAATTTCGTTGGGGCAAAGTACTTTAGTTGTGTTGTGCGGGTTCCACGTTGGCGCCGGAATCTGGTGTTGCGCCGCACTACATCCCGCCGCCATCAACCTTCAACGTGCTTCTTGACTCCTACTGGTTCGATTAAACCTTGGTTTCTTACTGAGGGAAACTTGCCGCTGTGCGCATCACACCTTCCTCTTGGGGTTCCCAACGGACGTGTCAACTACACGCATCACGCTCCCGATGGGAGTAATAGTCTTCATGTCTTCTCGGGTTCCAGCGAACCGGCGCTCCCGATGGGAGTAATAGTCTTCAAATCTTCTTGGGTTCCAGCGAACCGGCGATGGGAGTAATAGTCTTCAAATCTTCTTGAATTCCAACGAACCAGCGCTCCCGATGGGAGTAACCGCAATAGCTCGAAGATATACTCAGGAGCCCCCGAGTAATTCCAACGCTTCCCGATGGGATCGCATCGGGTCGATATTAAATAAGATGATATCCATTGAATATTCCAGATGATGAATCCACCAACCCGAGAGTGCATCGGGAGAAGATATATCCAGAGCCGAAGAAGATAAGTCCATCGCGTAATCAAAGATGATGGAGAAAATAAATCCACTGATTCGGGGAAAATAAATCCACCGAGTAATCGAGAGTACTGGAGGTAATGATGTAATGGCGCCTCCCCAATCATCGGGTGTGGCGAAAGAAAGAAGGAACACTTAGTTCTGCAGGCACAGTCGAAATAGTTGCACGGCCAAAGATAGTCCATGCGGTGGGCGCAGCCGAAATAATTGCGCCATCCAAGATAATTCATGTCGGCGGGCGCAGTTGAAATAATTGCGCCATCCAAGATAGTTCAGCGGCGAGCGCAGTCGAAGTAATTCCACCACCCAAGATAGTCCAGCGGCGGGCGCAGTCGAAGTAATTCCGCCACCAAGATAGTCCAGCGGCGGGCGCAGTCGAAGTAATTCCGCCACCTGGGATAATCCATGCGGTGCTTGGCAAACGTGGTCGATGAAGAGGACGCGGTTGGCATAGCCGATCCGCTGCGGGCGAGCATCCGAATATATCGGGTTCGTAATGTCGGGTCCGCGACAGGCGAGCCCCCGAGTAAGAAGAGTGCACGATGGTGGGCGCGGTCAGCCGAGCAGGGCAGTCGACGGGCGAGCTCCTGAATATATCAAGCCCGTGATGCAACAAGCGAGCCCCAAGCGTGGCGACTGTGCACGGTGAAGCAGTTGAAGCTTGTTCCGATCTGCAGTCATATTACGGCACAAAAACTGCGCACAAATAATAGTGCAAGCCGAAAAATATTTGGCGAAATAAATTTTACGTAATTGAAAATATAGCACCTGATATTTTTGTATCGAATGCAGGGGAGTAGCAATCGATGAAGTGAACGCAGCCGATGTGGCGGATCCGCGACAGTAGAAGCGCGCGGCGGGTGCACCCAACGGATCTTTTGTTTTCTGATATACTTCGCACGGACGAGAATTAGTCTTCAGTTCTCGAACCGGATGATTCTTCCTTCAGGTTTGATTTCATCTTTTCGTACGAACTCCTGTGTAAGCTGCTTCCTCTTTGGCGTAAACTTAGATTTTATCTTCTGGAGGTTTTATCCAATCTTCCACGCAAACTTTCAGGTTTTCTTTTTCTCTTTGCTTTTCTTCTTTGCTGATTCACGTCAGGACCAATGCCACTCATGCATTGAAATTTTGAACAGCCGATGCACTTTCGTGCTGTGTGCAGACATCTCCTTGGAACTTGATCTATTTGATCAGCACTGTATGGCTTGACTTTCTTTTTTGTCTCCGCGCGTGGTAGTACGTGAGAGGATCAATCCGTTATGCTTGATAGAATATAGGCAGAACTCGATGGGTTGGCGTAGCTTCCAATATGCCGCGTTGTCCTTGGTCTGCGCTTGAAGCACATTAATTGGGCAAGATCCAATCTTCGAGTGCGTCAACCGCCATTGTCACGCCGAATCTTGATGATGTTGACGAACGAAGAGGAATCCCGCCCGGATGACAAAATTCAGTCGCCGCTTTCCCACAGACGGCGCCAATTGACGAGGCGGTTCCTCGGCAATGCCCACCATGAGGGGCTTGGGTTTTTAGAGAAAGGCGACGACGGAAGTTCCGGGAGCGAGACGGTACACGACGTACCAGGTTCACGCCCCCACGGTGGAGGGTCGCTACGTCCGCTAGCAATCCACTATATGAATATATGTATACAGGGGGCCGCCATAGGCGGAGTTGTTGGATCTAGTCTAGTTCTCATCCGCGGGTTGCGGTGTCTAGGCGTGTTGCCTCTAAAATTATGTTTCTGATTGTGTGTGTCCCTAAGGGGTGCTCCTGCCTGGCTTTATATATCAGCCAAGCTAGGGTTTACAAGAGTCCTAGTTCATATTGGAGTCTTCTTTCCTTGTAGTCCAAGTTGAGGCGCGTGCAGGTCCAGCTTGTCGAGTCCTCGTGCTGGTCCACCTTCATAGTTTACACCGGGTATGGCAATGTCAAGTACCTGAAGGGTTATGCCCACGTCACGCGCGGTACCAA
The DNA here is from genome assembly GCA_030979885.1 of Lolium multiflorum. Taxonomy (NCBI): domain Eukaryota; kingdom Viridiplantae; phylum Streptophyta; class Magnoliopsida; order Poales; family Poaceae; genus Lolium; species Lolium multiflorum. The sequence continues at coordinate 44,808,405 of CM061751.1, read as the reverse complement.
AACGGTACCACAACGGTGGTACCGTAACTTCCGTTACGGTACCTAAGCGGTACCGAGGCTGTACTACCTCCTCAAGCGGTACTACCGCTCAAGGTACCGCAAGGCTCTCTGTGGGACTTTTCCAGTGCAAAACTCCAGAGCGGTACTGTGGGGCGGTACCAGTAGGGTAGCGGTACTACCGCTCCTGGTACCGGTAGTACCGATCAGGCAGAAACAACTTTTCCTCTCTTCCTCTCCAACCATGTCACCTCGCGATACACACACAAAACCAGACAACCTATAACCTACGCTTCAGTCTTCCGATCATGACGTGTTCAGCGGGGTCACCGTGTACTTGCAAATCTATTAAAGACAATCTTTGTACACAGTGAGATTCATTCAAGTGTTATTATCAAACAAACAAAACACGGAGTATAGACTTTGCTCTTTCACTTTCGACACGTGCCATTTCAACTCTTTCAAAAACATGGAGGTCCTATACTTTGCCAAAAAAAACACGGAGATTCAAGATATAATTTAGTTGATTTCTTTTGTGTTCTTGGGTTCCAATTGCACATACAAATTTTCAAAATCCTAGTTCCGCCACTGCGTGTCTACATGAGGCTTGGTAATTTTTTTTCCATAAAATCAATTTCAAAGTTTCAAAATATGAAACAACCAATATTTAATTTATCAATTTGCAAGATCTCAAAATACATTGTATCATAGTCTGCGGAAAAAAAAGACAAATCCGTTCACGAGATTGTAGTGAACAAGTGCAACGTTCAAACCCAACATATACAAAAATGGACAATCGCTAGTTAAAAACCATATTTAGCAGAAACTAACAACACCAAGTTGTTGCCGCAGTGTCAAGACACACGGTTTAGTCAGCTTGAATGAGGTTTCGCGTTCGGAATCTTGTTACTCAACATATATTTTGCATGTTTCATGTAGATACAATGAACTAGGGAGAGGCTACATCGAGGACCCATCATCCAGTAGCATCTTCAACATTAACAATGTAATATTCAACAAAATATATCGAAAAAAGCAAGTAGCTCGCAATATCACATATAAAAATAATCAAGATATCTCACGTCCTGTACAAGGAAGTCATGGAGGCTGCCATTGTAGCAACGTTCCTCAACGTTAACAAGGTAAAATTAAACGGAATGGATCAGAAAAAGGCAAGTAGCTTGCAATATCTCGGATAAAAAGTAATCAAGATATCTCACGTTTTTTTGTACATGGAGACCGATACTGGGGATCCATTTCCCAACACCGTCGTTCAATGTTAACCTGTTAAAACTAAACATAAGGGATCGAAAAAGGCAAGTATCCCGTAATATCATGAATAAAAAATAATCATGATATTTAAAATTTACTTATACAGTACACTAACATCTGGGACCCGTCCTGCCGCGTCATTCAATGTTAACAAGGTACATTTAAACGACCAAGTTAAAAAAAAACACAAGTAGCCAACAATATCAATATCACAGGTAAAATATTCGAAGATACCTTAAATTTATTTTGTACAGAGAGGTATAGGAAGGACACATCAGCCAGCAGCATATCTCAAATTCTCAATATTAACAAGTTAAAATTAAAGAGATCGAAAAAGGAAAAACATCTTGATATGGGCTAATGGGCTAATTCGGGAAACCTGAAGGGCCCTGGCCAATATAGACGTGCCCAGCACGGCGCCTTGTAGAAAAGAAAAAAGAGTCGCTCTCGAGGTTTTAGATCTCGTCTCACCCTTCCTCCCCAAGCCCGTCCTCCCTTCTTCCCCCAAACCCTAGCTTTCCTCGCCGTGCGGCGGCGGCGGCAGCCATGGACAAGAGTATGCTCGGCGACCTCGACAACCTCCCCGAGGAGGACAAGATGCGCATGGCCGTCATGGTCGACCAGCTCCAAGTCCGCGACAGGTCCGCACCTCGCCCATCCCTCATAATGCCGCTTCTCGATCCCCATCTCGTCCTAAAATCGGCGTTTCCGCGATCTGATCTCGATAGCCCGCGTTAAGAGTTTGTTCCCCCCGTTGACGATCCAGTCGTGTTCATGTTAAGTTGGACAGGGCTTAGAGGAGATGAATAGTAAAAAAGTCAATGAAGACGCGTATCTATCTGCGCTCCTGCGATGACTTCTTTCAGATAAGATCTGTTGGCGATCTAGTGCGTGTTTGGTAGAATTGGTGCGTTTAGTTCACAGGATTTGTGTTAGATTGCAACCCGTACAGATAAAATCACTCGGTTGTGGTTTAATTTGAGCCGCCTATTTTGCTTAGATGTTGGAGACTTGGGATTAGTTTCACACGCATGTGCAGTTGGCTATCTGCTCCTAGTTTGGTTCCGATTATCTCAGATAGGCGTGTGTGTCTGCAGTGCTGCGTCGAATTGCTTGCTGCTTGTTGTAGGTTAGTCTTTTAGTTATGTATATAAACATTCAGATGCACAGGTCTTTTTATACAGTGTTGATTCTGGTGTACCAGAAGGGCAAGAACATAAGTTCAACTATTAAATTGATGGTTAAGTCTGATGTTTCAATAGTTTCATGGCGATTATGCTGGAGTTCATAAATGATTCATTCTTTATTTCTGTTGTGAACCAGCTAGGTAACTGTGTACATCGCTACATGTAATGTAATTCCAACTTGTGGTGAAGTTTTGATGGTGCGATGGAATGAAATAGTATTGCTCACTAGAATAACCGTTTATCGTAGTCGATGTATTAAATGGAGTGAACAGATTTGTGTCACTAGTAAATCTGCGACCCCCACCACGACATGATACTCTTAAAAAAAATTCAACAACTCTTTGATTGCCTTCACACTGCATCATCTGCAACTGAACAAAAGCTCACAATTTTGCCTTTTCGTCCACAGTCTACGGATGTACAACAACCTGGTGGAGAGGTGCTTCACAGACTGCGTTGAGACATTCCGCCGCAAGACCCTGGACAAGCAAGAGGAGTCATGCGTCCGCCGCTGCGCTGAGAAGTTCCTGAAGCACTCCATGAGGGTCGGCATGCGATTCGCTGAGCTTAACCAGGGCGTTGCCACACCCGACTAACCGAATGATGTGTCCTTGTCCTTCAAGTTTCTAACATTGGATGTTTGGTCAGGATCAGTTTGTAATCCTTGAAAGGTTTTCAGTACTTCGTGAACCCACTGCTGGTTATCAAGTTAAATAAAGTTTATCTTGAATTTTGGTATCGAAGACTTCTTGCTGTTATGCTGCACATTGTTGCTTAGTCGATTAATACATCCTTTTGATATCTCACTGAGAAGATGCCAGTAATTCTTTCTAAAGCCTACCCTGTTCTTGACTGTTATCATGTCTTGGTCGAATTCATGAAGCTATCTAGATCTTGACTTCCTTAGTAGATGATCTTCGCTGTCTTCCTGATATTTCAGTGTAGTTTGCAAACAGTATATCACAATATCTGTAAAGCCACCTTTTCTCTGGCCCTCTATGTTTTAGCAAAGAATATAGGACGGTGCACATGAACTCATGATGCCATCAACAGCAACATGCCTGGAGGTTTCTAATGGTTTTGGCATGATGGCATTGCCCTTTGGCATCTGATGGTTCTGGAGCTTGGTTATTGGCAGTTCTGGTGATCAGGTTGGTCACCTTCTGCCCACTACCTAGTGTGTGCTCCAGGTTGGTGTGCATTGTTCTACATGCATGTGGGGCAAGCAGTTGGCTTGGGTACGGTGAAGAAGAGCGACACAGGGTGGAAGTTCGTGGCATGTCGGTGATTAAGGAAGCTGCCTTGCTTGCTTTGCGCTGATGTGTTCATCATTGTTTCAGTACTTGCTTTGGTATTTCTAATGCTGCCATCAAGATTGGAGTTGTTTGATGCATTCTGCCCCTTTGAGCTTGCTTCCTGAGCAATCTCAGCACTTGTGTTTTGGTTCTTGTGAACGAGGAGAAAATTATACCAAATTTTGTATGTTTCCAATGCATTCATGTCCATTAACTAACAGTATTGACGAGTAAAATGGAAGCAATCATCAGTGGCTGGAGGAATATGGCTACACATCGAGGAGCAGTATCATATAGCTTTCTTTCTGTAGACCTTGTGACCTGGAAGGCTGGAACTAGAATCTCATGGCTGTAAAGTACGGCTCAAGCTCAACTTGAAGCAATCATGGAGTTCAGTTCAGATCAGCCCAGCTCAGTATGAGATGCTACCAAACTGAAGCATCTACCTACACTGTTGAAGATTCACTTTTGTGATAATAATGCAGAAGCAGCTGAGCAAAATTTTGATCATGTTTTCAGACAAAATTTGCAGATAAACTTGTGAACTCGTGGCAAATTTGCACTATACTTTTAAGCTTTGAAAATCCAAGATATCATCTGATCTCAACAGGATGAATGAAAACTAAGATCAGCTTCCCCTTTTCCAGCTTGGAAAATGCTTAGGACTGAATTGCAGTGAGCAACTAATCACACAAAAGAAGTGCTCACATTCAGTTCTTTCAGATGTCACATTATGTAAGGAACTAATCACACTCCAAAAGAAAGAAAAGGAAGAAGAAAGAGGATCTCTATACACAGAGCAAATGTAAGTTTGCAATCAATGCACAGCAGCGACTGGAGCGGCGTCAATGCTCCTCTGCCCCGGGAGCGCGAGCATGGCGGTGTGGTCCAAGAAATCCTTGAGCTTGGCGACGGCCTCGATGACCGCCCTGAGCTCCTCGGCGCGCGCGAACCCGCGGGCTCCCGCGGTCCGGACGGCGTAGACGTAGAAGGTGACGCAGCCCTTGCGGAACTTGAAGCGCGCCATCTCCGGCGCGCCCGGGGCGGCGCGGAGGAGGCGCTTGCCGACGTCCCCGAGCGGCAGGACCTGCGGCCAGGCGGCGTCGGCGGCGGCCTTCATGGCGGCGGACTCGAAGACGAAGACGGCGGCCTTGGAGTTCTTGGTGCCGAGGCCGAGCGTGAGGGTGTGCCACGCGTGGTGCGCCAGGATGGCGAAGTTGGTCGGGATGTACGCCGTCGTGGTCGGCGCGAACGACAGCTGCGGCTGCGGCTTGCTCTTGTGCTGCTGCTTCTGCTCGGCGTCGGGGACGGCGACGCGGAGCAGGTGCGGCAGCTCGAGCGGGGCGGCGCGGCGCACGGTGAGCGCGCGCGTGACGAGCTGCGCGCCGAAGCGGAGGCCCGTCACGTCCGCGCACGGCTTGAAGTGCGCGTCCAGCGACGGCGCGGCGGGCGCGGCCGTGGCGTCGGCCTTCGCCTTGGCCGCTTTCTTGGCGGATGCCTCGTCGTTGGCCTGGTGTTTCTTGGACTTGGACGACTTGCTCTTGCCAGTCTTTGGCTCCGCCATTGCTGACAATTGCCAAGGAGGGAGGGAGAGAGGGGTTTTGCCCGCGCTTGGGGAGATCAGTGAGGACAACTAGGAGGAGATGGAAGGAGGTGTGGGGTTGTTCAGAGGAGTTGAGGACAGGGCACCATTTCTTGTCTCTTTTATTCCACCTCCTGTGATTCTCCCAATTTTTTATATCCGATGTGATCATATCGTGTGAGCTGTTTGTTACAATTCTTTATACTTTGTCTTTGCTATTTCTGATGGAATCGAATTCGAGTTTGCAGTGAAAAGGCTCGCTGGAGATTCTATCTCCACGACAAGCTTCTTCTTTCTTTTTATGAGGAATGTAAACATCTTCTTCCTTAGAATGTAAAAGAAGCAATCTGAATTTCCATCCCAAGTTGAGAACTTGCTCGACATTACAATTGGTAATATATCCCTTTCCCTACACCTGTGGATCACCACGACGATCAGTCCAGGCCATGCATTTGACGAAGCTTCAGTCGTCCCTCTGGGTGATCACCGTAGCAACCAGATCTGGAAGGGATATGCAGATTCGCAATGCCAGAGTAGTAGATGGCTGAACTGCAGGGGAGGATCGAGCTGGTAGGTAGCACCAGTATACAGTGGCAGCAGTATGATAATCCACGAGATGCCCTACCCGTGGTGGCGTTGCGTTGCGTTGCGTTAATCAGTGCGGTTTCATGTGCGCCTTCGTCCCCATGTGCCACTGCTCGAGCTTGGCTGCCGCCGTCATGTGCGCGCCCATAATTTGTTTCAGGATCACAAGGCCTAGAGCGACTTATTCGATTCGCATCCCGAGACGGATCGATCGGCGTACGTACGTCGTGTATTCGATAATTTGACGGCGAATGACCACACATGTTCATGACTTGGGTTTAGGGATTGAGATGCTACAGTATCAATAACACATTTTGATGATATGATATATGATGTCTCCCAAGTGTGGGATATCAATTGTAATACCGTTGTCGAAACCCACGAGAAGCTGAAGATATTGGTTAGCAAGTTTAACAAGTCAAATAATGAAAGACGGAAAGGTTTTGTATTTCTGGTGTATTGTTTGCAGTAAAAGTAAATTGCAATAAAGCAAATACTCTTTTCACAGAAAGCCCAATCCTCTATTCAATAAATGGACAAGCTAAAGTAAATGGTTTTACTTGGCACGGAGATTTCTAAACAACATGGTAAATTGTTTTGTCAAGTTAAATCCTTTACTGGATAGAGCCTAATTTAGTGCAGCCATATGTATGAGCAAATGAACCCCTTGTTATTGGTCCTAATGCCAATTTAATGAGCAAACTCGGAATTATTAAGACACAAATGTTCAACCAAAACAATTAGTTCTAAGGTCTCCAATATAAATCCCTCTATCACAACTCAAAGAATTGAAAAACGGTTTATATCATTTCGTCCCTTCCTATCTCCTTCATCACTATAATGTGCATCCCTATGAGCCCATAGAGGTGAAGTAACATACACTCAACATTCAGACAGTACCATCATAGAACCACATAAAAAGATTAAAACTTGACCAAATAGTCATTGCATACTATACATAAATCATAGACAATTCATCATATGACCCCCCCCCCCGGAAAATGGGGAACTACTCAAAATGATGAAACATGATATGGATCAGTGACATATGGATTACAACACTGTCTGGGAATATAACTTCACCACCAAAAAAAGACAAGTTACTAATCATGATCATGCAAATAGCACTTAAACAATATACATGGTTCAATCTACCACAAACTATGAGGGGACCGAGGTGGATCTTGGAGACATAGATGGTGATGATGATGGTGCTGATGGAGATGTCGATGAAGATGCCCCCCACACCAAGGAGGAGTGGTAATGACGATAGCTTCGATTTCTCCCTCTCCGGAGGCCTTGGAGCAACAGGATCTGCCCTCTCCTGGAGTAGGAGAGGACCATCGCCTCCGTCGCCACCTCAATAAATAATGGGAAAAATATGGCGTAGATTTTCTCGCGAAACGCGGGCATCCATTAAAAGGGAGGGCCAAGGCAATGCTCGAGGCGCCCAAGAGCATGGGTGGCGCGGCCTACTGGTTTGTCTGCGCCACATGGGCTCCTTTGGTCCTCGTGGCCCTCCTCGCATGATTCCAAAGCTGCGAATCCTTCTTCCAATGAAAAACTTCTATAGTATTTTCTCTCAGATTTCTAGATGTATAGAAGGTCCCTGAAACAACAGAATACGAAAAAAGAAAGTTTTCTGCCTCCCAGAAATTAAATACCAATGGAAGAGAATTTGTAGAAAAAATTCAGAAATCATCCAAAAATGCATAAACAATGATAAAACAATGCAAATAATAATAAAAACTAGTCCTATATGGTGTCCTTAAGCAAATAAGCGAATAGATCATATCATGCATCAATGAGCTTATGGTTGATAAAATAAATACAAGCATTGTATCATCAACTTATGCATGTTCAATACCATAGAAGATGCATCGACTAACAACCATGTAAATGATAGAAACATACATAGAATTTCTAGCAACCACATCTCACATTTGAATCAGAATAATAATTATATGTTGGACAATTTAACCATTTTTGTTTCTGCTTTCTTTCACAATATCCAGTGTACTATTCTTGAATTACTAATGAGTTTGCACATGAGATAAACTCCCATAGGATAACCAGTTAAAAGAAGAGAATAAAAATAACAAGATAGACAAGAAGTTCTGCTTCATTGAGCACTTTCACCATTTGTTTGGTATCAGTTGATGGTCTTGTTTCCAGTATAAACCTTATTTATGGATCTTCCAATCATGTCATATACTCTATTCAACCGTTGACTTTTCACTTTTATGGATAACCGAATCCTTCGAGTGCCTACCTTTTCATTCACCATTCTTAGAGCATATGTATTGAAATATCCATAACATCCAGTTTACTCTCATTGATCACTAAGTTAAACAAGAGTATCTCATGCCCCCTTGTTATCATCCCTTCCTAACTTTTTATCCTACAAAACCACATCTCAACTGCAAACTCCGAATTATTTGGCCACCACAAGATTCTTGTTTTTCCTCTTTCTTTGTTTTTTTTTTGTCTTTCTCTTTCTTTCTTTCTTTCTTTGTGTATTGAGATTAATTATATGCTTGTCTAACATACCCAAGTTAGTCTATTTCAAGGTAAGATGTAAATGAAACTTTTAGATATGATGCAATCATTAGCATAAGTGTTATCCATGAATCTCCAAATAAGGGAACCATGGATGACACCATACTTCTTATTTATTTAAAAACCACTTGATCAGAGATAAAAGAAAATGCTCTAAGGACTTTGCAAACACTAAGATAATTGATAGATAAAAGCACACTCAAACTACGAACCATGGCTAGATGCAATATTATAAACTAAAAATCATAAAAGACTAGGTGGAACTCCCCCAAGCTTAAGTTGTTGGTGTAGATCTTCTACTTCTTCTATTCCTCCTTGGGTTCCTTGGGTTGATAATGATCTTGAATGTCCTTGAGAATCCCCATCATGAGGTTGTAAGCCTGCTTGAATTGCTTGGTGCTCTTGGTAAGGTCTTCCAAGAGTTGTTGCCCAGCTTTTTACTTGCTAGGTTTCCACTCCGGAGCTACATCCTCTTTCCTCCTTCTTGGGAATATGCCTATTGCACTCCCCTAGAAGCTCGTTGCTGGGATGCACATGTATTCCCTGCGATTAAAATTAGCAACCAGATTTCTAGAAGCAAGACAGTTTCTAGGAACGCTTCCGCCGATACTCATCCGCGATGTTCGCCTCGTCTTCTTCGTAAGTTCCACCACCCTCACCACAGCGAAGGGAATAGGAGATGAGTGAAGCTTGCCTTTGTTATCAATGTTGGTGACGTACACGGGATCCTCCTCTTCTTCTTCATCCTCTTTAGCTTCATCTCTCTCCTCTTCAGGTGGCTCGTAGTCCTCTTCATCGGAGAAGTCCTTCCTCTTCCTATTCTTCCATATTGATGTGGGGCTGAGCCCCTCATCTTCTTCATCGTCATCTTGCTGGGAAGAGCATTGGTAGGAATCCCTTGAAGACATGGAGGAGGTTTCTGCAAAGAGAGATATGAAAGACAGGGGCATAAAACAATACTCGCCTCGAAAAGACTTGGTACGAGATTACATTGAAATCGAGAGGTATATATTAACAGTTTTTAGGGTAAGACGAAGAGTTGGAGTCAAAACGGAGGCGAAACGGAGTCCGGAAGGCGGAAAGAGGGGGGTGGCATGGCCTATAGGTAGGCCCGCGCCACCTGGCCTCTTTCCCTCTCTGGGACTCGGTTTCGTCCAAATACTTTTGCTATACGACTAATATTTCCATAATAATTAGTTTCCCAAAATATCATGACATTCCGAGATGGTTACGTACCTCAAAGTTACCCTTATTGTTTTTAGGATTCTGACATGGGATATTTCTTTGCTATGAAGGCCTCTAGACTTTGGAGATTCAACACATCCACCTTAACCACGATTTTTTGTCCTGCAATATAGTGCTTAAGACGTTCTTCATTAACTACATGAGGCGGATGGCACCGAAACGGTAAACTTCTTGTACCACTAATGAACCTTCCCATTTTGATGCCTACTTCTCTGCATAAAAATTGAAACGGGAGTTGACAATAATTCTTGATCACCTACTTTAAACTCCTTTATTTTAATTTTGTCACCATGCCAAATCTTCACTTTTTCTTTAAACAATCTAGCACTGTCATATGCTTAATTTTTCCATTCATCTAACACGTGTATCAAGGATTCTATTCTCTCTAGCAATTTTGAAGTCAAAGTTGAGTTGCTTAAGATCAAATCTAGCCTTATGCTCTAGTTCTACTGGAACATGACAAGCCTTACCATATACCATATTATAAGGAGACATATCCATAGGATTTTGGAAAGCAGTTCTATAAGCCCATAATGCATCATTTATTTTGGTTGGTCAATCAGACCCAGCCCTATTAACTAGCTTTTCCAATAAGTAAGTGTGCACGCCCGTCTTAACACATGTTTATGGTGTACACACTAAAATTGTTTGGCATAGAAAAATTAGTGCAAGACCTCCACAGTATTCAACTATGCAATGCTAACACATTCTGCAATGACTATACAATGGAATCGTGTTGACAATTTTAGGAAACACATTATCTCTTGAAGGGTAGATAAAGTTAATCCCCTTTTTTGATCTACAATAGTTTATGAGGTTTCTCATTCATGGAAGAATTCCATCTCAATGCTTCCTGCTAAACCACCTCCCCTTCACGTTTGGTATATAACCACAACTGCAGACCAATGTGAACCATTGAAACTAAACTATTTCTAAAACATTAGAGCAGCACATGAAAATCTGGTCATTCCATTACATAAGTTTCGCAGGAAATTTATCCATGTAAAATGCAAGAAAACCCATTAATATACATAATGGGAATAAAAACATGCAACTTACAAAAAAATTCTTTATGTTCCTTAGGTAGCCTGCAAATAACTAAAGATATGGCCAGCTTTTAATACCTACAGAGCATCACGTTTGTCGCGTCATTCAAACTCTTCAAGGGTTGCAATGGATAAGGCTCAGTTCCTAACTGCATGTTTGTTCTCACGCAAGACCAATGCATAAATATAATAATAGACATATCATAGTTGTTCAATAAAAATCATAATAAGCTTGAAAATATAGATGCCAACCGTAGTAAAATCTAGTACTTCATGATGTTCTCAACAATTATTATTTTTTCTCACGATAGTAATCAAAATCTGCTAGCAAACTGACTAACTACAAACCTGCCCCTTGATAGAACATTGACCACAAGGAACGTCAGAACCATATTTTCATAGCAAATGGTGTGTAATGCAAACTAACAAGGCTAACAAGTCATTATTGAGGAACATAGATGAACGATAAAAGGAAAAGACAGTCATTTGCAATCGATTAGATTTTCCATTATTCGGCAAACAAATGAGAGGAGAGTATGTACATCTGATAAGTCATGCACTGGATCATAATATACATTGACTCCACTCAGCACGTGTGAAATAAAATTAAAGAAGAAATATCCAAGAATTAAACAAGTTCTTTCATCGTCTTCATGTAGAGTATATGACACCTCCGCTGATTGCTTTTGTGCTAAATGGATGCTTGTCACATGCAATTCAGTCTACAATGCACAGTATTGCTGCGATGTGCAAGTTTAATGTGATGATGTGTGTGTACCAGAATCAATATCCTTTCCCCATGATAATACGTAAGAAAGCAGAATGTTCAACATGAACAACTCCTTCCTTTGCAAACATCTTCGGAAATGCCCAAGGAAGCTATTCTAGTTAAAATGGTAGCAAAAGTTGCAAAGATCAATATGCTAGTTACAGAGAATCAGAGCTACACATAAGCATATGCAGAAGTAATAAGGACAAGTGTTAGCACCTATAGATGTTTGTTGTGCCAAGGAGAAATTTGATCATTTTAGCTGAGCTATACTTTTGCAATGACAGATAAGCATAAATTACTTATCATTTCATTGTGATTGAGCCATACATATGGAAAGGGTATACAATAATGCTTCAAACCAGTATTTAAAAATTGCCATTGCCAACAATCAAAATTAATCGATAGCGTGTGTCATGGCAAGTAATATGTCCATAGCAAACTGCTAGAGAAGTTAAGGCTGATCACACAATAACTATTGAACCTGGCTAGCGCTCACCTTGCTTGCTAGGAGCAAGTATCTTTGTGGAAGAGCTTTTCATAAAATCTTGGAGTGTGCAAGTAAATAAATGGTCCCAACAGGAGGAGACAGTTCATGTGGTGACCCTGCATACCACTGCATGTTGTAGTATGCCAGTCGTTGATATAACATTCGCGAAGTACCAATCCGCAAATATTACATCCCTCAGAGTAGTACAACAGAACATAGCAGGTCCATAACTCATTCATACATTATTACAAACCATATGTACATATCATCCCGGAGCTCCTCTTGGGTCCTAAGAGGGATACTCCTGGGTTCGAGGCGAACCCAACTTAACTTACAATATAGATGTCTCACGAGACTATACATTTATTCCAGCGAGCAGTTAATTACTAGAAGTTCGGACTGCTCGGTACTACTACTACTATTACTGAGTCTAGGATTGTTCTCCTCCGGATCCCTCTCCGTTTCCGTAGACTATCAGGTAGTCTACACCTTCAACACCTCCAGAGAGGTCTGGTTCTTAGCCGATGATATCGGCTCCTTCAGGGTTGTCGTTGTCCTCCTCCAGATGGTTCAGATAGTCTAAGCAGGGGATTTAAGAGTGGTATGAGTACGAGCGTACTCAACAAGTTCATATTAGGAAAGAGGTGTTTAATGCACTAACTACGATACCAGACCAGAAAGTCTGATACCATGCAAGTTTTAATAACTATTTCTTCAAAAGGTTGCTTTTATTCGAAGAACTATGTCCGTCAGCCTTCACCGGTTGACTAGAACTTCATGGAGTTCCTTTCCGGCAGCGTTCGCAGTTCCAAATCCCGGAACAAGGAGTGACTGGTCACAATTCGTTACACTCTGCAGAGGTGTGTTTCTTTACCCATAAGAGATCTTAACCTTGGTGCCAACCGGGCTGCTTTCCCGTCCACACTTCCTTTGGTGTGAGGCCCGGTATAAGGTCTTAGCCGTTCATATTCCTCCGCTACCTCGCACACCCACCCTTTGTTGCATACCCCGACCCTGGGTCCTCGTCGGTCCTCTTACACCAATTAAGGATGGACCCCGACCACGACAACAGTTTGGGACTCGTTAACCAAACTCCTTCGCCGGTAGCTGCAATCCATCATAGACCACATTACCGTGGGGAATTAGAAGGGGATCCCCACCCTCAAGTTGTTCAAGCCGCAACCGCTACGGTAAGCACTGCTATACCGTGGGGAATTAGAAGGGGCTCCCCACCCTCAGTTGCTCCGCAAGACACAACTGCTACGGTAAGCGCATCCGTTGATGTACGAGAGGTGGAAATACAATTGGCTACTCCGTCCCACTCCAGATCTTATGGTGAACACGAGTTTTACGGCACAAGAATCACTGGACGACATTTGTTGTTTAATCCTAGATGGATATAAACCCTTGCAATGGAACCTCCACCAAATCAACACGATCCATGGTTCCATTGCCCACCACATAGTCATATTCATAGTTATGAAAATAGTGGTTTTGCTTTTTATGCAATAGTGATAAATATAGTACTTTGCAAGTAATTTGGTAAAAATACTCAAATGACATGAGCAAGCGATGAACTTGCCTGAACACTGCAAAGTGTTGAAGTTGGATGGTGTGGACTGACCCTTGTCCTCTGCTGCTGAAAAATAACATCATTGTCCGATAAGGGCAATGGTTAAAGAAGCAATTATGCATGATTCAGCTTTTAGGGTTGTTCCCCCTTTTTCGGTGTTTTATTATTTTATGTGGAAGGTTAATACTAAGAACAATTTAGGGATACTCTATTTAGGGTAAAATACAACCTTGAAATGTTGTCAAGGTGTTTTTATAGTCCAAAAGCATTAATGGACTTATTTTCGTTATTGAAAATAATATGTGTGATTTAAATGATTATTTAAATCATCAAATTAAGACTTATTCTTTATTGTCTTCAAAAAATTCCCTTTGATATTTTATTCAGGTAGAGAATTTTATGCTGATCAATTTTCATATTTTTAATTATTTTTTTAGAGCTATAAATAATTTTCTATGATATTTCAAAGTTTCTGGTTTAATTGGCATTTATGAAATACCAAATTTGCCCCTGGGCCCACCTGTCAGGGTGGCCCAGTGGGTTTGGTTAGACCAGCTCGGGTCCAACCGACCCGAGCGGTCGCTCATTCCACTCCCCATCGCGTCGCCTCCTCGAACCCTAATCCTCTCCTCCTCTCTGGCGACCGTGTCGCCCTCGCCGTCGCCGTATTGCCGGCCGTCTCCGGCCAGCTCCGGCGGCGGGATGCGGCGGATCTGAACCGCCTCGCGACGGCGCGTCAGATCCTCCAGCTCGATCTGGACCTCGCCTTCTCCTTCGTCTGCCCCCATCGCGTTCGCCCGCACGGTGATGCGTTGCTCACCGGCGCATCTGGTGCCGCGACGCCGCCGTGGTGTATGCCGTGGCGGTGCTGGGGCGCTTGCGCTCAGCGACGCCGGGCCAGGCCGCGGCTTGGCGCTGCCGTGGTGACCCGTGCCGCCGTGCCGCCATGGCACGCTGTGGTGCTCCGCCCAGGTACGCGCCTCCATTCTTCCCCCTTCTTCTACCTTCTCTGTGCTCTGCTCAAGTGGCTGGCCTGCCTCTCCCCATGGAGATGCTGTGCCGTGCTCTACTGCTTGCTGTGCATGTGTGCGAGCTATAGCGGCCCTTCTGGCTAGCTGCTGCTCTTGCTCTGCTGCCATGGCCATAGCTGTGCTGATGCGGCTGCTGTTGTGTGTGCTGTTGTTGTGTTCTCCTGGCCATGGCCATTGTTTCTAAAACCATGCCCGTGCTTGTGCTACTGCTATGCATATCTTTGCCTTGCTTCTCTATGGCTACTGTGCAACATTTCCTATGCTATGTGCTTGCTTGTGCTTGCATTTCTTGCTTGAAACTGTCCCTGTGCCTCTGTGCTTGATACTACTATCGCTAGTTCATCAAGTGTATTCAATTACTTGCCCTGACTTGATTATGGTGTGTAATCCTTGCAAATTTGCAAGTGTCAGTGCCTCTGGTATGCCTTCATGTGTGCTCTAATTCATGGAGATGCTCCACTGAGCATAGCTGTGCCTGTACATCTCTATCCCATGATGAACTGCTACTGGATACTTTGATATCTAGCTTATTTGATTATCTGTGATGTATTTGTTCATGTCCTGTGGCTGATCCTATTGTCTGGTTCATGTGTTGATGCTATGCTTGGCTGTGGTGATCTGTAGCAAGAGCTAGTGGTGCTCTGATGATCAATTTATCATTACTTGCTTGTGAGCAAGTGTGTGCTTCTCTGTGACTCACTGGTGCTCATCCTGGTGTCTGTGTGACACACAGGCTTGTGCTGGTATATAATTGTGTTTGCCCAAGCCTCTGCTACTGTCTGCAATGATCCATTGGATCATCTGCAAGACCTGGTGCATAGTTTACTTTGCTGTTTCATTTATCTGTATAGCTTTGATTCACTAAGTAGATAAATGATGTGAACTGCCTTGCAGTGATGATCATATGAGTTGATTTAATAGAGCTAGAAGGATGCCAATCTTTTATTGGGAACCCTAGCTCCACTTGAACCCTTCTGGGTAATGATATATGTGCTTAGCTTCACTGTGGGATTTGATGAAGTGGTTGAGGTGGCCCTGACAGCAAATCTTTGCTGGTAGGGTAGCTCCCACCCAGTTGGCTTGCTGTGTATGGACAGTTGCTCTCTGGCTTGACCATATTTGGTTGCCAGATGCTTTTGATGTTGACAAACCTGAATAGACACTTGATAGTCTATCAGTCTGATGGTGTAGTGGTCATAGGTGCTAAGTATGTGGCTAGGCTAGCTGTGTCTTCATCTGTTGCTGGATTTCTTCAGTTATGCATTAATTTACATAGCTGTTGTTCCCATAGGATGATTTCCTAATGGCCTTTACCATATTTGCTTGCACCAAATGGCTTAGTAGCCAGATGATGACACAAACATAGGGTATCTACCCACTTTGCTTTCTGTGACTTGTGCAAATGATGGATTGTATGAGCAAAACCCTGCTTGCTCATGATTTGTGGTATACCTCTCTCCAGCTCCTAGGATTGAGTGTTGGTGTAGAGGTTCAGCTGCTGGTTGATTTCTTGGCTTGCCCTGCTCCTCCTTGTAAGCTTGTGGTCTTGGTTTATTTTTGGTAATTGGAAATAGGTGAAACAGCTCTAGCTGTTCATCTGTTCTTGGTGTTCTTGGCTGTTCTTGGTGCCTGGTGACTTACCCAGCTGCTTGGTCGATGACTGAGCTAGGGTTTACTATGGAAAAGGTTTTATATGGTTGGCTCTTGCTTCTCTGGTCGACAGCTCCACCTTTTCCTTTTGGTGACTCACTGTGTGTGTGTGATGCATGCACACAGCCTTGTGAGCAGGCTGTGTGTGTGTGTAGCCTGGTGTGGTGCACCTGGACTTGGAGAGGATCAGCTCGGCTGATCTTTGTGTATATCCTCTCTATTTCATTTCTTTGCTAATCTGTGATGCGCGTAAATGTACACGTCCGTTGGGAACCCCAAGAGGAAGGTATGATGCGCACAGTGGCAAGTTTTCCCTCAGAAAGAAACCAAGGTTTAATCGAACCAGGAGGAGCCAAGAAGCACGTTGAAGGTTGATGGTGGCGAAATGTGATGCGGCGCAACAACAGGGATTCCGGCACCAACGTGGAATCTGCACAACAAAACCAAAGTACTTTGCCCCAACGAAACAGTGAGGTTGTCAATCTCACCGGCTTGCTGTAACAAAGGATTAAGCGTATCGAGTGGAAGATGATTGTTTGCAAGAAAACAGTAAAACAAGTATTGCAGTAGATTGTATGCTATGTAAAGAATAGGACCGGGGTCCACAGTTCACTAGAGGTGTCTCTCCCATAAGATAAAAGCATGTTGGGTGAACAAATTACAGTCGGGCAATTGACAAATAGAGAAGGGCATAACAATGCATATACATGATATGATAAATATAGTGAGATTTAATTGGGCATTACGACAAAGTACATAGACCGCCATCCAACTGCATCTATGCCTAAAAAGTCCACCTTCAGGTTATCATCCGAACCCCATTCAGTATTAAGTTGCTAAGCAACAGACAATTGCATTAAGTATGGTGCGTAATGTAATCGACAACTACATCCTTAGACATAGAATCAATGTTTTATCCCTAGTGGCAACAGCACATCACAACCTTAGAACTTTCTGTCACTGTCCCAGGTGTCAATGAAGGCATGAACCCACTATCGAGCATAAATACTCCCTCTTGGAGTTAAGAGTACAAACTTGGCCAGAGCCTCTACTAATAACGGAGATGCAAGATCATAAACAACACATAAACAATAGATTGATAATCACCATAACATAGTATTCTCTATCCATCGGATCCCGACAAACACAACATATAGTATTACAGATAGATGATCTTGATCATGTTAGGCAGCTCACAAGATCCAACAATGAAGCACAATTAGGAGAAGACGACCATCTAGCTACTGCTATGGACCCATAGTCCGGGGTGAACTACTCACTCATCACTCCGGAGGCGATCATGGCGATGAAGAGTCCTCGGGAGATGAATCCCCTCTCCGGTGCCGGAGGCGATCTCCTGAATCCCCGAGATGGGATTCGCGGCGGCGCGTCTCGGAAGGTTTTCCGTATCGTGGCTCTCGGTACTGGGGTTTCGCGACGGAGGCTTTAAGTAGGCGAAAGGGCAGGTCGGGGGCTGACGAGGGCCCACACCATAGGGCGGCGCGGGCCCCCTCGGCCGCGCGGCCCTATGGTGGCGGCGCCTCGTCGCCCCACTTCGTTATCTCTTCGGTCTTCGGAAGCTCCGTGCAAAAATAGGACCCTGGGCGGTGATTTCGTCCAATTCCGAGAATATTTCCTTACTAGGATTTCTGAAACCAAAGCAGAAAACAACAACTGGCTCTTCGGCATCTTGTTAATAGGTTAGTTCCAGAAAATGCGTAAATACGACATATAATGTGCATAAAACATGTAGGTATCATCAATAAAGTAGCATGGAACATAAGAAATTATCGATACGTTGGAGACGTATCAGCATCCCCAAGCTTAGTTCTGCTCGTCCCGAGCAGGTAAAACGATAACAAAGATAATTTCTGAAGTGACATGCCATCATAATCTTGATCATACTATTTGTAAACATATGTAATGAATGCAGCGATCAAAACAAAAGTAATGACATGAGTAAACAAGTGAATCATAAAGCAAAGACTTTTCATGAATAGTACTTTCAAGACAAGCATCAATAAGTCTTGCATAAGAGTTAACTCATAAAGCAATAAATCAAAGTAAAGGTATTGAAGCAACACAAAGGAAGATTAAGTTTCAGCGGTTGCTTTCAACTTATAACATGTATATCTCATGGATATTGTCAACATAAAGTAATATAACAAGTGCAATATGCAAATATGTAGGAATCAATGCACAATTCACACAAGTGTTTGCTTCTTAAGGTGGAGAGAGATAGGTAAACTGACTCAACAATAAAAGTAAAAGAATGGTCCTTCAAAGAGGAAAGCATCGATTGCTGTATTTGTGCTAGAGCTTTTATTTTGAAAACATGAAACAATTTTGTCAACGGTAGTAATAAAGCATATGAGTTATGTAAATTATATCTTACAAGTTGCAAGCCTCATGCATAGTATACTAATAGTGCCCGCACCTTGTCCTACTTAGCTTGGACTACCGGATCTTTGCATGCCATGTTTCAACCAAGTGTCACAAAGGGGTACCTCCATGCCGCCTGTACAAAGGTCTAAGGAGAATGCTCGCATTTTGGATTTCTCGCTTTTGATTATTCTCAACTTAGACATCCATACCGGGACAACATGGACAACAGATAATGGACTCCTCTTAAATGCATAAGCATGTAGCAATGATTATTATTCTCATATGAGATTGAGGATATATGTCCAAAACTGAAACTTCAACCATGATTCATGGCTTTAGTTAGCGGCCCAATGTTCTTCTCTAACAATTTTGCATGCTCCAACCACTAAGGTGATAGATCCTTCAGACAAGACGGACATGCATAGCAACTCACATGATATTCAACAATAGTTGATGGCGTTCCCCAGAAGCATGGTTATCGCACAACAAGCAACTTAATAAAAGATAAAGTGCATAAGTACATATTCAATACTACGATAGTTTTTAAGGCTATTTTGTCCCATGAGCTATATATTGCAAAGGTGAATGATGGAATTTTAAAGGTAGCACTCAAGCAATTTACTTTGGAATGGCGGAGAAATACCATGTAGTAGGTAGGTATGGTGGACACAAATGGCATAGTAGTTGGCTCAAGGATTTTGGATGCATGAGAAGTATTCCCTCTCGATACAAGGTTTAGGCTAGCAAGGTTATTTGAAGCAAACTCAAGGATGAACCGGTGCAGCAAAACTCACATAAAAGACATATTGTAAACATTATAAGACTCTACACCGTCTTCCTTGTTGTTCAAAACTCAATACTAGATATTATCTAGACCCTAGAGAGACCAAATATGCAAATCAAATTTTAGCAAGCTCTATGTATTTCTTCATTAATGGGTGCAAAGCATATGATGCAAGAGCTTAAACATGAGCACAACAATTGCCAAGTATCACATTATCCAAGACATTTTAGAATTACTACATGTAGCATTTTCCAATTCCAACCATATAATAATTTAACGAAGAAGAAACTTCGCCTTGAACATTATGAGTAAAGCCTAAGGACATATTTGTCCATATGCAACAGCGGAGCGTGTCTCTCTCCCACAAAGTGAATGCTAGGATCCATTTTATTCAAACAAAAACAAAAACAAAAACAAACCGACGCTCCAAGTAAAGAACACAAGATGTGATTGAATAAAAATATAGTTTCAGGGGAGGAACCTGATGATGTTGTCGATGAAGAAGGGGATGCCTTGGGCATCCCCAAGCTTAGCTTGAGTCTTCTTAAAATATGCAGGGGTGAACCACGGGGCATCCCCAAGCTTAGAGCTTTCACTCCTCTTGATCATAGTATATCATACTCCTCTCTTGACCCTTGAAAACTTCCTTCACACCAAACTTCAAGCAAACTCATTAGAGGGTTAGTGCACAATTAATAATTCACACATTCAGAGGTGACACAAACATTATTTACACTTCTGGACATTGCATAAAGCTACTGGACATTAGTGGATCAAAGAAATTCATCCAACATAGCAAAAGAGGCAATGCGAAATAAAAGGCAGAATCTGTCAAAAACAGAACAGTCCGTAAAGATGAATTTTAAAATGGCACCAGACTTGCTCAAATGGAAAAACTCAAAACTAATGAAAGTTGCGTACATATCTGAGGATCACGCTCGTAAATTGGCAGATTTTTCGAATTTTCTACAGAGACTTGTGCCCAGATTCGTGACAGACAGCAATGCTGTTTCTGCGCAGCGATCCCAAATATAACATCAACTTTAACATAGAAACTTTACTTGGCACAAAAACATGATAAGGAGAGGTTGCTACAGTAGTAAACAACTTCCAAGACTCAACAAAACAAAAATTGCTGTAGTAAAATAAACACATGGGTTATCTCCCAAGAAGTTCTTTCTTTATAGCCATTAAGATGGGCTCAGTAATTTTAATGATACTCTCGCAATAAATAAGAGTTGAAGCAAAAGAGAGCATCAAGAAGCAAATTCAAAACACATTTAAACCTAACCCATTTCCTATGAAAAGGAGTCTTGTACACAAATAAATTCATGAAGAACAAAGTGACAAGCATAGAAAAGCAACACAAGTGCAATTTCAAGATTCTCAACATAAAGAGGGGAAATTTAATATTATTAAGATGCATATAACCATGTTTCCCTCTCTCATAATAATTTTCAGTAGCATCATGAACAAACTCAACAATATAACTATCACATAAAATATTCTTGTCATGAGCCACATGCATAAAATTATTACTCTCCACATAAGCATATTCAATTTTATTAGTTGTAGTGGGAGCAAATTCAACAAAATAGCTATCACTATTATTCTCATCACCATAATCATCATATATAGGAGGCATATTGTAATCATAATTAATTTTCTCCTCAATAGTAGGTGGACTGAAAATATCATATTCATCATTGCAAGCATCATATATAGGAGGTAAAGTATCATTAAAGTAAATTTTCTCCTCCATGCTTGGGGGACTAAAAATATCACAACCAGCTTCCCCAAGCTTAAATTCTTCCATAGCTTTAGCAATAATAGTGTTCAAAGAGTTCATGCTAATAACATTGCTACAACTATTTTGCAAACAAAGTTCCATGGGTTTTTTAATTTTCTCTTCAAACACATCATGTCCTAATTCAAGATAAAGTTCATAAAGATCTCTAATTTTTTTGTTGTTTTCCATTATGCCTAACTAGTAAAAATAAAAACAAGTACAGGACTAGACATGATAACAAAATAAATTAAATGCAAGTAACTAATTTTGTGTGTGTTTTGTTTAGGTGCAGCAAACAAAGTAGTAAATAAAATAAAGCAAGACAAAAACAAAGTAAAGAGATTGAGAAGTGGAGACTCCCCTTGCAGCGTGTCTTGATCTCCCCGGCAACGGCGCCAGAAAACAGGCTTGATGCGCGTAAATGTACACGTCCGTTGGGAACCCCAAGAGGAAGGTATGATGCGCACGGTGGCAAGTTTTCCCTCAGAAAGAAACCAAGGTTTAATCGAACCAGGAGGAGCCAAGAAGCACGTTGAAGGTTGATGGTGGCGAAATGTGATGCGGCGCAACAACAGGAATTCCGGCGCCAACGTGGAATCTGCACAACAAAACCAAAGTACTTTGCCCCAACGAAACAGTGAGGTTGTCAATCTCACCGGCTTGCTGTAACAAAGGATTAAGCGTATCGAGTGGAAGATGATTGTTTGCAAAAAACAGTAAAACAAGTATTGCAGTAGATTGTATGCTATGTAAAGAATAGGACCGGGGTCCACAGTTCACTAGAGGTGTCTCTCCCATAAGATAAAAGCATGTTGGGTGAACAAATTACAGTCGGGCAATTGACAAATAGAGAAGGGCATAACAATGCATATACATGATATGATAAATATAGTGAGATTTAATTGGGCATTACGACAAAGTACATAGACCGCCATCCAACTGCATCTATGCCTAAAAAGTCCACCTTCAGGTTATCATCCGAACCCCATTCAGTATTAAGTTGCTAAGCAACAGACAATTGCATTAAGTATGGTGCGTAATGTAATCGACAACTACATCCTTAGACATAGAATCAATGTTTTATCCCTAGTGGCAACAACACATCACAACCTTAGAACTTTCTGTCACTGTCCCAGGTGTCAATGAAGGCATGAACCCACTATCGAGCATAAATACTCCCTCTTGGAATTAAGAGTACAAACTTGGCCAGAGCCTCTACTAATAACGGAGAGCATGCAAGATCATAAACAACACATAAACAATAGATTGATAATCACCATAACATAGTATTCTCTATCCATCGGATCCCGACAAACACAACATATAGTATTACGATAGATGATCTTGATCATGTTAGGCAGCTCACAAGATCCAACAATGAAGCACAATTAGGAGAAGACGACCATCTAGCTACTGCTATGGACCCATAGTCCAGGGTGAACTACTCACTCATCACTCCGGAGGCGATCATGGCGATGAAGAGTCCTCCGGAGATGAATCCCCTCTCCGGCAGGGTGCCGGAGGCGATCTCCTGAATCCCCGAGATGGGATTCGCGGCGGCGTCTCCGGAAGGTTTTCCGTATCGTGGCTCTCGGTACTGGGGGTTTCGCGACGGAGGCTTTAAGTAGGCGAAAGGGTAGGTCGGGGGTTGACGAGGGGCCCACACCATAGGGCGGCGCGGGCCCCCTGGCGCGCGGCCCTATGGTGGCGGCGCCTCGTCGCCCACTTCGTTATCTCTTCGGTCTTCTGGAAGCTCCGTGCAAAAATAGGACCCTGGGCGGTGATTTCGTCCAATTCCGAGAATATTTCCTTACTAGGATTTCTGAAACCAAAAACAGCAGAAAACAACAACTGGCTCTTCGGCATCTTGTTAATAGGTTAGTTCCAGAAAATGCGTAAATACGACATATAATGTGCATAAAACATGTAGGTATCATCAATAAAGTAGCATGGAACATAAGAAATTATCGATACGTTGGAGACGTATCAATCTGCCAAGTGGCATTGCCACTTGGCATAATGTTTTATGTGTGTTGTTTGTGTGCAGGGATCAAGCAATTGATCAATGTGGTCCTGAAGATCATCAAGTCCAAGATCAAGTGAAGATGATCTTGTAGTATTTAGAGCAGAATTTATCCTTGTACTTTTCTTTTTATTTTATTTTCTATTTTTCCAATTTGTGTAATTTGTTGTAATATTCATTTATTTTCATTATGAATATTGTAAAGACAATGTAAATTGTGTGATGGTCAATAAAGCTCAAGGTTTTCTCTAATGAGCTTATTAATTATGTGTATTATTTATAATTTGTATTTTTATTATTTACTTAATGAATTTCCTTACAATTAAATTATGAGATTTTTGTTTTATGTTTGAATTTGAAATTCAAATTCAACTTTGAGTTGAATTCAATCATACAACTTGACTTTGAATTTAACAATGCAACTTAAGTTTGATGTGATCTCTCCCCCTCTCGTCTCAAAAACCTAAACTAGTTAAGTGAGGTGCAAGTTTGTCGCACTCTCGAAACCCTAACCCTGTAAGGTGTCGAGAGAGAAACTTACCCCCCTTCGATGCAGTTTTTGTTTAAAAGCGCGAAATTTCCCCAGAATTTGCAATGCAATGCACATCCCTTTCTAAAATCTACCCCTCGATCGTCTCTAAACCTGGGACATTACAACCTTTCCCCTTAAAGAAAACTTCGTCCCGAAGTTGTGGTTGTAATACCTGAACAGCTCGGGGTATGTTTTCCTCAGGTCTTCTTCCTTTTCCCAGGTGGCTTCCCTCTCGGGGTGATGCTTCCATTGTATCTTGCAGTACTTTATTGCTCGATTTCTGAGTTGTTTCCAGTTCTCCTCGAGAATCTTGGCTGGCTTCTCTATGTAAGTCAAATCTGGTTGTAATTCGAGCTCATCATGTGATACTGGCTCATCTGGGGTCTTTAAGCATTTCCTGAGTTGCGACACATGGAATACATTATGAACTTGAGCTAGCCTTCCCGGTAGATCCAATTCAAAGGCTAACCCTCGGTTCTGACTCAGTATCTTGAAAGGTCCGATGTATCTAGGGCTCAATTTTCCCTTTACTCCGAATCTCTGAAGACCTTTCATCGGGCTCACCTTAAGATATACCATATCTCCAACTTGTGGCTCCCAAGTTCTTCTCTTCTGATCTGCATAGCTTTTCTGTCGACTTTGGGCTATTTTCAGTCTATCTCTTATAATGTCAATGATATGTTGCTTTTCCTTGACATAATCAGGATTGAACTCCTTGCTTGATCCAGCTTCATACCAACATATCGGTGATCTACACTTCCTTCCGTATAGAGCTTCGAATGGTGCCATCTTGATACTACTTTGATAGCTATTGTTGTATGAAAACTCTGCTAGTGGCAAGTGTTCCTCCCATGATCCTCCGAAGTCTAGGGCACAAGCCCTAAGCATATCCTCTAGGATCTGGTTAGTTCTCTCGGTTTGTCCACCTGTCTGAGGATGATAGGCGGTACTATAGTCCAACTTGGATCCTAAAGCTTCATGTAGTTGCTTCCAAAATGCTGACGTGAACACGGATCCTCGATCCGACACTATCTTCTTGGGCACTCCATGTTTACTCACGATCTCTTTGATGTAAAGATCGATGAGTTTCTCTCCTTTGTCCTGCTGGTTTACTGCTAAGAAGTGTGCACTTTTCGTCAACCGGTCCACGATTACCCATATCATATCCTTCTTTTTATTGGTCATGGGTAGTCCGGTGATGAAGTCCATTCCTATCTCTTCCCATTTCCATTCTGGGATTGGTAAAGGTTGTAACTTCCCTGCTGGACTTTGATGTTCAGCTTTCACTCTTTGACATGTATGGCATTCTGCTACGTATTGAGCTATTTCCCTCTTCATGTTGTTCCACCAGAATAATTCCTTGAGATCCATGTACATCTTTGTACTACCAGGATGTATAGAGTAAGGTGTTTGATGTGCTTCCCGGAGTATAACTTCCTTGATCTCATTTATGTCCGGAACACAAATCCTTTTCTGGAACCATAATGATCCCATTTCTCCTCGGTGAAATTCTGATGGTCTTCCTTCGTCAATCCTCCTCATTTCCTCCACGATAAATGGATCATCCAATTGACCCATGATTATCTCATTCTTTAGGTTAACATTCATTTCATCGGCTACTTGTAAAGCTGATAGTCCTTCATGAGCCTCTTTCTCCCAAAGTTGTATTTGGTCTTGACTTATTTCCTTCTTCAACTCCGGTGATATTTCTGGTTCTATTCCTCCAGTACTCTTCCTACTCAAGGCATCTGCTACAACATTAGCCTTTCCTGGAGTATAATTGATGGTCAAATCGTAGTCCTTGATCAATTCAAGCCATCTTTTCTGCCTCATATTGAGTTCCTTCTGAGTGAAGAAGTACTTGAGACTCTTATGATCAGTATAGAGCTCACACTTGGCTCCATAGAGAAAATGTCTCCAAGTTTTGAGTGCAAAAACAACTGCTGCTAACTCTAAATCATGAGTTGGATAGTTTACTTCATGAGGTCTGAGTTGCCTCGATCCATATGATATTACTTTCCGATCTTGCATGAGTACACATCCCAATCCATGTTTGGATGCGTCGCAGTACACGGTGTAATCCTTGCCATCTTCCGGAACTGCTAACACCGGTGCTGTGGTGAGTTTCTCTTTCAGAGTCTGAAAGCTCCTCTCACACTCATCAGACCACACGAATGGTGTGTTCTTCCTTAGCAGCTTGGTCATTGGCCCTGCTATCTTCGAGAATCCTTCTATGAATCTCCGGTAGTATCCTGCCATTCCCAAAAATCCTCGGATTTCCTTGACATTCTTGGGTGCTTCCCAGTCCAAAACTGATGCTACTTTACTTGGGTTTACTGCTATCCCATCCTTGCTAATGACATGACCAAGAAATTCTACTTGATCTAGCCAAAACTCACACTTACTGAACTTGGCGTACAATTGGTGTTCCCTTAGTGTTTGCAACACTATCCTAAGATGTTCAGCATGTTCAGCTTTGTCCTTGGAATATATCAAGATATCATCGATGAATACGATGAAAAACTTGTCTAGACATGGCATAAAGATCTTATTCATGAGATTCATGAATATTGCTGGGGCATTGGTTAATCCAAAAGGTACTACGAGATACTCATGATGTCCGTACCTCGAGACAAAGGCTGTTTTCGGAACGTCTTCCTTCTTGATCTTTATCTGGTGATAACCGGATCTTAGATCAATCTTGGAAAAGACTCCCGCGCCTCTAACTTGATCAAAAAGATCTTGGATTCTAGGAAGTGGGTACTTGTTCTTGATAGTAACATTATTCAAGTTCCTGTAGTCTCCGCACATTCGTCGTCCTCCATCTCTTTTATCCATGAAAATCACAGGTGATCCCCATGGTGAGATACTCTCCTGTATGAATCCTTTCTGTTCCAGGTCATCCAATTGTTCCTTGAGTTCTTTCAACTCTTTAGGCCCCATCTTGTATGGTGCTTTAGCAATGGGAGTTGTTCCTGGAATTAGGTCGATAGTAAATTCTATCTCCCTATTCGGTGGCATTCCAGGTAATTCCTTAGGAAATACATCTTGGAATTCGTTGACCACTGGAATGTCCTCGAGTTTCACTTCCTTCATACTATTCAACTTCAACTCAACTTCAATCTGAGTATGCTTATCTCCTTGGTATATGATTCTATCTCCACCTGGGCTTTTCAAAGACACTGTCTTATGGGTACAATCTATAAGTGCTCCATTTTCCTCTAACCAGTTCATACCAAGAATGACATCAATGTCCTTCATCGGTAAAATGAACAGGTCTGCGTCAAACGCACACTTATTGATCATAATGACTTGTCCAGGTTTAGTATGGGTTACTAATATCGTTCCCCCGCAGAAAGTATGGTTATGGGTTTATCTAACTTAGTGCATCTAATCCCATGTTTGATGATGAATTGCTGGGAAATGAATGATGTAGTTGCACCAGTATCAAAAAGTACTTTGCCAGGATGAGTGAGTATCTGAAGCGTACCTATCACTGCTTGATCGGAGTTCACCACCTCCTCCAAGCTGGTGCAGTTTAGCTTGCCGAAGGGTTTCTTGTTCTTCCAATTCCCTCCGGTGTTTCCTCCTCGGCTTCCTCCTCCTCCTCCTCCTGACTGACCTCCTCCGTCATTTCTTCTCTTGGGGCAGTCTTTCAGCATATGCCCCTCCTGACGACACCCAAAGCATATAATCTTGGGCTTCTTGCAATCCTTCGAGGTATGACCTCGGAATCCACAAATGCGGCAGACGATCTGGTTTGCAGTCTGAAACGCTTGGTTCCTCCTGCTATTGTAGTTGTTGTTGAATCTGGGCTTGAAACTCAAGCTCATGTTTGGCTTGTTGTTGCCAAACCTCTTAGGCTCAAATTTAGCCTTCTTCCTCTTTTCCTCTTGCAGCTGCTTGAAGTCATCTTCAAGAGTGATGGCTGCATCCACCAACTCTTGGAACTCAGTCGCTCTCATCATCCGCTGTACCTTGAACTGAGGATTTAATCCTCGCATAAACCTCTTCTTTTTCTTGTCCTCGGTATTGACCTCCTCCACTGCATACCGGGACAAGCCTAAAAACTCCCCGACGTAAGTCAGGATGGCCTTATCCTTCTGCTCGAGACTTTCAAATTCTCGACGCTTCAGTTCCACTATGCTTTCAGGGACATTGGATTCCCTGAACTTCCTCTTGAACTCTTCCCATGTGAATACCTTACCAGCCGGATATACGGCTACTATATTATCCCACCAGGATGCGGCTGGTCCACATAGCAAGTGTGTTGCATACCGGACCTTCTCCAGGTCGTTGCATCCAACTGTATTGAGCTTGCACTCAGTATCCATCAACCAATCTTCCGCGTCCATTGGTTCAGGCGCATATGCAAAGGATATTGGCTTTGTGTTCTGGAAGTCTGACAAAGTGACTCCCTGATTCTCGGGCCTCTCCACCCTATTCTGCTGAAGTAGCTCCTGGAAAAACTTATTTTGCTGCTCCAGTGTAATCCTTTGCCTTTCCTCCATCATTTGCATATACTGGAGGAAGTTCTGCTGCGTCATTGGTGGTGGTGGTGGTGGTGGAAACTGATTCCTGGCTGCTTCATCAGCCTCAGCCTTCTGTCTGGCCTCACGCTCGAGGCGCTGCTCTTCACTCTCCTCACTCGGCGCTCCCGACATATCCCCCTAGTTCTGCAACACAAAGTGGTACTCATAATTACTCCATGCGCAAGTTTTCTGAGCTCAACTTTGTGCACAGAACTAGTCACGCAATGGAAATCAAGAAGCAAATGCAAATCATACAAAACATATACCCTGTATATACATACTTAAGTGGTCTTATTACAATACTCAGTCGATGTGAGTATGCAAACTCACTTATTGAAGTATATGTACAAATTTATACAAATATTACATACTACAATACATGTGGTACAACTGTATTGTAGTCTCGCCTCCCATGGTGGTCTCTAGTCGTGCTTCACTCCCGATACATCCCAGGCTTCCATCCGGTCGAACGTGAAGTCCTCCTGACAGAATCTGGAACATAAGGTCTTCCCGTAGGCTTGTAGTCGGAATCGGATGATGATCCGAGGGAAAAATCTGTGTTCATGAACTGGTCATTCAGTGCATCATAATCCACCCATCGGGTGTACTCCCCGGTGACTCCGCCAAAGGTATCTCCACCTTCAGTATCAGACTCAATCAGCATCGGATACCCCTCAATATCACCTCTATTATACTGGTTGTTCTGAAACTGGGTTGTGGCATCATCATTCATCTCAGGATTATACCTAACCGAATCACTATGGTTTCCAGTATCTGATCCCCAACGCCAACCTGTTGAGTTTTCTATAGGAGTCACGGAACGCTGATGGTTTCCGGATTCCTCACCACCTTCATATCCTCCATAGGAGTTACTAGGAAAGTACCTAGGTGTAATAGGTGTGGTTTGCTGTTCTGGATGGTCAATGCTAATGTAATCACCAGCTGAGTAAACTGGTGTGTGAACCACTCCCTCCATGGGTTCCTTTCCTTTTGTCTCCTCCTTGGGCTTAGTGAACTCTTCCAACATTGTGTCAATCGCTCCCGACAAATGTCGGTTCAACTGAAAGAACAATGTCAGTAGGTTACGACTATTGTCCATGTACTTGGCGGCTTCTGCTGGCTTGCGTTTAGCATACTTAAAGTGGTTGAGCATAGGATCATCTTCCTCTTCCATATGAGGAATATGAGAAAATTCGGATCCAATAAGCTCTTTCGTCTTATGTTCCCGAATATCGGTGATGGCTCTCATTATGGCAATGTGGTAGGCTGTTTGGATCGTTCTAGCCTCACCAGCTGGCATCACTACACTCATTCCTAGGGATTCTGGAAGTCTTAATCCTACCCTACACTTTGCTAACACTGTACCGTCGTAGTACATGTATTTCGTTACTTTGATTTGGGGATCGCACCCAAATTCAAGCAACATAGCACGAAGAATATCCGCGAGTCCTCCGTCATATTCACTCAGGTTTGATTCCATCACTTTCACGTTACGTCCCGAACGTGAACTTGCCATAGTTGGCTGTAGAAAAGAAAGAATATAAGATTAGTAATAATGCATCATAATAGAGATAATAAATAATTATCGCACTAAAAGATATGATTGTTTTATTCTCAAGTGAATATACACCATATTTTTAGAGAATTCTTTACTAGTCCTATTTGACTCCTAACGTTTTCGTCCCATTAACTAGGTTCCAACCTAAGGTCAAAGCTTTTGCTCTGATACCAACTGTGGTGACCCTGCATACCACTGCATGTTGTATTATGCCAGTCGTTGATATAACATTCGCGAAGTACCAATCCGCAAATATTACATCCCTCAGAGTAGTACAACAGAACATAGCAGGTCCATAACTCATTCATACATTATTACAAACCATATGTACATATCATCCCGGAGCTCCTCTTGGGTCCTAAGAGGGATACTCCTGGGTTCGAGGCGAACCCAACTTAACTTACAATATAGAGTCTCACGAGACTATACATTTATTCCAGCGAGCAGTTAATTACTAGAAGTTCGGACTGCTCGGTACTACTACTACTATTACTGAGTCTAGGATTGTTCTCCTCCGGATCCCTCTCCGTTTCCGTAGACTATCAGGTAGTCTACACCTTCAACACCTCCAGAGAGGTCTGGTTCTTCGTAGCCGATGATATCGGCTCCTTCAGGGTTGTCGTTGTCCTCCTCCAGATGGTTCAGATAGTCTAAGCAGGGGATTTAAGAGTGGTATGAGTACGAGCGTACTCAACAAGTTCATATTAGGAAAGAGGTGTTTAATGCACTAACTACGATACCAGACCAGAAAGTCTGATACCATGCAAGTTTTAATAACTATTTCTTCAAAAGGTTGCTTTTATTCAGAAGAACTATGTCCGTCAGCCTTCACCGGTTGACTAGAACTTCATGGAGTTCCTTTCCGGCAGCGTTCGCAGTTCCAAATCCCGGAACAAGGAGTGACTGGTCACAATTCGTTACACTCTGCAGAGGTGTGTTTCTTTACCCATAAGAGATCTTAACCTTGGTGCCAACCGGGCAACTTTCCCGTCCACACTTCCTTTGGTGTGAGGCCCGGTATAAGGTCTTAGCCGTTCATATTCCTCCGCTACCTCGCACACCCACCCTTTGTTGCATACCCCGACCCTGGGTCCTCGTCGGTCCTCTTACACCAATTAAGGATGGACCCCGACCACGACAACAGTTTGGGACTCGTTAACCAAACTCCTTCGCCGGTAGCTGCAATCCATCATAGACCACATTACCATGGGGAATTAGAAGGGGATCCCCACCCTCAAGTTGTTCCGCAAGCCGCAACCGCTACGGTAAGCACTGCTATACCGTGGGGAATTAGAAGGGGCTCCCCACCCTCAAGTTGCTCCGCAAGACACAACTGCTACGGTAAGCGCATCCGTTGATGTACGAGAGGTGGAAATACAATTGGCTACTCCGTCCCACTCCAGATCTTATGGTGAACACGAGTTTTACGGCACAAGAATCACTGGACGACATTTGTTGTTTAATCCTAGATGGATATAAACCCTTGCAATGGAACCTCCACCAAATCAACACGATCCATGGTTCCATTGCCCACCACATATTCATATTCATAGTTATGAAAATAGTGGTTTTGCTTTTTATGCAATAGTGATAAATATAGTACTTTGCAAGTAATTTGGTAAAAATACTCAAATGACATGAGCAAGCGATGAACTTGCCTGAACACTGCAAAGTGTTGCAGTTGGATGGTGTGGACTGACCCTTGTCCTCTGTTGCTGAAAAATAGCATCATTGTCCGATAAGGGCAATGGTTAAAGAAGCAATTATGCATGATTCAGCTTTTAGGGTTGTTCCCCCCTTTTCCGGTGTTTTATTATTTTATGTGGAAGGTTAATACTAAGAACAATTTAGGGATACTCTATTTAGGGTAAAATACAACCTTGAAATGTTGTCAAGGTGTTTTTATAGTCCAAAAGCATTAATGGACTTATTTTCATTATTGAAAATAATATGTGTGATTTAAATGATTATTTAAATCATCAAATTAAGACTTATTCTTTATTGTCTTCAAAAATTCCCTTTGATATTTTATTCAGGTAGAGAATTTTATGCTGATCAATTTTCATATTTTTAATTATTTTTTTAGAGCTATAAATAATTTTCTATGATATTTCAAAGTTTCTGGTGTAATTGGCATTTATGAAATACCAAATTTGCCCCCTGGCCCACCTGTCAGGGTGGCCTAGTGGGTTTGGTTAGACCAGCTCGGGTCCAACCGACCCGAGCGGTCGCTCACTCCACTCCCCATCGCGTCGCCTCCTCGAACCCTAATCCTCTCCTCCTCTCTGGCGACCGTGTCGCCCTCGCCGTCGCCGTATTGTTCCGGCCGTCTCCGGCCAGCTCCGGCGGCGGGATGCGGCGGATCTGAACCGCCTCGCGACGGCGCGTCAGGTCCACCAGCTCGATCTGGACCTCGCCTTCTCCTTCGTCTGCCCCCATCGCGTTCGCCCGCACGGTGATGCGTTGCTCACCGGCGCATCAGGTGCCGTGACGCCGCCGTGGTGTTGCCGTGGCGGTGCTGGGGCGCTTGCGCTCAGCGACGCCAGGCCAGGCCGCGGCTTGGCGCTGCCGTGGTGACCCGTGCCGCCGTGCCGCCATGGCACGCTGTGGTGCTCCGCCCAGGTACGCGCCTCCATTCTTCCCCCTTCACTACAAGAAAAGTTCTGATAGACAACGTCCCAAAATCGTCAACTAAGGGGCATTTTTCGTCGCCTATGGGCCTAACCCGACGATATGGGTTCTGTTGTCGAAACTGCGTCAGGCAAAGTCCAATGACGATTTTTCGGTCCGTCGCGCTTGGGCGTCCTTCCGCCACGGAAAATCGGACCGTTGCGGAAGTGTTTTCGGGAGCCCGTTGACTGCTGACGTGCAACGACACGTACGCCGTTAACGGCGTTAACCGGCTGAAACCCCGTGGTAGATGGTAGGCCCACACGAGGCCTGCCACGTCTTAAGCGGGCCGGGCCAGATGACATAGTTTGACCGGTCAACTATATAGCTGGGCTGGTCCATTAGTTACGTGGGCCGGGCCTAACCTCTAAGGTTGACTGGTCAAAACTTAAATGGGCCGGCCCATTTAACATGTGGGGTCCACCTTACAGCAACTGGGTCGGCCCAAGAAGCAAGTGGGCCGGGCCAAAAAACAGGTGGGTCCCACTTTCCTGTTAAAAGGCCGGCCCATTGATACGTCTCCAACGTATCGATAATTTCTTATGTTCCATGCTACTTTATTGATGATACCTACATGTTTTACGCACATTATATGTCATATTTATGCATTTTCTGGAACTAACCTATTAACAAGATGCCGAAGAGCCATTGCTGTTTTCTGCTGTTTTGGTTTCAGAAATCCTAGTAAAGAAATATTCTCGGAATTGGACGAAACTTTCGCCCAGGGTCCTATTTTTGCACGAAGCTTCCGGAAGACCGAAGACCTAACGAAGTGGGGCCACGAGGCAGCCGGTGGCCGGCGCGGCCCAGGTCTTGGCCGCGCGGCTGCCCCCTGGGCCCCTCGTGTGGCCCCTCGCGTTGACCTTCCGCCTACTTAAAGCTCCCGTCGCGAAACCCCCGGTCGAGAGCCACGATACGGAAAACCTACGAGAGACGCCGCCGCCGCAATCCCATCTCGGGGGATTCGGAGATCGCCTCGGCACCCTGCCGGAGGGGGATTCATCTCCGGAGGACTCTTCATCGCCATGATCGCCTCCGGAGTGATGAGTGAGTAGTTCACCCCTGGACCATGGGTCCATAGCAGTAGCTAGATGGTCGTCTTCTCCTTGTTGTGCTTCATTGTTAGATCTTGTGAGCTGCCTAACATGATCAAGATCATCTATATGTAATTCTATATGTTGTGTTTGTCGGGATCCGATGGATAGAGAGTACTATGATTATGGTGATTATCAATCTATTGTTCATGTGTTGTTTATGATCTTGCATGCTCTCCGTTATTAGTAGAGGCTCTGGCCAAGTTTTTACTCTTAACTCCAAGAGGGAGTAATTATGCTCGATAGTGGGTTCATGCCTTCATTGATACCTGGGACAGTGACAGAAAGTTCTAAGGTTGTGATGTGCTGTTGCCACTAGGGATAAAACATTGATGCTATGTCTAAGGATGTAGTTATTGATTACATTACGCACAATACTTAATGCAATTGTCTGTTGCTTTGCAACTTAATACTGGAGGGGGTTCGGACGATAACCTGAAGGTGGACTTTTTAGGCATAGATGCAGTTGGATGGCGGTCTATGTTCTTTGTCGTAATGCCCAATTAAATCTCACTATATTTACCATGTCATGTATATGCCTTATTATGCCTTTCTCTATTTGTCAATTGCCCGACTGTAATTTGTTCACCCAACATGCTTTTATCTTATGGGAGAGACACCTCTAGTGAACTGTGGACCCCGGTCCTATTCTTTACATAGCATACAATCTACTTGTTTTACTGTTTTCTTTGCAAACATCTTCCACTCGATACGTTTAATCCTTTGTTACAGCAAGCCGGTGATATTGACAACCTCACTGTTTCGTTGGGGCAAAGTACTTTGGTTGTGTTGTGCAGGTTCCTAGTTGGCGCCGGAATCCCTGGTGTTGCGCCGCATCACATTTCGCGACCATCAACCTTCAACGTGCTTCTTGGCTCCTACTGGTTCGATTAAACCTTGGTTTCATACTGAGGGAAACTTGCTTCTATACGCATCATACCTTCCACTTGGGGTTCCCAACGGACGTGTGCATCTACGCGTATCAAGCTAAATTTCTGGCGCCGTTGCCGGGGAGATCAAGACACGCTGCAAGGGGAGTCTCCACTTCTCAATCTCTTTACTTTGTTTTTGTCTTGCTTTATTTTATTTACTACTTTGTTTGCTGCACTAAATCAAAATACAAAAAAATTAGTTGCTAGTTTTACTTTATTTGCTATCTTGTTTGCTATATCAAAAACACAAAAAAATTAGTTACTTGCATTTACTCTATCTAGTTTATTTTATTTTACTGCTACTAAAATGAGTAATCCTGAAGTTGAAGTTCGTTCTTTTAAGCAACAAGGTGGAGAAAGTTTTAAAGATGCTTGGTATAGAATTAGTAATGCTCATCAAAGGTGCATTAAGAAACACTCCACCACTATCCTTCTTAGGAACTTTTATGTTGGTTTATCTAGTTGGAATAGATATGTTCTTGATACTCTTTCGGGAGGTAATTTCCTAGGTACTCCTGCTTTAGAAGCTAGTTGCATCATTGAGAGTCTAGTTGGAATACCACCTGTTAATGAAGTTAAAATTGAAATCTCTCTTGAAGATGTTATGAAAAAATTGGAAACCATAGAGAAAAATTTTCCAAGTGTTGAAGCTAAATTGGGAATGTTATTTGACAAAACTTATGAACTTGATAAATCCTTAGGAGGAATTGATGAAAGAATTAGTATCCTAGGAACTTGTGTTGTCCATGATAATCAAACCAATAGGATTGATGAACTTGAAAAAGCTATGGGAACCTTGGGTTCAACCTTTTCTTCTCTCAAGTATAATGAGAAAGCTTATGTGGGTAAAGAGCAAAAATTCATGTATGCTTCTAAAGTGCCTAAACAAAAGAATTACTATAGGCCTAAAATTGCTAAAACCCCTAGCACTACCATAGAAAATCTAGATAATGGAACACCTAAAGTACCCCCTGCAACAAGTTGTGTTTGCATGAAGAATAATAATGTTGATGCTTCTACTCTCGATGTTACTTGATTTGCACTTTCTGCGCCTGAAAGGCGTTAAAGAAAAGCGCTTATGGGAGACAACCCATGTTTTTACCTACAGCAATTTTTTGTTTTATTGAGTCTTGGAAGTTGTTTACTACTGTAGCAACCTCTCCTTATCATGTTTTTGTGCCAAGTAAAGTTTCTATGTCAAAGTTGATGTTATATTTGGGATCGCTGCGCAGAAACAGCATTGCTGTCTGTCACGAATCTGGGCACAATTCTCTGTAGAAAATTCGAAAAAATCTTCCAATTTACGAGCGTGATCCTCAGATATATACGCAACTTTCATTAGTTTTGAGTTTTTCCATTTGAGCAAGTCTGGTGCCATTTATAAATTCGTCTTTACGGACTGTTCTGTTTTTGACAGATTCTGCCTTTTATTTCGCATTGCCTCTTTTGCTATGTTGGATTTATTTCTTTGATCCATTAATGTCCAGTAGCATTATGCAATGTCCAGAAGTGAAAATAATGATTGTGTCACCTCTGAATGAGTGAATTATTAATGATGCACTAACCCTCTAATGAGTTTGCTTGAAGTTTGGTGTGAAGGAAGTTTTCAAGGGTCAAGAGAGGAGAATGATATACTATGATCAAGAGGAGTGAAAGCTCTAAGCTTGGGGATGCCCCCGTGGTTCACCCCTGCATATTTTAAGAAGACTCAAGCGTCTAAGCTTGGGGATGCCCAAGGCATCCCCTTCTTCATCGACAACATCATCAGGTTCCTCCCCTGAAACTATATTTTTATTCAGTCACATCTGGTGTTCTTTACTTGGAGCGTCGGTTTGTTTTCGTTTTTGTTTTTGTTTGAATAAGATGGATCCTAGCATTTACTTTGTGGGAGAGAGACACGCTCCGCTGTTGCATATGGACACATGTGTCCTTAGGCTTTACTCATAATGTTCAAGGCGAAGTTTCTTCTTCGTTAATTTGTTATATGGTTGGAATTGGAAAATGCTACATGTAGTAATTCTAAAATGTCTTGGATAATGTGATACTTGGCAATTGTTGTGCTCATGTTTAAGCTCTTGCATCATATGCTTTGCACCCATTAATGAAGAAATACATAGAGCTTGCTAAAATTTGATTTGCATATTTGGTTTCTCTAAGGTCTAGATAATATCTAGTATTGAGTTTTGAACAACAAGGAAGACAGTGTAGAGTCTTATAATGTTTACAATATGTCTTTTATGTGAGTCTTGCTGCACTTGTTCATCCTTGAGTTTGCTTCAAATAACCTTGCTAGCCTAAACCTTGTATCGAGAGGGAATACTTCTCATGCATCCAAAATCCTTGAGCCAACTACTATGCCATTTGTGTCCACCATACCTACCTACTACATGGTATTTACCCGCCATTCCAAAGTAAATTGCTTGAGTGCTACCTTTAAAATTCCATCATTCACCTTTGCAATATATAGCTCATGGGACAAAATAGCCTTAAAAACTATCGTAGTATTGAATATGTACTTATGCACTTTATATTTTATTAAGTTGCTTGTTGTGCGATAACCATGTTTCTGGGGAACGCCATCAACTATTGTTGAATATCATGTGAGTTGCTATGCATGTCCGTCTTGTCTGAAGGTCTATCATTTTAGTGGTTGGAGCATGCAAAATTGTTAGAGAAGAACATTGGGCCGCTAACTAAAGCCATGAACCATGGTTGAAGTTTCAGTTTTGGACATATATCCTCAATCTCATATGAGAATAATAACTTTGCTACATGCTTATGCATTAAAGAGGAGTCCATTATCTGTTGTCCATGTTGTCCCGGTATGGATGTCTAAGTTGAGAATAATCAAAAGCGAGAAATCCGAAATGCGAGCATTCTCCTTGGACCTTTGTACAGGCGGCATGGAGGTACCCCTTTGTGACACTTGGTTGAAACATGGCATGCAAAGATCCGGTAGTCCAAGTTAAGTAGGACGAGGTGCGGGCACTATTAGTATACTATGCGTGAGGCTTGCAACTTGTAAGATATAATTTTCATAACTCATATGCTTTATTACTACCGTTGACAAAATTGTTTCATGTTTTCAAAATAAAAGCTCTAGCACAAATACAGCAATCGATGCTTTCCTCTTGAAGGACCTTTCTTTTACTTTTATTGTTGAGTCAGTTTACCTATCTCCTTCCACCTTAAGAAGCAAACACTTGTGTGAACTGTGCATTGATTCCTACATACTTGCATATTGCACTTGTTATATTACTTTATGTTGACAATATCCATGAGATATACATGTTACAAGTTGAAAGCAACCGCTGAAACTTAATCTTCTTATGTGTTGCTTCAACACCTTTACTTTGATTTATTGCTTTATGAGTTAACTCTTATGCAAGACTTATTGATGCTTGTCTTGAAGTACTATTCATGAAAAGTCTTTGCTATATGATTCAGTTGTTTACTCATGTCATTACCTTTGCTTTGATCGCTGCATTCATTACATATGTTTACAAATAGTATGATCAAGATTATGATGGCATGTCACTTCAGAAATTATCTTTGTTATCGTTTTACCTGCTCGGGACGAGCAGAACTAAGCTTGGGGATGCTGATACGTCTCCAACGTATCGATAATTTCTTATGTTCCATGCTACTTTATTGATGATACCTACATGTTTTACGCACATTATATGTCATATTTATGCATTTTGGAACTAACCTATTAACAAGATGCGAAGAGCCGTTGCTGTTTCTGCTGTTTTTGGTTTCAGAAATCCTAGTAAAGAAATATTCTCGGAATTGGACGAAACTTTCGCCCAGGGTCCTATTTTTGCACGAAGCTTCCAGAAGACCGAAGACCTAACGAAGTGGGGCCACGAGGCAGCCCGGGGGTGGCCGGCGCGGCCAGGTCTTGGCCGCGCGGCCCTGCCCCCTGGGCCCCTCGTGTGGCCCCTCGCATTGACCTTCCGCCTACTTAAAGCTCCGTCGCGAAACCCCGTGCAGAGAGCCACGATACGGAAAACCTTACAGAGACGCCGCCGCCGAATCCCATCTCGGGGGATTCTGGAGATCGCCTCCGGCACCCCGGAGAGGGGATTCATCTCCGGAGGACTCTTCATCGCCATGATCGCCTCGGAGTGATGAGTGAGTAGTTCACCCCTGGACCATGGGTCCATAGCAGTAGCTAGATGGTCGTCTTCTCCTTGTTGTGCTTCATTGTTAGATCTTGTGAGCTGCCTAACATGATCAAGATCATCTATATGTAATTCTATATGTTGTGTTTGTCGGGATCCGATGGATAGAGAGTACTATGATTATGGTGATTATCAATCTATTGTTCATGTGTTGTTTATGATCTTGCATGCTCTCCGTTATTAGTAGAGGCTCTGGCCAAGTTTTTACTCTTAACTCCAAGAGGGAGTAATTATGCTCGATAGTGGGTTCATGCCTTCATTGATACCTGGGACAGTGACAGAAAGTTCTAAGGTTGTGATGTGCTGTTGCCACTAGGGATAAAACATTGATGCTATGTCTAAGGATGTAGTTATTGATTACATTACGCACAATACTTAATGCAATTGTCTGTTGCTTTGCAACTTAATACTGGAGGGGGTTCGGACGATAACCTGAAGGTGGACTTTTTAGGCATAGATGCAGTTGGATGGCGGTCTATGTTCTTTGTCGTAATGCCCAATTAAATCTCACTATATTTACCATGTCATGTATATGCATTATTATGCCTTTCTCTATTTGTCAATTGCCGACTGTAATTTGTTCACCCAACATGCTTTTATCTTATGGGAGAGACACCTCTAGTGAACTGTGGACCCCGGTCCTATTCTTTACATAGCATACAATCTACTTGTTTTACTGTTTTCTTTGCAAACATCTTCCACTCGATACGTTTAATCCTTTGTTACAGCAAGCCGGTGAGATTGACAACCTCACTGTTTCGTTGGGGCAAAGTACTTTGGTTGTGTTGTGCAGGTTCCTAGTTGGCGCCGGAATCCCTGGTGTTGCGCCGCATCACATTTCGCGACCATCAACCTTCAACGTGCTTCTTGGCTCCTACTGGTTCGATTAAACCTTGGTTTCATACTGAGGGAAACTTGCTTCTATACGCATCATACCTTCCACTTGGGGTTCCCAACGGACGTGTGCATCTACGCGTATCACCCATTTAGTGTGTGGGGTCCACCGTATAGCAAGTGGGCCGGCCCAACAAGCTAGTGGGCCGGGCCAAAAACACAGGTGGGTCCCACTTTCCAGTTAAAGGGTCGGCCCATTTAGTTTGTGGGGTCCACCATATAGAAAGTGGGCCGGCCCAACAAAATAGTGGGCCGGGCCAAAAACACAGGTGGGCCCCACTTTCCTGTTAAGGGGCGGCCCATTTAGTATGTGGGCCCACCATATAGCAAGTGGGCTGGCCCACCAAGATAGTGGGCCGGGCCAAAAACACAGGTGGGTCCCACATTCCTGTTAATGGGCCGGCCCATTTGGTATGTGGGGTCCACCATATAGAAAGTGGGCCGGCCCAACAAGATAGTGGGCCGGGCCAAAAACACAGGTGGGTCCCACCTTCCTATTAAAGGGCCGGCCCATTTACCATGTGGGACCACCATAGAGTAAGTGGGCCCAGCAAGTGGGCCGGCCCAATAAGCATGTGGAGCCCATTATCGTGTAACCGGGCCGACCTACTAAAGAAGTGGGCCGGCCCAAAATGAAAGTGGGTCCCACACTACTGTAAGTGGGCCGGCCCAATCTGTTGTAGGGCCCTACTTGTTTGACTAGTCAACTTGCATTAAATTTCATGAGCCTAAAATCTGATTTCAATGATACACACAAGTACATACACAAATAAAACAAATAGGAAAATTACAAGGCAATTAATGTGCCCAAATAAAAAAATTACATAGAATCATTGAGGACTTCTATTAGCATCATCAATAACACGTTGACATTTGGCAATCGCCTTGATTGAATCTTGTGTACTCTTTGTCAACATATCAGCTACAGATCTTAAAGCAGCAATACCATGTCTTTTATAAAGTACAGCCTTGAGATATTTACTGTTTGATGAAAGAAATGGTCTAGGTTGACGGCTATGAGAAGATGCATCAGAAGAAAGATCAGAACTTTTTGTGGGCCTCACTTCTAATGAAGATTGCTTCATCACAACTGCATTCTGATAATAATGCAAAAAGAGTTAAACGATGAACTATGCAAACATTTATTATGCAATGTAGATATAAGATAATAACAAGTTGCATAAATAAGACATGTATGGAACTTGTACTAAGCACAAACTTACATCATAATGTTGCACAGGGTCGCTACAGATCCTTTTTTGGCGACTATCTTCTAATGATGACTGCTTCATTAAAACTGCATTCTGGTAACATTGTAAACATAGTTACAACAATTAACTATTCAAACATGTATTACGCAATGTAGAGATCAGATAACAGCATGTAGCAGAAATAAGCACAAGATAAGATAAGATGCATGTACTAAGCACATACTGGCTCACTGCAGGTCCTTCTCTTGCGTGCACTAGTCGTGGTCAACATGCCTATCATTTTAGGTTCAGCCATCAAGTGAAATGCTAATCCTCCTGCTCCATTGTCCTTAATCTGTGTTTAGATATCACATTTAAGACCAAGTCAGCTGGTTTCAAATAACAAAAAACTTGAGCTGCCAAATGAATAAGCCAATATTTACCAGATATCAGATTAAAACCAACTAGATGTTGCTTTGCATGAGATACGAATTTCAGACATTCAGATTTAGAGTAGGGTAATGCCAAGGTTTTACACATAAAGTAAACTGGCATTAAGAATGACCAAATGTCAGGTTCAAATCACCCTCGCAGTTTCTCCAAGACAAGCATATCAAATAGGCAGAAACATAGTAAAGCATGAATGGCATTGCTATGGCAGGGTTCCAAGTGTTAATCTCTTGCATAAGGAACAATGCATATAGGTTATAGATAATAACGGAAGTAAACTGCCAAAATTACCAACCACGAACTCAGATTCCAACCTTACCTAGCGTCCCCGCTGTTAATGTTGGATGTTCTAATAAGTGGTTCGCATGATCAATCCCTAGGAAAAATAACATTGACAAGTCAGTCTACGATAATACAAAGACCAGACATGCACGCAGCAATAACTATATAAGCTAAAGACGAGGTATAAGAGCAAGCAGATTGGAAATGCACATAGCATGATTATAAAAGCAGTGTGAGAATAGCAGACACGAGAAAACAGCTAGCGGTGAGCTAATGACGTGGTATAAGAACAAGCAGATTGGAAATGCCCATAGCACGACTATAAAAGCAGTGCGACAATAGCATGCAGTACAAAAACAGTTGGCAGCAAATGAATGGGTACAAGGCTATAAATATGTGGATGCACACAGGTGTCAGTAGAATGAACATGATGGTAGCGACCGGATAATGCTTTTGTACTGTACAATATTTAAACAAACTTCATGCGAAGCAACACATCAAGAAAGTTAACGGCATATGAGATCTGCAAATAACTACACAAAACATGGCTAAAGAAACACCGCGATCTAACGGGCCAGCGTACTAACCAAGCTGCGGCGGGGTGGACGGGGGCGGCAACTTGCATTCCAGCGGCGGCGAACGCGGGAGACGATGAATCGACCCTGTTTCAGTAGAAGCGGGCGTTAGTGAAGCAGATCTGGTTGGCTGGCAAGGTATTCGGTGAAGTTGATACAGCCGCTGCGGCGAGGTAGTCGGTGGCGAGGTCGGCGGTGAAGCAGATCCGTCGGTGGCGAGGTCGGCGGTGAAGCAGATCCGTCGGTGACGAGGGCGGCGGGGGAGCGGATCAGGTGGGTGGACAGCCAACACGATCAAGGCTACGTTGTGGAGGAGTATGCCGGCGGCGAAGCAGATCTAGTACTGTAGAGAGTCAGAGCTTTGGCGTGTGAGAGTATTTTTGAGCTAATGGGGCGAATGGTTGGTGGGTGGGTGTGGGCCTGTGGGGAGGGTTCGGGATCTAGGCAAGATATTTCATTGTTACCGAATGAGCCCTCCATGGTCGGTGGGTTGTAGCTTCCGGACCAGGGTTAAAAGGGTAAAACTGGTCACGGGATTTTCGAATGGATGCGGCGGGATGATTTGGCGCGCGGCCGAAATTTTCAGTTTCAAGCTACGAGCAGAACGACAAAAATAATGTTCTTCCCCAGGGAGCTCTCATTTCTTCCTCTTCTCTTTCTCTCTCGAGTCTCTCCCACTCCCCCGGCTCCTCTCCCCCTTCTCTCCGGCGGCCTCGCCGGCCGGAGACGAGGCCGACTTCTCTCTGTATATTGTACACCCTCCGAACTAAATTAATTGATTCAACTTTCCTTAGACGTGTATGTATCTAGAGTAAAAACATGTGTGGATACATCCATATTTAGATAAGCAAAGTTGAGTCAGCTAATTTGGATCCGAGGGAGTTAGTGTTGTTGTAAGCTTAGATCCAGTGTTTCCCATGAGCAGAATGGCGCAATGGAGTCGGGGATCTCGTCATCGGCTTCAGATCTGGCCTATGGTGAATCTGGCGGATCTTGCCGGCCAAACCCCGATCTGGTGCCATCAATGTGATGGCGCTAACGGTGAGGCTTGCTTTGGTCAGTGCTTCAGATCTGGCCAATGGGGAAGTCAAGCTGCTAAAGTTCACAAGCTCGGGGCATACGACGGCGTCATCCGTCTTGCCCGTGCACATCTTGGACTTTCAGCGGCCCTTCTCAGAGCCAATATGCCGTTGCTGAGGCCCTTCTTCTCCTTCGTCCTGGCGACTACCGGCGACACCGTCCCAAGTGGTGCGTCCCCGGCGACGGAGTTGCTGGAAAGGATGCGGAGCAGAGATCTGATGTGCGGTCGAGAAGGACTCGATTGATTTTCTTCTATATGTTTTGGGGTCCTTTTTGTAAAGTTGCAGGTTCTATTAGTTATTGTCTAGTACTTTTGGTCCTCTATGTAATTTTTTGGACTAGTTTCCATTGGCACTGATAAACTTGAATTTTGACAAGTTCACGGGGAAAAAAATTCCTTTGCACATATGGCCTATCATGTATAAACATTCTTGAGATTTAAACTATATGTAATGTGCCATGCATTAACCCTAAACCATATATATGTAACTAACCCTAGCTGATCAAACCCTACTTAATTAAAACAAATAACCCTAAACTATACGCATGCACTTTATGCGCAAAGGCGCGGGTGCCTCTAATAATGTGTGTGCGCACTCGATCGATGATCCCTAAACCTTATACAACCCTGAAACCCTAATCCCTAATCCCTAAACCCTAAACACCCTAAACACTAAACCCTAGACCCTAAACCCTAACCCTAACCCTAAACCCTAATTAAACCCTATATATAGGCCAACGACACTTAATTGTGCATCAAGCAGGCCAGGGGTGCCTCGCGGTCCTCTAATTAAATTAAATGTGCCATGCATTAACCCTAAACCATATATATGTAACTAACCATAGCTAATCAACCCTACTTAATGAAAACACATAACCCTAAACTATACTAGCTATAACCCGATCTAATAAAAACATGCTCTATATATAGCAGCTAGCTAGCAAACCGTAGATTAACACCAATTAATATATACATGGCCTATATCGATCATGTTGTATAACATATCCCTGAGATTCATTAATTAATTATATAATTATCGTGATAAATTAATTAACTTTAATTTTGACAAGTTCTCTCGAATGAAAACACATTTGATTAAGTTGCCTCATATATATATATATAATTAGTGTGCATGCATGGCCTACCATGCATTCGTGCATATATTTTAATGTATATTTGAACATATTCTTGGGGATTTCAATCTCTCTCTCTCGATCATCTATATATCGTTGGTGGCCAAAAAACACACATATATATGCATGCAATTTATGCGTAAAGGCGCGGGTGCCTCTAATAATGTGTGTGCGCACTCGATCGATGATCCCTAAACCTTAAACAACCCTAAAACCTTAAATCCCTAATCCCTAAACCCTAAACACCCTAAACACTAAACCCTAAACCCTAGACCCTAAAACCCTAACCCTAACCCTAACCCTAACCCTAAACCCTAGCTAATCCTAAACCCCAATTAAACCCTATGTATAGGCCAACGACACTTAATTGTGCATCGATCGAGCGGGTCATGGGTGCCTCGCGATCCTCTAATAAAATTAAATGTGCCATGCATTAACC
This sequence comes from Lolium multiflorum, assembly GCA_030979885.1. Classification (NCBI taxonomy): domain Eukaryota; kingdom Viridiplantae; phylum Streptophyta; class Magnoliopsida; order Poales; family Poaceae; genus Lolium; species Lolium multiflorum. The sequence continues at coordinate 44,763,594 of CM061751.1, read as the reverse complement.
CTAAACCATATATATGTAACTAACCCTAGCTAATCAACCCTACTTAATTAAAACACATAACCCTAAACTATACTAGCTAGCTATAACCCGATCTAATAAAAACATGCTCTATATATAGCAGCTAGCTAGCAAACCGTAGATTAACACCAATTAAAATATACATGGCCTATATCGATCATGTTGTATAACATATCCCTGAGATTCATTAATTAATTATATAATTATCGTGATAAATTAATTAACTTGAACTTTGACAAGTTCTCTCGAATGAAAACACATTTGATTAAGTTGCCTCATAATATATATATAATTAGTGTGCATGCATGGCCTACAATGCATTCGTGCATATATTTTAATGTATATTTGAACATATTCTTGGGGATTTCAATCTCTCTCTCTCGATCATCTATATATCGTTGGTGGCCCAAAAACACACATATATATGCATGCAATTTATGCGTAAAGGCGCGGGTGCCTCTAATAATGTGTGTGCGCACTCGATCGATGATCCCTAAACCTTAAACAACCCTAAAACCTTAAATCCCTAATCCCTAAACCCTAAACACCCTAAACACTAAACCCTAAACCCTAGACCCTAAACGTACCCTAACCCTAACCCTAACCCTAACCCTAAACCCTAGCTAATCCTAAACCCCAATTAAACCCTATGTATAGGCCAACGACACTTAATTGTGCATCGATCGAGCGGGTCATGGGTGCCTCGCGATCCTCTAATAAAATTAAATGTGCCATGCATTAACCCTAAACCATATATATGTAACTAACCCTAGCTAATCAACCCTACTTAATTAAAACACATAACCCTAAACTATACTAGCTAGCTATAACCCGATCTAATAAAAACATGCTCTATATATAGCAGCTAGCTAGCAAACCGTAGATTAACACCAATTAAAATATACATGGCCTATATCGATCATGTTGTATAACATATCCCTGAGATTCATTAATTAATTATATAATTATCGTGATAAATTAATTAACTTGAACTTTGACAAGTTCTCTCGAATGAAAACACATTTGATTAAGTTGCCTCATAATATATATATAATTAGTGTGCATGCATGGCCTACAATGCATTCGTGCATATATTTTAATGTATATTTGAACATATTCTTGGGGATTTCAATCTCTCTCTCTCTCTCGATCATCTATATATCGTTGGTGGCCCAAAAAACACACATATATACGCATGCACTTTATGCGTAAAGGCGCGGGTGCCTCTAATAATGTGTGTGCGCACTCGATCGATGATCCCTAAACCTTAAACAACCCTAAAACCCCTAAATCCCTAATCCCTAAACCCTAAACACCCTAAACACTAAACCCTAAACCCTAACCCTAACCCTCTACCCTAGCTAACCCTAAACCCTAATTAAACCCTATGTATAGGCCAACGTCACTTAATTGTGCATCGAGCAGCCCAGGGGTGCCTCGCGGTCCTCTAATTAAATTAATTGTGCCATGCATTAACCCTAAACCATATATATGTAACTAACCCTAGCTAATTAACCCTACTTAATTAAAACACATAACCCTAAACTATACTAGATATAACCCGATCTAATAAAAACATGCTCTATATATAGCAGCTAGCTAGCAAACCGTAGATTAACACCAATTAAAATATACATGGCCTATATATATCGATCATGTTGTATAACATATCCCTCAGATTCATTAATTAATTATATAATTATCGTGATAAATTAATTAACTTGAATTTTGACCAAGTTCTCTCGAATGAAAACACATTTGATTAAGTTGCCTCATAATATATATATAATTAATTAGTGTGCATGCATGGCCTACCATGCATTCGTGCATATATTTTAATGTATATTTGAACATATTCTTAGGGATTTCAATCTCTCTCTCGATCATCAATATATCGTTGGTGGCCAAAAACACACACATATATATATACGCATGCAATTTATGCGTAAAGGCGCGGGTGCCTCTAATAATGTGTGTGCGCACTCGATCGATGATCCCTAAACCTTAAACAACCCTAAAATCTTAAATCCCTAATCCCTAATCCCTAAACCCTAAACACCCTAAACACTAAACCCTAAACCCTAACCCTAACCCTAACCCTAACCCTAAACCCTAGCTAACCCTAAACCCTAATTAAACCCTATGTATAGGCCAACGACACTTAATTGTGTGCATCGAGCAGGCCAGGGGTGCCTCGCGGTCCTCTAATTAAATTAAATGTGACATGCATTAACCCTAAACCATATATATGTAACTAACCCTAGCTAATCAACCCTACTTAATTAAAACACATAACCCTAAACTATACTAGATATAACCCGATCTAATAAAAGCATGCTCTATATATATAACAGCTAGCTAGCAAACCGTAGATTAACACCAATTAAAATATACATGGCCTATATCGATCATGTTGTATAACATATCCCTCAGATTCATTAATTAATTATATAATTATCTTGATAAATTAATTAACTTTAATTTTGACAAGTTCTCTCGAATGAAAACACATTTGATTAAGTTGCCTCATAATATATATATAATTTTAGTGTGCATGCATGGCCTACCATGCATTCGTGCATATATTTTAATGTATATTTGAACATATTCTTGGGGATTTCAATCTCTCTCTCTCTCTCTCGATCATCTATATATAACGTTGGTGGCAAAAAACACACACATATATACGCATGCACTTTATGCGTAAAGACGCGGGTGCCTCTAATAATGTGTGTGCGCACTCGATCGATGATCCCTAAACCTTAAACGTACAACCCTAAAACCCTAAATTAATTATCGATCTCCCTGTGATTCATTAATTAATTATATATATAATTATCGATGATAAATTAATTAACTTGAATTTTGACAAGTTCTCTCGTATGAAAACACATTTGATCAAGTTGCCTAGCTCATAATATATATATAATTAGTGTGCATGCATGGCCTACCATGCATTCGTGCATATATTTTGATATATATTTGAACATGCATATTCTTGGGTATTTCAATCTCTCTCTCTCGATCATCTATATATCGTTGTTGGTGGCAAAAAAATACACATATATATACGCATGCACTTTATGCGCAAAGGCGCGGGTGCCTCTAATAATGTGTGTGCGCACTCGATCGATGATCCCTAAACCTTAAACAACCCTAAAACCCTAATCCCTAATCCCCTAAACCCTAAACACCCTAAACACACTAAACCCTAGACCCTAAACACCCTAAACACTAAACCCTAAACCCTAGACCCTAAACACCGTAAACATTAAACCCTAAACCCTAAACACCCTAAACACTAATTAAACCCTAAACCCTAGACCCTAAACACTAGACCCTAAACCCTAGACCCTAAACACCCTAAACACTAAACCCTAAACCCTAGACCCTAAACACCGTAAACACTAAACCCTAAACCCTAAACACCCTAAACACTAATTAAACCCTAAACCCTAGACCCTAAACACTAGACCCTAAACCCTAGACCCTAAACACCCTAAACACTAAACCCTAGACCCTCTAAACACCGTAAACACTAAACCCTAAACCCTAGACCCTAGCTAAACACCCTAAACACTAAACCCTAAACCCAGCTAGCTAACCCTAAACCCTAATTAAACCCTATATATAGGCCAACGACACTTAATTGTGCATCAAGCAGGCCAGGGGTGCCTCGCGGTCCTCTAGTTAAATTAAATGTGCCATGCATTAACCCTAAACCATATATATATAACTAACCCCTAGCTAATCAAACCCTAGTTAATTAAAACACATAACCCTAAACTATACTAGCTATAACCCGATCTAATAAAAACATGCTCTATATATAGCATGCAGCTAGCTAGCAAATTAAACGGTAGATTAAAACCAATTAATATATACATGGCCTATATCGATCATATGTTGTATAACATCTCCCTGAGATTCATTAATTAATTATATAATTATCGATGATAAATTAATTAACTTGAATTTTGACAAGTTCTCTCGAATGAAAGCACATTTGATTAAGTTTCCTCATAATATATATATAATTAGTGTGCATGCATGGCCTACCATGCATGCATTCGTGCATATATTTTAATATATATTTGAACATATTCTTGGGGATTTCAATCTCTCTCTCTCTCTCGATCATCTATATGTCGTTGGTGGCCAAAAAACACACACATATACGCATGCACTTTATGCGCAAAGGCGCGTGTGCCTCTAATAATGTGTGTGTGCGCACTCGATCGATGATCCCTAAACCTTAAACCCTAAATAAACCCTAATCCCTAATCCCTAAACCCTAAACACCATAAACATTAAACCCTAAACCCTAGACCCTAAACCCTAACCTCCTAACCCTAAACCCTAAACCCTAATTAAACCCTATATATAGGCCAATGACACTTAATTGTGCATCAAGCAGGCCAGGGGTGCCTCGCGGTCCTCTAATTAAATTAAATGTGCCATGCATATATATGTGTTTAATTTGGGGATTTCAATCGCTCTCTCGTATGTAGCTCTCTCTACCTCTCTCTTTCTTTCTCTCTCTCTCTCTCTCTCTCTCTCTCTCTCTCGTTGGTGGCAACAACACACACATGCACTTTGTGCGCAAAGGCATGCGCCTCTAATAATGTGTGCGCAGTCGATCGATCTAGTTTTGATTAATCATAGCACACAAATAAAGAAGTTGTATTTGAATCCACACAACCTAATCTAAAACACATAACCCCTAACATGGCCTAATTAATTAACCCTTCTCGATCTCTACCTAATTAGTGGAAATTGCACAAAATCAAAAGGGGTCCCTCACTAATTATGCATATCTGCTAGATTGTGATAAACTTTTGCCACATATATATTTGGTGGATGGGTGCATCTTGGCATGTAAACAATTAGTGTTTGCAAATGGCGTTGTCAAAATTTATGTACAAATGATTTCTTTCCATCCAAAGTGCATAAAATGGGAGTTTTAATGAAGAAAGTACAAATAAAACAGCTCAACATGCTTCCACACCCCGATTTTCACACGAAGTAGAGCATATTTAAAGGATAATTCCAGAGTTTTACTATTTTTCAAGCAACTTTGCTAATTTTCCCCCACTCACATGACTTTATGTCGATTTAACGAAAATATGGCGAATTTAAACTACATGGGCGGGATAGTTTGAATTGTGCGCGCGGCAAAGGGAACCGCCTATTCCTCAACCTTGTGCACGGCAAATTACACACGCAACTCCATTAAACGCCACCTACCGACCTTAATTATCACCCCGGCGGCCCGGCCGCATGACCCCCCACCCACCCGTACACAACTTATCCCCGTCCGTGCGAAGAGCTTCCCCTCCCCGTCCCGTCCGTGCGAAGAAGAAGCTTCCCCTCCCCGTCGTTCTTCTCGAGACGCACCGGCGGTCAAGTTGATCCACGGTAGGGCTGCTATCTCTAGCTCAATCATGTATCGGGCAAGACAGCCTAACGATTTATATTTTCTTGATGCTGCTAAAAAAATTCGTCAGTATGCTCGAACTAATTGGCACTTTATAGTTTTCCGCTCGATTTGTCATCGATCAATTTGTTCATTTGCGTGGGCATATAGAGTCAGTTCTGCACTCGATCCGTTAATTTGCTGAAATGCCATGGCAGAGTTTTGTACACGATCTGTTTGCTAAAATGTCGATGGGCATTTTTTGTTTTGTACTCGACATGATTGCTGAAATGCATAATCATGTAGTATAGTTTTGTACTCGATGGATATACATTTCCTACTTCGCCTTAAATTAATCACCAACCACTGTATCTCATAATTAAACAGATGGACAGAACTTGGATACTGCATGGACACTTATGTTCCCCTTCATATATAAATGGTGTTCAACCCTTTATGGGGTTTATTAGAGCTCATGATGGTCACAACCTGGACGTGTATTGCCCGCGCTGCACATGTATGAATGGTGAGAAGAGGCCTCACCCTGTAGTGGCAGATCATTTACACATTTTTGGGATGGACCGCACATATGTTAGGCGGGTTTAGCATGGTGAACCATATAATGATCCTTTAGCAGGAGAAGCAGATCTTGCTCACACTGTATGTGTGCTGGCATATGTAGTTAATTATTTATATTGATGCTGCCGCTGTTTCAATCAATAGTTTGCATTGCTGTGCAAGGTTCTGTACTCAAATTTAACTTGTTGCAGATGGATGGACGGGAAGGAGAGAAAAAGCGCTTGCTTCAGGAAACGGGTTTCAGCTCTGGGACATGTGCTGTGCCAGATGAGAAGGTAAATATGTAAAACGGCATTTGTTCAGGTTGCATCCCTTAGATGTTTGTCTAATCGGTTGATGTACTAATTGCAGAAGCATAGAGTTGAAGAGGTCTCTCAGTTTGATGGGAGATTTGAAGATGAATCTCAGTTTGATGCACCTGTGGATGGTACTGATGACGAGCCTTTCATAGACGAAGGTCCTGCACCTGAGATTATCCAGCCTACAGAAGGAGGCCGTGGACCGAGTACACAGCTTTGCGTTGAAGTGGATGCACGCCCGGAGATCATCACGGGCGTCCGGGTAGTCTCAAGACCACCCAGCCCTGATGCACCTGTGGATGGTACTGATGACGAGCCTCTCATAGACGAAGGTCCTGCACCTGAGATTATCCAGCCTACAGAAGGAGGCCGTGGACCGAGTACACAGCTTTGCGTTGAAGAGGATGCACACCCGGAGATCATCAGGGGCGTCCCGGATGCAAAATGTTGAGCTACTTTATGATTCGTACTCTTATGTTCTGGTGCTGTAGTATGTTATGATTTGTACGCCTTTGGCGCTAGATTAAGCATTCAGTGGATGATCGCGTTGCAAAATTCGACACCCACACAATCAGTTCATCGTATGAGTAGTAGCACAATTACTTCTACAGCGATTCCTGCCAGCGCATTAGTTGGTAGCATGAAACACTTTCAGGTACTCCCCTCTGATTCATATTAATTGACTCAATTCTGTCTAGATATGGATGTATCTAGATGCATTTGTTAACTAGACTAACAAACTTGAGTCAGTTAATATGAATCCGTGTAAACCGCCCAAGTCCTCGAGCAGCTAGTTTATTGACTCTGGACTCCAAGCCTCTCGCGGCAAGCCATCGACGAAGCTTTGACCAGATCTTGGCCCGCAATTTTTTGTGTGTGGCGAATAGCAAAGCTTTGACCAGTTCCTCTCGGGATACAGCACGCCGGTGAGCTTGCACGGTTGCCATGAGCACTTTCCGGCGGAACTTCCTCTTCAGCGCCCTCAAGCCGCTGCTGCGAGACAGCACGCAGTGCCTCGAGGTGGACGGAATTCTGGATCTCAGGGCGGGTGGTCCGCATCGTCCGGGAACGATCTCCAGCGGGTTAACGAGGACATGCATGGCGGCCAGGGGATTTTTTTTTTTGGTTTGAGCTTGGGATTTGGGGTTTTTTCGGATAGGGGAGGAGGAACCGAGGAAGAGGAAGGAACAGCCGCGTGCTTGGCGCGTGGCGGTGTGCTTGAATTTCGAATTTTTGTGAAATGTTTCATTTCCCCGCTACAATTCGGGGGTTTCTTGACGCGCCAATGCGTCCCGCCGGGCAGCTTCAAGTAAATTTGGGGTGCCACACTATGGGCCCTAGTTTCAGTGAGACATGTAATGACTAGTCACATCAGTAAGTTCACTGTGTAATAAAATATGTTACCCCTCCCCTTTATGTAGCACCCCTTCTCTCCCGATCGAGTGCCGATTGCCGACGGATGCAAGCCGCTAGCTCGATCCCCTCCTTTCGCCTCCACCGTCCAGGCATCCAGCTTGGAGGGGCAAGCTGCATCTAGCCCAAGCGGATTAGGTAGGACTAGTAATGTTCTCTCCTTTCTCGAGATCGGTTCTTTTTTCCTCTCCTCGATATCTTGCGCATCTCTTTCCTATTCTGGGCGAAGGGGTGTCTTTCTGGTCACCCTCGAGCTGGGAGTGATTGATGGGGGTGGGGGGCGGGGGCTACCTTTGCTTGGATTGGGGTGTTCTTCCTTTATTTGTCGACATTTGCAATCTTTGTAGTTTCTGCTGATCCTCACTGTATCTTTTGTCAGCTTGTACAGGAAAGGTAAGACCTCGGCGGTGGGGGCAATGGAGCGTAAGGCCACCACGCATGTGGGCAGTTGGCTGAGCCTGAGCTGCGTCCCCAGCCCCGCGAAGCAGGTACTCCGTTTGCTTATCCACTCTTTACCTTTTAAGTGTCTCTCTGGTCTCTGCATCCTCAATCTGTTCCTGTTCTGGAATATGCTTAAAGTAGCACATGTCTTCAGCTGTTTGTGCGTAAAGCCTCTGTGACACCATGCTCTATATTCTCTGTATCAGGTTGGTACCTCCAGGTTCCGTGCTGAGGCTATGGGGAACGAGAATAGCGCCCCACCTGCTGCAGGAGCATGGCCCGATCTGCAGCACAAGAAGCGAAATGCCACTGCCGAGCTGGGCAGGGACCGCCCAGGGGTAATTTTTTTAACCAACTTACCATGATGTAGTCTGAATCTGATACTCCCTCAGATCCAAATTAATTGACTCAACTATCTGTAGATACGGATGTATCTAGATGTGTTTTAGCTCTAGATACTACTGCCTCCATCCCAAAGCTTTGGGCTTATATTATTTTTAGAAAGTCAAACTATACCATGTTTGACTAAGCTTTTACCAAAAATCAGTAACATGCAAAATACAAAATTAATATCATTAAATAGATAATAAAATATATTTTCCTACGGTATCTACACAGTATTATATTTGTTGATAGAATGTTCTAAAATTTTGGTCAAACTTTGCTTGTTTTGATTTCTCAAAAATAAATAAGGCTTAAGCTTTTGGATGGTGGTAGTACATTCATATCTAGACAAAGCTGAGTTAACTAGTTTTTTTGTCTGTCCATAGCTAGTGTTCACGCTGCAAAAGGCTAAGAGCATCCACTATATGCATCAGTCTATCTCATACAGTAATTCAATATCACTGCTGAGGTCTGCCTTTTGTTTTGCTATTCATATGCAGACTGAAACTTTAGGGCCTTTACTCAAAAGGAAGATCAAAACTGCGGCTGATCAGGCTGCCAGTATGTTGATGCCGCCCCCATCTTCTAAATGCCTCTACAAGCACAAGGCCACGCACCAGCTGGGTGGTGATCTTTTAATGAATATGGTATATTTTCTTAATCCACAAAACATGCCTTGATTTTTCTCTGTTTATTGTCGGTTTTTTCTATGCTTGCCAAAAGTTTACAACAACAACAACAACAACCAAGCCTTTCAGTCCCAAACAAGTTGGGGTAGGCTAGAGTTGAAACCCATAAGATCTCGAAGCCAAAAGTTTAGAAACACCAAATTCGTTTGCTTACAATCATCATACAGTAATGTTCATCTACTCCAGTTCCCCTAACCCAACATAAAATGATGTTAATTACGATTTTTAGATTAAAAGAGCACCATTAGGCGCTGTTAATTATGACTTTGAGATTAAAATGTCATTTGCAATTGTTAATTACAATTTTGAGACAATTGGTTAGTTTAACCTTGATCTCTTCTGCTCTCCATTTTTCCCAACCGAACAAAAATGTAACCATTCCATTCCTCTGAAATGGAACCATTCCATTCCATTCCACGCTGTTTCAGAACCGAACACACCCTTGCATTGTTGTGAACTGTTGTCCATACACGGCCATACCCTTCCACTTACATCTAGCACTATATGCATCAGTCTGTCTCAGAGTCATTCAATATCACTGCTGAGATCTGTTCCCATTCTTATGCAGGCTGAAACTGCTGCGCCTTTACTCAAGTGGATGCAAAATGAGGCTAATGAGGCTGCTGTGAGGACGATGGTGCCGGCACCATCTTCCGAAAACCTCTACAAGCACGAGGCCATGGGCCAGCTGGGTGGTGACCTTTTAATGAATCTGGTATATTTTCTTCATTATTATCTGTTTAATTACTGTTGGCTTTGTCTAATGCTTACCAAAAGTTCAGAAACACTGCGTTTGCTTACAATCATCATACACTAATTTTTCACTTTTCAGTCTGTCTCATCCAGTATATAAACTGTTGATTTCCATTGGCTTCTTTTGTAATCATTTGCATTGTTGTCAACTGTTCTCTATGCACAACCCTATTCTTCCACTTACACCCGCACTATTTGCATCAGTCTATCTCATAGATTTATTAAATATCAATGATGAGTTCTGTTGCTATTCATATGCAGGATGAAACTTCTGTGCCTCTACTCAAATGGATAAAAAATGATCCTGATGAGGCTGCTGTGAAGACGATGGTGCTGCCACCATCTTCTGAAAACCTCCTCAAGCACAAGGCCACGGGCCAGCTGGGTGGTACCCTTTTCAGTAAGCAGGTATATTTTCTTAATCCTCATACATGATTTGATTTTTGTCTGTTTATTGCCGGCTTTGTCTAATGCTTACCAATAGTTCAGAAACACACACACCTATTCTTCCACTTACATCCAGCACTATATGCATCAGTGTCTCATAGATTCATTTTATATATCACTGCTGATGTCTGTTGCTCTTCAATTTTTATATGCAGACTGAAACTGCTAAGCCTTCATTGGTCAAAAGGATTGCAACTGCTGCTGATGAGGCATCTGCAGAGGCTGCCACCAAGTTACTGTCAGCCCCACCTTCTGGATGCTTATATAAGCTCAAGTCCAAGGACCAGCCGGGCCGTAACCATCCAAGGGTTCGGGTATATTTTCTTAAGCCACATATACATGCCATGATTTATGTCTGATATTATGGCTCTGTCTAATGCTTTTTGGAATTCGGAAACACCAAATTAGCATGCTTATATTCATCATACACTAATTTTTCACTGTTCAGTTTGTAACATAGTGTTATGCACTTGCTTGTCAACATTTGCATTGCTCTGAACTATGCACTTTACACAACCTAATTCTTCCACTTACGTTCAGCGCTACGCACCAGTAGTACCTCCCATGTTTCCTTCACCATCCCGATGCCGAGCTTGCGGGAATATGGCGGGCCCATGTACATACCCCGCATATAACACCTCCTATGGCTCTATCTACCTTTCTAGTAGCTCCTTCACAGAGTTACAGGTATGTATTCTCAGTGGTTTAGCATGAATTGGCATATAGTAAAGTCTTGTTTTTAGTCTTCCTGCTTCTTACATTTGTATCAATTTTCACATGCAGACTGTACCTTGTGAACTTCGTCCAATGATTAACCAGATGTGTCCGCATGAAGGATCTTTCACTATGCATGGCAATGGCAAATTGATGAACACCTACACGGTCTATGAGGTGTATGTCTACAAGACGCAGGCCATCACATATTTGTATGGACATGATTGGAGAAAGTTTGCTTTTGACTACGGTCTGAAGAAGGGCGACGAGCTGAGGATCAGAAACTCAAACGGGCAGATATACGTAACTGCTTACAGAGTTGGAGACACTTCCAAATATATAATATGTAACTTTTTTCTACTCATATCTTTTGATAACTGCATTCTGAGCAGTTGTTCTAAACCATTCCCTCTGTTCTAGCTTGCTGGGTTTAACATGATCAAAGCTGCAGATCCCCTGATGGAACAGGAGCGGATGTCACAAAGGGCAACCACACCAGCACCGGCACCGGCTTCCCACTCTCCTGCATCAGCACCGGTTCCTGTACCAGCTCCGTTTACTGCATCTACCCAGCAGTCCCCTACATCAGCATTGCTTCCTGTAGAGGCCCCATATACTACACATGCCCAGCAGGCTCCTGCATCAGCACTGGTTCCTCTAGCTGCACCGTTTACTGCACCTGCCCAACAGTCTCCTGATCAGTGATACGTCTCCAACGTATCGATAATTTCTTATGTTCCATGCCACTTTATTGATGATACCTACATGTTTTATGCACATTATATGTCATATTTATGCATTTTCTGGAACTAACCTATTAACAAGATGCCGAAGTGCCAGTTCCTGTTTTCTGCTGTTTTTGGTTTCAGAAATCCTAGTAACGAAATATTCTCGGAATCGGACGAAATCAACGCCCAGGTTCCTATTTTCCCCGGAACCATCCAGAACACTCGAGAGCTGCCAGAGATGGGCCCTGTGGGCCCCAGATGACATGGTGGCGCGGCCCAGGCCCTGGCCGCGCCACCCTATGGTGTCATCGCCTCGTTGACCCTCCTGCGCCGCCTCTTCGCCTATATTAAGCCCCTGCATCGAAAACCCTTACAGAGAAAGCCACGATACGAGAAAAGTTCCAGAGCCGCCGTCATCGCGAAGCCAAGATCTGGGGACAGGAGTCTCTGTTCCGGCACCCGCGGAGCGGGGAAGTGCCCCGGAAGGCTTCTCCATCGACACCGCTGCCATCTCCACCGCCATCTTCATCACCGCTGCTGCTCCCATGAAGAGGGAGTAGTTCTCCATCAAGGCTCGGGGCTGTACCGGTAGCTATGTGGTTAATCTCTCTCCTATGTACGTCAATACAATGATCTCATGAGCTGCTTTACATGATTGAGATTCATATGAGTTTTGTATCACAATCTATCTATGTGCTACTCTAGCAAAGTTATTAAAGTAGTTTTATTCCTCCTGCATGTGTGCAAAGGTGACAGTGTGTGCACCGTGTTAGTACTTGGTTTATGCTATGATCATGATCTCTTGTAGATTGCGAAGTTAACTATTGCTATGATAATATTGATGTGATCTATTCCTCCTACATATGCATGAAGGTGACAGTGTGCATGCTATGCTAGTACTTGGTTTAGTCGTTTTGATCTATCTTACACTTAAGGTTACTTAAACATGAGCATTATTGTGGAGCTTGTTAACTCCGGCATTGAGGGTTCGTGTAATCCTACGCAATGTGTTCATCATCCAACAAAAGTGTAGAGTATGCATTTATCTATTCTGTTATGTGATCAATGTTGAGAGTGTCCACTAGTGAAAGTCTATTCCCTAGGCCTTGCTCCTAAATACTGCTATCACTGCTTGTTACTGTTTTACTGCGTTACTACTGCTGCAATACTACCACCATCAACTACACGCCAGCAAGCTATTTTCTGGCACCGTTGCTACTGCTCATATATATTCATACCACCTGTATTTCACTATCTCTTCGCCGAACTAGTGCACCTATTAGGTGTGTTGGGGACACAAGAGACTTCTTGCTTTGTGGTTGCAGGGTTGCATGAGAGGGATATCTTTGACCTCTTCCTCCCTGAGTTCGATAAACCTTGGGTGATCCACTTAAGGGAAACTTGCTGTTCTACAAACCTCTGCACTTGGAGGCCCAACACTGTCTGGAAAGGAGGGGAACGTAGACATCAAGCACTTTTCTGGCGCCGTTGCCGGGGAGGGAAGGTAAACGGCACTCACACATTGGCAAGCCCGGCAACTAAGCACTTTTCCTCCCTCGTCAACTACGCGTCAAGCACTTTTCTGGCGCCGTTGCCGGGGAGGAAAGGTAAAAGGTACTCACACTCCGGATCTCGGCTACTAAGCTATTTTCCGGCGCCGTTGTAAGTACTCGAAGCTATTTCCTTTAGACTCTGCAATTGCGACATTTGGTTTCTTGTTTACACTAGTTAGGCTTAATGGAAGACAACAAAAATATGAGAGATCTTTATGAACTTTATCTTGAATTAGGACATGATGTGTTTGAAGAGAGAATTAAAAAACCCATGGAACTTTATATGCATGCTAATGGGAATGTTATTAGTATGAATGCTTTGAACACCATTGTTGCTAATGCTATGGAAAATTCTAAGCTTGGGGAAGCTGGTTTTGATGAGCATGATATTTTTAGTCCCCCAAGCATTGAGGAGAAAATTTACTTTGATGATACTTTGCCTCCTATTTATGATGATTATAATGATAGTAGTCTTTTGTTACCACCTGTTATGGAGGATAAATTTGATTATGATTACAATATACCTCCTATATTTGATAGCTACTTTGTTGAATTTGCTCCCACTACAATTAATAAGAATGACTATGCTTATGTTGGGAGTAGTAATTATTTTATGCATGAGACTCATGATAAGAATGCTTTATGTGATAGTTATATTGTTGAGTTTGCTCATGATGCTACTGAAAGTTATTATGAGAGAGGAAAATATGGTTGTAGAAATTTTCATGTTACTAAAACACCTCTCTATGTGCTGAAATTTTTGAAGCTACACTTGTTTTATCTTCCTATGCTTGTTACTTTGCTCTTCATGAACTTGTTTATTTACAAGATTCTTATGCATAGGAAGCATGTTAGACTTAAATGTGTTTTGAATTTGCCTCTTGATGCTCTCTTTTGCCTCAAATACTATTTCTTGCGAGTGCATCATTAAAACTGCTGAGCCCATCTTAATGGCTATAAAGAAAGAACTTCTTGGGAGATAACCCATGTGTTTTTTTACTACAGTACTTTGTTTTATATTTGAGTCTTGGAAGTTGTTTACTACTGTAGCAACCTCTCCTTATCATGTTTTTGTGCCAAGTAAAGTTTCTATGTCAAAGTTGATGTTATATTTGGGATCGCTGCGCAGAAACAGCATTGCTGTCTGTCACGAATCTGGGCATAATTCTCTGTAGAAAATTCGAAAAAATCTGCCAATTTACGAGCGTGATCCTCAGATATGTACGCAACTTTCATTAGTTTTGAGTTTTTCCATTTGAGCAAGTCTGGTGCCATTTATAAATTCGTCTTTACGGACTGTTCTGTTTTTGACAGATTCTGCCTTTTATTTCGCATTGCCTCTTTTGCTATGTTGGATTTATTTCTTTGATCCATTAATGTCCAGTAGCATTATGCAATGTCCAGAAGTGAAAAGAATGATTGTGTCACCTCTGAATGTGTGAATTATTAATGATGCACTAACCCTCTAATGAGTTTGCTTGAAGTTTGGTGTGAAGGAAGTTTTCAAGGGTCAATAGAAGAAGGTGATATAATGTGATCGAGAAGAGTGAAAGGTCTAAGCTTGGGGATGCCCCGGTGGTTCATCCCTGCATATTTCAAGAAGACTCAAGCATCTAAGCTTGGGGATGCCCAAGGCATCCCCTTCTTCATCGACAACTTATCAGGTTTCTTCTAGTGAAACTATATTTTTATTCAGTCACATCCTATGTATTTTACTTGGAGCGTCTGTGTGCTTTTATTTTTGTTTTTGTTTTGTTATCTTAGTTCTCTGAATAAGTTCATCCTTGTGTGGGAGAGAGACACGCTCCGCTGGTTCGTATGAACACATGTGTTCTTAGCTCATAATATTCATGGCGAAGTTTCTTCTTCGTTAAATTGTTATATGGTTGGAATTGGAAAATGCTACATGTAGTAATTGCTATAATGTCTTGGGTAATGTGATACTTGGCAATTGTTGTGCTCATGTTTAAGCTCTTGCATCATATACTTTGCACCCATTAATGAAGAAATACATAGAGCTTGCTAAAATTTGGTTTGCATAATTGGTCTCTCTAAGGTCTAGATAATTCTAGTATTGAGTTTTGAACAACAAGGAAGACGGTGTAGAGTCTTATAATGTTTACAATATGTCTTTTATGTGAGTTTTGCTGCACCGGTTCATCCTTGTGTTTGTTTCAAATAACCTTGCTAGCCTAAACCTTGTATCGAGAGGGAATACTTCTCATGCATCCAAATACTTGAGCCAATATTCATGCCATTTGTGTCCACCATACCTACCTACTACATGGTATTTCTCCGCCATTCCAAAGTAAATTGCTTGAGTGCTACCTTTAAACAATTCAAAAGTTATTACCTCTTATTTGTGTCAATGTTTTATAGCTCATGAGGAAGTATGTGGTGTTTTATCTTTCGATCTTGTCATTTACTTTTGACAGACTTTCACAATGGACTAGTGGCTTCATCCGCTTATCCAATAATTTTGCAAAAAGAGCTGGCAATGAGGTTCCCAGCCTCAATTAATTAACTTGCATTAATAATTCTCTTCACATGTTTTGCTCTGATTCATCAGTAAGCAACTTAATTTTGCAAATAGACACTCCTCCATGGTATGTGAATGTTGGAAGGCACCCGAGGATTCGGTTAGCCATGGCTTGTGTAAGCAAAAGGTTGGGAGGAGTGTCATCCATAAATAAAGAAAAACTAAACTAAAGTACATGTGTAAACAAAAGAGAAGAGGGATGATCTACCTTGCTGGTAGAGATAACGTCCTTCATGGGAGCCGCTCTTGAAAGTCTGGTTGATGAGGTAGTTAGAGTGCCCACTACCATTCGTTGACAACAACAAACACCTCTCAAAATTTTACTTTTATACTCTCTTTATGTTTTCAAAATCAAAGCTCTAGCACAAATATAGCAATCAATGCTTTCCTCTGCGAAGGGCCATTCTTTTACTTTTATTGTTGAGTCAGTTTACCTATCTCCTTCCACCTTAAGAAGCAAACACTTGTGTGAACTGTGCATTGATTCCTACATACTTGCATATTGCACTTATTATACTACTTTATGTTGACAATATCCATGAGATATACATGTTATAAGTTGAAAGCAACCGCTGAAACTTAATCTTCCTTTGTGTTGCTTCAACACCTTTACTTTGATTTATTGCTTTATGAGTTAACTCTTATGCAAGACTTATTGATGCTTGTCTTGAAGTACTATTTATGAAAAGTCATTGCTTTATGATTCAGTTGTTTACTCATGTCATTACCATTGTTTTGATCGCTGCATTCATTACATATGTTTACAATAGTATGATCAAGGTTATGATGGCATGTCACTTAAGAAATTATCTTTGTTATCGTTTTACCTGCTCGGGACGAGCAGAACTAAGCTTGGGGATGCTGATACGTCTCCAACGTATCGATAATTTCTTATGTTCCATGCCACTTTATTGATGATACCTACACGTTTTATGCACATTATATGTCATATTTATGCATTTTCTGGAACTAACCTATTAACAAGATGCCGAAGTGCCAGTTCCTGTTTTCTGCTGTTTTTGGTTTCAGAAATCCTAGTAACGAAATATTCTCGGAATCGGACGAAATCAACGCCCAGGTTCCTATTTTCCCCGGAACCATCCAGAACACTCGAGAGCTGCCAGAGATGGGCCCTGTGGGCCCCAGATGACATGGTGGCGCGGCCAGGCCCTGGCCGCGCCACCCTATGGTGTCATCGCCTCGTTGACCCTCCTGCGCCGCCTCTTCGCCTATATTAAGCCCCTGCATCGAAAACCCTTACAGAGAAAGCCACGATACGAGAAAAGTTCCAGAGCCGCCGTCATCGCGAAGCCAAGATCTGGGGGACAGGAGTCTCTGTTCCGGCACCCTGCCGGAGCGGGGAAGTGCCCCGGAAGGCTTCTCCATCGACACCGCTGCCATCTCCACCGCCATCTTCATCACCGCTGCTGCTCCCATGAAGAGGGAGTAGTTCTCCATCAAGGCTCGGGGCTGTACCGGTAGCTATGTGGTTAATCTCTCTCCTATGTACGTCAATACAATGATCTCATGAGCTGCTTTACATGATTGAGATTCATATGAGTTTTGTATCACAATCTATCTATGTGCTACTCTAGCAAAGTTATTAAAGTAGTTTTATTCCTCCTGCATGTGTGCAAAGGTGACAGTGCGTGCACCGTGTTAGTACTTGGTTTATGCTATGATCATGATCTCTTGTAGATTGCGAAGTTAACTATTGCTATGATAATATTGATGTGATCTATTCCTCCTACATATGCATGAAGGTGACAGTGTGCATGCTATGCTAGTACTTGGTTTAGTCGTTTTGATCTATCTTACACTTAAGGTTACTTAAACATGAGCATTATTGTGGAGCTTGTTAACTCCGGCATTGAGGGTTCGTGTAATCCTACGCAATGTGTTCATCATCCAACAAAAGTGTAGAGTATGCATTTATCTATTCTGTTATGTGATCAATGTTGAGAGTGTCCACTAGTGAAAGTCTATTCCCTAGGCCTTGCTCCTAAATACTGCTATCACTGCTTGTTACTGTTTTACTGCGTTACTACTGCTGCAATACTACCACCATCAACTACACGCCAGCAAGCTATTTTCTGGCACCGTTGCTACTGCTCATATATATTCATACCACCTGTATTTCACTATCTCTTCGCCGAACTAGTGCACCTATTAGGTGTGTTGGGGACACAAGAGACTTCTTGCTTTGTGGTTGCAGGGTTGCATGAGAGGGATATCTTTGACCTCTTCCTCCCTGAGTTCGATAAACCTTGGGTGATCCACTTAAGGGAAACTTGCTGCTGTTCTACAAACCTCTGCACTTGGAGGCCCAACACTGTCTACAGGAAAGGAGGGGGAACGTAGACATCAATCAGGCACCGTTTACTGCACCTGCCCAGCAGTCTCCTGCATCAGCACCAGCTCGTGTACCAGCCCAGGCTCATGCACCTGCCCCAGCCAGATCACCGAGGTCTCAGCTCATTGCTGTGGCCACCCGTGTGGTGACCAGGACGCATCTGAAGGCTATGTTCGTGAGTATATGACAGCATAACTGCTCTTATCTTGATGTCTTCTCTGCTCAAAGTCTCACATGGTTCAGTGCATTGGTGCCATTGACTAATTTTTGGTGGTATCTCTTGCTTTGAATCAGAAATTGCCTAAAAGTATCTCCAAGGATCTCAATGCTGGCCGAAGGGGCAAGATATCCCTCGTCATGGAGAGTGAAGGTCTCACCGTGGAGGGACGGTACTCTGTCAGTCCCACAGATGGCCGCTTGGCTGTTACTTCCAGGTGGAAAAAGTTCATTGACGGTGCCAAACTTCGCATTGGATCAAAGTTGAAGGTCAAGATCTTTCGATGCCGCTGTGACATGCTGGTCATAAAGTTCGCGGTTGTCTAGTTCTGTTGTCCCATGAGCCCTTAGCAAATGCATTTGTAGTTATACTTATATAAGGTTATCTTATCTGAACTGCTAATTAATTGTATGGGTGGTAAAACTCTGGCAAGCTTTTGCTCTTAGCAAGTATGTATGTATGATCAGCTATTATGATAACTAATGTTTGTGTTCATCTTAATTTGCATTTCCGTTTTAGAAAAAAACTTAATTTCTATTTTGGCTGACCTGTTAGAGAACTATCAGATTGAACCCACAACATGATTCATATAGATTCATTACACCGAGCCACATGTCTTGACCTTGCGATACACTACTTCCATTAATTAGTGCAAGAAGGCTTACCTGAGCTGCCTGAACCATGGCAGATTCGAATCCACCTTATCTATCTAGAAATACAACCTTTGCAGAAAGAGGATTTGCAGTATGGGGAGGCTGACATTGGGGACCCATGAGCCAGCAGCGTCGTCAACGTTTTAAAGGTGGCAGGAGATCGAAAGAAAAAATAAGCCAAAAATCAGTTGGTAAACAAATTCAAGAAAAGAAACATTTACCTTTCTGAGAGGATGACATGCGGGACCCATGAGGCAGCAGCATCCTCAACTATTTCAAGGCGGCAGGGGATCAAAATAAAAAAGGAAATAGCCAGAAATTAATTAGGGTCAAAAATAAATCCATCAAAGGAAACTTTTATTGTTCATAGAGGATGACATGTGGGACCGACTTGCCAGCTGCGTCGTCATCGTTTCAAAGGGGGCAGGGGATCAAAAGAAAAAGACAAATAGCCAGAAATTAGGGGAAAAAAATAAATCCAACAAAGAAAACTTTTATTGTTCATAGAGGATGACATGCGGGACCCATGAGCCAGCAGCTTCCTCAACGTTTCAATGTCGGCATGAGATTGAAAGAAAAAGTCAAGTGACATAATATCAGGAGCCAAAAATAATCCAAGAAAAGAAACTTTATTGTACATAGAGGATGACATGCGGGTCCCATTTTGTAGCAGCGGTCTCAACGCTTCCAAGGCGGCACAGGACCGAAAGAAAAATGAAGTAGCCAGAAATCAGGGTGTGAAAAAAATCCAAGAAAAGAAAGATTTCAATTGGGCTGTATCTGGACATCTGGGCCTTCGAACTATCCTGCTGGGCCTTTTGACTCGTACAATTTCAGCCCACTCCAAAACAGGAAAGGTCGGATTTTTCTCAAAAAAAAAACAGGAAAGTCCTATGCTTCGCAAAAACAAAAAACAAGGAGATTCAACATATAAGTTTGTTTATGTAGATATAAAGATTTAATTTATCCGTTTGCAATAGCTCAGAGCGAAATACAACGTTTATTGTCTGCAAAATAAAATATCACATGTTTCTTGTACGGGAGGCTGACATCGGGGACCCATGAGCCAGCGAGTCATCGTTTCAAAGGCGGCAGGGGATCAAAAATAAAAAAAGCCAAAAATCAGTTGGTAAAAAAATACAAGAAAAGAAAACATTTATCGTTCGAGAGGATGACATGCGGGACCCATGAGGCAGCAGCATCCTCAACGTTTCAAAGTCGGCATGAGATCGAAAGAAAAAGGCAAGTGACATAATATCAGGAGCCAAAAATAATCCAAGAAAAGAAACTTTATTGTACATAGAGGATGACATGCGGGTCCCATTTTGTAGCAGCGGTCTCAACGTTTCCAAGGCGGCACGGGACCAAAAGAAAAAGGAGGCAGCAGCATTCTCAACAATTCCAAGGCGGTAGGGGATCAAAAGAAAAATAAAGGAAATAGCCAGAAATTAATTAGGGGTCAAAAATAAATCCACTAAAGGAAACTTTTATTGTTCATAGAGGATGACATGTGGGACCGACCTGCCAACAGCGTCCTCATCGTTTCAAGGGGCAGGGGATCAAAAGAAAAAGGCAAATAGCCAGAAATTAGGGGTAAAAAATAACTCCAAGAAAGGAAACTTTCGTAGAGGATGACATGCGGGACCCATGAGCCAGCAGCTTACTCAACGTTTCAAAGGCGACATGAGATCGAAAGAAAAAGGCAAGTGACCAAATATCAGGAGCCAAAAATAATCCAAGATTTATTGTACATAGAGGATGACATGTGGGTCCCATTTTGCAGCAGCGGTCTCAATGTTTGTAATGCGGCTTGAGATCAAAAGAAAAAGAAAGTAGCTAGTAATTAGGGGTGAAAAAAAATCCAAGAAAAGAAAGTTGATGGACATAGAGGATGACATGCGGTCCCTTGAACCAACTTACTCAACGTTTCAAAGGGGCAGGGGATCAAAAGAAAAAGGCAAGCCAAAAATCAGAGGGTGAAAAAAATCCAACAAAGGAAACTTTTATAGCACAGAGAGGATGACATGCGGGTCCCATGAGCCAGCAGGTTCAACGTTTCTAACGTGGCATGAGATCGAAAGAAAAAGGCAAGTGACCAAATATGAGGTGCCAAAAAACTCCAAGAAAAGAAAGTTGATTGCTCATAGAGGATGACATGCGGGTCCCATTTAGGTGCAGCGGTCTCACCGTTTGAGAGGCGGCAGGGGATCGAAAGAAAAAGTCAAGTGACCAAATATGAGGTGCCAAAAATAATCCAAAAAATGAAAGTTTTATAGTACATAGAGGATGACATGCGGGTCCCATTTAGCAGCAGCGGTATCACTGTTTGAGAGGCAGCAGGGGATCGAAAGAAAAAGTCAAGTTACCAAATATGAGGTGCCAAAAAAATCCAAGAAAAGAAAGTTTTATAGTACATAGAGGATGACATGCGGGTCCCATTTAGCAGCAGCGGTATCACTGTTTGAGAGGCAGCAGGGATCGAAAGAAAAAGTCAAGTGACCAAATATGAGGTGCCAAAAAAATCCAAGAAAAAGTTTTATAGTACATAGAGGATGACATGCGGGTCCCATTTAGCAGCGGTATCAACGTTTGAGAGGCAGCGGGGATCGAAAGAAAAAGTCAAGTGACCAAATATGAGGTGCCAAAAAAATCCAAGAAAAGAAAGTTTTATAGTACATAGAGGATGACATGCGGGTCCCATTTAGCAGCAGCGGTATCACCGTTTGAGAGGCGGCAGGGGATCGAAAGAAAAAGGTAAGTGACCAAATATGAGGTGCCAAAAATAATTCAAGAAAAGAAAGTTTTATAGTACATAGAGGATGACATGCGGGTCCCATTTAGCAGCAGCGGTATCACCGTTTGAGAGGCGGCAGGGGATCGAAAGAAAAAGGCAAGTGACCAAATTTGAGGTGCCAAAAAAACTCCAAGAAAAGAAAGTTGATTGCACATAGAGGATGACATGCGGGTCCCATTTAGCAGCAGCGGTCTCAACGTTTCCAAGGCGGCAAGGGATCAAAAGAAAAAGGAAGTAGCCAGAAATCAGGGGGTCAAAAAAATCCAAGAATAGAAAGAATTTTGGTTCATAGAGGATGACATGTGGGACCCATGATCCTGCATCGTAAACGGCTCGATCGGAGAACGTTGAACGAGATGGCGCGATCTAGAAAAAAAACAATGCCAGAGAGGCTCCATCTGGGCCCTACATCCCTCGGCGGTGCGGATTTGCGTTGACTCGGCCGGCGAACCCGAGATTCGAGATGCACCACGTCCGGGCCACCATACGCGACGTTTTGGCCGCTTTCGTCGGGCTAGGTGACCTCAAAAACGAGAAAAAAAAAGTTTTGACATGAACCACGGAGGGACCAAAAATCGTCGGCCATGGTACACCAGCAACCACGGCGCGACTTCAACTTCGTCGGCCATGGCAACTTTTCTTGTAGTGCTTCTTCTACCTTCTCTGTGCTCTGCTCAAGTGGCTGGCCTGCCTCTCCCCATGGAGATGATGGGCCGTGCTCTACTGCTTGTTGTGCATGTGTGCGTGCTATAGCTGCCCTTCTGGCTAGCTGCTGCTCTTGCTTTGCTGCCATGGCCATAGCTGTGCTGCTGCGGCTGCTGTGTGTTGCTGTTCTGTGGCCATGGCCATTGTTTCTAAAACCATGCCCGTGCTTGTGCTACTGCTATGCATATCTTTGCCTTGCTTCTCTATGGCTACTGTGCACCATTTCCTATGCTATGTGCTTGCTTGTGCTTGCATTTCTTGCTTGAAACTGTCCATGTGCCTCTGTGCTTGATACTACTATCGCTAGTTCATCAAGTGTATTCAATTACTTGCCCTGACTTGATTATGGTGTGTAATCCTTGCAAATTTGCAAGTGTCAGTGCCTCTGGTATGCCTTCCTGTGTGCTCTAATTCATGGAGATGCTCCACTGAGCATAGCTGTGCCTGTACAGCTCTATCCCATGATGAACTGCTACTGGATACTTTGATATCTAGCTTATTTTATTATCTGTGATGTATTTGTTCATGTCCTGTGGCTGATCTTATTGTCTGGTTCATGTGTTGATGCTATGCTTGGCTGTGGTGATCTGTAGCAAGAGCTAGTGGTGCTCTGATGATCAATTTATCATTACTTGCTTGTGAGCAAGTGTGTGCTTCTCCCTGTGACTCACTGGTGCTCATCCTGGTGTCTGTGTGACACACAGGCTTGTGCTGGTATATAATTGTGTTTGCCCAAGCCTCTGCTACTGTCTGCAATGATCCATTGGATCATCTGCAAGACCTGGTGCATAGTTTACTTTGTTGTTTCATTTATCTGTATAGCTTTGATTCACTAAGTAGATAAATGATGTGAACTGCTTTGCAGTGATGATCATATGAGTTGATTTAATAGAGCTAGAGGTGCTTTTATTGGGAACCCTAGCTCCACTTGAACCCTTCTGGGTAATGATATATGTGCTTAGCTTCACTGTGGGATTTGATGAAGTGGTTGAGGTGGCCCTGACAGCAAATCTTTGCTGGTAGGGTAGCTCCCACCCAGTTGGCTTGCTGTGTATGGACAGTTGCTCTCTGGCTTGACCATATTTGGTTGCCAGATGCTTTTGATGTTGACAAACATGAATAGACACTTGATAGTCTATCAGTCTGATGGTGTAGTGGTCATAGGTGCTAAGTATGTGGCTAGGCTAGCTGTGTCTTCATCTGTTGCTGGATTTCTTCAGTTATGCATTAATTTACATAGCTGTTGTTCCCATAGGATGATTTCCTAATGGCCTTTACCATATTTGCTTGCACCAAATGGCTTAGTAGCCAGATGATGACACAAACATAGGGTATCTACCCACTTTGCTTTCTGTGACTTGTGCAAATGATGGATTGTATGAGCAAAACCCTGCTTGCTCATGATTTGTGGTATACCTCTCTCGAGCTCCTAGGATTGAGTGTTGGTGTAGAGGTTCAGCTGCTGGTTGATTTATTGGTTTGCCCTGCTCCTCCTTGTAAGCTTGTGGTCTTGGTTTATTTTTGGTAATTGGAAATAGGTGAAACAGCTCTAGCTGTTCATCTGTTCTTGGTGTTCTTGGCTGTTCTTGGTGCCTGGTGACTTACCCAGCTGCTTGGTCGATGACTGAGCTAGGGTTTACTGTGGAAAAGGTTTTATATGGTTGGCTCTTGCTTCTCTGGTCGACAGCTCCACCTTTTCCTTTTGGTGACTCACTGTGTGTGCTGCATGCACAGCCTTGTGAGTGGCTGTGTGTGTGTGTAGCCTGGTGTGGTGCACCTGGACTTGGAGAGGATCAGCTCGGCTGATCTTTGTGTATATCCTCTCTATTTCATTTCTTTGCTAATCTGCCAAGTGGCATTGCCACTTGGCATAATGTTTTATGTGTGTTGTTTGTGTGCAGGGATCAAGCAATTGATCAATGTGGTCCTGAAGATCATCAAGTCCAAGATCAAGTGAAGATGATCTTGTAGTATTTAGAGCAGAATTTATCCTTGTACTTTTCTTTTTATTTTCTTTTCTATTTTTCCAATTTGTGTAATTTGTTGTAATATTCATTTCTTTTCATTATGAATATTGTAAAGACAATGTAAATTGTGTGATGGTCAATAAAGCTCAAGGTTTTCTCTAATGAGCTTATTAATTATGTGTATTATTTATAATTTGTATTTTTATTATTTACTTAATGAATTTCCTTACAATTAAATTATGAGATTTTTGTTTTATGTTTGAATTTGAAATTCAAATTCAACTTTGAGTTGAATTCAATCATACAACTTAACTTTGAATTTAACAATGCAACTTAAGTTTGATGTGATCTCTCCCCCTCTCGTCTCAAAAACCTAAACTAGTTAAGTGAGGTGCAAGTTTGTCGCACTCTCGAAACCCTAACCCTGTAAGGTGTCGAGAGAGAAACTTAGCCCCCTTCGATGCAGTTTTTGTTTAAAAGCGCGAAATTTTCCCAGAATTTGCAATGCAATGCACATCCCTTTCTAAAATCTACCCCTCAATCGTCTCTAAACCTGGGACATTACAGTTCATCAGCAAGGTTCACAATACCATACATTTGTGTGACACAACAGAACATATTAGCATAATTTGCATATGAAACAGACCTGCGTATTACCATATAGCAAATATGAAAGGCTTGCAGCTTTATAAGTAGCAATGCTAGTGCAAGAGTGTACCGACTAACTGTTAACCATACAGATAAGACAACCACTGGATGCTAAATGAGAGCATCTATTCTTAGTTTCCAACGACCTGGTCACTATATTTTTCAAATATAAGCGGATAAATCAAGAAATAGGCGTTGTATGCAAAAACTAAAAATAAATGCAACACTAATATCAGTATAATACCAAGATTAAGGTTTGAAAACAGCAAATGGTTGCTAACTATGTGATTCGTAAAGAATAAACACGTTGTTTCTTAGCAGTGTCCACTGGTGCAAGAGATTTCCCCGGACTGTCAGGTTTTCAGTCATGGCTAACACTTTCCTTACCCTTAATCAAGATCAAATCATCACTGCAAATTCCAAGAGTTCAAGAGAAGCCTCTAACTCAATTTGCCACAGTGTATGCTTATTCCAGTAGGGACGCAGAGATAATCTTGAATTTCATGCACAATCTATGTTCTGAACTTTGTGCAAATCTTAACCCCCCCACGCACGCCTTTGATCATATATACTCTTGTTGGCCTGCCTTGCTTTTAACCCCCATATTCAGCAACGGTATAGCTCATACCCCCTCTGGGCATGTTTAACAGAATTGTCAATGCATAACTAAGAAAGAGGCATGTAAATAGACGAAACTACCCTTCAGCTTAAAAGGAACACATACGCTGCTCCAGCCACAGAAGTAACTGTCCAAACTGACGGCAAAACTGACAGCAGATATGTCATTCAGATACAAAACACAAAGTGACAGCAAATAACATAGTTCAACAAGGGTTTCATCATAGCATAGATAATCAGTTCGGTAAGGTTCTAAAGTGGTCCTTTATAGCAAAATAGTGAGTTTTAACCTCACATACACATCAACCGAGAGTGAGTTTCCATCTCACATACACACAACGTACGAGGGCATATGAGTCCATTCGGATTTTTATTATACATGATTCTTTCTTTTGTTAGCTAAATAAAGAGATAAGAGCGCTGGAGGGGGAAATCAACAAGTATTAGACTGCACAGAGGGGTTAAAAAGCAAGGCAGGCCAACAAGTGTATGTATGATCAAAGGCGTGCGTACTGGGGGGGTTATAATCAAATCTCCCATGAGTATCTAGAATAGAACTTTTTTTTTTTGAACGGAAGAAGGGGTCACAAAGGATCCGATGCTGCATTAAATCAAGATCGGTGGGTACAAATTACAGTCAGGACCTCGCAGGTGATAGAAATAACAACATAGTCCTGGGAAAATACACAAAGCACCCTAAACCAAGAAAAGAAAAAGCAATCAAGCCCTTGGTCTACTCCACCGGAGTTGAGCCTCCAACGCCGGCCACCTTGACGCCATCGGGGACAAACCACTTGATGAAGAAAAGGCGGGGAACGCCGACGAGAAGCTCTGCAAAGGGCCTCCACAACGGAGGTTGAAGAAACGCCATATCGGCTTCTGGAGAGGCCGCCCAATCGGTCACAGATCATGGCGACAAACTTGGTCGCCATGTGATTCTCTCCAAGCTGCAGCAAGAACCTTCCCTTCCACCCACTCCATCCGCAGATCAGCACGCCATTCATCTTCCTCCCCCCGCCACCACGGCCTTATTGAAGGAGACGGCGGCTCTCCCCATCGCTCCCTGCTTCAACCTCTGGAGCAGAAGAATAATGAGACGGAACCCTAGCCAGCACTAGATCCAGCCGGATGAATCTGCTGCTCCGCTCCAAACTAACGGCATCAAGCCGAACACTGGCATCAAGCCAAGCAACCTACTACTACTCTAAACAAGCTGAGCATCCCGTCCTTCTCTCCTCCAAGCAGCAACGCTGCCGGATTTGAGTCGGAGGAGAGCTCTGAAACAGGAGACTCTCAACGCTGGCTACTGTAGCAAAGAGAGAGAAGAAAAGGGGGGAATGACTGATTAAACTAACTTTCTTTCAAGTTGTTGCAAGTTGCAAAGCAGGAACATAGCAGTTCGAGTTTTAGTAGCAGCGGAGTGAGGGACAGATCGACACCCAAGAAGAGACGACCTACAGCGCGCGAGTCAGTGGAAGAGGGCGTCCTGAGAGGGCAGGTCGGCGGTATGATGTAGGAGCGCGGCGAGAATGGCGACGTGTTGGAGGTCCTCAACTACGTCCTCGAATGACGATGCAGGCTGCGACGATGGGGCGTGCCGACGACGATGGGGCGCGACGGCGATGATGGTACGGCGGCGCCGACAATGCGGCGCGGACGGCGACGATGGGGTGTCGTGCCGACGACGAGGGGCGGATGACGACGTGGGGCGCGACACCGACGATGTGGCACGGACGGCTACGGTGGTACAGGCGGCGACGACGATGCGGCGCGGATGGAGGCTGGGGCAGGACCCGACGAAGCGGCACGAAAGGAGACGATGGTACGGCGATGCCGACGATGCGGCGCGGACGGCGGCTGGTGCGTGCGTTTCCCTGGCGTTGTGAGCGGTTGGGATGGACGGGCTGCCGGCGGCGAGGTGATGTCCGTGGCAGCTGCAGTTGAGGTGAGATCTGGGAGCACGCGGGGCTCTGAACGTGATTTGGGGCAGTTTCTTCCGGGTCAAGCGGGTCTTTTAATGTAAGCGAGATTATAGGGTGATTAGCGGCTGTTTTTGTTGGCGATTTGTTTGGCGGACAATACAACATTGAGACAATATCACACGTTGGATAAAGGTACATGGACGATGTAGATTGCTTGGATGAGACTCTTGGAGTCTTTTAATAGTAGTGGTGATGAGTTTAATTTTCCTATTACTTAATTCAATTTGACCACTAGTTCAATGATGATAAGCTCAAGTTGCACTATATGTGACTTTTCTTTCTCTCTCTCTGATCTTGTTAGAGTTTTTAGAGTTGCTGAGATGCAATAGATTTGTCTTGTTCAAATGCTATATGTTCATCTATTCTGTTAGTATGCATGATTAGCTTTATTACTGCCCGTGTGATCATGCTATGTCAATTATTTGTTTGGATTAAATCGTATAGTAATTTTCTTATATATTTAACATTTTAACATAGTGTGATTAGGCTAACTTATAAGTAGATGAAAAATTCCGTTGCCTACTTGACGCGGACATGGTGTATCCCATGTTGATGGGAGGTGGAGTGTTGGAGATGGAGTGTTAGCGTCGCTGGCACGACCCTCCTGGTCGTCGGCGGTGACGATGGTTTTCCTGCTATATCAGCGCGCCCTTTGAACCTATCTAGGAGATAAGGGGAGCTAATATTCCCCCAATTAGAATGATTAGTTACGTATGATGAGATCGAAAACGTTGGTTTGTGAGCTCCTATTTAACGTTTCGTTTAGACTATCTATTTTCAGTTAACCTTTTATTTTAGTTAAACTGACAGATCAACCAATATCGATCACCGGACTCATGAGATGGATGACCAGCTTTTATCTTTCAGGTGAAGTGTTGTCGCATGCTGTCGTCCATGATCACGGAAGCTATACGAATAATGATCTCGTTTTGTTAGGTTTTGTTGAAACTTGACGCGAGGTCGCGAGCTGCTCAACTGGAGCGTGTAGGGGCTCCCACGGTGAGTAGGTGAAGTGCAGGTATTATGGGTTGGCTATCGGTCGCAAATGTATGCGCACTACCCATCCAAACCTTACCTTAGACAACAAATTTAGGGGCTTAGGGCCCATTAGATTGGTTGATGGGAGCAGTGAAAATGTAGGAATAAAAAAATCACAGAAATATATCTCCAAAAAAATATCTCTATAAAATAAAAACACAGAAATTTGAAAGAAAACATAAGTGCAAAGTGTGGAATCTTTTTGAGAAAGTACGCCGATAACGCACCATATTTTAATAGAAGGCAGAATTATGATTACAAGACGACTACAACTCGATGTGAACAACCAGCGCAGATAGAACTCCACTCTGAACTAGTTCCGATCAACAAAACCAAGTTGAATAGAATGCTCATGGAGAATGTCATAATTCTACGCGTATGAATGCAAATCCCGAAGAGCACAACTCTGGAAGAATGCAACTTTCCTCTCCCGGGTCGGAGGCTCCCCTCCGCAAATCCTAGAAATCCGCCTCATCCACCATCCACACTTGTTGTCGTCGTTGGTGCCGGCGGTGTCGGCCACACCTGTCTACTAAAGGCGGCATGTGAGGGCAGCGCGCCCGCCCCTACGCGCAGAGGCAGACATCAACCTTGATAGCGAGGGTGGAAAGCGGGCGGCGGCGTGCCCTGACGGCCCCTACGCGCGGAGGCGGACGTCAACCTAGGCAGCAAGGGTAGAAAGTGGGCGGCGGCGCGAGGGCGTGAAGGTGCTCTCCGGCGCACGGCTGAGGCCATGGAGCCACATAGTAGCTCGCCAGAGGAAGCAACAGGGTCGACGACGCTAGGTTGATCATCGGAAACCAAAGGCGGCAGCGCATCCAAGGTCAGGCGGCGGAACCTCGGAGTGTCTCGCTAGGAAAGAGCTACTAGTGAGGAGAGGTTGGTCGCCGACGTGTTGTGGGCGTGCGTGCGCCCTCCCTCTGGCTGCCACCACATGATCTGGGGAAGAAGGGCAGGCTCAATCTGGGCCTTCACAGGCACAAGTTGGTCCAAAGGGGCTTGGGCTGCTGCTGCACATGCACGGATGTCGTCCGGAGTGGGTGACAAACTAGCAGACGGCCCTGGCTCGTGCCGAGGAGGCTGCAGATTCTTGCCGGGATGGATGCGGGAGTTGGACATGGCCCTCTGCTATGCGGGGTGTTGGAGATCACGGTTTTGCATACGACAGCAAAGGAACTACGGTGGCGACGGTGTGAGGCTACATGGACTGTGCCGGCGTTTGTTGGGCTGGCAGCGTCAACACCCGTGAGTGTCGTTCCCTCCTTGGAGGCGTCGTTGAGGTCTGTAGGCATCCCCTCGCTCTCTCTTGGGTGTGTGCAGTTGTCTATGGGAGGAAGCCAAGATTCTGAGTTGGATCGACGCGATGACGGCATCCTCGGCACCGTTCCTTTGTTGGGAGCATCGTGCTTGGAGACATGGCTTCGAGGTCCTAGGTTGCTCTCCTCTGGTGTTTGTTGTTGCCCGAGTTAATCTTCGGAGGCACAATGTACGTTGTCGCCGGCGAGCCCAAGACGGTGCCTTTCTCAGACTTTTTCGAATCCCGCCTTAATTACATTTGACATCTCCTATGCGGCATCCAGGGTGGAGGGTGTGTTGGCAAGGGAAGTATGTGGCGCCAGTGATGTTCGGACGTTACCTGCGCGGCTGCGCCAATCATGACGCGGCGATGATGCTTAGCTTGGGAAAGTTTTTTTTTTCTTTTGCTTCATAGTTGTGTGCTGGTGGTGGTGTGGAGTTGGCTACACTCATTGTTCGCAAGTTGTGGTCGTTTTTGTATTCTAAATTCTGTCTTCTATAAACATATGATACATTATTGACATACTCTCAAAACAAATCCGAAGAGAAGCCCGGCCCTCAATAAGTAGAAACACATTTTAATTTTATCTGGATGCACTTTGTGGCAGCCGTGTATATTTTTCCTAGAGCATCATAATTCAGTACTAGTATTTCTCGCGCTCAAATAGTGCATCCGACCAACCACCTTTTGATAGGCGATGGATCCCCCGCACCACTTTTTTTTTTGACGATCAATAACCCACCGCACCACTTGTTATCGCGTGCAGTATATAAAGCCCGCACGTACCCGATCGAGCAACCAGCACATACACCGATACACGGTAGCGCAATGCACGGGAACCGACCGGCTGGCGTCCTCTTCTTCTTCGCCGCCCTTGTACTCGCGTCGTCGGCCTCTGCGGCCGACGTCGGCACATATGGCGCCCGGGTCGTCATCAGCCACTCCACGGCCGCTGGGATTAGGGCCAGCGCTCGTCAGCTGGCGCTGGAGCTGACTTGGGTGGACAGCCTCCTTGGGGGAGGCCATATCAGCCCCGGCGCGTTGGACCCGGACCGTCCGGTGTGCCTGCAGGCGCCATGCGTGAGAAGACCACCAGGAAGACCCTACGTAGTCCCCAAAAGGCCGTGCTATAATGTGCACTATTGCCGGAACGGTGAAGGTGGCTAGCATGCACGGTCAGATGTATAATAGTAGTATGCAACTGCTCTCATTCTTAATAAACACCAGTACTCCTTCTTCCAATATATACACTCACAGGATGTTATCTATACCTAATAATAAAGGGAGAAGCGTTTCCGTGGTTTCAACCGTTTCGTCCGTCCTTCCGCGCGTCTATGTTTTTTTCGTCCGTCCTTCCGTCGTATGTCAAAACCGCGTCGCCCCACGTATGGTCGTTTCCTCTTCGGTCACGCCAACGTGTTGGTTCGTGATCCATATGAACTATGGATGCATGTATTAAGATTTAGTAGGGGATTGGATCTGAAGTTTACAGCCTGCATGTTGCCGTGTTGTACTGATGCGTGTCTTGTGATCTTGTATGTACGAAATTCAATGTTCAGTTAAGATCCAGCCAAACGTAGTAGCCGACTTGCCAACTTAGCCTCTCAAATGGAGTTCCTAAGCATGCCAAGTGCAAGACTCGATCAGTATTAACAACCCAAGTAAGCTTGCATTGTTTTTTTGGTGGAAAATTACAATGGAAATACAACATAAGATTAGTATGTCTTATTTGAGTCGATGTACATATTTGAGTCAATGGTAGACATTACACACTTTGTATATACATATAAATAAATTCATAATTAATTTATCCTACTTTATGTTGCAAACTTTAGAAGATTTTAGTATAATAGCAAAAAACTTGGAAGCGTATATATAAAATGGAGAAAATAAAACATGGTATTCTCGTGATGCACTTGACTAATAATGCATTATAAATCCAAAAATAAACTAATATGGAAATATAAATGAATAAATATGGTGGTATCTACCTTGCCGGCTAGGGCTGCTCGTCCGGACATGGTCACGTCTCCTTGCCCCCTTCATCTGCCACCTCCGCTCGCATGTCTCCTTCACGTCGCCCCGTTGTTGCAGTCGTGTCAGACGCTTGTCCTTGTGTGTGGGAGGCACCACATGGCTAGCTTGGTTGAGGGTTTGAGTAACGGCCTCCGGAGACTACATCCACCTCTGCATGGTCATCCTCCTATTCAGCCTCAACATCATCAATAAAGATCTATATATTAGGGCACTCCTCCATTATTCCTACTCTCCCTACATGTCTCTCAACTGAAAATTTTCTCTTTCCCGGTGCATCGCACGGGCAATTTTCCTAGTTATAACCAATATACTAGTTAATATGTAGAAATAACATCTTCTATTACGGGACGGATGAAGTACCCCACTGGCACGTACTTGATGCTTGAGCTTCAACGCATATACCTTTTGTGCAGACTGAGTTTGTTGTATTTTACTAAAATGGTTGTTGCATTTCTGAAGAAACACATGTCGGTCGTTTATCATCTTAGCCTCCGGTGTTCGTTCTTTGACGAGACTTTGGCCGATTTTTTGACACTAAGGTCAATGTTACCAAGATTCTTTTCTTGAGTAAATATAGACCCTGACGAAAAGAGCGTCCTAGAGAATTTTCTCATTTTGCGGGAAGAGTATCTAGGAAGTTGCTTGCTTGTTTTCCTTATGTCACCCAACGTCTGGTTTCGCAGTTGGTTGCTGCTTCGGTACCTCTCTCCCAACGATCTCCGATCTTGATGCGTTTATGTTTGGAGAGAGGGATGTATATAGAAGCATGCTTATTCGAAGTTAGGAAAAAGGGGAAAAAAGCAGGCCACATAGGAAGGAGTCCCCAACTTCAGTTCTCTAATTAAATATAATTATGCAGTTCAATTTAAAAAAAGATTGACACAGTTTTTTTTTTTACTTACCAGACATGCATGTGGGATCCCACTTTAGTCTCACTTATTCTCTAAAGCATTTAAGCCTGTTGAGTACCCACGCTGGTGAGGCTACTCTCGAAAGATGTGTTTAGGACCGTTAGATCTGAATTGAAGTTGATCTAAGACGTACGTTCAGCTGGTTGGTCAATCTTTTTTTCACTCTATATGTTGCGATTCTCACGTGTATGTCAGTGGCCCCGGTTAATTTGGCCCATGAATCACTCTACCCAGCAGAAGTGGGTAAATTTGAACATGGTGGACCTTTCTGCTTTCTGTATACGCATAGTTTATTTTTTGATATCTATTTGAAAAGTTAACCTAAACTTTAAACTAGAAACCAGTAAACAAATTAGAAGTGACATATTAGTACAATCACACTTGACCCTTACTCCCGACGCCCTCGCGCTCATATTGGAAACTTTGGGTGTATTTGATAGCTCAGTCCAACCTAGATATTCTCATCTCAACCTAGCTCAGCCAACTATTTCTTGTTTGTTAGACTGATTCGGGTCATCTCAGCACTGTCCACCTCATATAAAAAACTAGAAGGATACCCCGCGCGTTGCAGCGGGAATTTCTCCGATAAATCTATTTTGTAAAAAAACAAAATGATATAAATTGATTGGAATATGATGTTATTTGTAGGAACATGCACGATTCAATTGGTGTAAATAGTCAAGAGGCTAACTTAAAAAAAACTAACTTGAAATGGTTATGTAGTTGGTGGCTAAAAGTTAATGATGTGGATAATTGAATGGCTTAAAAAATAGATGATGCGGCTTGCATGTAGAGTATTAATAAATGTTAATGGGGGATGACATGGACAATTGGATGGCTAATAGAATGGATGATGTGGATAGCTTGCATATTGAGATAGACAACTTAAATGAACCTCTAGTGAGGTTTTGCTTTATAAGAGATATAGATGCCTCTCAGCCAGGCTGGGCTGGGAAGTTCAAATCGAGCTTCACAACTCGCCCGGACTGAGCTCATCCCGCAATACACTGTATCCGTTTGCGTCCGTTTGGTCTGCATGCAGACCTCTCTCTTCTCCTTTAATGAGGGGCAGATTCATGTGCTGGCCATTT
The DNA here is from genome assembly GCA_030979885.1 of Lolium multiflorum. Classification (NCBI taxonomy): domain Eukaryota; kingdom Viridiplantae; phylum Streptophyta; class Magnoliopsida; order Poales; family Poaceae; genus Lolium; species Lolium multiflorum. Next base: position 44,729,310 of record CM061751.1, on the reverse strand, counting down.
CTAGCCACACAAATGAAATCTTTCCCTCTCTCCTCTCTAATCATTCATGCGGTCAAAAAAAATGCGTCTCTGCTGCTGGAGAAGGGACAGACGCATGCGGACATGCGGATGTTTTTTGTGTCCGTGCCTGACGCAAACGGACATAAATTGCATCCAAAATACGTCGCGCCGTTGAAGATGCCTTTAAACTTTATGATGTGAAAATTTGCTTCGCTGTGATATAGTACGATTGTGATGCACTTTATCTTTTTCATGGGGAATGATTGGTTGGGTTTCTTGCGTTCAAGTATGCTAAAATATGGTAAGCGAGGGACCGCTGCACCTTCTTGGAGCAAACTGTACGCACACGATTCGGTTTGGCGTGCACATATATGAAGCACGCACCGAGCACCAAACAAACATTGCCAGTCGACCTCGAGACCAGCAGTCCAGCACACACACACGGTAGCACAATGTGACAAAAGGGTAGATTGATTAGGGTATGAACCATGCTCCTCTAGGGCCGGCGTGTATTGATATATATAGGGTAGTTACAGGGGTATATACGGTAGGTTTATACATGACCTAACCGTATGTATACAAGTTAGGTATTAGACTAGATTACATAGTTTATCACCCTCCCTCAATCTCAACCGTTCCAGAAAGATTGAGATTGCGTTTACAAGCTTCAAATAATGGCAATGGTAATGGCTTTGTGAATATATTAGCTAGCTGATCCTTGGAGGAAATAAACCTGATTCGGAGCATCTTCTGAGCAACCCGTTCTCTCACAAAGTGAAAATCAATCTCAATGTGTTTAGTACGTGCATGAAACACCGGGTTGGAAGAGAGATACATAGCTCCAATATTATCACACCATAGTACAGATGGATTCTTCTGTATTACGCCAAGTTCACCAAGAAGAGCTTGTACCCAAATAATCTCAGCAGTAGCATTAGCAAGTGCCTTGTACTCAGACTCTGTACTGGAGCGGGAAACTGTAGCTTGCTTCCGAGCACTCCATGAGATGAGGTTACCTCCATAGAATATGGCAAAACCCCCCGTGCATCGGCGGTCATCAACATCACCAGCCCAATCCGCATCTGAGAAGGCAGGCAAGAGAGGGGCAACTATAGGGGAGTAAGGAGACAAGAGTAAGCCATGTGACAGTGTAGCCTTCACGCGTAGTATACGCTTGACCGCCGACCAATGAGTGCAGCGAGGAGCATGAAGGTATTGACAGACCTTATTGACAGCAAAGGACAAGTCTGGCCGTGTCATAGTGAGGTATTGAAGGCCTCCTACAATACTGCGATAGCGAGTAGAATCTGCGGCTGAAAGAGGAGAACCATCTGTAATGGAGAGCTTATCTGTAGAGGCCATAGGGGTGGACATAGGAGTGCACTTGTGAAGCCCCGCTCGATGCAACAGGTCGGTAGCATACTTCTTTTGACTCAAGAGAAGACCAGGTCCTTTAGTGTATACCTCAACACCAAGGAAATAATGAAGGGGACCAAGATCTTTGAGGGCAAAGGAAGTACCGAGTTGAGCAACCAGGCGATCAGCAGCAGTAGTCGAGGAGCTCACCAATATGATATCATCCACATAAACCAGCAGGTAAACAGTAATACTGGGACACCGCAGAATAAACAGAGACATATCAGCTGTAGAGGGTGTAAACCCAAGGCCAGTGAGAACAGAACTGAGTCGAGCATGCCAGGCACGAGGGGCTTGCTTAAGCCCATAGAGAGCCTTGTCCAGCCGACACAAGTAACCAGAACGAGAGGGATCCTCAAAACCTGGAGGTTGTCGCATAAACACCTCCTCCTCAAGAACTCCATGGAGAAAGGCGTTATGAATATCAAGCTGACGAACATGCCACCGCAGCGAGAGAGACATGGACAAAAGCAAACGAATGGTAGTAGGCTTGACCACTGGACTGAACGTGTCCTCATAATCCAATCCATAGCGTTGCTTAAACCCCTTGGCAACCAAACGCGCTTTGTATCTGTCAATAGACCCAGCAGCTTTATGTTTGATCTTGAAAACCCACTTACAGTCAATGATGTTGATGCCAGACTAAGGAGGAACAAGGCGCCAAGTCTGATTATGCTGAAGAGCAGTGAACTCATTCTCCATCGCAGTACGCCAATGGGGCGAGGAGAGCGCAACACGGTAATCTGACGGTTCTGTAGTGAGTAGCATAGGATCAGACTTGCGCATAGTATTCCAAGTGACCGTACCATCTGTGCGGATCTTCTCTTTGCGTATACCACGCTGTAGGCGCGTCGTGACTCCTGTTGGAGCAGCAGGACGGGACGGTGCAACAGATTCGTCCGTGGTGATAGCGGATGATGTGGTGGTGTCAATCATGTCCGTAGTAGACGAAGCCGAGCCAGGTGTAGGCGCTGGCGGCGACGAGGCTGGCCCAGGCGAGGATGGGCCGCCAGACGAGCGAACGGGGCTGAGAGGAGGCCCATGCGATGGGGGTTGCTCTCTGCATGATTCCCGTCCGATCCATGCAGGCGATCGACGTGATCATCGGCGTGATCCGGATCACCAGTAGGGGGGGCACTAGGAGGAGAATCCATGTCATCAAGTAACTCAAGGCGAGCACCACGCCCCAAACCTGCACCATGGTTAGCCAAAAGCAATGGAGTATATGCAGCATCAACAAATTGGTCAGGATTTGGTGGAGAGGTGGATGATGACGGAGCGGTAGAGGAGGATGGAGTTTGAGAGAAAGGAAAGACAGTCTTGTCAAAAACAACATCACGGGAAATATAGACTCGATTGGTAGGAATGTGGAGACACCTGTAACCTTTGTGTAATGAGCTATAGCCAAGAAAAACGCACTGTTTGGAGCGAAACTGAAGTTTGCGATTATTGTATGGTCTAAGATGTGGCCAACATGCACACCCAAATTCTTTAAGAAATGTGTAATCAGGGATTTCGCCTAGTAGACGTTCTAGAGGTGTATGCATGTTGATGACACGACTAGGTAGGCGGTTTATAAGAAAGCAAGCAGTAGTGAAAGCATCGCTCCCAAAACGGTAAGGCGCACTGGCATGAGCTAATAGAGTAAGACCAGTCTCAACGATATGACGGTGTTTGCGTTCAGCAGTCCCGTTTTGTTGATGTGTATGAGGGCATGAGACTCGGTGTGTGATGCCAATGTCAGCAAAAAATTTATTGAGGCGATGGTATTCACCACCCCAGTCACTTTGAACATGTATGATCTTCCTACCAAGTAAGCGCTCAACATGTTGCTGAAACTGAAGAAAGACTTTAAAGACATCAGATTTATGCTTTAATAAATAGAGCCAGGTAAACCGACTATAAGAATCAACAAAGCTCACATAAAATTCATGACCACTAACTGAAACTTAGGCTGGATCCCAAACATCTGAATATATAATCTCAAGAGGTGCAGTGGTTACACGAGTGGATAAAGAAAAAGGTAACTGATGAATTTTGCCTTGCTTACAGGCATCACAAACTAAATCTTTATTAACTGACATCGATGGAAGCTCATGACGGTGTAAAATATGCTGAACAATGGGAGTAGCGGGGTGTCCTAGACGCGAGTGCCACTGAGCTCGTGACACCTTGAGACTGCTGAAGACTTCCTTTATTGAAGACAAATCAAGATTATAGAGACCACCACGACATCCCCCTCTAAGAAGAACCTCCCTGGAATCCCGAGCCTTAACAAGAAAGTACCAAGGATGAAATTCAAAGTAAACATTATTATCATAGCAAAAACGTTTAACTGACAGGAGATTGCGAGTAACAGAGGGTACATGGAGGATATCTCTAAGACGTAGGGAATGAGATGAAGTAGGAATAGTAGATTGACCAATATGTGTAATGTGCATACCTGTACCATTGGAAGTTTGGACATTGTCCTTGCCATGATATGGTTCCCTCATAGTAAGATTGTTGAGGTCGTTGGTGAGGTGATCGGTTGCTCCAGTGTCGGCATACCATGCAGGGTCGACGGGAAAGGATGAAGTAGATCCCGTGGTAGAGGTAGAAAATGCAGCAAGTTGGCGCTCCTTGTTGCGGCCATCATTGCCAACACCGAGGTAGTTCTTGTCGTATCGCTTGAAGCAGCAGGAGGCGACGTGACCTTGCTTGCCGCAAATCTGACAAGTTGGGCGGGTACCACCTTAGGACGGTCCTGCTGCCCTTGCTGACGAGGAACGTACCCTTGCTGTCGGCCACTGTTCGGCGCAGGTGCAGGCGCAAAGTGCTGCGGCTGTTCTTGCTGACGAGGAGGAGCGCGACCACCTCCTGATCGGGACGACAGGTTGGCATGGTGATTGTCCAGGCCAGTCTCGGAGCGACAAGCTTCAACACGCTGCTCAGTATTGAGCAGCTGTGCATAGACATCTCTGACCGGCAGGGGATCGTAAACAGGGCGAGCGCCGATGCGATCTGCGAGAGCATCATACTCGCTGTCCAAGCCGGCGACAAGGAAGGTGTTGAACTCGTCTGGCCGCAGAGGTTGCCCAATGGAGGACATGTCAGCAAAGGATTTGACCTTGTTGAAGTAGGCAGTGGCGTTGGGGTAGCTGTGCTTCTTGATCTTGCCAAGTTCGGCGCGGATGTGCATGACACGTGCCGTGGACTGGGAGGCAAAGCTCGCCTCTAGGGTTTCCCAGACCTGCTGCGACGTCAGGACGAGCATCACCATGCCGATCACCCCTTCGGTAAGGGAGGCAACCAGGGCTGACAGTATCGCCTGATCCTGTTGATGCCATGCGGCATAGAGAGGATTGGCAATGGTAGGGCTTGCACCACCTTCGGAGGCCGCAGGATTGGTGATCTCAGCGGCGGGACAGGGTAGACTGCCATCAACGAAGCCGAACAGCAGATTCGTCCGTAGGATCGGATCCACCTGGGTGCGCCAGTAGAGGTAGTTATCCGCAGTAAGGCGGATCGTGATCTTGTTGTCGAGGGAGATCGGCGTAGTCGGGATCCGTGACGCCATGACGCTGCCCCTGCTCATCGTCGACTTGGTACCAGTGGAGGCCGACGGGGTAGAGAGCGAGGAAGTGGTGCGCGGGCTTGAGATCGAGAGGCCGGAGGTCATCGACATGATCTAGGGTAGAGCAGCGATGCTGCGATGCGGAAGACGAGGGCGGAATTCTACCTTCGCTCTGATACCATGACAAAAGGGTAGATTGATTAGGGTATGAACCGTGCTCCTCTAGGGCCGGCGTGTATTGATATATATAGGGTAGTTACAGGGGTATATACGGTAGGTTTATACATGACCTAACCGTATGTATACAAGTTAGGTATTAGACTAGATTACATAGTTTATCACAATGCAAGGGATCGGGCCAGCCGGCGTTCTCCTGCTCCTCGCCGGTGCCGCCCTTCTCCTTGCTGCGTCCGCCACTCTAGCCGTCGGCGCGTATGGCAGCCTAGACGGCCGCGTCGTCATCAACTACGCCACGGCGGAGGAGGGGGTAAGGGCTAGCGCTCTCCACCACTCGGCGGCGGCGACGCTTATGAGACAGCTGGAGGAAGAGGTGCCGCCGGAGCTGAGCTGGGCCGGCCGTCTTGGAAACGCCACATCAGCCCTTACCACGCGAGCAGGCCGCAGTGTATAAACTGTTATAAAAGCGACAAGCAAATAATGAAGAACGATAAAAGAAAACGCATCGGAGACACGGGATTTAACGTGGAAAACCCCTTCTAACACAGAAGGGGAAAAAACCACGGGCGCCAGCCAACAAAATTTCAATATATCGGGAAGTGTTTACAAACGGCGTGGGTTATCTTATAATCTGATAAACCCTAGCCGACAGCTTACAAGATGTATATATAGATGATGGCAACGATCCGTACCGCTACGCTTCGGCCAAAGCCTACTGTCGACGGGTCTCGCTCCGCTCGTCAGAAGTTAGCCTCCCTTTAGTACATGAATTTGGATCACAATATAACAAACTCCACCTTGAGACAAATTTCATCTTGTAGCATGAACTTCAACAATCTTCTGAAGAACAAAGAAAAACACTTGTTGGCCCAACAACCACTTGGACTAAACAGTTATACCAACCAAGCTCGAGCAAAGTTCAAACTTAGAAACAAACACTGGCTTTGTCATCATATCAGCAGGATTATCATGAGTACTTATCTTGCATATCTTCAGTTTACGTTAAGCAACAATTTCGCAGACATAATGATACTTGATATCAATGTGCTTTGTCCTCTCATGGAACATTTGATCTTTAGTTAGGTATATTGCACTTTGACTGTCAGAAAACAAGTTAATGCAAAAATCATCACCACAAAGCTCAGCATACAAACCTTTAAACCAAACAGATTATTTGCAAGCTTCAGCAATTGCAATATATTCTGCTTCGGTCGTAGATTGAGCAACAACAGGTTGTAATGTTGTCTTCCAACTCACAGCACATCCACCAACAGTGAACACATAACCTGTGAGGGATCTTATCTTATCCAAATCGGCAGCAAAATCTGAATCAACATAGCCTACGAGTCCCTCACCGGTCTTGCCAAACTTCAAGCAAGCTTTGGATGTGCCACGAAGGTACCTGAAAATCCACTAAACAACTTTCCAATATTCTTTACCAGTATTAGCCATGTATCGACTGACCAAAATCATAGCATATGACAAATCAGGGCGAGAACAGACCATGGCATACATCAAGGAACCAATAGGACTAGAATATGGAACTCGTGACATGTACTCAATATCTCTATCAGTACTAGGACATTGCAATGCTGCCAACTTAAAGTGAGGAGCAATTGATGTACTAACAGACTTTGCATCATGCATATTAAAACAATGAAGAACTTTCTGAATATAATTTTGCTGACTAAGAAATAACACACTAGATTTTCTATCTCTTGTAATTTCCATACCTAGTATTTTCTTAGCAGCACCAAGATTCTTCATCTCAAACTCACTACTTAATTGTAACTTTAAAGTAGTGATCTCATTCTTGCTCTTGGCAGTAATAAACATATCATCAACATATAACAGCAAATATATTGGTGATCCATTAACAAACTTGATATAAACACAACTATCATACCGAGATCTCTTAAACTTATGTACAATCATAAATGAATCAAACCTTTTATACCACTGTTTTCGAGACTGTTTCAAACCATAAAGGGACCTCTTCAACTTGCAAACAAGATCCTTCTAACTAGGCACAACAAACCCTTCAGGTTGGTCCATGTATATCTCCTCCTCAAGCTCTTCATGCAGAAAAGCAGCCTTCACATCTAATTGCTCAAGCTCAAGATCATGCATAGCCACAATACCAAAGAATGCACAAATGGAACTATGCTTCACAACCAGAGAGAATACATTATTATAATCAATACTTGGAATTTGGTTGAAACCTTTTGCTACTAACCTTGCCTTAAACCTCGGAGGCTCATTGGGAGACAAACCGTACTTTCTTTTAAATATCCACTTACAACTGACAACCTTCTTTTCTAGGTAAGAGCACAACATTCCATGTGCTATTCTTGTCAAGCGATTGCATCTCCTCTTGCATAGCAGAAATTCACTTCACGCGGTCAACGGATGCAACAGCCTCAGTATATGTAGCAGGTTCAGTATCATGCTCCACCTGTTCAGCACAATTCAAAGCATGGTGAACAAGATTACATTCTTCAATTAAACGAGGACGTGTACCTTTGTTACGCCTCGGTCTATCAGCAGCAATGGAACTATTTGTTTGCTGCATAACAGATGGTGAGTGCTGAACAACAATGTTATCAATTTCAGCAACATCATTTTATTTCTCCTCCACGTGCTCCACCTGCATGTTGATCCTTTGTTTGTCATCATCAGAATTATCATAAAAATCAACATCATCAGTAACATCTGTAGATGAACTCTTATAAAACATGATAGCCTCATTAAAGACAACATTCATGCTATGCAAAACTTTCTTAGTTTTAGGATTCCATAACTTATATGCCTTAACTCCTGAACCATAACGAAGAAACAAACACTTAACAACCCTAGGCTCTAGCTTTCCATTATCAACATGAGCATAAGCAGTGCAACAGAAAACTCTCAACTGTGAATAATCAGCATGTGAACCAGACCATACCTCAATAGGAGTTTTCTTATCAAGCGGAATGCAACATGACCTGTTTATTAAGTAACAAGTGGTGGAGGATGCTTCAACCCAAAAACATCTATGCATACCAGCATTAGACAAATGCAGCGAGCCTTGGAGATGATGGTTCTGTTCATCCTCTCCGCCACACCATTCTGCCGAGGAGTATATGGGATGGTGTGGTGCCTGACAATGCCTTCGTCGCTGCAATAATCATTGAAAACAGTAGAACAAAACTCCATGCATTGTTAGTACGAAGCAATTTAACTTTCTTTTCTGTTTGCTTCTCTACCATAACTTTCCACTTTCTAAAAGCATCAAACAAATCAAATTTATGTTTTAGAAAGAAAGGCCACACTTTTTTGAAGTAATCATCTATGATAGTAAGCATGTAATTTGCACTACAAAGAGAAGTCTTGCGGGAAGGTCCCCACACATAAGCATGCACATAATCTAGAATCCGTTTAGTGGTATGAACGGAAGCATTCAATTTAACTCTTTTATGCTTACCAAAAAAATGTAGTGCTCACAGAATTCAAACTTACTCAAATTGCAGCCATCTAGCAGGTCTCTCCTGTGCAATTCAGCCATGCCATGTTCACTCATATGTCCAAGACGCATATGCCACAGATTAGTTTTACCAGGTTCATCAGGAATAACAGCAGCAACAATACTAGACAAAGTGCTACCTCTAAGAACATATAATTTTGCAGAATTCATATCACCAATCATGTGAACGAGAGAACCTTTTGATACCTTCAGAACTCCGCGAGAACCGGAGTGTTTGTACCCATCAACATCAAGGGTACTGAGAGAGATCAGATTTCTGGCCATGCTAGGTATGTTTCTCACATCTGTCAGAGTGCGTGTCATGCCCTCATGCATCTTGATCTGAACGGAGCCAATGCCCACGATCTCACGTGGGTTGTTATCTTCCATACACACAACATCTCCGCTCTGCACAAACTCATAAGAACTGAACCTGTCTTTGTTACAACAAATATAAAACGAACATGCAGAATCAAGAATCCACTCATCACTACCATAAACACAACCAGCAAACACAACTAGGCAATCGCAGTCAGAATTATCACTGGAAACAACAGCAACCTTACCATCACCCTCAGATTTGTTTTTCGGTTGGTAAGTACCGTTTCTTTTCTCTTTGTTCTGCAACTTCCAGCAATCATCAATAATGTGGTTAGTTTTCTTACAATACTTGCAGAAATTACCATCTCGTCCCTTGGACTTTGAGCGACCTCTGTCGGTCTTGCTCTTATCTCTATTGTAGTTGTTGTTTCTGTTCTCGGTCCTGCCTCGGACCTGCAGTGCTTCGACCTTAGATGACGAACCCTCTGCCTGCACCATAGATTTCATCTTTTCCATCTGCTGGAGGGCCTCACAAACTTCGGCAAGGGTTAGTTCATCACGGCTGTATAACAAGGTGTCTCGAAAATTTGCAAAAGAATTAGGCAACGAGACTAACAGTATAAGAGCGAGATCCTCATCATCATAATTTACCTCCATGGACAGCAAATCAGAAACGATCTCTCTAAAGATCGATAGGTGATTCATCATTGACGCACCTTCTTGCAGCTTGTGCGAGAACAACTTCATCTTCACGTGCATCTTACTGGTTAGATCTTTGGACATGCAGATCGATTCCAGTTTCAACCACAACGCCGCTGCGGATTTCTCAGCCAGCACTTCCTTCAAGATATTGTTGGATAGATGAAGCTGAATTAATGAAAAAGCCTTACGGTCTTTCCTCTTTTCATCGTCGGTCCAGGTCTTGGCATCTTTCTTGCCAAATCCATCAAGAGCTTCATCTAGATCAGAAGATTGGGTAAGGATCGCCCTCATCTTCATTTGCCACAGAGAAAATCTCATGGTATAATCCAGCTGCGGTAGATCGAACTTCAAGGAAGACATGTCGCAAAACCCTAGATTGAAACACGGGCTCAGATACCACTTGTTATAAAAGCGACAAGAAAATAACGAAGAACGATAAAAGAAAATACAGCGGAGACACGAGATTTAACGTGGAAAACCCCTTCCAACACAGAAGGGGAAAAAACCACGGGCGCCACCCAGGAAAACTTCACTATATCGGGAGTGTTTACAAACTTCGTGGATTATCTTATAATCTGATAAACCCTAGCCGGCGGCTTACAAGTTGTATATTTAGATGGTGGCAACGATCCGTACCGCTATGCTTCGACACAAGCGTACCGGCGACAGGCCTCGCTCCGCTCGTCAGAAGTTAGCCTCCCTTTAATAAATGAATTTGGTCACAATATAACATAAACAATTGTGTGGCCAAAGGACCAGGAGATTCCTATACACGAGTGTGCAAAATACGATTACCAATGCGGCCAATGAACCCTGTGAGCCAGCGGCCAGCCTATGTGGATCGGCGCCACCAAAGAGTTCTAAATAAGCGGAAGATGCACGTAACGTACGTGTGCATGTATATTGCAGCGCAAGTATTTTTTTTCATAGATAGATGTATCGTTTTCATAGACTAAGAGGTCAAGATGCTATCATACAACACGCTGTGGAATAGACGCCATGAGCGCGAAAAACCCACGCTGTCAAAAAGTAGCCCACACTCTCTAGCCAACTACTCGCGATTACTCCACATCTTCACTAGGGCAAGGCTGCCACAAAACAACCCTGCAATATGCCAGAGCTCTGCGTCGTCGGCTTTTCGCCTCACTACCATTGCCGCTAGGGGCGTGGCACCCTCAAAAACACAACATTACAATGCCACCACAGACACCAGCAAGTGAGCATCACACATGTCCATATGTCTTGGTCTAATCCTGAATCACCATGCATCTCCTTCCTGCAGCCATCTGAGGAAGTAGGTGTCAAGTAGCAGCATCCATTGTTGCCTGTTCCACCAGTGCAAGCAACTCGCCCTGACATCATAGGACAAGACACACCCCATCAGAAGGTGGTTAAGTGTCTCATAATCCTTATCGCAAAATAGGCAAGCCGCTGAATGCGGCAGTCCATGCCGACCAGGCATGTCAACTGTCAGCAGCCGGTTACATCCAGTAATCATATGCTCCTGCTGATCCTTCGGGAGTAGGCAGGTCCATTGTTATATCCAATACGCAGTTTGAATGATAACCTGTAAAAAAATAGTACACTTTTGTTTGTCAAACACAATAACATTTCTGCTGGTCCAAATGGACAAACACATAGCTGAGACACCAATACATATCCTTTAACCAATTACCTAACATATAAGTAATATTAATTAGAGGCAGTATATTATATGTGAAATAAATCATGTGCCAAATAATACGGGGAAAGGGACATGAGAGAAAAAAATGTTGTACATTCTCGGTTGACTCGCAAAAGCAACATTTCTTACACCCATGCCATTTCGGTTTAGCAAGGTTATCCTTTGTTAACAATACTTTATTATTTAAAAACCACATGAATTATTTTTATCTAAAAAGGGATTTTCAATTTCCAAAGATACTTATGTAAGAACCTAGCTAGTATGATAATTCATCAAGTCTGAATACATAGATTTTTCCGTAAATAATGTTGAATCAATAAGTTTCTATTTGAAAGCATCCGGAATTTGAGAGAGTTGAACTGTCATGGGCATGTGACATAAGTGTAACCAATCATTCCATGTATTATCATTTAGCGGCCTCCTAAAACCAATATTCAAGGGTGTTTGAGAAAGCACAATAGCCACTAACATATTTTTCATCTGAACAATGTTACATAACGTCGGATGTTGTTGCGCAAGAGGTGAATCACCTAACCAAACGTCCTCCCAAAAGCGAACAATTGATCCATTACCCACCTCAAAATAACCTCTACTAAACAAAAATCATTCTTAACCCGCATAAGCCCCTTTCAAAAAGGAGACTCCGTCGGTTTTACTTCTACTTGTGATAGGTTTAATTAGCAAGATACATGTTTTTAACAATTGTTGCCACATTCTTTCTTCATTGAGAAATTTAAACAACCATTTAGTTAGCAAGAATTTTATTTTCAATTAGAGCACCTCAATTCCTAGCCATCCCTGATCCTTCGGTGTGCAAATAATATTTCATCTCGTTAGCCTATACTTTTTCGTATTCTCATCAGATTGCAAAAAAAACCTAGACCAGAAATAGTCCAAATGCTTTCTTACCCCAACAGGTATTTCGAAAAACGAAAGCATGAACATGGGTAGACTAGTAAAAAACAGAATTAATAAGAACAAGTAGGTTTTCATTCAAGAGTAGCTTCCTTTCCCAGCATCCTAATTTTTGTATGAAATGACCCTCTACCGGATTCCATCGTGAGTTACGAAGTCTTCTGTAGTGAATAGGTACTCCCAAATATCTAAAGGGTAGAGATCTAGGCTCCCATACAAATATTTTCTTGTACTAATGTTCCATATCTTTCGCTTTACCAAAGCAAACAAAAATTGCTTTTATGAAAGTTGTTTTAATCCTGACAATTGTTCAAAAAATACATAGTATTGATTTCATGTTTAACGCTTTTCAATGTTGTTCTCCGTGAATAGAATTGTATTGTAGTATGGAAACCCCTCCCTCCACCAAATACCAAATGAGGTTTGGGGTCAGACCCGACCATCCACTTTCGCACGTGCAATAAGAATTACGAACAAATAGGCCATACTATTAAAAAGGATAGGGGACAACGGATAACCTTGTCACAACTTTTCCTTGCTTGGATATTATGGTCAACATCATCATTAACCCTAATTCCCACACTACCTCTTTGCACAATTTTTTTCCACTCGCACCATTTAGGGTCGAAACCCTTCATGCGTAAGACTTGTTTCAACAAAGACCACTTCGCTTTATCATACAAGTGTTTTCAAACTCAACTTTAGAAAGAATTACGTCAAGTTTCTTTAGGTGAAGCTCATGTATAGTTTCATGAAGCAAAACTACCCCATTTAGGATATGAAGACCAGACATGAACGCAGTCTAAGTCAGCCTCACCACTTTTTGTGCCAACTAAGAGACCACTAGGGGAAAGATATAATGTCCCGACAGCCAGCAGCCGTCGGCACAGGCCATCTGGCCGTCGGTAGAGACTGTGCCGATGGTCACCGTCAGCACACCATCGTCGGGAAAGCTCTGGTCGGGGTAGGTAAGTTGGCCGTCGGCATAGACTGCTGTGTCGACGGTTTTACCCTCGGCATAGTATTTCAAAATTTTCAAATTTATTTTTGAGAAAAATTCAAATTATGTTTTTTGAAAAAAATTCAAACATTTTTTTTATTTTTCTGTGTCGACGGCTTTACCGTCGGCCCATAGCATTTTAAAATAGGGATTTCTATTTTCGTGCCCTCAGGTCCTTAGTTGTACTCAGTTTTCCCCAGCTCCTTAGTTTTTCCTCAGTTTTCCCCAAGCCCTTGTTTGAAACCCGCAGAAGCTCAGACGGCAGGATTCCCGTTTAGTTGACCGTTCTGTCACGTGTGGGGCCGTGTCGTGTAGGCCCGCGTCGCGTGGGGCTGGTAGAAAGGGACCGCGTGGGACAGGACGAAGCGTTTGGTTGCACGTGAGCAGGAGCTGTCTCTCTCGGCCCCAAATTGGCATTATTAAGTGCACCTTTTTCCCCTCTTTCTCTCTGTCCTTTTCACCAAATTAGTATAAAATCTAGAGAAGCTTGACTTTCTTCAATTATTTGTGCCTTTTGGCCCTCGTTGTTTGCCCAATATGGCAGCAAATCTAGTACTCCCTCTGGTCCATATGTATGTAGTTAAATCTAGAAGCAAATCTCCAGGATAATGTACGATAAATTCACAGTCATAGTAAATCAAGAAAACTAAGTACGGCCAACAAAATATAGTAGACTAGGGATAGATAATCTCTAGATAATATGGATAGATAATAAGCTGCATACACAACAGCCAACATAGTAACAGGTTCTTCACAACACCATCATACTAACATAACAACAAGGGATCCCTAGCTAACAACAAAGGGATCCCAACAACAAACTAGGAGGCAGCAGCAGCACACGTCCAGGACTCCGCCTACCCCATCTGGCTCTGCCTCCACTTGTTGCTCTTGCTCCCCTTGGGAGCCTTGGGCTTGAGCGGAGGCATGCGCCCGGCGGAGATCTCCACCCGCTGCAAGCTGCGGAGGTGCATACCGAGCGCACTGTGCTTGGCGCGGAAGGAGTGGACGTTCACGGTCGTGCCGACCTTGGGGGAGGTGGTGCTGATGTTCTCAGCATGCGTGACGAGGCAGTTGAAGTCCGTGGCGCCGAGTCTCCTGGTGCAGAAGGGGCACCTGTAGACCTCTTGGCGAAGTAGGAGATGTCTGGCCGACCTGCAGCCTCCGCAGCACTGGCGAGTCTTGACGTCCTCCTCCTCTTCGTCGTGCGACGTCGCTGCAGACATCTGATCCATATCAAACAGAAACTAGTGAATGAGTTGCAACGATGACTAACGTGCATGATACAAAGTTAAGAAAAACAGAGTCAGCCTCAGTTAGAGTGGACATGATTATATATCTACAGGGAAGGTGTTAGCGAACTAAAGCTCATGCACAACAGATTTGTACACAGCAATGGTTCGCTGAACCCTCCCTGTAAAAATTTGTGCCCAACCATTCATCATAGGCAAAGAAACATATTCTAGATCTGAACTAGATCTGAACTTGAACACATTCGAGATTATTTGCAAAATTAAACGGTTGATATCTTTTGATTAGTGCATAAAATAACTGATTGAGATCCCATGATTACTTGCATAAATTAACTGATTGAGATCCAATATTACTTGCATAAATTAACCGAACAGCCGAACCCCAAATCTTAAACGAAATCAAGAAGTGATCAAAACAAAATGGAATAAAATCGGTGCAAATATTAGCCCAATACTCATCCATCTACAGATCCATCTACACCAGCAAAAATAGGGTTCAAAAAGGAATGGGGAACAAAAAAGGAAGCAAACCGTAGTTACCTCGTTCCATGGGTCCTCCAGGGAGGTGTCGTAGGGGTTCGGGGGCGGGACGTACGGCACGGGGTCGTAGGGGTCCCATCCCGCCGGGATCTGACTGCCACCGGCGGCAGCAGCCTCCGATGCACCGGTGATGGCGGCGGCGGCGGCGACGTCCGTAGAGGGGACGGCGCCGAAGATGGAGGCGTCGCGCTTCGATCCTACCTCGACGATGGGATTGGCATTCTCCTTGTCCATCTCGCGGAGGAAGAGGAAGAGGAGAGGGTTTTGGAGAAGATGATGGGACGTGAGAGAGTTGGCGATGCGTGAGCGAGTGAGAGTGGAGAGAGTGCGAGGAGACGTCTATAAAGGCGAGGGTGGTTAATGCGACCCGCGTCCTACGCGTCGCAGTGCACGTCGCACGTCTTGGACTTCTGCAACGCGACACGCGTCCACGATTGCACGTCTCGACTTCTCCACCGCGACCCGCGTCTACACGTCAACAATTGCACGTGTCCTCGAGTCTAACCCTGGAAATTTAGATATACTCAGTTATACCCTCGAGTCTTATACTAGCATTTTTGTGTGCTCAATTTTCCCCTCGAGTGCTAATACTGGCTAGTGCAATATACTCAGTTTTACCCTCAAGTGGCTGGTCAACAGAGAGTCAACAAATGGGATTAACTAGTTAAATGAGTCATTTAATGTGCAAAAAAATCCGAAAAAGAGTGGCACTTACTCATGGAGTCTTTACCACAAATTGCCACTTCTCAAATCATAGATAAATCATAGATAAATCAAGTTTTACCACAAATTGCCACTTCTCAAATCACCTAGTAGCTATGAAGGTGCGTGGTTTTCCACAATAAGCCCTTCCCAAAACAGCTTCCCCCAAATCATACTTTGTCTAAATGAGGCCACAATTCTCACACTGATGTATATTGGTATTGCAAATAGTTTGAGGTAGGCCAAGATGGGTTTCATTGTACAAAACACACATTTTCCATTTTTTAAATCTCATATTTGAATCCATTAGTCTATTTACTACTCAGGTGCCCTTGGTTTCTTGATAGTACTCAGTTTTGCCCTCTCTCTTCACAAATTCTCGCAGACGTGCAACATCGCCCTGATTGGTCTAGCCCCCATGTCACGCGGATCGTGCCCGCCGACCGTTGATCGTATGATATAGGGAATGGGCAGGATAACCTCTCTCTCTGTTGGCGGTTAATTAGCTTCCACCCTCTAAGTATGCTGAAGGGCGGTTTTCTGTATTATTTTCACGCGCTAAAAATTATAAACTCTTTTAGGCGTTATTTTTCACGCAAAAAATGATAAACCATCACCGATTTGTTGTTGCCATTACTTTTCACGCAAAAAAATGATAAACCATCACCGATTTGTTGTTGCCATTACTTTTCACGCAAAAAAATGATAAACCATCAACAATTTGTTGTAGCCATTACTTTTCACGCAAAAAAATGATAAACCATCACCGATTTGTTGTTGCCATTACTTTTCACGCAAAAAATGATAAACCATCAACAATTTGTTGTAGCCATTACTTTTCACGCAGAAAAATGATAAACCATCACCGATTTGTTGTTGCCATTACTTTTCACGCAAAAAAATGATAAACCATCACCGATTTGTTGTTGCCATTACTTTTCACGCAAAAAAATGATAAACCATCAACAATTTGTTGTAGCCATTACTTTTCACGCAAAAAAATGATAAACCATCACCGATTCCCTTTGTTGTAGCCATTACTTTTCACGCAAAAATGATAAACCATCTATCTTTGTATAGAATGATAAACCTATCACGTATGATTTTTGAGGTCATTTAGAGAAGGCAGAAAAAACCTAATTTGTTACAAAAGCTGGTTTCAGTGAGACCTAACCAAGTTTGGCATACATGATGGCATACCTATAACAACAAGGAATATCTAAAAGGGAAAGTTTCAGAAAATTTGAAATTTAGGGTGAAAATGATGCCATACATGATGCTCTTTTTCGAGGTTTTGACCTGAAAATCAATTGGGTATTATAAAGGGAAATAAAAAGTTCGAAAAATGTAAAAATGAAACAATCTATCTATCTATGTATAGAAGATCAGCTGTATGAAATTTGAGGTTATTTAGAGAAGGTAGAAAAAATCACCTTGTTAGAAAAGCTGGTTTCAGCGAGACCAAATGGCATGCGCTTAAGCAAAGTGATTTTTTCGAACATCTCCAAATGACCCCAAATTTTCCATACATGATGCCATACGTGTAACAACAAGGAACCCTATCTAAAAAGTGTCAAAAAGTTTGCCCAACCGTATAGCTCTATCAAAAAGAACCTCACCATGGCGCTAGTATAATTTTGGGATAGTTACAAACTTTCGTTACCTAACCTTCAACATGAAACTTGTTTCAAATTCATTTTGGCCTACAAGAAACAAATCCCAACTTGATTCAAGCACCACAGCCTCCAAACGATGCCGATGCTGATATCGGCATGGTCAGAACGGCTATGCTCGCCGCCACTGCTAGGTCAACGTCGGGATGCACCCTCAATCCCGTCCCTCATTCGATCACTGACACACCAGAGATACCGCCGAGGCCAATGCCGAACGTACATGCTGATGCCAATGCCGAACATGCATGCACGCCGCTGTGGGCACGGCCACGCCGACCCACTATGCTGGACGCCACAGACCCCGCGAGGTCTTTCCCTTCGCCACCACACTCTCCTAGCACCCACCTATACACGCCAGAAAGGAGAGACACTAGTTTTCTCTACATTGCTCGCGTTCGTGTCCGACACGGTCAGTCAAAGTTTTGAGGTGGTCGTCGATGTCGTCGACCATTTCTTCTCTTCTTTGCATGGTTAAACGCGTCTAGTTCATATCTATCTAATGCGTCTGGTCTCGCCTCATGCAGTTCTTTGTGGACGTCGATCTCATCTCGGCACCCCGCATGCCACCTCCTCCGTGCCGTCGCTGTAGAGCTCCGTTTAAAAATCTAATCCTATCCGTGTATTGCCCCTTGTATCAGCGTCATGGCCCCACTTGTCATTTGATATACCGAAGCCCCACTCGTTCGCGTTTTGGTCAGGGATACAGCGATGCTTACGGTCAAACAAAGATGGATGGTCCGACGTGTCTTTGCAGGCTCTACGTGGCCCCACTAGTCAGAAGATAACGGTCAACCGTCGGGCAACCGACCGTTACATCACGTGTGATGGTTTCAGACAAACGCTTGGGTAAAACCGAGGAAAAACTAAGGAGCTGGGGAAAACTGAGCACAACTAAGGACCCGAGGGCACGAAAATAGAAAGCCCTTTAAAATATTTCAAATTTTTTATTTTTTAAATTTTCTTCTTCTTCTTTTTTACTTGTTAATCTTTCACAATCATACTTTTAACTCTAAGTACACCTAATTTTAGGTCAAATTGCACTTGTAGCCAAACTTCTTAGTTGGTCACCCATCCTCACACTACTCCCGCCCCGGTACGTTTAACTTCTTGGTTTTCTTCGGATGAGCTTCAGTTAAAGAAATGACACCTTGTTGTTAATACTACCATATCAATCATATTAACCCTTTGACCGTGATGCCACACCTCTATATTTTTGAATTCTAAACAATTAATTAAGTAAACAACAATGAATATATATAAAAAAAATATAGAATTTGAAAAACAATAAAATGATTTTATTTTTTTGTCTTTTTATTTAATATGGAATAATTAATATCTGTAAATGTGAATTTGGCAAATAATATGTCTAAATTGATCAGAAAAATGAGAGGAATACAAATATGACATCCATATCATCTTTTGAAACTACAAAGTTAAATTACCCAAAAATCATGAGCATTAGATTAAGTACCTCTAGTTCAAATCTGACCGACTTTATCAGAAATGAGGTGGGAAACGGCCTCCGCATGGCATAGTTTTCCGAAACAAGGTCATATTTGGCACATGTGTGGGCCCTAGGATGGGAAGCAAGATCCCGGTCACGGGTTTCTAATCCGATCCATGGGCGACCATTTTTCATTTTTAGCGTGCCCAAACGGTTTTTTTATGAAGTAGCTACATGGGGCGGATTTTAGTATGACGCGAAACCTCCGTGCGGTGATGATAGACCACATACGCACTACCTATCACATGTCATGTGCACGCGTTAGCTTTTTGGGAACCCGTGCGGCTTTCGGCGGTGTCCCGTCGAATCCATTGAAAACAGACCGGATTTGAACTATTGGTCAACTATCCGTCGCTCCAGAAATTCCAAAAAAATGTTTTTAGTTCTACGACGCATCATTAGATGTGCTAATTTTTGTCCGTTTAGTTTGTTCGCGAATGGGTGCACCCGCACGACCTGTACGGCGATACCGCATGTCTTAGGGGCCCTGTTTTGGTCAGATGGCAATTTGAACGAAGTCAAAAAAATCCCATGGAGCAGCGTGGCATCATTTTATATGTCACAGTAACTATTTCATTTGTCAAAATTGAGATACGGGAATCATTTTGAAAAACCCTTCACGAAAAGGGCTATCACGTCCGGAGTTCTAAAGATTTCAGGGGAAATGAGGTGGGAAACGGTCTCAACATGGCATAGTTTGCCGAAACGAAGTCATATTTGGCACGTGTGTGGGCCCGAGGATGGGAAGCAAGACCCCAGACGCAGATTTCTAATTTCACCCACGGGAGACTATTTTTTTCATTTTTAGTGTGGCGACCATTTTTTCATTTTTAGCGTGCCCAAACGGTTTTTTTGTGAAGCAACTACATAAGGCGCATTTTAGTATGAAGCAAAACCTTCGTGCGGTGATAGTAGACAACCTATGCACCACCTATCACATGCCATGTGCACGCGTTAGCTTTTTGGGAATTCGTGGCGGTGTCCCGCTGAATCCGCTGGAAACTGACCAGATTTAAACTAGGGGTCAACTATCCGTCGCTCCAGAAATTCCAGAAAAAATCTTTTTAGTTCTATGACGCATCATTATATCTGCTAATTTTTGTCCGTTTAGTTTGTTCGCGAATGGGTGCACCCGCACACCCGGTACGACGATACCGCATGTCCCGGGGGCCCTGTTTTGGCCAGATGGTAATTTGAACGAAGTCAAAAAAATCCCACGAGACCGTGTGGCGTCATTTTATATGTCATAATAACTATTCCGTTTGTCAAAATTGGGATACGGCAATTATTTAAAAAAACCCTTCACGAATAGGGCTATCACGTCCGGAGTTATATAGATTTCAGGGAAAATGAGGTGGGAAACAGCCTCGGCGTGGCATAATTTACCGAAACGAGGTCATATTTGACACGCGTGTGGGCCCTTGGATGGAAGCAAGACCCCGGACATGGATTTCTAATCCAACCCACGGGCGACCTTTTTTTCATTTTTGGCGTGTGTGAAAGCCATGCAACCTTGAACATTATAGCTCATTTCTAAGAAGGTTTGTTTAGGTATTTGAAATGTTCCATTTTTGATATTTTTCTAAGATAGATCTTATTTTTCTACAAAATTTGATATATTATACTTATTTTCTCAATTAGAATGATTTAGTTACGGTTTTTTGAAGATTGACATGGAGAAATAGAAAATAGCTATGCCGACGGTAAAACCGTCGGCACAGGTCTGAAGTGAAAAAAGAAAAGAAATGTTGTGCCGACAGCCAGTCTTGTCCTGTGCCGACGGCCAGAATTGTGCCGATAGACACCGCCGTCACCTCTGGCCTATACCGATAGCCAGTTTAACACCGACGGCCATTCTTATCCCCGCTCTCCGGAGGCTCCTGTGCCGACGGCCCCGATATTTGGCCGTCGGCACATACGGCGGCCGTCGGCACATCTGTGCTCTCCTGTAGCGGACGCCTAGTAGCTACCTTTGTAAATATTTTGAAACTAACACTCAGAAGACAAATCGGTTAGTATTGTTAAATTTGCATCATGTTTTTCTTTTTTAGGCAGTAGAGTGATAACTACGAAGTTCTACTTAAGTAGAGGTATCTCATCATTTTGAAAATCACGGAACAAAACCATGAGGTCCACTTTAATTACTTCCCAAAATTGTTGATAAAACTGCGCCGGAAACTCATCTAAACCTGAAGCTTTATTATGCTCCATATGGGAAATAGCATCATGAACGTTTTCCTCGGTGAAATGTGACATTTAAATATGCTTAAACTAGATGATTTCCCGCGCGTTGCTGCGGGAATTAGTAGTAAACTGTTTCGATATAACAATAATTGGAATATATGAGACTCATAGCATAAATCAAGGTAAGAAAAATCCTCATTGTTGTAGAGTATGCAATGGGTCCATCATTGGATGCTACAACGAAGTATTCGTGTGGTTTTAAAATAGGATCAACACCATTAAAGATGATTTTCCAAACTATAGCGGTGTATATTTTGGCAGACCTGTTCCATGAACCCTTACCAAACGGATCAATTGGTGAGCAAATGGTATGGGCAGATACTAAGCCATCAATTGGTTTCTAGTCACCTTGATTTTGCAACATCTCACAATCCCCACTAATCGCAAAAGGTATACATCATATCTGATTAGAGAAACTGCTACAACATTTTTAGCAGCATGACAATAATTATTGTTGTTCTTTAGAGAATAAGAAGGCCTGGCACAGTTTCTATTAATCTGAAGAAGGACATTAAGAAGGCATGTCATTTTGGCAAATCATATATTGGCATCCATGGAGCAATGAAAAGGCAAGGAAAATATTTCCTAATCACACATCAATCTTTCCATCTAGCGCTGCCAGCTGTGACTGATTGATCATACTACCCTATGAAGAATCCAAAAATCAGCAATACACACAGAGTGATGAATTCAAAAAATCATTTATCACTCCCTGTGCATATCACAGCATATGTCATGGCCTCATGGGATTCCTCCACCTTCTCCCTTTATCTTGAGCTGCAACCATCATACCCTATATGTGTATAGAAGGGACAGGGAATTTAGGAGAGGGGAGGCGGCTTGGTTGTGGAAATGACTCCGCAACGATCTCCCTGATCTGGTGAACTACAAAGGAATGACAGAGGTGGTAAGCATTTGATCGAAATGTACACCTAGATTGTCCATCTTCTAGTACTTTAGTCATAGTTCCCACTCTCTCCCGGAGCCATGGCCCGCTCCCCACCCACCACCAGCCCCTCGCCGGCGACGCCCCCGCCGTCGGCGACCACCCTCCCGTTGGCGTCCGCTCCGGGCCCAACGGCCACCCAACCTCCCCTGGGCTCGTCTGTCCCCTGCGGATCTCTCCTCTCCGGCGGAGATCAGGGCGCAGGCGCACCTTCGCTCCTCCTTAACTCCCCTGCGCCGGTTTACTGCGCTAGCTCCGCTAGCCCTGCGCCGGCCTCGAGCGCTAGCCCCGCTAGCCCTGCGCCGGCCTCGCGCGAGGCTCCCCTTCAGGGCCGTCTTGATGAGGGCGGGCGGAACTCCCTGTCACGGATTTCCTCTGTCGGAGTCGCTGCCGCCGCTGCCCCTGCCCATCCTGCCTCGCCATCTCTGCAGGGCTCGGCGGGTCTGGCGACCCCGGAGACCGTGCCGGAGCGCTCCATCCACGTCCCAACCACCCACCTTGATGACCCGGCAGACGGCCGAGAATGGCAAACGCAGCGTTCGAAGAACCGGAGGAAGGAGACGACCGTACCATCTTCGGGCCGCCGCAGTTATGGCTCGCGGGGCTCCGGCCAGCGCACCAGCTCGCTCCCCTCCGCCTTTAAGTCCTCGCTCCGGGGATGCTGTTTTCGGTGCCTCTCCTCCGACCACTTCGCTGCTTGCTGCCGCGACCCCATCAGGTGCGTCTTCTGCCGCCGTAGCGGCCACATCGAGCGCCACTGTCGACGCCGCCGCGCCAAGCTCTGCGCCGCTGCTCGCTCCTCCAGCCCCGCCTCGCCCCTGCAGCCTCCCCTTCCACCCACCCCGCCACCAACCATGGCCACCCGCGGAGGCACGGCCTCCGAGCGCCTCTTCGGGAGCCACGCCTTCGTCTTCGCCACGCCCATCATGGAGAACACGGTGAAAGCCCTGACCACCTCGGCGCTGGTGGGCACCCTCTCGGAGAAGCGTGACATCTCCCCCGACGCGGCGGCGCGCGCGCTAGAGCGGGAGCTTGGCATCCCGTGGGCCACCGTCGTCGTCACCAAGCACTCGCCGGAGGACTTTCTAATCCGGTTCGACTTCCCCAACCACCGCCGCATCGCCTTGGAGGCGGGCTCCCTCCCGTGCCGCGGCACCACCCTCTCCCTCAAGCCCTGGTCTCCGACGGCGCGAGGCATCCAGCGCTCCTGGCGCTTCTATTGCCGCCTAGCCATCGAGGGGCTGCCCCAGCAGTCCTGGTCGGTCGATTCAGCGCAGCAGGTGGTGGCGGGCAAGGTGATCGTCGACCGCCTCGAGCAGCAGAGCATCGACAAGACCAACACGTCTGCCTGCTTCGCCTGGGGCTGGGCATGGAACCCGGACGCCATCCCCACCTCCAACGCCTTCTCCATCATTGACAGGATCGAGAGCGGCGGAGCGCGGGCGGCATGGGCGGACGGCGTGCCACCGGTGCCTGAGCGACGGGGCCCGACGTACCCCGTCTTGATCCACCTCGACGTCTCCAAGGAGAGCGCCGGCCCGAACGGGGTGGTGCCACCTCCGGTTCGCCATCCCTGGACGCTGGGTACTGAGGACGTGCGTTCGCGGTTGCCGCAAGGACCGCGCGGTGGTGCGCACGAGCGCATCCTGCCACGACGCCGCGACGACGAGGACGACGACGGCGATGCTCGGAGGAACCCGCGCGGCCGCCGCTCCTTCCGTAGCACCCTCCTGGGTTGCGACGCGCCCGCAGGTAGCGCCCGGGCACCTGCTCGCCGGAACCGTGGCCAGCGCGGGGGAGCCGGAGGCGGCGGCGGACGTCGCCGTGATGGAGCGGCTCCCTGCGACGCTGACCCCGTCAACGCCGCGGCCACGGCCGTCACGGGCGGCCAGGACTTGCTGGTGGTCCCCTCTACCTCGCTTGTCCCCGCTGACCATCTGGTGGTCCACGCTGACCCTGCTGCTTCGGCATGTGGGCAAGTTTGGCCCCTTCCTGGTGAGATTCCTCTGTCGGCCTCCTCTGGTTACGACGGTGTCCCGTTTCAGGAGCCTGTGGATGCCCAGTTCCCCTTTGACGCGGAGCGCTGCTGGTCGGAGCTGACAAGGACGGACCCCATGCTTGAGGAAGACGCCATCTCCTCCCTGCCGCGCGTGCTCTCTGCGCCGGTCGCTGACTGGCCTCTGCTCCAGCACGGCTCGCTGGGTGAGCTCCAGGAGCTGACGCTCCCCTGTTTGGCGCTTGCTGCTCCCGTGGCCACGCCTGAGCAGGGGTGGGCACCGTTCGCGTCGGGAGAGGGGTGGGGCTGCTACGACTCTCCCATCCAGCCCCTTTGCACGATGGGCCCCCCTCCTCCCCAGGGCCTGCTGCAACTGCCTTTGGGCCACGTCGGGCTGGGCCGGGCGGACGACGAGGCTTTCTTTGAGGCCGTTGGTGCTTTCGGCCAATCTGAGCTGATCGCTCCCTGCGCCCTGCCGCTGGCGACCGTCGAGGGGGTGGCGCGACAGCTGCAGCGCCTGGAGCTTGACGCCGGTGGCCGGAGCTCCTTCCTTGGCAAGCTGTTTCTGCAGCCGTCCCCGGCCATCCTCGGTTCACCACCTGCAGCGGAGCCGCCGCTGCCCGCCGCCGTTCCTGCGTCGGCGCCGGTTGCTAGGCGTAGCGCTCGCATCGGCGCTCGTGGGCTGAACTCGCTCACCGCCGAGCAGCGCGCGCACGCGCTCCTCGCCAAGCAGCTCGAGTTCATCGACAAGGTCACGGAGCACTCCCCCAGGGCCCGCGGACGCTTCGTCGACCGCTTCAAGTCCCCCCTGGGGAGGAAGGCCGTGTCCAAGCTCGCGCGCATCGTCGGCATCGGCTCGCAGGCTACGATCGCGCTGCCAGATGAGGACCTCCAGGCCTGCCTTGGTTTGGAGGTGGGAGCCTGACCGGCCCTATCTCGCTCGCGCCGGCCTCTAGTTTCCCATGTTACTTCTTCAGTGTGTGTGCGCGCCATTAGTGGCCGCTGCCCCCTGTTTGGGCACCTATCTTTTGCCTTCGCCAGGCAACGTATGTAGCAGCTTGACGGAGCTATGGCCCTACCCTAACTCTAGCATGTACCGTCCGTCGCATCCCGTAATCGTAAAACTTGTGCTGTGTTGTGTTACCTCTTGGTTCCCCGTGGCTTCTGTGGTTCCGGATGGATAGCTTCTCCTTGCTAAACTGGAATGTGCGCGGGCTGAACGATGCGGCACGGCGTGCGACCGTGTGCCGCACCCTCCTTCAGTACCGCTGCGCCTTGGTGTGTTTGCAAGAGACCAAGCTTGATTGCGTTTCCCCCGCCGTTCGCCGCGAGATTGCCGGTCCCCACCTTGACGGCGCTCTTGACCTCTTCGCTTCCGGCACGCGCGGAGGCATCATGCTGCTTTGGGACTCTAGCATCTTTGCGGTGGACGAGGTCCATGTGTCCCGTTTCGCTATCACGGCTCGCCTCTCGCCGGTGCTTGGAGGCGCCCCCTGGACTATCACGACGGTTTATGGCCCCAACGACGACGCTGACAAGATTCTGTTCCTCCAGGAGCTGGTTCGGCTGCGGTCGGTGGTGCTTGGCCCGTGGCTGCTTGTTGGTGATTTCAATGTCATCTATGAGGCCAGGGACAAGAACAACGCCAACCTCAATCGGACCATGATGCGTCGTTTCCGCGACGCCTTGGATGCCTCGGGGCTCAAAGAGCTTAAGCTCTCTGGTCGCCGTTTCACCTGGAGTAACGAGCAGGCGACCCCTACTCTGGTCCGCCTTGATCGGGCTTTCTGCGATCCGGCCTGGGACGCGGCCTTTTCTACGGTCCGCCTCCAGCCCCTTTCTTCCTCGCTCTCCGACCACTGCCCCCTGCTCCTCACGAGCGATGGCATGGTCAAGCGCTTCCCCAGGTTCCGGTTCGAGGCCTTTTGGCCGCATGTGGAGGGGTTCGCCGATGTGGTCGCCGCCTCCTGGACTACCCCATGCCCACCCTTGGATGCGGTCGCACGGCTCAACTTCAAGTTGGGCCGAGTAGCCAAGGCGCTGCGGCGCTGGCATAAGACTCGGGTTGGCGACACCAAGCTTCAGTTCCTGATGGCACAGGACATCATCTTCCAGCTTGACTGTGCCCAGGAGACTAGGACCCTTGACGCCGATGAGCTCCTCTTGCGCCGGCAGCTCAAGTCCCGGATCCTGGGCTTAGCCGTCATCGAGAGGATCAAGATGAAGCAGCGCTCCCGTGTCTCGTGGCTTCGGGCTGGGGATGCCAACACCCGCTTCTTCCATCTCAAAGCGAATGGCAGGCGCCGAAAGAACTTCATCCACGCTCTGCATCATGCAGGGGGCACGGCTACGGTGCAGCAGCATAAGCAACAGCTTATCCACTCCCACTTCTCCGCCCTTTTCAGCGCAGCGGACGAGGATAGGGCGGAGCTCGGATGGGATGAGCTGGGCCTCCCGGAGGTTGGCCTTGCCGAGCTTGATGCGGCCTTCTCGGAGGAGGAGATTCGAGCTGCGTTGTTTGAGATGCCTAATGACAAGGCGCCCGGGCCTGATGGCTTCAATGCCATGTTCTTCAAAGCCTGCTGGAGCATTGTCAAGTCAGATGTGCGGCTTGCATTCCAACAGCTACACGGGGCAAACCGTTCAAGCCTGTCCTGTGTCAACTCCTCTCACATCGTCCTCATCCCCAAGAACGACAACCCGGCTTCGCTCGCGGATTACCGCCCCATTAGCCTGATGCACGGCTTCGCCAAGCTGTTCATGAAGGTGCTCGCGATGCGCTTGGCCAAGCGCATCCCGGAGCTCATCGGCGAAGGGCAGAGCGCCTTTATCCGGGGTCGCAGCATTCAGGACAATTTCCTGTACGTGCAACAGGTGATCCGGCACTTCCACCGCGCGCGCTCTCCGTTGATCTTCTTTAAGCTGGACATTGCGCGCGCGTTCGACTCGGTTTCTTGGCCGTACCTCCTCTCCATGCTGCGGGCACGCGGCTTCAGCGTACGCTGGTGTGACTGGATCGCCATGATGCTGGCTACCTCCTCCTCGCGTGTGATTCTTAATGGGGAGGTTGGGCCTCGGTTCATGCACCGGCGCGGGCTGCGGCAGGGGGATCCCCTATCCCCCCTTCTCTTCATCCTTGCGATCGAGCCTCTGCACCGGCTCTTCGACCTCGCCACGGTGGCTGGGCTGCTCTCGCCGCTGCGGGGGCGGAAGGCTCGGCTGCGCTGTTCACTATATGCCGACGACGCGGCTGTTTTCCTCAACCCGGTGCGCGCTGAGATGGCGCATGTGCATGCCATTTTGCAAAACTTTGGGGCTGTGTCGGGGCTCCATGTCAACCTGGCAAAGAGCACTGTATACGGGATCCGGTGCCAGGACTTGGACTTGGCCGACATCGTCGCCCCCCTCCAGGCGGCGACAGGCACCTTCCCCTGCCGTTACCTGGGGCTTCCGCTCAGCTTTCGCCGCCCGCGCCGGGTCGACTTCCAGCCGCTTCTCGACAAGCTTGGGAGCCGACTCGCGAGATGGAAGTTGCTCCTCCTCTCCCATGCGGGCCGGTTGGCCCTTTTGCGGGCTGTCCTTGACGCCTTCCCGACCTACCTGCTCACCTCCTTTGTGCCTCCCCCTTGGCTAGTCAAGGCGATCGACAAGATCCGACGCGCCTGGCTGTGGGCCGCGGACATCTCCTGCTCGGGGGGTCGCTGCAAAGTTGCCTGGGCAAAGGTGTGCCGTCCCAGAGATCTTGGAGGACTGGGGGTGCTGGACCTGACGAAGTTCAGCCGTGCTCTCCGCCTTCGCTGGCTCTGGCTGGAGAAGACGCAGCCGGGCCGGCCGTGGGGTGGCCTCCCTGTACCCTGCGACGACACCGACCGTGAGCTATTCGCTGCTGCTACTTCCGTGACCCTTGGCGACGGGGCCTCCGCTAGTTTCTGGCACGACTCGTGGCTGTTTGGGACTGCCCCGAAAGCCCTCGCTCCGCAACTCTACAAGCTTTCGAGGCGCAAGCACAGAGTCGTCCGCGACGCGTTGCGTGATGGCGCGTGGATTCGAGACCTCCGAGGTAGAGTGTCCCCGGACCTCCTAGACCTCTTCGTCACTTTCCGCTCGCTCTTGGGCCTCGCCGAGCTCTCTCCGGAGGTGCTGGACACGTTCACTTGGCGGTTCTCCGCGGACGGCGGCTACTCCGCGGCCTCGGCTTACCGGCTCCAGTTTTTGGGCGCGATGGACTCCCCCCTCATCCCCATAATCTGGAAGCCCTGGGCTGCGCCGCGCTGCCGCTTCTTCGCCTGGTTGCTGGTGCAGAACCGACTCATGACAGCGGATCGTCTGCTCGCTAGGCGGTGGCCAAACAACTATTTCTGCCCCCTGTGCATGCGGAGCCTGGAGACTTGTATGCACCTCTTTGTCGAGTGCCCGCATGCGCGACGTATCTGGGAGAGGGTGGCGGCCCTTGCCTCGGCACACTCCCTTGACCCCGCCACCTGGGGAACACCGGCCCGTACCATAGACTGGCTCGGCGGCCTCTCCGCTGGGCTACCGGCGGCGGAAGCATCCCGTGTCCGTTCATGGAGCCTCCTGGTACTTTGGCAAATTTGGCTGGAGAGAAACGCCCGCATCTTCCGGCAGGCCCCTTCCTCGGTGGCCACTACCATGGCCAAGATCAATGATGAAGCGGCTGCTTGGGACTTGGCCGGCGCGAAGATCTTCCCTCCCCGCGAGTAGTCCCCCTTTCTTGCTAGTTTCTCTTTTAACCAGCAGATCCTAGCCATCTCTGCTGGATCGTGTGTTTGGGCCGGTCATCCTTGTACGAAACTCACTCTTCTATTAATATATCGAGCAGCTCACCTGCCGAATTCTCAAGATATTTTCATGGTCGCTCCTCTAGAATTGTTCCCTCGTCATCGTCTGAACAACATAAATCAAAACCTGAAAGCCAACCAAAGGATATATTGACCACACAAATTAGAAGCAACTGTCAACCATAGTACATAAAATGTGAGAATTAGAGTAGATATTAGCAAAACCCAAAAAGTACATAGTTCATGACAGGCCAGGTTGTTCCCTGGCCATGAGAAATAATAATGATCTGACCAGCAATGCGTCCATGCACGCATACAGACTTACATGCGTTTGAAGACACCAATCCCATGTCTGCTCATCGACTAAACTGACCGTGGAACCTGCAAGTCAAGACACTAGGGATCAGTTGCAACCTTACGACATGGGTAATCCCCAAGGTAAATCTGTGAGGAGGGCAAGCAGGAGGGACAATACATGCTGTTGTGCACCTTCACGGGCTCCTCGGCGTCAAAGGGGTTGGCGACGTCGCGCCTCTGGTCGTACAACCTATGCTGCCCACGTCGGCACATCGCTCCTCTGCCGCGGCACCGTTACACCGTGGCCCTGCATAGCGCAGCTTGAGCACTGCTGCTAGCCCGGCCATGCGGGCTCTGGCCATGTGACAGGAATGAGAGACCGGGTCTAGCGAGGTACTTAAAGGAGGAATCAATTGTAGAGGATGTCTCAGATGTCAGTTACGGACAGATTAATTCGTGGAGAAGATGAAGAGCGATGGGGAAGGAAGAGGTGAGACGATGTGATATCAGAACTTGAGGGGATTAATCGTGAGTAGACATGAAGTGATGGGGAAGAAAGGGCAGAGGGAAAACCAACAGTTCGTCATCACGAGTTAATGCACGTTCAGGAGGCGAGCGGCCGACCGATGGAGTGAATAATGCATGAGGTAGTGCCGGTGGAGGCAGGGAGCAAATAAAACAGGGCATTGAGCGTATTTTGCATGGGAGCTGAACGGAAGTGAATTGCATGCATTCAACATAATGGTAGTCTGCAAGTTTATTATTGGGTTGATGTGGCAGTTATGCTGACATGGAAAAAACATGATGACATGGCAGTTTAGGATTGCTCAAAGATACTTGATGAGGTGGATGCTTTGCATGTTAAGAGAATTACCCTTAGTGGGTTGCTCCTATTTAAATATTATAGATTATAGATATGCTTGCTCCACATTTTTTTGGTACGCGAGGAATCATATATACTAGTGGGCGGCCCTAGCTGGCGCTCGATCGCGAGGAAGAGAATGAGCGATCGGTTTCCGACAGTCCAATTAGGGAAAGCCGTGTTAGCAGCTCCAAATTCGTATTTGAAAATTCAAAATGTTTTATCTCACAAACGACAACTCCGATTTAAGATCTGTTTTCACCAATAAATCCGTCTCGACGAGATCTTCAAAACTAGCACCCATGTTGATATGTTTCGAGAAACTTTTTATCGGGCTAAAAGTTATCAACCCTCTATATCTGAATAATCAACCTCATCGTACTTGAGTGATCAACGGGTAAATGTATAAAATTACCAACCTTGTGCAGGCTATTGAGGGAAAGTTCTGCATGCATGCACAAATAGACGAATCTGCAGATGTCAGCGGAATCTTTTCCAAATTTGTAAATTCAAAATGTTTTAATTTTCAAACGACAACTCCAAATTAGGATTCGCTTTCACCAATAAATCCGTCTCGACGAGATCTTCAAAACTAGCACCCATGTTGATATGTTTCGAGAAACTTTTTTTCGAGCTAAAAGTTATCAACCCTCTCTATCTGAATAATCAACCCCTCCGTACTTGAGAAAAAGTTTTGCATGCATGCAACAATAGACGAATCTGCTGATGTCATCGGAATCTTTTCCAAACTTGAAAATTCAAAATGTTTTAACTTTCAAACGACAACTCCAAATTAAGATTCGCTTTCACCAATCAATCCGTCTCGACGAGATCTTCAAAACTAGCACCCATGTTGATATGTTTCGAGAAACTTTTTCAGGCTAAAAGTTATCAACCCTCTCTATCTGAATAATCAATCCCTCCGTACTTGAGTGATCAACGGTGAATGTATAAAATTATCAACTGTGTAGGCTATTGAGGAAATTTTGCATGATGCATAACAAAATGCTGATGTCAGCGGAATCTTTTCCAAAATTGTAAATTCAAAATGTTTTAACTTTCAAACGACAGCTACAAATTAAGATTCGCTTTCACCAATAAATTCGTCTCGACGAGATCTTCAAAACTAGCACCCATGTTGATATGTTTCGAAGAAACTTTTTTTCGGGCTAAAAGTTATCAACCCTCTCTATCTGAATAATCAACCCCTCCGTACTTGAGTCATCAACGGTAAATGCATTAAATTATCAACACAAAGTTAATTTTATTTGAAACAGTTTAGCGATATATTTTTTAGTTTAGAAGCTATCAACCCGGTGTTCTGTTATTTATCAACAGTAAATATAAATAACTACCAACTCTAAAAATCTAATTTTATTTTGAATATTTTGGCGACTCTTTTTAGTTTATAATTTATCAACCCGGTGCCCCGTTATTTATCAATGGTAATTATAAATAACTACAAACCCTAAAAAGTACTCCATTTAGAATATTTTAGCGAACATTTTTTATTTTACAAGCTATCAACCCGGTGCCTCGTTATTTATCAACGATAAATATAAATAAATAATAACCCTAAAAAATATTTCATTTAGAATATTTTAGCGACTCTCTTTTAGTTTAGAAGCTATCAACCCGGTGACCCGCTATTTATCAATGGTAAATATAAATAAATATCAACCCTAAAAAATTAATTTAATTTAAAATATGTAGCGACTCTTTTTTGTTTACAAGTTATCAACCCGGTGCCCCATTATTTATCAACGGTAAATATAAATACCTAGCAACCCTAAAAAGTAATTTTCATTAGGATTTTTTTAGCAACTTTTGTTAGCTTACAACTTAAAACAGTACTTAATTTAAGTAACAAGTGGTAGTTCATTTGAGTTACAAGTGGATCTTCCCACCCGTTATTTTCCCCTTAAAAACCACTGACCCGAAAAAGGGAATTGCAAAAGGACCCCATGAAATATGAATTACCGTACGAAAAAAAACCCAAGAGGGAATTGCAAAAAGAGAATTGAGAGTTTGCCTCATGCTGAAAAAGAAAAGAGTGAGATGCTATGTGTATGCATGCAACAACTTATGAAAGAGTGCTGAAAAGTTGGCTCATTAAATGCAAATCCATTAGATGCTCTGTGCATGTGCATGTAGTGTGAACGCTCTTGGCTGCATGCAACTTGCAAAGTAGTAATACAAACGTTAACGCAATTAAAACACTAAATACAAATTGAATCGAGTCGCGCTTTCACGCGAGCGCTCCGCGCGACAGAAACCGATCGCTCGAGCGAGCGATTGCCAGGGAGGGGATTCGTATATTAGTGCACGTACGCCAAAAAAATGCTTTAAGTATGCTTGCTCTCCTTATCACTTCTTGGAGCAAACTGTCCGCGCAGGATTTGTTTTGGCGTGCAGCACACTTCAAGTATGCTAAAATATGCTTGCTCCCTGGAGGCATAGCTTCTTGCAGCAAACTGTCGGCACACGAATTGATTTGGCGCGCACTAGGAGTATATATCAAGCACGCACCGATCCAGCACCAAATATTGCGCCTCGATCTGGCCGGAGACCAGCATACACACACACACTAGGACAATGTACGGGATCAGGCCGGCCGGCGTGCTCCTCCTCCTCGCCGCCCATCTCCTCGCGGCGTCCGCCACCGGCGCGTACGCCGCCGCGGAGAGGATGGGGGCTAGCGCTCGTATTCACACGGCGTCAGCGTCGCCGGGGCATCTGGAGGACGAGGTGCCGCCGGAGCTGAGCTGGGCGCCCAGCCTCATGGAAGGGATCAGCACCGGCGCCCTCGACCTGAAAAGGCCGACGTGCCCGAGGAACGGCCCGTGCTCCGACCCAGGAGCACCGTACATCGGCCGGGGTTGCAAAGATGTATACCATTGCCCGAAGAGCGGAGTGGAAGAGGTGCCGCCGGAGCTGGGCTGGGGCAGCTGCCTTGGGCAGAGCCACATCAGCCCCCTCCAAGCGGGCAGGCAGCACTGCACAGACCAATGCGCTGCCGAAGGACCAGGAGATGGAAATATCCCACCACGACCGTGCAACTACATTGACCAGTGCCGGAGTGCCGGACCGTCCTGACGGGCATGAACCCAGCGTGCCAGCCGAGATGGATCGGCGACACCAATGAGTTCTGCATAAGCTAGCTGAAGATGTGTTGCCGAGGCGCCAGCGGCGACGCAAGTACTTAACCCGGATGGAAAACATTGTTCATAAATAATAGAATTTATTTATTCTTGACATAGCGATCAATGATCGACCAGGCTGTCTATGTTTGGCCGGAACGATGCCTCGTCATGGTCAAATCAACATCTGGACATAGCGAAGAATTCTCTTTGAGTAGAGTAGAAGAAGGCGACTGAATAGTGATACGAAGCTTGACATAGCGAAGGATTATCTTTTCAGTTGTCCAATGCGATGTACTAGGTGCATGAAGACACTAACAAATATTGTTGACAGAAAATACCAAATATGGACGTGTCAGAGTGAGATATTTGAGAGCATCTACGATGTTGCAGTATTGAGAGATGTCATCCGGACCAAGAGGGGTGACATCATAAGACAGACACAGGCGTGGGACCCTTACATCCAATCATCCCAACTCTGGTAAGAAGATCATTAGCATTTTTTTCCTCTGTCAAAATCAAGCCATTGGGAACATTTTTCACCTCAATACGAAGAAAGAACTGCAGCTCTCCTAAATTTTTGATAGCAAAGTTGGCATTAAGATCTTTGAGGAAGGTAGAAATAGCTTGATGAGATGTTTGTCACAATGATACCATCAACATATGTAAGGATAAACATAGTGATACCTGACTTACTGTATAAGAACAAAGAGGTATCAGCTTTGGATGCTACAAAACCAAGGGTATGTAACTTTGTACTGAGACGAGAATACAAGGCATGAGGTGTTTATTTTAATCCATAGAAACCTTTATCAAGTTTACAAATGTGATGGGGAGCATCACGATGCTCAAAATCTAGGGGTTGTTTCATATAAACTTCTTTTTTTTCAGAACACCATGTAAAACCACATTCTTGACATCTAGCTGTCGGCTGAAATGGCTAGAACAGTATGGATGGTAGCAATTTTAACCACTGAATGTATCTTCATAATCAATTCCATACCTTTGCTTGAATCCATTTGCAACTAGGCGAGTTACCGGAAGCATTTTTCTTGATACATAAAGTCAATAAGATTCCTTGTTTTGCTAGATGGAACCAGATGCCATGTTTTTTTGTCCTTTAGAGCATCATACTTCTGTTGCATAGCTTGATGCCATTTGGGGTCATTGAGTGCTTCTGATAGTGAGCTTGGTTTCTCCTGAAGAGACAAGCATATAATATCTAACAGTGCCATCTTTATAAATTTTGGGATGTCACATCACCACTCAACGCAACAGGTTCTGGAGCAGCAGAAGATTCAGAAGAGAGCTTGCAGACGATGACGTAGATTCGGTCATAGGCGGGCTGGCCATAGAGGATCCAGGCGAGCCGAGCTTGTCGTTTTTTGGCGTAGGTGAAGCAGCGCGGGGACCAACACGCACGGACGAATCGACGCGTGGACCAGCCGCGGGGTTAGCGCTGCCAGCTGCACGTGGGCTGGGGGCGGCCAATCCCATCATCGCCCTGCTGGGCAGGAGAATCTGCCCTGGGATCCGCCACCTCAGGATCGGAGCGGGCAGGGGAATGTGCAGGTAAATCAGCCTCGAATCGCCCGTCAATTTTGTCATTTTCTTCCATATGTTGAAGGTCGATGTCTGCATCATTTTGTTCAGCAATTTCAATGGGATTTTCTTCAGTGGCATCAGTATCCTATACGGAAATAGTAATAGGCACAATAGCAGGTATATGATCTACTAAATGCAACCCCGTGAGTGGATGAAGAGTCCAAATAAGAAGGGAGTAAGAGAATTTCTTGGCGAAGCCGAGCGCTAGCATTGGGATGCAGGTCGGGAAAGGGAAAAAGTCTCTCGTCGAAGAAAACATGGTGGGATATATAGGATGGCCAGCGGAAATGTCACGGAATTTTACTCCCTAATGGAGGGGACTATATGCCAACAAGACACATGTTTTTGGAGTGGAAAGCGAGTTTGCGTGTGTTGTAGGGACGAAATTTTAGCCAACAGGCATAGCCAAAATAAAATTAAGCATCATAATTTGGTTTTGAATTTAGGAGGTTTTCAATAGGTGACTTAAAAATTTTCACTTTACTAGGAAGAAAGTTTATCTTAAAGATGGCAGCGAGAAAAGCTTCATCCTAGAAATTGAGAGGCACAGAGGCATGTGCAAGTAATCCAAGATCAACTTCAACAATACGAACCTCAGCTGAGCCATTTTTGTTGGCGGGTATGTGGACGAGATACATGATGTGTGATCCCCACATTCTAGAATAATTTATTTAGTTTTTCATACTCAACCCTAGTCTGTTTTTTATAGTGACGATTTTCTATCAAATTTTCCTTATACAAGTTGTTGGAAACTGAGAAAAACTTGATACACATCATAACAATTTTTAATCAAATATATCAAAGTAAATTTACTGAAATCATCAATGAGTCTTACATAGTATGAATGTTTGCCAACAGAGACACGTGTTTGACCCCATACATCACAAAACACTTGTTCCAAAGGAACAATAGAAGCAGTGGCGGAAATGGGATATGGCAACTGGTGACTCTTTACTAATTGACAAGAATCACAAACATAAGGGATTATTTCAAGGGAATAAGATAATTATGCTTCCTAATTGCTGAACCACAAACGAAGATGGATGCCCTAGACGATGATGCCATGTAGATGATGATGACTTTATTGTGATGAAGGGCATGCTTGGATGATGATCCATTGGATATCAGCACAAGAGGATAGAGATCCCGTGGCAAGGTCCTTTAAACAAAATTCTTCGATTTTCTTGGTCCTTTATAAAAAAAAATGAGCGAAAATTAAGAAAAACATTATTGTCAAGAGAAAGTTTGTGGACAGATAAAATATTTTTAGAAGCATGGGGAACATGTAAGACATTATTGAGATGCAAAGAACTATTTGGGGTGCGTAAACTGAACGACCAATGTTACTAATACATACCATTACAATTTGCAGCTTGGACTCGATCGCGCCCTTGATACTTCTCATGCGTGGAGAGCTTGCTCAGCTACCTGGTGATGTGTTCGGTGGAGCCGGTGTCGGAGTACCAATTTGTGTCAACACCATAAGATGCTAGATTTGCACCCTTGTTACCACTGCGGTCACCATTATCATTATTTTCACCCTGGTAACGCCACTAATAGTCACTGGCAGGGTGGATGTGTATCATGCAGATTTGGCAATCCATATTAACGTAGAGTGTAGGTGCACGACCATGACGGCGTCCATCATCACCATGGCGAGGATGGTGGTCCCCATCACCACAAGGCCCCTTGGTAACCGTCACCACGGCGATCATGGAGGTCATCATCATAGTGCCAATTGCCATCATCACGGCGTCAATTTCCATCACGTCGAGCATCATCACGAAGGTCAACACATCCACGCTGGTCATCGCGTCCATGGTCAGGGCAGTGTCCATGGTAGTAGTCACGGTCAAGTCTGCGACCATGACGAGCGGCGTTTGCCGAGGATGTGAAAGAGCCATTGCCAAACTCCTCAAGGGTGCTATTATGCGCGCATATCATATATATGAGCATAGCCTTCCATACAGATCATCAACGGTGGTGTTCAGGTTGCCATCAATGAATGTGACAAGAGCATTGTCGGAGCCATCTAGGCCATGAAGAAAGTACCCGATGATCTCATAATATCCTACAAGTTTTCTGGCTGCATCTAATTCGAAGGTGAACCCCCTCATCTAGGTGAAATACTGATCAACTGTCATGGTGAGTTTCTTTGTGTCATTGAGGGCTGAACCCAGGTGTTGAAGCTTCGACCTAGAGGTCAAGGAATACATGGCGGTGATGGTGGTGCAAGTTTTATAAATGGATTCCAGCTCAAGGACATGGGAAAGAATGTTTGGGGAGAGAGAGTTCAAAACAAAACGCAACACCTGCTAGTCCCGTGCGATCCAAGCGACATAGGCTGAATTCTCCACTGTTATTTTTTCCTGTCTGTATCTTCAAACTCTAGGGTTTTGGGTGGCAGACGGTTAAAACTATCAAGCAAGCCCATGACATTGGCTCCTCGGAACGCAGAGAACACGAGTGCCTTCCAAAGGAGAAAGTTTACTCTGGTCAGATGTTGGGAGCGGGGCCCCTAGGGCAGCGGCCAGAGAATCATTCGATGAGGATGAACTTATGGCAGCGATCTAGGGGCTTTGGCGGGGAAATGGTTTTTTTTTGTTGCGGAAAATCAAGAAAACGGCGGCGGCTTGAGAGTAGAGGCGGTGGCAAGATTTCAGATCGACAGCTTGGTCGTGGAAGAAGTGCACTCTGATACCATGTTTGTGTTTCTGTTGGAAGCTTGGAATGATGCCCCCGCCATGGGCTCGGTTACATGTTTATATAGTGCAAGGAAAAGCCCCTGACATGGCGTACACGGTGGCATATACATATTAGCGTATTACATAGTCTAACACAGGCTACCGTATGTTCATCTTCATGCACGCGGCGAGCAAAGATCGATCGGTGTAGCACCGTCAAATATGTATGCACAGGTTTAGTTGATAACCCCGTGAATATACACACGAGGAGAACAAAAAAAAACCTTCATGCTCCTGCCTCGCATGAGCACACCTACCGCCGAGCATGCCCGGACGGTTCGGGTGGCAATAGACTGCGTGTGGCAGGTCTCAGCAGCGGCAGTGTGCTGACGCAAGCGAGCTCGGCCAGGTGGCGACACATGGCAAGAGTGAAGGTGGCGGTGAGGCTAGCAGGCGATGAGCGGATGCGGGTGATGCATGTAAAATGCATACATGAACTTTGTTCTTTATTATAAATGAATTTCCACATATTTGTAACATATATGATGATAATACAATGTTTTACATTGATTTATTGGTATTTACCTATGATCCCCCTTTATTTGGTTTATAACTTGCATAACATGAATTTCATGTTTTGTGTATTTTTCACTTTCAGATACCTATACGGAGTCAAATTGAGCTAGGATTTTTGGAGCGTCATTTTTCATTGGGAGAAGCACCATGGGTCCTGGAAGCACACCTGGAGAGGCCTAAGGCCCAAAAGAGCCCAGGCGGCACACCCAGACATGTAAGGTGGGCCACCCCCTCTCTTTTGGCAGTCGATCATCGAAATCGCTTGATTCTTTCACCCACCAACGTATTTTGACCTACAAACCACTATATCTATGACCCCGAAGAGTTCTCGGGAGGAGAGCATCGCAGGAAGACAGAAACACAAAAACAGAGGCTGCTGCTGCGATGATTGGAGGGGGAAACTCTGTCGGGATCGCCGCCGGAGGGATCTCCACCTTCTCCAACGTTTTCCTCGTCATCGCCATGATCAAGGGGGAGCAGTCCACCTCTATACTATGGGTTTGTGGCAGTAGCTTGATCTATTTCTCTCATGTTCTTCATTGTTCTTAGTGCCATATGAGCTGCCCAATATAATTATGGTCATATTTGCAATACCTACGTGGTGGATCTTTATTCTATGATATGATACTATGATAATTTTCTATACTTTGTGTAAGATGTATTGATAGATGCATATTATGTATCCCGTTCTTAAGTATTGGTTCTGATCCAACTTGTATGCAAGAACGTGCGTGGGGTGATGTGCGTGTTACATGAAATAGCATGATTTTAGTGATTGAATAGTGACAACAAATTCATGATCTATTATGGCTTTGCATTTTCTTTTCCTATCTCACTAGAGTTAAAGTGAATGCATGTGCTATGTTCATAACGTGACAAAGTAATGATCTTGTTTGTTCAAGATAGTATATTTGATATTCTAACATCATGTCAAAGTTATTATAGCTATGCTCTGTGAATTCTTAATACAAGATTGTTTGAAGTTTATTCCTATCTTGTGGGTTGTAAGAGAGATGTGTTGCATCATCTCTATGGTAGGACGTGATGCCCATATGGATGCTTATCTTATACATATTAAAGTTATTGTCTTCATAACTCATTGGTGAATTGTTATTATCCACTACAACTTAAAAGAGTGAATAGTCAAGTGAACCCATGAATCTTGGTCCAATTTTAATCATAAGAAACACCTTCCTATCACTTTTATCTTACTTCTTTATTTGCAGAACTATTTTCATTCAAAAATACAAAAATACTTTTCTTTCTTATTTTCACTCAAAACCTCAAAACAAACAAACATTTACCGCTTTTACTTAGTTTATTTTAGTTGCATTGTTTACTTTACTTTAGCTACTACCTTATTTATTTTTACTTACACGAAGCCTTGTGCTTGACAACCACACGGTGGAGTTGGGGATATAAGTCTTTATTTTATTTTGCGGGATTTCTAGAAGAAGAGAGGGAGAGATAACTCTTTACGCCATTCCCCGAGAGTTCGATATAAACCCTCGAGTCACCCTTGCTGAGAAAATACTCTGCTGACACAATGTTCTGCACTTGGAGTCCCAACGTAATCAGTGGGCCATAGCAGCGGAATAGGGGCCCATCCGGGGCCGATCTGGGTTGCCCGTTTCTTCAATGCTACGCCTACTCCCTGGCAGACCCTATTTGACGCTCAAGGTGTCGATTGTCGAGTTGATGCATATGTCTCTGATGACCCACAAGTATAGGGGATCGCAACAGTCTTCGAGGGAAGTAAACCTAATTTATTGATTCGACACAAGGGGAG
Organism: Lolium multiflorum; assembly: GCA_030979885.1. Lineage (NCBI taxonomy): Eukaryota > Viridiplantae > Streptophyta > Magnoliopsida > Poales > Poaceae > Lolium > Lolium multiflorum. The sequence continues at coordinate 44,689,427 of CM061751.1, read as the reverse complement.
CCAAAGAATATTTGTAAGCCTTAACAGCGGAGTTGTCAATTCAGCTGCACCTGGAAATAGACTTGCTCGCAAGAGTTTATCAGTAGCAACAGTTTTATAGCAGTAGGAGTAGTGGAATATAAGTAGCAGTGTAATAAAGACAGCAGTAGTGATTATAGTAAACAACAGGATTAAAATACTGTAGGCATAGGGATGGATGAACGGGCGTTGCATGGATAAGAGAACTCATGTAACAATCAAGGCAGGGCATTTGCAGATAATAATAAAGCGGTATCCAAGTACTAAACAATCCATAGGCATGTGTTCCGTATATAGTCGTACGTGCTCGCAATGAGAAACGTGCACAACATCTTTGTCCAACCGGTGGCAGCCGGGCCTCTAGGGAAACTCGGCAATTAAGGTACTCCTTTTAATAGAGTACCGGAGCAAAGCATTAACACTCCGTGAACACATGTGATCCTCACACAGCCTTCCCCTCCGGTTGTCCCAATTTCTGTCACTTTGGGGCCTCGGGTTCCGGACAGCAATATGTGTATACAACTTGCAGGTAAGATCATAAAACAATGAATTTCTTAATGAATCAATAACATGTTCAGATCTGAAATCATGGCACTCGGGCCCTAGTGACAAGCATTAAGCATAACAAGTTGCAACAATATCATAAAAGTACCAACTACGGATACTAGGCACTATGCCCTAACAATCTTATGATTATTACATGATCAATCTCATCCAATCCCTACCATGCCCTTCAGCCTACAGCGGGGGAATTACTCACACATGGATGGGGGAATCATGGATGGTCGATGGAGAGGCGTCGGTGGTGATGATGGCGATGATCTCCTCCAATTCCCCGTCCCGGCAGGGTGCCAAACGGAGTTTCGATCCCGAGATGGAGTTTCGCGACGGCGGCGGAGTTCGGACGTCTTCGGAAATATGGTCGAACCCCTGGCGTTTTTAGGTCGAAACGTTAAGTAGTCCAGAGGAGAGCGTCGGGGGCGGCCGAGGCGCCCTCACCATAAGGCGGTGCGCCCTCCAGCCGCGCCTATGGTGTGGGGTGGGCCCCTGGCTTGCCCTTTTGGCCTCGTGAGTTCTCTGTGAAAATAGGCCCATTGCGATTATTTTCGGGGATTTTCCTGAAAGTTGAGTTTCTGCACAAAAACAAGACAGCAGTGCAATTCTGCTGAAAACAGCGTTAGTCCGTGTTAGTTGTATCCAAAATACACAAATTAGAGGCAAAACAATAGCAAAAGTGTTCGGGAAAGTAGATACGTTTTGGACGTATCAGTCTCCTTCTCCTCTCGCTAGTTCTTGGCTTGACCTGTTTGCCTCGGTCCGATGAGAAAATAAGAGAGCAAGAAGGAAGACGGCCATCGGAGAAGAGACCGATCTATCCACGGACGGGGGAGGCGTAGCTGGCCGTGATGTCACCGACCAGGAGAGGAATGGACCTCACCATAGCCGGCGACGACGTGCCTCGCCGCGGCGGCGCAGGTGGACGTGTGATACGTCTCAAACGTATCTATAATTTCTTATATTCCATGCTACTTTTATGACAATACTTGAATGTTTTATACATACTTTACAGCATTATTATACATTTTCCGGCACTAACCTATTAACAAGATGCCGAAGCGCCGCTTTTTCTGTTTTTGGTTTCAGAAATCCTAGTAAGGAAATATTCTCGGAATTGGACGAAATCAACGCCCAGGGTCCTATTTTTGCACGAAGCTTCCAGAAGACCGAAAGGGAAACGAAGTGGGGCCACGAGGTGGCCAGACACTAGGGCGGCCCAGGCCCTGCCGCGCCGGCCTAGTGTGTGGGCCCCGTGACGCCCTGACCTACCCTTCTGCCTACAAATAGCCTTCGTCGCGAAACCCCTGTACCGAGAGCCACGATACGGAAAACCTTCCAAGACGCCGCCGTCGCGAATCCCATCTCGGGGGATTCAGGAGATCGCCTCCGGCACCCTGCCGGAGAGGGGAATCATCACCGAGGGGCTCTACATCATCATGCCCGCCTCCGGATTGATGCGTGAGTAGTTCATCCTTGGACTATGGGTCCATAGCAGTAGCTAGATGGTTGTCTTCTCCGCTTGTGCTATCATTGTTTAGATCTTGTGAGCTGCCTAACATGATCAAAATCATCTTTTTGTAATGCTACATGTTGTGTTTGGCGGGATCCGATGAATATAGAATATTATGTTAAGTTGATTATCAATCTATCATATATGTGTTGTTTATGTTCTTGCATGCTCTCCTAGTAGAGTAGAGGCTCTGGCCAAGTTGATACTTGTAACTCCAAGAGGGAGTATTTATGCTCGATAGTGGGTTCATGCCTCCATTGAATCTGGGACAGTGACAGAAAGTTCTAAGGTTGTGGATGTGCTGTTGCTACTAGGGATGAAACATCGATGCTTTGTCTAAGGATATTTGTGTTGATTACATTACACACCATACTTAATGCAATTATCTGTTGTTTACAACTTAATACGGAAGGGGTTCGGATGATAACCTGAAGGTGGATTATTTAGGCATAGATGCATGCTGGATAGCGGTCTATGTATTTTGTCGTAATGCCCTGATTAAATCACATAGTAATCATCATTGATATGTATTGAATCTTTATTTGTCAATTGCCCGCCTGTAATTTGTTCACCCAGCATGTTAGTTATCTTATTGGAGAGACACCTCTAGTGAACTGTGGACCCCGGTCCATTCTTTTACATCTGAATACATTCTACTGTATTTACTGTTCTTTGCAAACAAACACCATCTTCCACTCGATACGTTTAATCCTTTGTTTTCAGCAAGCCGGTGAGATTGACAACCTCACTGTTACGTTGGGGCAAAGTACTTTGATTGTGTTGTGCAGGTTCCACGTTGGCGCCGGTTTCACTGGTGTTGCGCACTACACTCCTCCACCAACAACCTTCACGTGCTTCTTGGCTCCTACTGGTTCGATAACCTTGGTTTCATACCGAGGGAAACTTGCTGTGCGCATCATACCTTCCTCTTGGGGTTCCCAACGGACGTGTACATCTACGCGCATCAAGCATAAATTTCGGGCGCCGTTGCCGGGGATCTGAAGAAAAGTTACACGACAAATATTTCTATCTCCCACGTCAATCGCACGCACTATTCTCGCGCCGTTGCCGGGAGATCAAGACACGCCGCAAGGGGAGTCTCCACTTCCAATCTCTTTACTTTGTTTTTGTCTTGCTTTATTTTATTTTATTTATTGTCTTGTTTGCTTCATATTAAAAACACAAAAAAATTAGTTACTTTACTTTCTGTCTTATTTACTAGCTCTATATCAAAACACAAAAAAATTAGTTACTTATCTTTACTTTATTTGTTTAGTTTACTTTTTGTTTACTTCATCATGTTTCCTCCTAAGTACACTCTAAAAGACATACCGGTAGGCCGAGGGTCTATAATTGGAAGAGATAATATAGAATATTTTTTTCACTCATGTTAGTATAGCTGAAGATTTTGAAGATAGACACTTGGTAGAACTTGCTCCTACTTATGAAATTGCTGTTGCTTCTCTAGTACACATGTTGGAAATTAAATTTGTTAATCTCAATCCTATAATTTAGCATATGTTTCTTACACTCTCTGATATGGAGGAAGGAGAAAAGAAAGATTTTGTCTTAGAAACTCTTCTCAAAGAATTTGGTGGTGTAGCAAGAGAGGCTAGAAAAGTCTTTACTAAATATAAAATGCTTGGTTCTTACACCAACTTTGCTAGTACCCTTGAAAAGATGGACATTGATAGGATAAAGTACACTAATAATGTTAATGATGGAGGGGACATTAAGACATCAATACCTTGCAAGCTCGTAGGAATGATCGAGGCACTAGAAAATAATTATGATTGGATTGTTCCTGAAAATTTGTTTGATGAGAATAGCAAGCCTAAGAATAATGAAAAAGGAGGCTCTGAAACTTACATAGATAAGATAACATGCATTGTGGATAAAACTCCCGACTCCTCAGGTAATGTTGATGCTCCATCTCTTGATGTTACTTGATTTGCACTTTCTGCGCCTAGCTGAAAGGCGTTAAAGAAAAGCACTTCTTGGGAGATAACCCAAGTTTTATTTTATTTACTGTATTGTTGAGTCTTGGAAGTTGTTTACTACTGTAGCAACCTCTCCTTATCATGTTTTTGTGCCAAGTAAAGTTTCCATGCTAAAGTTGATGCTATATTTGGGATCGCTGCGCAGAAACAGCATTGCTGTCTGTCACGAATTCTCGAAGAGCTCTCTGTAAAAAATATAAAAAATCTGCAAATTTACGAGCGTGATCCTCATATATGTACGCAACTTTCATTAGTTTTGAGTTTTTCCATTTGAGCAAGTTAAGTGCCCCTGCCAGATTCATCTTTACGGACTGTTCTGTTTTTGACAGATTCTGTCTTTTATTTCGCATTGCCGTTTTGCTATGTTGAATGAGTTTCTTTGTTCCATTAACTTTCAGAAGCTTTGTGCAATGTCCAGAAGTGTTAAGAATGATTGTGTCACCTCTGAATATGTGAATTTTGGTTATACACTAACCCTCTAATGGGTTTGCTTGAAGTTTGTGTGAAGGAAGTTTTCAAGGGTCAAGAGAAGGTGATGATATACTATGATCAAGAAGAGTGAAAGGTCTAAGCTTGGGGATGCCCCGGTGGTTCATCCCTGCATATTTTAAGAAGACTCAAGCATCTAAGCTTGGGGATGCCCAAGGCATCCCCTTCTTCATCGACAACATTATCAGGTCACTTCTAGTGAAACTATATTTTTATTCCATCACATCCTATGTTCTTTACTTGGAGCGTCGGTTTGTTTTTATTTTTGTTTTGGTTTGAATAAAGTTGGATCCCACCATTCTTATATTGGAGATATTACGCTCCGCTTTTTCATATGGAACACTTGTGTTCTTAATTGTGCTTTAATGTTCATGGCGAAGGCTAAATTGCTTCGTTAAATTGCTATTTGGTTGGAATCAGAAAATGCTGCATATGGTTTGGAATAACTTGGAAATTGTTTGAGCTCTCATAGATCATGTTTAAGCTCTTGCATCATGTAGTTTAATCTATTAATGAAGAACTACCGTAGAGCTTGTTTAATTTGGTTTGCATGATTGGTCTCTCTAAGTCTAGATATTTTCGGGTAAAGTGTTTGAACAACAAGGAAGACAGTGTAGAGCCTTATAATGCTTGCAATATGTTCTTGTGTGAGTTTTGTTGTACCTGTTCATACTTGTGTTTGCTTCAAACAACCTTGCTAGCCCAAACCTTGTACTGAGAGGAAATGCTTCTCGTGCATCCAAACACCTTGAGCCAAAAACTCATGCCATTTGTGTCCACCATATCTACCTATTATGTGGTATTTTTCTGCCATTCCAAAGTAAATTACTTGAGTGCTACCTTTAAAATTTCATTCCTTTATCTTTGCAATATATAGCTCATGGGACAAATAGCTTAAAAACTATTGTGGTGATGAATATGTAGTTATGTGTCTTAATTCTTATAAGTTGGTTGTTGAGCGGTAACCATGTTTCTGGGGACGCCATCAACTTTACCTTTGTTGGATATCATGTGAGATGCTATGCATGTTCGTCTTGTCGAAGTAAGTGCGATTTCATGATCAAATGGTTTGAGTATGCATATGTTAGAGAAGAACATTGGGCCGCTAACTAAAGCCATGTATCATGGTGGAAGTTTCAGTTTGGACATACAACCTCAATCTCCTATTAGAATATTAACTGTTGTTGAATGCTTAAGCATTAAAAAGAGGAGTCCATTATCTGTTGTCTATGTTGTCCCGGTATGGATGTCTAAGTTGAGAATAATCAAAAGCGAGAAATCCAATGCGTGCTTTCTCCTTAGACACTTGTACATGCGTCATAGAGGTACCCCTTTGTGACACTTGGTTGAAACATATGTTATGCGATGATAATCCGTGTTTTTCGAGCTAAGTAGGACAAGGTGCGAGCACTATTAGTACTCTATGCATGAGACTTGCAACTTGTAGGAAGAATTATGCATAGCACATATGAATTATTACTACCGTTGACAAAATTGTTTCTATGTTTTCAAAATAAAAGCTCTAGCACAAAAATAGTAATCCATGCTTCCCTCTGCGAAGGGCCATTCTTTTACTTTATGTTGAGTCAGTTTACCCACTTCTTTCTATCTTAGAAGCAAACACTTGTGTTAACTGTGTGCATTGATTCTTACATGTTTACTTATTGCACTTGTTATATTACTCTATGTTGACAAATATCCATGAGATATACATGTTACAAGTTGAAAGCAATTGCGGAAACTTAATCATCCTTTGTGTTGCTTCAATGCATTCTACTTTGAATTTATTGCTTATGAGTTAGCTCTTATGCAAGTCTTATTGATACTTGTTTGAAAAGTAATATTCATGAAAAGTTTTGCTATATGATTCATTTGTTTAGTCATTATCTTTATTAGCAATCTTTTGTTCAGATCACTCCATTCATCTCATATGCTTTACAATAATGTTGATCAAGATTATGTTGGTAGCATGTCACTTCAGAAATTATTTGTGTTATCGTTTACCTACTCGAGGGCGAGTAGGAACTAAGCTTGGGGATGCTTGATACGTCTCAAACGTATCTATAATTTCTTATGTTCCATGCTACTTTTATGACAATACTTGAATGTTTTATACATACTTTACAACATTATTATACATTTTTCGGCACTAACCTATTAACAAGATGCCGAAGCGCCAGTTGCTGTTTTCTGCTGTTTTTGGTTTCAGAAATCCTAGTAAGGAAATATTCTCGGAATTGGATGAAATCAACGCCCAGGGTCCTATTTTTGCACGAAGCTTCCGTAAGACCGAAAGGGAAACGAAGTGGGCCACGAGGTGGCCAGACACTAGGCGACGCGGCCCGCCCTGGCCGCGCCGGCCTAGTGTGTGGGCCCTCGTGCCGACCTACCCTTCCGCCTACAAATAGCCTTCGTCGCGAAACCCCTATACCGAGAGCCACGATACGGAAAACCTTCCAGACGCCGCCATCGCGAATCCCATCTCGGGGGATTCAGAGATCGTCCGCACCCTGCCGAGAGGGGAATCATCACCGGAGGGGCTCTACATCATCATGCCCGCCTCCGTATTGATGCGTGAGTAGTTCATCCTTGGACTATGGGTCCATAGCGTAGCTTGATGGTTGTCTTCTCCGCTTGTGCTATCATTGTTTAGATCTTGTGAGCTGCCTAACATGATCAAGATCATCTATTTGTAATGCTACATGTTGTGTTTGGCGGGATCCGATGAATATAGAATATTATGTTAAGTTGATTATCAATCTATCATATATGTGTTGTTTATGTTCTTGCATGCTCTCCGTTGCTAGTAGAGGCTCTGGCCAAGTTGATACTTGTAACTCCAAGAGGGAGTATTTATGCTCGATAGTGGGTTCATGCCTCCATTGAATCTGGGACAGTGACAGAAAGTTCTAAGGTTGTGGATGTGCTGTTGCTACTAGGGATAAAACATCGATGCTTTGTCTAAGGATATTTGTGTTGATTACATTACGCACCATACCTAATGCAATTATCTGTTGTTTACAACTTAATACTGAAGGGGTTCGGATGATAACTGAAGGTGGATTATTTAGGCATAGATGCATGCTGGATAGCGGTCTATGTACTTTGTCGTAATGCCCTGATTAAATCACATAGTAATCATCATTGATATGTATTGAATCTTTATTTGTCAATTGCCCGCCTGTAATTTGTTCACCCAGCATGTTAGTTATCTTATTGGAGAGACACCTCTAGTGAACTGTGGACCCCGGTCCATTCTTTTACATCTGAATACATTTTACTATTTTTACTGTTCTTTGCAAACAAACACCATCTTCCACTCGATACGTTTAATCCTTTGTTTTCAGCAAGCCGGTGAGATTGACAGCCTCACTGTTACGTTGGGGCAAAGTACTTTGATTGTGTTGTGCAGGTTCCACGTTGGCGCCGGTTTCACTGGTGTTGCGCCGCACTACACTCCTCCACCAACAACCTTCACGTGCTTCTTGGCTCCTACTGGTTCGATAACCTTGGTTTCATACTGAGGGAAACTTACTGCTGTGCGCATCATACCTTCCTCTTGGGGTTCCCAACGGACGTGTACATCTACGCGCATCAAGGTGAGGTAGAAAACTTAGGGCTTAGGGTTCGGGTGTGCTTGTGGTGCAGGTGGGGTGGCTGACAGTTTAGGGGTCGGATGCGGTGCGGGGTGTCTGGCCGACACCGAAGAAGAAGGTGTGAGGGGGAGGTTTAGGGGGAAGCCGGGGGCGAGGCGGTGGATTGGCTGAGGCCACGAATCAAGTAGGGCGGGGCGTTGTGGCGATGCGGGAGTGGCGCCGGGCGTCCACGATGGTGGCAGGCAATTATGGCCGGAGGAAGCGTCAGGGGTGGCAACTTCTATGGGTTCTCCCGACGATGAAGAAGATGTGAGGGAGAAGAAGATGACCACTGTCAGGCGATGGTAGGCCGCGGGCCATTTGTGATGCATTGCAGGTGTCGACGCGCTTGGCGATGCATGGAGTGGTAAATAGGAGGACCCCTACTTCTTGGTCTTTGGTTGGGGCTCCGCTAGATGGCGGCGCGATAGCAGCCATATCTGAGCCTGGCGGGCGCTTACTGCTAGGCAGTGGAGGATGGCAGATCTCCTCAAGTTGGCTACGACTATTGGCCATGTGGGTTTGGTTGCACTATGGGCCTATCCCTGGCCTTGCGGTGCGCTGTTGTCAGAGCATCTCCACTCGTCCCCCCGACGAGGCCCCCAGGACGGCGATTTGTCATCCGGATGGAAGAAAACGGCCCAGTCGCGCCCCCGGTTCCTCGTTTTCGTCCGGATTAGGCCTTTCATCCGTCCGGAGAGCCCAGGCCATCCCGGGCCCCCCGGGGAGCGCTCGGGGACTCCGGATGAGAGAAAATCGCGGGAAACGTTTGGTGGCCCCGACCTGTCGGCGACAATGGCATGGGTTTCTACGAATACCCTCGTCTTCCCGATCTACGGCACTACCCTCGTCTTCCCGATCTACGGCAATACCATCGTCGAACGAAAGCTTTGAACTCTCAAGTGGTGCAACATAGTCAAATTATATATAATTCGAATAAACATAAAAATTACATATAAAAACTTTAAAACAAACTTTAACTATTTCTTCTTCCTAGATGGCCCCGCCTCATCGTCATGGCGGCGACGCTTCCGGCTCGTCACCTCCTCGTCGGAGGAAGTTGAGTCCTCCTCGTCGCTAGCGTCCTCATCAGCCTCTTCGTCCTCCTCCTCCTCCTCCTCCTGCTCCTCGGCTTCTTCCTCGGCCTGCTCGGCCTGCTCCTCGGCCTGCTCCTCGGCCTCTTTGTCCTCCTCCTCGTCGTCATCCCATTCGTCCTCGCTGGCGGGGGGGAATCGTCGCTGCTGGACGATGCAGCTTGATCCCACCAATGGCGCCATCCAGGCGGCTTCCCCTCGCTGTCGGTGTCCGATGGCCAAGAGCGATCGCTCATGGTTGACAGAAGATGGTGAGGAGAGAATAGATGAATGGCGTCGGCCGTTGGAAACCGTATATGTAGGTCTCTCGACGAAGAGAGCGGCGGTTGCTCTTCCGCGGAGTTCATGCTCCAATACGGCGGTTGTCGCGTCGAGGCGACTTCGACCGTTCCCGACGAGGCGTTTGGGCTCTCCAGACCACTTCGTGGACCATTACGGCGGTTCAAAGCGACGAGGGCACTCCGACGGTTGCCCTTCCTGGCGACACCGTCGCTATGCACGCGGTGGGTGAAGGCGACCATGGGCTCGCCACTGGGAAAATGGGCCTCCCAGGCCAAAAAATACATCCATCCGGCGCTAAATAGCGCCGGATTTCGGCCTGGGAGCCCCAACGGCTGGGGATGCTCTCATCCTAGGCTCGAGTTCGTGGACGGCAGAGCGACGTAAGTGGAAGGTGGATTACGCAGACGTCTCTATGGCGAGCGAGTTGACGGTGGCGATGGTATGTCTATTTAGCTATGTGGATGGCGAGGAGCAGGCGGCAGAGATCCTAGTGTTAGCGGCGCTACGGCAAAGGCAACTCCAGAATCGTGTTACGCTGGCCTGGCTTGGAGGCAGCTGCCTCCTCCTCTCTTCCCGTCATGGCTTCACAGAGATGTGTGGTCGAGGGCACCTCAGGGCGTTTTGAATAAGGTGGTAGTGGTAGCGTGAGAATAAGATGCTCGGCCCCCTAAGGGAACGATGTGTTTTTTCTTCCTAATACTAACCGCTGCACGGAAGCCTCTATGATGCGACGCTTATCTGTATCATTTCCCTTCATATATTTGTTTCGGCACATCCTTGGGAGTCTGGGTTGCAGATTGGGCTATGCTTTGCCAAACGCCCAAACGGGAAAATATACTGCAAACATTCAATTTAGTGTTCAAGCGACGTTATTTTTGTTTCGAAAATACGCACAAGTTATAAGAGTTTAAAATTCAGTTTTGTACTAATGAATTATGATAAGCATGCATCTCTTTGCTAGCAATCATATATAGAGGATATCCTCTGGAAAAGACCCAAAAAGGAGCCGACGGAACAAGCGCCTCAATGTTTGCTCCAAAATATGTATGCAAATGCATATAATGACATATATAGAGCTAGCTAGTTCGAGCTTCCGTGGCGCAACGTCAGGTTAGTTTATCGCACCACTCTACTTGATCAGCTCAAATATCCGGTGGGAGCGGCAATGGCAAGATGTTTAGCCAGCCCGCTACGTCCCAGGCTCAGCACCTCAAGTTACCTCTAGGCTCTATTATGCTCCTCCGAACCGATCGACCACCCACTTATATTTTTGGTACGCGAGGGGCCCCTGCAGCACTTGTTGGAGCAAACTGTAAGCACACGATTTGTTTTCGCGTGTTCTAGCAGTATATATCAAGCACGCATGGACCACCAAACATTGCTCACCGATCGCGAGAACAGCATAGCATATACATACAGAGGTCGACAATGCAAGGGATCAGGCCGGCCGGCGTGCTCCTCCTGTTCGCCGTACTTCTCCTCGCCGCAGCGTCCGTCGGCGCGTACGGCGGCCGGGTCGTCATCAGCCAAGGAGCCGCGGCAGGGATGATGTCAACACCCGGATTTTTAAGTTCAAATGTCTATTATACCATTTATCGCAATCCCAGGAATATTGTTTTTGTGAGACATAATAGATTGATATCACAACACATCATTCATTACAACACATAATCGTCTTACAACAAAGGATCACATGATCCAGTCTTAATACAACATAGTGGATCTAGAGATCCAATTACAAAACACATATAGCGGAAGCGAAGTAGCGGTCTTGGTCCATCTGTTCCATAGGCAACTGTTGACGTCAGGAGTAGTCCTAATTGTCATAGACGTCCTGCTGTCCATCTTCCTCGTACTGCTGTTCTCCTTCATAGTCTGACCATTTGAATAGCCAGGGACAAAGCCATGAGTACTTTAAAGTACTCGCAAACTAATACTAATGTAAGCACTATCAATTTTAGTAAAAGGGGTGCTAAGCTCTAAGTTTATTTGCATAAAGCCAATTTTAGTTCACAAACATTTAGTAAAAGCCTTTTCATTTGCTAACTAACTCAAGTGGGAATAGTGTCATTCCCACAACTCTGTTGTGATTCAAGTCAAATTCACCTTTCACCTTTCAAGTTCAAGTCACAAGTCACATGTCACGTTTTTTAAAATGATCTGATGACGGAACAGTATGGCCTTTCCAACCGTCCATAACCGTGGACGCGGCTATTCGAATAGTTTTACACTCTGCAGAGGTTGCACACTTGTGCCACAACATTTGATTACATCCGTCAGGATAACCCTGAAAAATCGTAACTCAGTACGCGGATCATCAACCATAACCTTTCACTTACATATCCTAGTATAGGCACCTCTCCCCATGAGCTTGGCCTCCCAGTGAAGACAGACAGTCAGCCTGGGAACTGCACAGTGCTTGGGCCGGACATTCACCTCATTTCACGTCATTTCACATCATTTCTTTTGTTGGAGAGGCAGCTTTCGGCATAACCCCGATGACGCTTGTTTAGAGGGAACCCATACTAAGACACATAAACTTCCAGTTAAGCCCTACCCATAATCAGGTATTGTGGGGGTACTTGTAAATTGGAATGGTATCGCATCCGAACCTAACCATCAGTTTTTGTAAAGTTCACTGTGTCATTCACCAGTCATATTCACCTTTAAAATCTTTCAATAGAATGACTCATCATTCCAAGGTTTTCAAAATCATTTCATTTCACATGTTTCCATCTAGAGTAGTCAATTTTATTTGTTAGCACTAGCAACTAGTCATGAGGGGTGCTAACTAGCTTATAGCTTTCTAGGCTAAGCTTGATGCTCTTGTTCTATTCTATATCTAGACCAAGTGAATCATGAATCAAAAAGTACTTTGATAAAACAAAGCAATAAAGCTTGTAAGTAAAAGCTTGTAAGTAAAAACTTGGGATAGGTTCATTAAGCATAAAGTAAAATGTGGTGGTGCCTTGCTCTTGTAGAGCTTTGCACTTAGCAAGAATATTAGCTTGCCTTGAGTGGCGTATTGATCAAAGTGGTCTTCCTCTCCTTGGAAGTAGACCTCCTCCTCCTCTTGATATTCTTTGGTACTAGCGTCTAAAAACGAATACGATACATACAATCACCAAACAAGCTTAAGTACTAGGCTAAGCACACACATGAGTCACACAAGCTAAGCTAGCATCACAACATGCGTATTATGTGAGTTGGCTTTGTTGTATTCTTAAGAAAAATAATTTCCTCTCATTACAAATATTACTTAGTGTTTCTATTTAATTCTTGAGAGAAATAATTTCCTCTCATTGAATCTTGTTAAGATTTAATCTCCTCAAATAACAATATATGACCTAGGTTGACCAAGGTCAACCTCTTCATAGTTATCACTTGAGAAAATGATTTAAATGAGGTGATGCACCTCATGCATTTTAATAACACATGGTAATGATTTAATATCACCAACTAATTCCATATGAGATTTAATTAACCATGGTATCTACCTCATGTTGAATTAGTTGGGACAAGATTTAAATGAGAGTGAAGCTCTCATACATTTTAATAAATCATCTTGCACTATTTAAATGAACTAGAAATAGCCATAGAGCCATTTTTTAAACTAGGCCATGATCATACAAACAACTATGTCATATTTTTATATATTCTGATAGATAATGTGAAATATGATTTTTGAGAGTTGGAATCATCTTAAAAGCATTTCTATTTAATTTTTAATAATTATTTGAAGTTGCAAAAGGCCCTGCCTTGTTATTTTTGTCACATCTATTATACAAATATTCTAAGGTTGAGGCCAGTGTAGTTTTGTAGATAATTTGACAAACTTTCTAAATATATAAAATTTGTCAAATTTGGTTTGGTGGATTTTGTTTTATTTAAATTTGAAAACAGCATATGTGAGTAATTCAGGAAATTCGAATTTCAACATTTGAATTGATGGGCTTAGGCGGGAAACTAAACGGGCTGCACGGAGGAAAAACGAAGCGGGCCGGCCCAGCAGTGCGTCTAGCGCAGCGGGCCGCCTGACAGCGTGAGGTCCACGCATCAGTGGGTCTTAACCCAGCGAAACGGTATGGGTAATGTGAGCCGCACGATTAGATGGCGATCGAGCGGCCCAGAGACAGCGTCGTCTCCGGCGAGAACAGCCACTGGCGCGGCGAGGCTAGGGGGTCGACGGCTCACCGGCGGCGCGGCGAGGGTCGGCGAGGTGCGGAGGCGATGTTGTCGAGGAAGGGGAAGCAGATGGTAGCAGTGGCGCATGCTGAGGAGGCTCCAATCGGCGGCGAGCGTCTCAGCACCTCCGCGGCTCCGACGATGCAATTGAACGGCGGAGGTGGCTAATCGAGCAAGGGAAGTAGCTGAGGAGGGTGAGAAGAGTGAGAGGAGGCTGGCGGTGTGAAGAATTTGGAGCGGGAGGGCCTGCTTTTATAGCAGCTGGAGGTGGCGCTCGGATGAGGTCAGCTGCGGCGACGCGTCTACAGGGGCGGAGGGGCACTGGCGATGACGCTCGTCGCTCGGCGACGTCACGGTGAGGACGTAGGGCTTGACGGCGATGAAAAAGAGGCAAAGACGATGACGTGCGCTTGATTGGAGTGGCCAGTACCGCGGCGGACGTCGGCGAAGTGGGCGTCGTCTACGACGTTCCCGCGGACCAATGGCGATGTTTGGGCGTTGCACGGTGACGTCGTGAAGCGGTTGGCGCAGAGAGCAAGGGCAGGGGTCAATGGAGAGGGTGGCGCGACGACGTGGCCAGGCGCGTCTGCGACGCTCGCCGTGCGTGCTCTGGCGCGCGTGTGCACGTTCTGGGCGCGTCTGGGCGTCACGTTCCTGGCGTGTCTGGTGCACGATTTTGTCGAGGGCCGTGTCTAGCAAGCTCAGGAGAGTGTGAGGAGCGAGTGTGACACGGTGGTGCACGATGGAGAGGGCCAGGAGAGAGATGGCAGGGTGAGGTCATGCCATGCCACGGCATGGTGAGATCTTGTCCAAACCATGATTTTGCAAAGGACCAAACCTTGTCTCTGGCGCTTGGCAAGGTTCAGGGACGTCAATGGGGTACATTTGATGAGCTAGGCATGATGGTTTATGCTATGGACTGCTGGGTTTTGCAATGTGTGTGTTTGGCAGATTTGTGGTCACCACCTGCTCGATGAAATGGCCGCAAGAACTTCACTTTGAAATTTTTGGATGTATTTTGGTGCAGCTCATTTATATAATTAATGTGATAGAATGGTGGTGGTGGTGTTCATTTTGGTGTTGAATTGCAAAGTTTCAAAAATGTGGTCATCTTCACTTTACTCTCATATAGCATCTTGTCCTATTTACCATGGTCAACCTAAGCAGAGTCAACACTTGTGGTCAACATCAAAGTTGCTCATCTTGACATGATCTTGGATGAGGTGGAAAGAAGTAGAGGGGTTTGGTTTATAAATATTCCAAACCAGGGGAGCAAAGTGAGTGACATTTTATAAAACTCAAATTTGACCATGATCATATGTAAGTGGGTTTTGCATTTTTCTTTGATTTGATTCTGGTTTCTTTGATGCATTTGTGTTTGTTTATGATATATAAGTGTTTTACAAGTAAGAGATCAAACAATGGTGGCCTTAGTTAATGGTTTGCATAATTGGCCTAATGTGTATGTGAGGGTTTTTGCATTTTTTGTATTTCCTATATTTCACCCAAATTGGCATGCTATGATCTTGTAGTAGGGTTTAAGCTTCATTGTTAAACAAACAAACACCCATCATGGCAAATGCACACTTAACACAAAAGTAAATATGAGGTTTATGCATAGCAGTCATGGGATTTAATTTTTTTTTGTTGGTTCTCATTTTTGGAAAAAGGAAATCCATTTTCTTTTTGTTTTAAATTTTTGGGATGTTACAGATGAGTACTAGCGCTCGTCTCAGCTCGGCGTTGGTGACGCTGGTGAGGCGGCTGGAGGACGAGGTGGTGCCTGAACTGAGCCGACCGGCCGACCTCCTCGGGGAAGTCGCCAGCGGCATCGGTTACGGTCCCCTCGTGGCGAACAAGCCGGCGTGCACGGGACCGTGCCCCGGCGACGGTGGGTCCTACACCGGCCGGGGATGCAAAAGCAAATACCAATGCCACTGACGGCCGGAGGATGGATCGGACAAGCTACCGTACGTCCGTGCATGGAGCGTGTATGCCATCCGATCGAACGCGCACTGGTAGAAAAATGGCCTTTAGTCGCGGTTCGCAACTGCCATTAGTCGCGATTGCGCAACCGCGACCAATTAGGCGCGACTAAAGGCCCCCCCCCCTTTAGTCGCGGTTCCTTACGAACCGCGACTAAAGGCCCGTCCACGTGGGCGGCAGGCGAGCGCCAGGGCGGAGGACCTTTAGTCGCGGTTCTTCTGGCCAACCGCGACTAAAGGCCTCCGCAGGTTTAGGGTTTAGCCCCCCTCCCCCTAAATCTGGTTTCTTTTTAATTTGTATTGTTTTATTTCTTTTGGGTTTTAATTTTGAAGGAGTTTCACATATTCTACGGTACTACATACATGCATATGAATGTACAATTTCAAACAAATTTGAAATTAGAACCAAAAAGAATTCAAGAGGAATATACAATATATATTCAATATCGGATGACCATATACAATTTTGAACAAATTTCCATCCATAATTTAGGGCATATGAAGTTCTACGTCCTCTACATAGTGTTCTCCTCTAGGATCGATGACTTCCCTCGCGAACCATCCAGCTAGTTCCTCTTGAAGTGGTCGGAAGCGAGCTTCTGGACTAAGCGTCTTCCGGAGGTTATTCCTCTTGATGTTGTTCTCACACTGCTGGTCCCGCTCATTGGTGTATCTCCGGATCCTCTCACAAACATAGTATCCACATAGATTGGTCCCCGGTGGCTGAATATCCCCAGTCGTCCGCACTGCCCTTTTAAATTGTAGCTCTTTTTTGAATTCACCGACCTTTTCATCTACGAACCGTCTCCAAACCCTACGAGGCAAAGAAAATTAAATGAACAAGAGAGTTATTAATTAGTTACTTGATATTAGGAAATGATGAACGAAATAGGCCGATCGATATAGAGCGCACATGAATGAAAATAATTACTTTTGCATCATTTTTCTCATGTCGGCCCAAAGCGCCGGATCCATATTCAGAGAGTCGTGGACGAGAACTGTGGAGGTGTGAAATTGAATTACCATCAGAATCCAGTGGAACCTGCGGACACGATACATGCACAGTCATGCATAACTCATCGATTAGCCACATACCATGCATGGAGTAAACAAAAGAGAATGTGCTCAAGACAAACACTCACCCAAAATGGTAAGGAAATAGAATATCACTTTTGAGTTCCTGTTTTCTAAGAAACCGCGACAGGTCTTCCTCCACGTCGGCGGGGTGGTGTTCTAACACATATGAATTAACGATTTGTGGGTCAATGAACCCAACATCATGGATGTTCCTTATTCGCATTTCCCGCTTCTTCATTCTGCATAATAGCGTACACAACAAGATAGTTAGGACAATATATATATATATATAGTGCAGGCAATGAACGAGATGGGGTAGAAATTAATAAATCACTTACAGAACGTAGCAACTGATGATAGATTTGTCGAGCTCGCGCAGATTGAACAGTTGGAACAATTCACTCCGATGAATTTGTATATAGTAATGTTTGAAGTGATGCTCATATCTAACTTCCGCATAAATATAGTCTTTGGCGTTTTTAAGTTTTATGTAACCCTTGTACCAATTTAGCAGACCTTTCATTTGTCGAGGTAGATCCTCTTCCTGCGCAGGCTCGACGAGAGGGCCATTCTCCACATATGTAAATACTACGTCCTTCGTTGGCGCATCATCAAGGCCTAACAGTGCACGAAGAGTGATACCTAAGTTGGCCGCTTGTTCTGTGGCACTCGCTACAGTCAATCCCTGTGCTGCCGCAGCTGCTATGATTTCGGGGGCATCCGGACCGGCGGCTTGCACTATGAGCGGGGCGATCGATTGTTTACTTTGTTCCCCGAGCTGGGCAACTTCTTTCCCCCTTTCTAAATTTTTCTCGGCCTCCTCCAAGGCTTTATTCTCCTTGCTTCTCCGCCAACTCTTGGTTCCTCTTGAACGCGAGTGCTTGCCTACGAAGTTCACGTATAGTCGTCAGGCAGATTCTTCGCGGCTTGGGACGGTGTGTTCAAAAATGACTTAGCCCAGCTCTTTTCCTTCTCAGAAAATACTTGCTTGGGCTCGGGCTCTCTTTCTTCTTGCAGTCCGCCTTCCATTTCTCATATTCAGCAGCCGCGTGTGCGTCGACTTCCTCGGCACTACGTTCCCAAGGCCTTGTGGGGAGAGGCTTCAGTGATGGCTCTGGTATCTTTGTGGTTCTAGGTACATAAGGCTCCGGGTTAATAACCCAGGACTGCTTCTGCTTCTTCGCCGGAGGTGGATTGGGGCGGCGTCTGATCACCCGCCGGACGAGGACTGGGGGGCGGCGTCTGCCACCCGCCGGAGGTGAATTGGGGCGCGGCGTCGTGAAGTAGGTGTAGGTGAAGCACCACCACCACCACCGCCACCGCCACCACCACCACCGTAGGGGGTGGACTTGTTGGCGCCTCGCCTGGAAACTTGATAAACTTCTTTTGCCATAGAATGAACTGGCGCTTGACATCTCCAAGTCTTCTCCCCCTTCAGGTGTAGCAATGTCAATGTCCAGGTCCTCAAACCCTTGGACTATGTCCTCCACCGTGACACGAGCATAGCCATCTTGAATGGGGTTGTTGTGGTGGAGTGCTCCAGGTAAACATGGTAAAGCACTGCCGATGGCTACCTTCATGGACATGTTCCCGATAGGATAATACAGATGACATTCTTTCATCCCTTTATATCGTCCACGGGGTAGCGAGGAGGCTCCGGTGCAGTAATTTCGACCACCAGAGGCTCCGGTGCAGTAACTTCGATCGTCGGTGCACCAGCCGGTGGGGCCTCCGTGGATCCCACGCTGCTTCTTCTCTGCTGCTGGCTTCCGAGATCCATTGGATGATCTTCATGCTGCGCCCGAGCTGCATCTCTTTCGGCTACTAGTACACTCACGGTTTTCTTCATCACATCCATTTCCGATACCAAATGCGCCACAACATCTGCATCCCGATCCATCTTTCTCTTACGGCTTCTGTAACCGTACGGGTCATCGTTCGGGGGAACCCTATTTTCCACGGAATGTGCCCCATGCCTCGTACACGTCCTCCGTGTTCAGGATTCCCGAGGGCTTTTGTCAGCGCGTCGTTCTCTCTGTTGAACTTGATCTTCCCCTCTTGAGCATCCCTCATTGCCTCAATAAGCTTTTCGGTGGGTTTAATTATTTTGCCCCGGTAAACACACTCCCCTGTCTCCGGGTTCAGCGATCCCCCATGCCCGTACCACCAGCTTTTAGCCCTTGGGTCCCATCCCTCCGTACCTGGACGGATTCCTCGCGCCCTCAGCTCGTTCTCCATCTTCTCCCACCTAGGCTCCCAAAGGCGATACCCTCCTGGCCCCATAATATGATTGTACTCCTTCTTAGCCGCATTTTCCTTATTTTTTTCGATAGTTCAAGGAACTGCTCCGATTTCTTTTGCTTCACAAATTCTGGCCAATCATGTTTCAGTTTCTCATATTGTCCTTTGAAATCCGGAGTCTTGTTCTGGTTGACATAGTCACGGGCTAGATTTTGCTTGAATTTCCGGAATGCATTGGCCATCTTTCCAAGAGCGAACTGTTTGAGTAGCTTCCTCCTCTTCTTGTTTTCCTCAATCTTGTTACCCTCCTCATCGAATTTGTGGTATTCCGGAGGTAGGACGATGTTCCAGAAGCTTTTGCAAGCAATCTTTTTTTGTTCTCTTGTCGACAAAAGTGAAACCAAGACGTGCCTTCTTTGGCTCATTCCACTCCTGGACGGTGATCGAGACGTTGTCTCTAACAACGGCTCCGCATTGGTTGATAAACTTGGTGGCGTTCTTCTCGGGCTCCAGCGGCTTGCCGGTTGCACTGTCGACAACCTCGATGGTATATATTTCTCCTTGTTTCAGCGTCTTGGTTGCGCCACGCTTTGACGACGTACTCGATTGTTTCGATGATCCGGCCGAGGGCTAAAATAAGAAAGAGAGTCACGCGCGTTAGTACACACATATTTATTCAAATCAGTTAGTTTGTATCACCAGAGGCTCAATGTATATATATACCTCGGCGCCGGAGGTGGTTGCTACTTCCAATTGAAGATCGTCGTTTATCGACGTTTCTTCGGCATCATCTTGCCGACGGCGCCCTTCATCTTCACCGTCAAGGTTCAGATAAGAAGAGATATCATCTTCTTCTTGTCCGGTCGGCACATATAGAATATCGCCGTTTATGATGCCGAACATATGGTCTTCAGTCCGGATCATAGTTGTCCATAATCGGGTCAGCTCTATCGTCCGCCATATGTCAGTCCTGAAAACATGTAGTAAAAACAAATTAATTGTGTATATGCATTATCTATCACATCTCTTCTACATATAAAGAGAGAGACCGGTGGCGGTGACCGAGAGGGCGGTGGCGAAAGGGGGACGCAGTGACCGCGCGCGTGACCGAGAGAACGGTGGCGGTGACCGAGAGGGCGGTGCCGAGGACACATAACCCTCGCCACCCCCTCTCGATCCCAAAATAAAATAATTCTTGTTAATTAAGTTAAAAGATTTGTTAAGTTAAAATTTTGTTAAGTCTAAATTTTGTTAAGTAAAATTTTTGTTAAGTTAAATTTTTGTTATGTCAAAATTTTGTTAAGTCAAGATTTTGTTAATTAAGTATACAAAATTTTGTTAGTATACAAAATTTTAGTTACAAATTTTTGTTAAGTATACAAAATTTTAGTTACAAATTATCAAGTTTTACTTTTTTTTGTTAATTTACCGTTTTTGTTAAACTAATTAACTAGTTAAAATTAAAAAGAACAAAAAAACACAAAAAAAGAAAAATCCTGGCCCTCTCTCCTTTGGCCGCGCGGGCGCGGGCGGGCGCGCCGGCGCGAGCGCCGGCGGCGCGGCGTGCGGCGCACGGCGGCGCGTGCGGAGGCGGAGGCACGTGCACGGCGTCTGGCGGAGGCGTCTAGCGGCGGTGGGGAAGAACACGGCCGCGCCGGCGGCCGCGCGCGCGACAGTACACGGTAGGGGCGGGGCACGGCGACATACGGGAGATGGTGGCGCGACGAGAGGGCGGCGGCGACGGCGTACGTCTGCGGCGACGGCGAGAGTGCGGCGGTGACGGCGTCTGCGGCGACGGCGAGACGGAGGCGACGGCGAGACGGGGGCGACGATGTGTTCTGCAGAGACGGAGAAGACGATGTGGGAGGCGACGGTTCGGGCCAAATATTTATAGCCCCCCCCCCCCCCTTTAGTCGCGGTTGGGGAGGCGACCCGCGACTAAAGGGCACCCTTTGGCCAGACCAACCGCGACTAAAGGCTTTTTTTCGCGGTTTTTCGTCCACAGACCTTTAGTCGCGGTTGGCGAGGCCAACCGCGACTAAAGGTGCTTTTCAAATTACTTTTTGTTTTTCAAAATGTTAAAAATACAAAAAATTCAAAAAAATAAAACTAATTCATTTCAAAATCATAAAATACAAATAATATATCAAAAAATTCAGAAAAATAAAACTAATTCAATTCAAAATGTTAAAAATACAAATAATATATCAATAAATTAAAAAATAAAACTAATTCATTTCAAAATCATAAAATACAAATAATATATCAAAAAATTCAGAAAAACAAAACTAATTCAATTCAAAATGTTAAAATACAAATAATATATCAATAAATTCAGAAAAATAAAACTAATTCATTTCAAAATCATAAAATACAAATAATATATCAAAAAATTCAGAAAAACAAAACTAATTCAATTCAAAATGTTAAAAATACAAATAATATATCAATAAATTCAGAAAAATAAAACTAATTCATTTCAAAATCATAAAATACAAATAATATATCAAAAAATTCAGAAAAACAAAACTAATTCAATTCAAAATGTTAAAAATACAAATAATATATCAAAAAACTCAGAAAAATAAAACTAATTCTTCCCGCCAGTTCTTTCCCGCCTCTTTCTTCCCGCCTCTTTCTTCCCGCCAATTTCTTCCCGCCACTTTCTTCCCGCCTCTTTCTTCCCGCCACTTTCTTCCCGCCTCCTGTCTTCCCGCTCCCATTTTTCCCGCCATTTGTCACTACATATATGTAGCCCGGCTTGGCCAGCATTATAATCTCTACAATCTCTCATCAATCTCTCATGGCTTCCACCGCACCCACTCTAACCTACCAGCAGGTGGAGGAGCTTTGCGCCTCGAACCCTTGCCCACCGGGCTACCGCGTCCCCGCCGGCTGGAGCCTAAGCGCCGGCGGCGTGCGGTCCCTCCCGTCCCTCAGGTACTGCGCGCCGGCGGCATCACGAACCACTACTACCTCGACCTCACGCCGGAGCAGCGGATGAATCCCCGCTGGCATCCCGATAACCAGCATACTTGGGACGCCTTCTTCATCAATCGGTGTGAGGGCGCTCGCAGGTATGAGGAGGACGGTTCGCCTCCGGGAACTTCCACGAGGCCGGCCGTCGGCTATGGTGGTACGGCCGGACTCTGCAGAGCGTCATGGACTACATCACGGCCGGCGATCCCCCGCCTGCGCTACCCTCAGTTCGAGCCACGAGCGCCGCCCGATGACAGCACAGCGCAGCGACGACACGGCAACTTAGAAGGCGACGACTACCAGTACAACGGCGGGGCTATGAAGACTACGAGTATGCATATTATACGCCTAGGCAGGAGTATGACTAAATCACTCCAAATTTCATGTATCATCAGTGCTATCTCGAATCAATCGAATCATTCGAAAATGGACACGAAAACACATCACGGATAATATAATTCACGTGATCCATTCAACAAACAAAGGTACAATAAATTATTACACATCATTTCTTCCCTTGTGTCCCTGCTTGCTTACGATTGGGCGTATCCATGGAGCATCCTCATCATTTAGCTTAATGCTTGGGTCGGTGTTCACTTTGAAGGGCGGAATTTCACCAAACATATTATAATCTTCTGACATGTCTGTCTTGTCCTCCACTCCCACGATGTTTCTTTTCCCTGAAAGAACAATGTGGCGCTTTGGATCATCGCATGATGTACTGATCGTTTTCTTATCTTTCCGTTTCCTCGGTTTGCTACTCATGTCCTTCACATAGAAAACCTGAGCGACATCTTTCGCTAGGACGAATGGTTCGTCAAGGTAACCAAGATTGTTGAAATCCACCATTGTCATTCCGTATTGCTGGTCCACCTTTACCCCACCTCCTGTTAGCTTGAACCATTTGCACCGGAACAAAGGGACCTTGAAGGAGGGTCCATAGTCAAGTTCCCATATCTCCTCTATGTAACCATAATATGTGACCTTTTGCCCATTCTCGGTTGCTGCATCAAAGCGGACACCACTGTTTTGGTTGGTGCTCTTTTTATCTTGGGCGATCGTGTAAAATGTATTCCCATTTATCTCGTACCCTTGGAAAGTCGTTATAGTCGAAGATGGTGTCTTGGCCAACATGTACAGCTGATCTACAACCTTATTGTCATTCATTAAATGTTTTCTCAACCAACTGCCGAAAGTCTCCATGTGGGCCTTCCTAATCCAGGATTCAGGCTTCCCGGGTTGTCCGAGCGTAAAATATTCTTGTGTTTCTCAAAGTACGGAGCCACCAAGCTGGAATTGGTCAGAACTGTGTGGTGTGCTTCAGTCAGAGAATGGCCGTCCATACATATCGTTGATTTCCTTCCGATCGTGCCTTTTCCACTTAGTCTCCCCTCGTGCCGCGATCGAGGAAGACCAATCGGCTTAAGGTCAGGAACAAAGTCAACACAAAACTCAATTACCTCCTCATTTCCATAGCCCTTGGCGATGCTTCCTTCTGGCCTAGCACGGTTACGAACATATTTCTTTAATATTCCCATGAACCTCTCGAAGGGGAACATATTGTGTAGAAATACAGGACCGAGAATGGAAATCTCTTCGACTAGGTGAACCAGGAGGTGCGTCATAATGTTGAAGAAGGATGGCGGGAACACCAACTCGAAACTGACAAGGCATTGGACCACATCGTTCTGTAACCATGGTAGAACTTCTGGATTGATTACCTCTGAGAGATTGCATTGAGGAATGCACATAGCTTCACAATGGCTACTCGAACATTTTCCGGCAGGAGCCCCCTCAAAGCAACCGGAAGCAATTGCGTCATAATCACGTGGCAGTCGTGAGACTTCAGGTTTTGGAACTTTTTCTCCGCCATGTTTATTATTCCCTTTATATTGGACGAGAATCCAGACGGGACCTTCATACTGCTCAGGCATTCAAAAAAGATGACCTTCTCTTCTTTGGTCAGAGCGTAGCTGGCACGACCTTGAAACCATTCCGGATGCCGGTTATCAGGGTCTTTCAAACGTTGCTGGTCCTGCGTGCTTCCTTTGTATCATTTGTCTTCCCATACACGCCCAAGAAGCTTAGGAGGTTCACGCAAATATTCTTCGTAACGTGCATCACGTCGATTGCAGAGCGGACTTCTAGGACTTTCCAATATTCTAGCTCCCAGAATATAGATTTCTTCTTCCACATGGGTGCGTGCCCGTCAGCTCCCTTCGGAATTGATTGTCCGCCAGGACCCTTTCCAAAGATGACTTTCAAATCCTTGACCATATCAAATACCTCAGCACCAGTGCGTTCCGCAGGCTTCTTGCCGGTAATGCTTGCCTCTCTTTTTTACTGGATGATTTTTCGGAAGAAATCGACGATGCCCAAGGTACACGTTCTTCTTACAATTTGGCAAATGTACACTTTCAGTCTCATGTAAGCAGTGCGTGCATGCATTGTATCCCTTATTTGACAGTCCCGAAAGGTTACTAAGAGCAGGCCAATCGTTGATGGTTACGAAAAGCAACACTCGTAGGTCAAATTCCTCTTCTTTGTGCTCATCCCACACACGGACACCAGGTCTTCCCCACAGCTGTAAAAGTTCATCAACTAATGGCCTTAGGTACACATCGATGTCGTTGCCGGGTTGCTTCGGACCTTGGATGAGCACTGGCATCATAATGAACTTCCGCTTCATGCACAACCAAGGAGGAAGGTTGTAGATGCATAGAGTCACGGGCCAGGTGCTATGGCTGGAGCTCTGCTCGCCAAAAGGATTCATGCCATCTGTACTTAGACCAAATCTTATGTTCCTTGCAGCTGCAAAATCTTTAAACTCTCTGTCGATCTTTCTCCATTGCGTTCCATCTGCGGGGTGTCTCAACTCCCCGTCCGACTTACGGTCCTCTTTGTGCCATCGCAACAACTTGGCATGCTCTTTGTTCCTGAACAGACGTTTCAACCGTGGTATTATAGGAGCATACCACATCACCTTGGCGGGAACCTTCTTCCTGGTTTTCTGGCCCTCAACATCGTCACCAGGGTCATCGCCTCTGATCTTATAACGCAATGCAGTGCATACCGGGCATTCATTCAAATTCTCGTATTCACCGCGGTAGAGGATGCAGTCGATGCATGCATGTATCTTCAGAACCTCTAAACCTAGAGGGCAGACAACCTTCTTTGCTTCGTACGCGGCGGGCAACTCGTTATTCTTTGGAAACATATTCTTCAACATTGTCAGCAAGTTTTCAAATGCCGAGTCAGCTACACCTGCATGTGCCTTCCATTTCAGCAAATCCAGTGTGCAGCCCAGCTTTTTCAGACCATCATCGCATCCGGGGTACAGCGCCTTTCTGTGATCCTCTAACATGCGATCCAAATTCTCCCTCTCCTTTTCAGTTTCGCAGCGTCTCCGTGCATCAGCAATGGTCCGACCAAGATCATCAACGGGCTCATCACGTGCCTCTTCTTCACCTTCCCCTTCACCTTCCCCTTCACCTTCAGCATCCTCCATGAAAGTATCACCGAAATGAGCAAGATAGCTTTCATCGATGAAATCATCCCCTTCTTCATCTTCTTCCATTATAACCCCTCTTTCTCCATGCTTGGTCCAACAATTATAGCTTGGCATGAAACCGTGCCGAAGCAGGTGCATGTGAACATCTCTTGAGGAAGAGTAACCCTTCTGATTCTTACAGTTAACACATGGACAGATAACAAAACCCCCCTGCTTGTTCGCATTAGCCACTACGAGGAAATCTTTCAAACCCGTAGTGAACTCGCCGGAGAGTCGGTTACCGTACATCCATTGCCGATTCATCTGCATTATTATAATATAAAATATATAATTAACCATCATGCATTTGTTAAACTAACTAGCTACAAACAATAGAAATTAAACAATGAACTACACACATGCATATTTTATCAATGACACATATATATGAAAGGTTCAAGTTGCTAACCGCGATCGAGGAGGAAAAAATAAATGAGGAAGCTCAAGTGTGGCTCCGACACTTCATATCATGTTTGTTTCATGCTCTTGGGGCATTTCATCAAACACTTTGTGTGCATAAGAGGAGCCAAAAGCAAACCTACACCCCCTTGTGAAGTTTGTGAAGAGAAGTGGCACCAAATGGCTAAGTGCTGTGGGCTGAACGGTATATATAGGGGTGGGGCTTTAGTCGCGGTTGGCCTGGCCAACCGCGACTAAACCTCCCTTGGCCAGGCCAACCGCAACTAAAGCTCCTCCCGTCCACCAGCTGGCCACCGAGCGCCCTGGGCCCAGGCCTTTGGTCGCGGTTCGCCTCCCGAACCGCGACTAAAGACCCCATTAGTCGCGGTTCCTATACTTTCGCGACTAATGGGGCTTGCCGGAAGCCTCTTTTTCTACCAGTGGCGGTGGAACTGCAGGCTTGGGTGGAGGTAGCCTGAGACCCCAGACGTTCGACGGCAGGGTGAAAGCTTCCAACACTCTTTACTGGACTATAAACGTACCACTATAAGTATTTATCGGAGTTTTTGTTTTGCCGGGGAGGAGTACCCCAGAGGCGTTGTTTTGCCTGTTAATTTCCTCAAATCACCTAGGGCCTGATCTTTAAAAAAAACCTTAAATAAATAATGTTATGCTCCCATCTGCAGAGACAGAGGAGCTGGGTACCCGAGATCAACCTGAGCTAGGGGTCACAGGTAAACGGATTCGGAAGACACAACCAGGAAGTCATCCTGTTAGATTACTATTGCTTGCGCTCTAAGTTAGGGTTAGGGCTGCGGCCGTGTGCATCCCTTCTCCTCTTGTTCTATTTAAACCGATGTATTCTCTCATTGTATATCATCAAATTAAGTTCAATATCAAAACTTTACATGGTATCAGATTAGTTCGATTCTAGGGCATGGCTCCCACGCCCCCTACCCCGCCGCCGCCGCCCCCTCCGGGCTTCTTCGAGTGGCGCGACGCCATGGCCGTCGCCGCCGCCGCAAAACCATCCACCACCACCACCACCACCATCAACTTCGCCGATACAATCTCCGACGTCACCCCATTGATCCCCATCGTTTTAGATCTTCCCAAGCATAACTACTACCATTGGCGTCATCTTTTTGGGGTACACTTGGGCCGCTGCAATCTCATGGCGCACGTCGATCTCAGCGTCCCCCTTCTCCCTCGGATCCCCGCTGGGTCAAGGATGATCTTGCTGTGATACAGTGGATCTACCAGCGGGTGAGCACCGAGATTTTCAACTTGGTCTTCCGGTCTGCCACCAGCGCCGCCTTTCTCCGTCAGCTGTTTCAGGACAACATCGACGCCCGCGTAAACACGCTCAACATTGAGCTCCGTAACACCGTCCAGGGCGACTCTCCCGTGGGGATCTACTGTCAGCGCCTCCAGACAATCGCCGATGAACTGCGTGAACTTGGCGACCCCATAGAAGACAAGCAGCTCATCAAGATTCTGCTCGTCGGCCTCAGCGAGCGCTTCGACAAGCAGCAGTCCTTTATCCCCATGATGCGGCCTCCTCCTACCTTTGCTGAAGTTCGCTCCCTGCTCTCCTGGCCGGATCGCACCATCACCACCAAAGAGTCTCGGCCTCATGCCTTTGCAGCCGCCCCGCGGCCTCCAGTGCCTGCTCCAGCGCCTCCGCCCCCTGCACCTGTTCCTCCGCCCGGGTGGAGGCCTAGCCCTAACTATCGCGGCACCAAGCCCATGTACCGGCCGCCGACGCCTCGTCCTGCACCGCCAAACCAGCCTCAACCTGTCGCGCCTCCTTCAGCACCGGCTTCATCTGCAGCAACAACTTGGCGCCCGCCTCATGATCCGTGGACTGGCCTTGTTCAGGCTTGGTCCATGCCTTGGACCTCACCGTCTCCTGTTGGCGCCCCGCCTGCATACTCTGGCTCGTGGCAGCCCGGCCTGCACCCCCATACAGGCTCTCCTGGCCTCCTCGCCCCGCGGGTACCTGCACATGCTCATTATGCTGCTCCATCATCGGCCCTGTACGCTGCTCCACTGTCGGCTCTTTACACTACTCCATCACCAGCTCACTTTGCTGCCGCTCCTTATGGCTCTTCGATGCCGACTCCCTATGCTCCAGGAAGCTACTACTCGCCTTACAATATGTACCCACCAACTGCTGCACCGTCTCCTTCTGCGCCAGCACCTGCATCTTCCGCTGCACCGTCTCCTTCCGCTCCAAGCTGGGACAGTATTTGTGAAGCTAAAAATAGGCCATTTGATTGTTCGAAAGGCCTTCTTGTTGCGACTATACTGCCTGATCCGTGAGCTACTGCCGAGTCAGCCGTTTCCACACCGCCTGCCCCGTTCAAGTGGAAAATGATACTCCCTCCGATCCGATAAAAATGTCAGGTGGGCCATTTTATAAAAACAACCTTCTGTTTGTTTCTTTCCCACCCTGCACTCCATTGCATCCTATCCTCTGTTTTCCACCCGCACCGCATACTCACGAGTTGACCAGAGAAGAACGATGCGGTTACCGAAAGAAATTCCCAATCCCAATCCCGTCGCCTAGCCATGGATCCCGTCGGCTGCCGTCAATTTGGCGCCCGACGCCGTTGAACACGGGCGGGGGAGGCCTCCCCTGCGGAGGAGGATGGCTCGCCGGAGCCTGCAACGCCGAGTGCACGGCCGAAGGTAGCGGACGACCACGCGCTCGAGTGGATGCCATGGCGGCACATGGCCACCGTCGGCTCGAAGCGGCGTGAGGGTCGCCAGCCCTCCCGCGAGGGATTTGGAGGCGACTGCGCGGCCAGCGCTGCAACGACGTCGGGCCACCGCTCTACCCCGAGTCAGGCCTGGCCGAGGTCGTAGGCCGCCACCGCTGCAGGAGGGCCGTGGCCGCGGGCAGCGCCACCGGTGCCGGCAGCTCGAGGCGAGGGCGGGTTGCGCCTGTGTCGCCTTCCTTGCCGGAGAGGGGTTGTCGGAGCAAGGGTGGGCAGGGTCACGCCGCGCCCTGTGCTGAGCAACGAGCAGAGCATCCACCGCATTTTTTAGATTTTAGAAGGGTGTAATTGCAAAACGTGATTGTATTACCCGTCCGACACTTTTTTAGGATCGGAGGGAGTAGATTTGTTGGCTCCAGCAATGCGAACCTTGGTTCCAGCGATGCGATTTATTAGGCTGCTCATAGTGAGGAGTAACATAAGGTGGTGTCATGCATAAGTTACTAGTTCATGTTACTACCTTCATAGTGGAAAGTAACTTAGAGCAAGTACAATAAGTCCTAGTCAGCTGGCTATAAGGATTAAAATAGTATATTATTACTTAGTTGGAGGAGAGAGAGGAAGAGAGAGAAGGAGAGTGGGCTCTTATGCAAGAGCCAGCTCTAGCACGTGCTCCTAGGCACTTTGTGAGAGTGAAAGGTGGGTCATACATTGATAAAGTACTACATTTTTATAGCTCACTATTGTATATGTTGGCTCTAAATTGGCTATAGATGACATGACACTTGATTTATAGCCAGTTACTACTACACTATTGGAAATTGCTCTTAGATGGTATCATGCAAAGTCTCATTTATTAGTTTGTAGACTCATTTTATCTTGGGGTGTGTGATGTTATGGTAACATAGCTAGTTACCACCTCCCTCTCTTTGTTCATTTATTGCTATTCCATGTCACCAAAACACCTTGAAATATGTGATGTTACTACCTAAGTTACTCCCACTATGAGCAGTCTTATACATCGTGCGCAGTGGCTAGTCCCCTCCCTGTCCTTAATTAATCTCCTCCCAATCCCCTCTCCCCGTCCTTCCTCCACCAAAATCTCCCCAACCCGAGCAGTCCCTGAGTCCTTCGATCTCCTGCAGCTCCTCCTCCGCCATGTCCAACGCCCGCTCCAGCACCTCAGCTTTTCCCTCACCGCTGCCGAGTTTGTATTCACCGGGCCCAACTCGAAGCGTCTCCGACTCTGACTCCGCCTCGAGGTCCTCCATGGCATCACGCTAGAGCGGGACAACGTCATCCACGACCACCTCAGCGGCGCCTGCGGGCGGGCCAGGGCAGACTCGAACTAGTGGTGCGGCATCGTGCAGCTGTGGTAGCGCGTGTTCCCAAAAATATATCCATGGAGCAATGACATTGGAACCAAAGAGAAGAATGGAGAAAAAGACACAACACCTAGAGTATCTTTCCCAGCATCGGTCGACGACGTGGCGACCGACAAGGTCAGTGATGACCAACGCCTGCACCGAAGCCCACCGACTCGATCGACGCCCTCGGTCTTGGTACCTAGGCCGGTCGCCACCGAACCAATCGGTCATTGGATCGGTCGCATCAATGGGGACTAGCTTGCTCTCGATTACTACAATGTGGTTTGTGAAATGATGCGCCGTGATATCTTTCTACTAGTGTGCTACTGCACCACTACTAGCCAACTCGGGTTATCCCCGGGGCACCATCCAATAATCGGTAGACGTAGCGATGCGCGGGACAACAACGCTATGTGATGTATCCAGATGGTGCGCCGGTGATAAATCGTTACCGACATCCTAATAGGAAAAGGTCTAGCAATGATGCACTAGTGGTGCGTCATTTCTAGCCGGTGCCTCACTGCTAGCGCCCGATTGCTAACTACTACTAGTGACGCATGGTGCACCACTGGTAAAGACTATACTAGTAAGAGGTGCACCATTGGAATTTCGCGAGTTGTGCCACTGGTAGACAACGATGTGCCACACAACTAACAACTATAGTGGCGTACCATAGCCCATGTGTCACTGCTAACAATAGTGGGAAACGAAAAAATACACAGACAGGTCGTCCATCTAATAAAATTGCATTGCAAATTTACATAAAACACCCTAAAATGAAAAAAAAAACAATCAAGTAGAGGACTATCGCTCGAGCCCCACATCATTGAGTTGCCACTGCCTAGGCTCCTCATTCACCCCCGACGACACCACACGTGGTGGCGGCGGAAGCGGCTGGGCGTAATAGGAGACGACCTTGAGCGGTGATACGTCTCAAACGTATCTATAATTTCTTATGTTCCATGCTTGTTTTATGACAATACCTACATGTTTTGTTCATACTTTATATCGTTTTGATGCGTTCGGAACTAACCTATTAACGAGATGCCGAAGTGCGCCTGTTTTCTGTGTTTGGTTTCAGAAATCCTAGTAAAGAAATATTCTCGAATCGGACGAAATCAATGCCCAGCATCCTATTTTTCCACGAAGCTTCCAGAACACCCGAGAGCCGGCAGAGGGGGCCACAGGGCCACCACACGCCAGGGTGGCGCGGCCAGGGCCTGGGTCGCGCCCCCCTATTGTGTCACCGCCTCGTCAGCCGACTCCGCCTCTTCGCCTATTTAAAGGTCCCTGACCTAAATCTTCGAGACGGAAAAGCCACGGACGAGAAACCTTCCGAGCTGCCGCCATCGCGTAGCCAAGATCTGGGGACAGAGTCTCTGTTCCGGCACGCCGCCGGGACGGGAAGTGCCCCGGAAGGCTCATCGACACCACCGCCATCTTCATCACCGCTGCTGTCTCCCATGAGGAGGGAGTAGTTCTCCATCGAGGCTAAGGGCTGTACCGGTAGCTATGTGGTTAATCTCTCTCCTATGTACTTCAATACAATGATCTCATGAGCTGCCTTACATGATTGAGATTCATATGAGCTTTGTATCACTATTAGTCTATGTGCTACTCTTGTGATGTTATTAAAGTAGTCTATTCCTCCTTCACGGTGTAATGGTGACAGTGTGTGCATCGTGTAGTACTTGGCGTAGGTTATGATCATAATCTCTTGTAGGTTATGGAGTTAATTATTACTATAATAGTATTGATGTGATTTATTCCCCCTTCATAGTGTAAAGGTGACAGTGTGTATGCTATGTTAGTACTCGGTTTAGATTGCAAAGATCTATTATGCTCTAAAGGTTACTTAAACATGAATATCGAATGTTGTGGAGCTTGTTAACTCCGGCATTGAGGTGCTCTTGTAGCCCTACACAACGAATGGTGTTCATTATCAAACAAGAGTATATGTAGCACAAAGGAAGAGAACTTATTTATTTATGTGATCAATGTTGAGAGTGTCCACTAGTGAAAGTATGATCCCTAGGCCTTGTTTCCAATACTGCAATCACCGCTTGTTTTCGTTCTCGCATGTTTACTTCCTGCAATATTACTACCATCAACAGCACGCCAGCAAGCACTTTTGGCGCCGTTACTACTGCTCATATTCATCTATACCACCTGTGTTTTAATATCTCTTCGCGAACTAGTGCACCTATACATCTGACAAGTGTATTAGGTGTGTTGGGGACACAAGAGACTTCTTGTATCGTGATTGCAGGGTTGCTTGAGAGGGATATCTTTGACCTCTTCCTCCCTGAGTTCCATAAACCTTGGGTGATCCACTTAAGGGAAACTTGCTACTGTTCTACAAACCTCTGCTCTTGGAGGCCCAACACTGTCTACAAGAATAGAAGCACACGTAGACATCAGCAGGGCCAACAAGCCGCGAACGGAGGCATCCCAAAGAGGAACTGAAAGCTCGAGAGGCAGGGTCATGTGGCTCGCGCATGGGGTCGAGGAAGACTTCGATGGGCTACGACAGGGTCGGAACGCACGGGCAGGGATCGAGGCAGGGGCGCGTCGACCAGCGAGGATCTCATGGCGGTGGGACGAGTGGCTACCTGCGCTGGGTTCAGGGGTCATGGAAGAGGTCAGGCGAGCAGACGAACGAGGAAGCCAGAGGCGTCCGCATCCATGGAGAGGACGCGCGCGTCTCGCGCGGGGTCTGGACAGAGAAGGAACGTGCAGGCAGGAAGGTGGAGCCATGGGCAGCGGCCAGGCGGACACACGGCGGAGCCGGGCTGGGGGAAGAGAGGCGAGCGAGCACGCAGAGCAGGAGGCGCGGGGAGGGGGTGAGAGTGTGTTGTGCGCTACGAGTGGCGGCGCTGCAATTAGGGTTAGGCGCAGGGAGTGGGAAGTGTCCGGGTGGGCCAAGGTGGCTGCCGGCTGGGCCTGGCCGATTGGAAGGTGTGTCTCCCCTTTTTTTCCCTATGAAGATGTTTTCTTTTATTATTTTGTTGTTTAGTGTTTTGATGGTTACAAGTTGCGCACCGGTATTTAGTGCACCACTAGTAACGAGGGGTGTTCTATAACCATAGCTAGCAGACTTACCAGTGGCGCATCACCACTAGGTGCGCCATTGGTATGTTAGATAGCGGTGACACACATATTTGTGGTGCGCCACTGGTACGTCTGCCAGCTATGGTGAACTAGGTCCAAGAATAGCAGTGGTGCATCTCTATACCTAGTGTGCCACTGTTAATTTGCTACCAGTGTTGCACATCTTAATATAGTAGTGGCCCACCAGTAGCACTGTGCGCCACTGCTAGCAATATTGGGACAAGTTGTTTTTCCTAGTAGTGTGTGTTACCGTTGGCGCACCGGTGTTGCTACTAGCTCAAGAAGCAGGTCGGGTGTCAGTGTTCCTACGTGCTCCAGCGGCTGGGAGATGAAACAGGGTGGCCTTCGGACACCAACGAACTTAAGACTCTAAAGTCTCCAAAGTGGACCAATGACTTGATCTAGAGCCAAAGCTCTCCAACATAAGGTGACATCGCTTCTATCAACATGTGATTTCAGCACCCCATTAGATGCTATGCTACTCAATGCAAATACTCTATGTGTTATCAGGCATAATCTCTAAGAACTACATCCATGGAGCCAAGACAGTGAAACCGGAGAGAAGAATGGAGAAGAGGAGGAGAAGGAGGCACAAGACCTAGAGTATCATTCCTAGCATCGGTCGACCGACTTGGCCACTGACGCCCGATACTTTAAGGATCGGTCGCGCCTGGTCAAGAGGTCGGTCGCCACCGAACCAATCGGTCATTGGATAGCTCCCACCAATCAGGACTAGCTTGCGCGCAATTACTATAGCTCGGCTTGCGAAGTGTTGGGGCATGACATCTTTCTACTAGATGTCTCTGCAGCGTTCTATGTAGCCTTAACTCAAGGTCCATAAAAGGTGGAAATAATAAAACTAATTCTGCTAGATGTAGCGATGTCGAAGTAGGACACTACAAGAGATGGGGGATTTGTTGACGAAAACCCTGGTGACAAAAATGCATACCGTCATGGATGTGTCCTTATAGGTGACGAATTCATCTTTCGTCAAGCATTTAAGGTAATGCTTGACGGTATGATTTTTCGTCAACAAAAAATCGTCACCCATTACCCAAGCGGGAAGGGCTTCCATCGTGTCTGTTAATAGGTGACGAAATCAAAGATCGTGGTGACGAAATAATACTAAGTTACTTTATTAAATGTTATTAGTTTTATATATCATGCGTGACCCACTTGTCAGGAACATATTTAATTAAGTAAAAATTGTGGTTTGGAAGAATCGAACCAGGGCTTTGGCGTGACCGACGCGGAGTCTTACCGCTAAGGTAGATATGGAATTTTGATCTGGATCCGTAACTAGTCTATTCTACATATTTATTTCAATGGTGTGATCTAGATGTTACGACATAATAATTCCCTTATTAATATTTATGTCGGCCGAGGGTGCCTCGTTTAAGTCGCGCCGCTAGCAGACACGGCCTATATAGGTGATCTTGCTAACAGTCGAATCGACTAGGGTTCTCGTCGAGGTGAGAAGAATTCCGTGAAGGCTCCATTGTGGTGGCGGCGAGACGCATCATCGGTGAGTTCTCCTGATTGTTCGTTAGGTCTAGATTTTTTAATCAGTTGTCAAGATCTGTTCTGAAGAACGTTGGCATGTTCTTAACTGAATTGTAGGCAATGGATCGAAGTTGGATAACTGATGGCACCAAGAAGTTCACAACAAAGTACATGGCAGGTGTTAGGGATTTCATCAAGTTTGCGCGAGAACACTTGGACAATACAGATGAACCAATCTTGTGCCCTTGCAAGGACTGCCTAAATCTGATACGTCAGGATATAAAAACAGTCGAGGATCACTGCAATTGTTCAGGTATGTCCATGACGTATACAAGATGGACTAGACATGGGGAAGGTTTTAGTGATGACGAAGGGCGGGATAGAAACGATGATGGTGCGTATGATAGTGACAACGATGAAGAGGAAGACAATGGTGATTGTTATGTTGATGATTCGTCTAGTATGATCGATGAACTGCAGAAGTCTGGAAATAAAGGTCCTGACCTGCCAAATCTGTATGCTAATCTAATTGAGTCAGCGAAAAAAGAACTTTATGAGGGATGCACCTCTTTCACTAGGTTGTCGTTCATTATTAAGCTCCTTCATGTCAAATCATACAGCCGGATAACAAACAGAGGATTTGATCTCTTACTTCAGCTTTTACGTACAGCTTTGCCAGATGTGGACTTTCCCAAATCATATGCTGATGCTAAGAGTGTTCTTTCTGATGTTGGGCTTGGTTATGAGACAATTCATGCATGCAAGTTTGATTGTTCTTTATTTTGGGGAGATCACAAGGACGATACGAACTGCCATGTTTGTGGATTATCAAGATATAGAGACCCTACTGGAAAAAAGAAAATCCCTCACAAGGTGTTAAGGTACTTTCCTATAATTAAAAGGTTGCAGAGACTATTTGTTAAAAAGGAAATGTCGACACATACTAGATGGCACAAAGAGAAGAGGGTTGTTGAGCCCAATGTACTGAGGCACCCTGCTGATGGTGAGGCATGGAAGCACTTTGATGGCAGGTTTGATTGGTTTGCTAAAGATCCTCGTAACATAAGACTAGGTTTTGCCACAGACGGCTTCAGTCCCTTTGGAAGTATGAGTAATCCTTACAGTATGTGGCCTGTTTTTGTGATTCCTTACAACTTCCCACCATGGATGTGCATGGATCAATCGAATTACATGATGGCATTGCTAATCCCCGGAAAGTATTCCCCAGGGAAAGATTTTCATGTATTTATGCAGCCACTGATAAAAGATATGATGCAGCTATGGAGTGGTGTGGAGACATTTGATGCATGCACAGAGGAATATTTCCCATTGCATGCTGCGTTTCTTTGGTCTATTCATGATTATCCTGGATATGCCACTATGTCAGGCCGAAGCACAAGAGGATTTCATGCGTGTGTGCATTGCGATGAGAATCCTTGCGCTGAATCTTTGAAAAACAAAATTGGATATATTGGGCATCGGCGATTTCTTGATAAAAATCACCCATACAGGAAAAGCAGACTTTTCAATGGTAAAGCTGAGACTAGAGATCCACCAAGGAAGTACACACCCAAAGAGGTAGCTGGGAAGGTAGAAAGGGTTAAGGATTTTGAACATGGGAAAAATCCAATAAGTAGAAAGCGGAAGCGTGCAACTGTACCCGGTGAACCAACATGGCACCTGAAAGTCAGCTTACATCATCTACCGTACTGGCCAGAACTTAAGATAGCTCACAACTTAGATGTGATGCATATTGAGAAGAACATATGTGACAATATTGTTGGTACACTACTTGAACTTGAGGGCAGGAATAAGGACACTGTTAGTGCTAGAATTGATTTGAAGAAATTCAAAATCTGGAAGAAGTATTGGTTGAAGAAAATTGTGAAGGATGATGATGATGCAGCAGTAACTTATGCGAAGCCCCCTGCACCGTGGACGCTTTCGAAGGAACAGAAGAGACATTTGTGTAGGTATTTGGCAAACACTAGGTTCCCAGATGGTTATTGCGCAAACTGGGGAAGATGTGTGAATATTGATGGTTGTAAGGTTACCGGTATGAAGACGCATGATTGCCACATACTTCTGCAGCGAGTGTTGCCGGCTGGGCTCAAGGGAATTGCATCTAAGGAAATGTATGTGGCTATTGCAGAGCTAGGAAGATTTTTTAGGGAGCTGTGTGCCAAAACCCTGAAAGTTGATGTGCTGAATCGATTGAAGGTTGAAATTGTTGTGATCCTATGCAAACTTGAGAAGCTCTTTCCCCCAGCTTTTTTTGATGTAATGGTGCACTTAGCTATTCATCTTCCTGACGAGGCTCTTTTGAGGGGTCCTGTTCATTATGGTTGGATGTATCCAGTTGAGAGAAGATTAGGTTATCTAAAGTCTACGGTCCGTAACAAAGCAAGGCCAGAAGGTTCTATCGCAGAGGGCTACATTGTTGATGAGTGTTTGATTTTTTGCTCTAGATTTTTCAAGGATGGCACAGAAACAAGATTTAACAAAGATGATAGGAACCAAGACATACGGAGAAAACCTGATCCTGACGAGATGGAAGTATTTTCAGTTGGAGCTAAAGGTCTTGGGAAATCCATTTTGAAACATTTTGACAAGGAATTTGACAAAATGGTTTGGTATGTGCTGAACAACTGTGACGATGTAGAACGTTATATCAAGTAAGTAGTTAGCTTCACTTTAATAACTACTTCTCAATGTTGCAGACATAATTGTCCTGTATTTCATATGTGTTTTTTCTATGTTTCAGTGAATTCCGACAAGAATTGGGAGGTAGGGGTGTGCGTGACATCGAGGAGACGGTTCAGAGAGAGTTTGCAGGTTGGTTTGCAAACCATGTGAGACAGTTGGACAATGCATCAGAAGATTTGAAGTCTCTGGCTGCTGGGCCAGACCGGCGTGTAGTAGTATACGCTGGTTGCAACGTAAAGGGTGCGAGGTTTCGCACGCTTACTCGGGATAAAGACCTGAAGACTCAAAATTCGGGCGTAGCGACTAAGGGATCTTTTGGTGATGCAGATGAGACCGAGTACTATGGTGTTCTGCAAGAAGTTCTTGAACTGCAGTACGGGAGTAACAAGCACGGTGACAGGTCCGTGTACTTGTTTCGTTGCGACTGGTTCGACCTTGCGGGCAAGGGTTCCAAGATAAAAGATGATGGTTATTTTAAAAGCGTTAACACTTCTATCCTATGGTTCAAGAATTCACCATTCATATTGGCCAGTCAAGCTGAAACATGCTTCTATTTGGAGGATACAAAGTTTGGTGATCCGTGGAAAGTGGTGCAGAAGTTCAGCCATAGACACGTGTACGACGTTCCAGAATTAGAAGATGGTAACGATGATGCATTTGTACGGAATGAAGACGCATACCAGGAGGATGAAGGTTCAGTCGACCATACATTTCATGATGTTGTCGACCTAGACGAGGAAGCAGAGGTGGAAGCAGAGGAGGATGATCATCGTGCTGATGAAGTTGTACGTATTCATGATGCTCGTACAATTCGTGAACTAGAGAATGGGGAAGATAGTCCCAATGTTGACATGGATATGAGCGAAGATGAACTAGAGAATCAGGAAGATAGTCTCATATTGGAAGAGAACATACATGATGACGAGGGAAAAAATTCAGAAGAAGATAGTGATGTAGATTGATAGAAACATGTAATGCATACAACTATATGTTTTGTTCCAAACATTTGAAATGTTCTTATTTAGATGTTTACGATCTCGAACTTGTCATTGAATTATCCAGAAGGGTTTAAGAGCAAATTAATATAAGCAAAAATATGGACAGATATAAGAAAGCCAACATGTCGGTAACATAACTTTGACAATGGTTTTAATTAATCGACACTTGACACGATTACAACCAGCAGCACGATATGACTAACTATTGTTTTAACACAAGCAAAATCGACAATCGCATAAAGAGTCTTACAACTTAATTAAAACCTAAAGGGGCTGCATAGTTGGACACACGGGCACCATGAATCACTGACTAGCTACTCCAGATCGATTTCAGGCACATGGGTAGCAAACAAGTAAACCCCTGCATTTCCCAGGTAAAGCAAGAACAGCATCTTGTCACCCATCTGAAGGTGCTTTTCCTTGTCCATGAACTCCTTCCACCCACTGACGCAGAGACGACCATCGTGAAGAAATTGCGTAGGACGCACGCACCAAAGTACTGGGATGGCACACAATACTGATTGCACCATATTGTTCCATATCTTTAGGAACCAAACGGCTAGGGATTTTCTGTTCCAACAGTAGGGACATAGTTTAGTTAACACTTGTACGTAATGTAGGTCGCAAACTTAATGAAATGATATGATCTACTGCTTACCACGTGTTTGTTGTAATTTTCGCTGTTTGTCCAATTCAGAGTATGCAGCATTGGGACAACTAGTGCTCCTTGATCATAATCTCCAGCATTGTGGTACTCAACAAGGTAGTCCAAGTTGTCCACCTGAAGAATGACGGTATGCATCATCCTCCAATTTATCATTGTTCCATCAGTACTACTGAGCGAGTCAACAATGTCACGCTTCGTACGGGACAACTGGTAGTAAGCTGCATAATTAAAATAACTGACATAAGATGGAATAATTAATATGATCAATCATTCTGTCCAAAGGTGGATAATTACCTGGATGGATTAGTGGTTCAGTTCCAGTTATTACAAGAGTATCCTGACCAGATGACTTAATTCTGAAAATTAACTCCATGCCAACCTTAAAATTGTACACTCTAGCAAATTCGTTCCAAAATCTTCCGTTGATATAGGTTCTGCCAGCTCTGTTGGTAACATTAACAACAAATGCATGGCCATCTTTGGTTCTAAGTGCAGCTTCAAAAGTTGTCCTGTCGGAGGTCTGGACACCATACTTCTGAAGGAAATACGGTCTATAGTAGCAAGGGATGACCTAAATTCAGTAGAGTTAATACAAAAGTAAGTTAACTATTCTCAGATCTCATTAATATATAGGGGAGGTACATTGTTGCGCAAGTAATACATCGTATGTATCTAGGACTTCTATCAGCACATATCTGAACTTCTATCAGCACATATCTGAACTTCTATCAGCACATATCTGAACTTCTATCAGCACATATCTGAACTTCTATCGGTATAGGACTGAACTACCGATACCTCTATCTCTAACAGCTACAACTATCGTAAAACTCATATGAACGTAAAAGTTATCACAACTATCCTAAAACTCAACCATAAATAAGCGGTTAATACATATGGTGAACAACAATTATTACACACATCTGAATAATAGTACTAAACTAGCAATAACTACTAGGATCACGTGTTAAACTTTGATGTGGCGGTGAATTAATAAAACATCTGAATGAATTTTAAACTTATAAGTGCATGTACCGTCTTCTCCTCAAAACCCTCTTGTAGTGTTTGCACGAAAAAACCTAACGTGACTCCCCCTCCGCCGCACATCCCCTTCTTGTCAAAGCAAACTGGACACTGCAAAAAATATGAAGAAAGATTACAAATCGGAAACAACGATCGATCGCGAGACATACATTTTATTTACTTACTCCACTAGTAGGCGCCATCCTTGGTCTCGACGCGGAGCGAGAGTCTTACAAGTCTCGCCGGCGAGAGACGTGGCGAGCTGTGGCGGCGAGAGACGTGGCGAGATCTGGCGGCGGCTGAAGGAGGTCGTGATATGATGGCCAGTTATATCGTGGAGTAAATTTCGGTAGGTCAAGAGGAGGGCAAATGGGCGGTGCTGGGTTTTGACGTGACAACACGATCGAATGCGTAGGCCCCACTGGTCAGTTGGACTACACGTCAGAAGTCACGACCCGCGTCAATATTCTCGTCGTCTACGCGTCTCAATATTCGCACGGAGTAATTAATGGGGATGATTTTTATCCCCTTCCCCCTCCCCTACCGTCTCAATATTCGCACCGCTTCCTGGTTTCCCCACTTCTCGTCGTCTCCGCTCCCTCAGTCTATTCGTCTCCCGCCGCCGCGTCGCCATGGACATGGATGAGCAGGAACTGTACTACTGGTCCAGCACGCGCGCAGTCCACATCCACGACGGCGGGGAACTGGAGGTGGTCTACACCAACGACCCCTGCAAAGTGCGCCGCGTCCTCGACATGTACACGGAGTGGCTCAAGGAGGACGAGCACAAGTTCGTGGGCCTCGACTTCGAGTACACCAACCATCGAGCCGAGGACGAGAAGAAGATCGCCGTGGTTCAACTCTGCATGCGTCGACATGTGCTGGTGTTCCACTACGCAGCGTAAGTCCCCTTTTTGAATCTTTCGATTGGGGTTTTTTAGTTTCCGCCGTTGTGTCTCTCTTCGACTCTCGTTAGACATTGTTCCCGAAAATCAGTACATTCCCGATCTAAATCTGCTAGACATTGTTCCCGAATATCAGTACATTCCCGATCTAAATCTGCTAGACATTGTTCCCGATTTATTAATTTGTTTCATCTTCGTCTCCTCTGTAGGTTCTTTGCATATTTGCTACTTAGTTTACTTGATTCGTCATATGATTGACTAGTTCATATGCTCGATCTGTGACTCCTTTTTAGTTTACTTGATTCCTCATTTGATTGAGTAGTTCATATGCTCGATCTGTGACTTCCTTTTTTACTTTACTTGATCCCTAATTTGTTTCCTAGTTCATATGCTCGATCTGTGACTAGTACATTACTTTGTTTACTGCAGTGCTGCCCCGTGGGACGCTCCGGCTATCTGCGATTTCTTTGGAGAAGGAATCACGTTTGCGAGTGTTGACATCCGTGGTGACACGAGAGTTCTGTGGAGGTCATGGCACATGCAGATTCCTCGTGAGTACTACGTCGATCTCCAGGACGAGTACTTCAAGTACACTGGTCATCCGAGGGCTGGCATGGCTACCATGGCAGCCAGACTCATTGATTCATCGTACGGTGATATGAA
Organism: Lolium multiflorum; assembly: GCA_030979885.1. Classification (NCBI taxonomy): domain Eukaryota; kingdom Viridiplantae; phylum Streptophyta; class Magnoliopsida; order Poales; family Poaceae; genus Lolium; species Lolium multiflorum. Next base: position 44,647,759 of record CM061751.1, on the reverse strand, counting down.
GAAGAAGTTCCACCACCATCGGCACAGACTGTGGGGGGACTTCCCACTTCCAAAGATGAACATCGACTATGCAGCCATTGATGCTTGGGTCTCTTACGAGCTCTACCGCAAGATCGTGGTCGACAGAGTCCTTGATGCTGCATGACCCCCTGATCTTTTGGTTTGGTCTCCCTCCTGCGTGAGGTGCTTTTGGCTAGTAGTCAGTTCTTTTGAAACTGTAGATGCATGGTCTGCAACCCAGCACTGGTTTCTACTATATAGAAGTAAATATTTTGCCATGATATGTCAACAATTGTCCTGTGAGGTTTCAATTTTGCTGATTACCAACACAGATTGTATTTATGAAAACAAAACTTGAAACTAACAACAGCAACTACAAGTCGAAAAAAGGAGACATAAAAGTAGTAAACTTGTGGGACAAAGGGATATGTAATCTACACAACTCTTCACGCAAAAAAGATAAACCATCAACGATTTGTTGTACCCATTTGTTCCATTTCCGTCAAGATAGTCTGCATTACTTTTTTGTTGAGATATATACCCCCACAATGGTCATCTCCTCCTTAATTTATTGTGTAAACCCCCACAATGGTCATCTCCTCTTTAATTTATTGTGTAAACCCCCAGCAACGTTCACCTCCTCCTTATTTTATTGTGTAAACACCTACAACGGTCATCTCTCCCTTATAAACACCCACACGGCCATCCCTTCTGTCAATAGGTTCTGACTCTCTCTTCTTTGTTCACATACACTTGATCCATTGCCATGGCTTCCACGTCTCGGACGCGGACCGGAAGGGGAAGGGGAAGGGGAAGGGGAAGTGGATCATCATCATTGCCACCACCACCGTCAACACTGCCATTGATCATAGAGGAGTTCTTCATCGTCGTCTATGAAGACCCTTTGGTCAAGAAGGTATGTACGCGTTCCCACATATATGATGCATGTGATTAATTATGGGCATGTTCTAAAAAACCTTTAATTTCAAACGATCGGCGCTCGATCTCTTTGCAGGAACTACCAAAAAAATTGCGGACTATCTTGACGGCCAGGAGCCAGCTAAGGTGTATCTGCGAGCAGCTGACTGCGGTCCTCGTCTCTGGACCGTGGAGGTCCTATTTGACGGACAAGGCCGATGTACCTCGACAAGGGCTGGGAGAAATTCGCCATCGCGCACGGTGTGGATTTCGGCTGGTTCTTACACTTCAAATATGAAGGCGATGATGTGCTCACAGTGAAGGTGTTCGACGGAACAATGTGCAGGAGGTACTACTACTCAGACGACGAAGATACTGACGATGAAAGCGACGACGACGTGAAGCCATGCATCCATCCCCTTTAGATAAGGGGATTATGACCAAGAATATATATGTAGCTTCATATGCATCGATTTAGAGATCTAGCTATTTTCTATATATTATGCATGTAAAAAATAATATCACATTTCCACTATTATTCGAGCACCACATCCTCCAAATTGTCCTGTGAGGTTTCAATTTTGCTGATTACCAACACAGATTGTATTTATGAAAACAAAACTTGAAACTAACAACAGCAACTACAAGTCGAAAAAAGGAGACATAAAAGTAGTAAACTTGTGGGACAAAGGGATATGTAATCTACACAACTCTGCTGTAGCCAAACATTGGTAGTCGAAATTAACTCGAAACTTGCTTAGCTACAGAATAAAACATCTACACAAATGCAGCGTGCATCAACATGAAAAAAGAGATAAGATGTGCAGCAGTAATGCTTCTGCAACAGCAAACAACATATAAACATGACATAGTCTTAAACAACTGGGTATGATTGCCCAGGTTCCAAATAACAAAAGTAGAACATAGTCTTTGAAACATGACATAGTTTAACCATGAACCTCCAGGGGAACAACTAAACAGAAACTAAATTTAGTGGACAACATGAGGGCCAACAGCTGGACCGACGAGCGGGATGAGGCCAGTCTTGACGTAGTCCCTGAGGAACTTGCCAAAGGCAGCGTGCTTCGCCTTGCTAGCAGCCTTGTGCTTGTGCGCGCTACCTTTTCCAACTCCCGTCGCGTGCTGGATCAGACTCTCAATATCCTTCGGGAAAACCCTGCCGCAGAATGGGCAATTAGGCTTACCGTCCCGGCGGAAAGGGATCTGGCCAGTCTTCAGCTTCTTCAGAACGAAGCGGCTCTTCCGGTCCCGGTCCTCCTTGTCGCTGCCAATGTCCTCAGAGTCTTCCTGCGAATTTGAAAGTAAAGAAGAAGTGAGAGAAGGAAATTAACTGAAATACAATTCAAGCATTAAATATTTTTTTATGAACATTACTAAGAAGTAATCATCATGTAGAATCAACATTTATGATCCAGATCCAACCATAGATAATTAGTTCACTAATATAAATATGCACCAATTTAAACTGTTGTCACAAATTGTTCATGGGTAGTCCAATCATTATTTCAGTAATATAACTAAGCACCAATTTAAGAGAAAATGGTGATTATAAATATCATGGATCAGGGATCAATCATTTGTTCCCTGAAGATGTACTGATTCATAAAACAATATGGATTCATGACGTCAATAAGCAGGAATTCAAGAAAAATGGTGGTCATAAATTACATGCATCTGATCATTCATTTGTTCCCTAAATAAAAATGATGTACACACTATGGTTTCATCGTATAAATAAGCACCAGTTTAAGACAAATGGTGATTATAAAATCCATGGATCAGATCAATTAATAGTACCTATAATATAATTCTTGTAATCATAATCACTCTGGTATGATTCATATTCGGATGAATTTAAGTTTGAAATGCAGTGAGCATTACACTAAGCAGGTATGATTCATCACACACAAGGAATCATGACCTAATTAAGATAACTGTCATCTACTAATTTGAAACATGCATGAATATTCATGGTACCATAAATCATTTGGTTGATACTTTGGTACAGTTGAATCAAGATGTGCATCAAATATTACAAATCTAGTAACTACAAACCATAAATCGGATGAGTAAGAACCCCAGAATCATCAATTTGTACAACAAGTAGCAGACAGGGCAAATCAATCTACCGTACGAGCAAACCCTATGGTGAACAGTAAGATCAAGAAAAACAGGGGATCGATCGGAATAGTAGAGTACCTCGCTGCAGTTGTCCGAGGCCTCCTCTTCGAACTCGTCGCACTCTCTGGGGCCATATAGCTCGCGGTACTGCCTGGAGTCGCGGTAGAACGGGTCATTCGGATCGAAGCCCTGGTCATCTGCTTGTGCCGCGGGAGCGAGGACGTCTCCGTTGGCCTCATCAGCGACGGCGACCACGGCCGGTTGGGCGGAGCCCTCCACGGTCACGGCGCGGCGAAGAGCGGCTCTGCTAGTTCCGGAAGAAGATCCCGCCTCCGCGGCGTCGACTACTACCGGAGCATCGCCGTCGCCTCTGTCGACGTTGACGACCGCACTCGCCTCCGGCTCGTCTCCGCGAACACGCTTCATCTTCGGGATCTTCGGTGGAAGGGGAGGTCGGTGGTGCGCTGGTGGAGGTGCAAGCAGGGTTTTTTGCCAGATTGGGGAATAGAAGTTGCGGGTGGGAGAGACGATGGGGCCGATGGATATACAGTAGATGCTGCCGTTTGGGTTCCTCTGTGTGACGCGTGCGTGTGAAAACGTGGATTCCTGCATGTAGTCCACTTTCCCATTACTTTGACATGGGTCCCACGCATGACGGATGGGCAGGCACAGAATTTTCAAGATGGGTATTAAAAACTATAAAATATTTTAAATACGAATTAGTGATCACACATAGAAAGAAATAAATAAAAATGAATCGAGTATGTAAATTCTTTCAAATTTCTAAGAATTTCATACCATGATTAGGGCTGGAATTTTGAGTGTTTGGTCAAACCTAGGTTGACCCCATTGTACTAAGAGGTTGTCAAACCTTTTCAAAGTGAAACTTCTGTTCTAGGGTAATGTGGTGATGCCAAATCAGACCAACACGTGCTCCCAATTTTCCCAATACCCTAAGATGTACATGCTTGACAAGTGATGCCTCTTCTTGAGTTTAGGGGATGAATTTTTGAAAATTTTCAAACCAAACTGCCAAGATAGCATGCTATCATTACCCACATGTTGATGCACCCTTGTGCCAAATTTCAGTCCATTTCAAGTTAGGTACCTCAAAAAATGGTGTCCCCATGGTGTAGATGTGTCGAAAGAGGGGTTTTCGGACGAAAAGAGGGGGAATGGGCAAAAACTCACCAAACCACCATGGATTGGGGCAAGATTTGGCACCCTTGTGCACATTGTGATATGACACCTTGGTTGCTATGGGTTTTGATTTTTTGGAGTTGGTGGCATGGTGTCCCCATGGTGTAGATGTGTCGAAAGAGGGGTTTTCGGACGAAAAGAGGGGGAATGGCCAAAAACTGACCAAACCACCATGGATTGGGGCAAGATTTGGCACCCTTGTGCACATTGTGATATGAAACCTTGGTTGCTATGGGTTTTGATTTTTTGGAGTTGGTGGCATGGTGTCCCCATGGTGTAGATGTGTCGAAAAAGGGGTTTTCGGACGAAAAGAGGGGGAATGGCCAAAAACTGACCAAACCACCATGGATTGGGGCAAGATTTGGCACCCTTGTGCACATTGTGATATGACACCTTGGTTTCTATGGGTTTTGATTTTTTGGAGTTGGTGGCATGGTGTCCCCATGGTGTAGATGTGTCGAAAAGGGGTTTTCGGACGAAAAGAGGGGGAATGGCCAAAAACTGACCAAACCACCATGGATTGGGGCAAGATTTGGCACCCTTGTGCACATTGTGATATGAAACCTTGGTTGCTATGGGTTTTGATTTTTTGGAGTTGGTGGCATGGTGTCCCCATGGTGGAGATGTGTCGAAAGAGGGGTTTTCGGACGAAAAGAGGGGGAATGGCCAAAAACTGACCAAACCACCATGGATTGGGGCAAGATTTGGCACCCTTGTGCACATTGTGATATGACACCTTGGTTGATATGGGTTTTGATTTTTTGGAGTTGGTGGCATGGTGTCCCCATGGTGTAGATGTGTCGAAAGAGGGGTTTTCGGACGAAAAGAGGGGGAATGGCCAAAAACTGACCAAACCACCATGGATTGGGGCAAGATTTGGCACCCTTGTGCACATTGTGATATTACACCTTGGTTGCTATGGGTTTTGATTTTTGGAGTTGGTGGCATGGTGTCCCCATGGTGTAGATGTGTCGAAAGAGGGGTTTTCGGACGAAAAGAGGGGGAATGGCCAAAAACTGACCAAACCACCATGGATTGGGGCAAGATTTGGCACCCTTGTGCACATTGTGATATGAAACCTTGGTTGATATGGGTTTTGATTTTTTGGAGTTGGTGGCATGGTGTCCCCATGCTGTAGATGTGTCGAAAGAGGGGTTTTCGGACGAAAAGAGGGGGAATGGCCAAAAACTGACCAAACCACCATGGATTGGGGCAAGATTTGGCACCCTTGTGCACATTGTGATATGACACCTTGGTTGCTATGGGTTTTGATTTTTTGGAGTTGGTGGCATGGTGTCCCCATGGTGTAGATGTGTCGAAAGAGGGTTTTCGGAGGAAAAGAGGGGGAATGGCCAAAAACTGACCAAACCACCATGGATTGGGGCAAGATTTGGCACCCTTGTGCACATTGTGATATGACACCTTGGTTGCTATGGGTTTTGATTTTTGGAGTTGGTGGCATGGTGTCCCCATGGTGAAGATGTGTCGAAAGAGGGGTTTTCGGACGAAAAGAGGGGGAATGGCCAAAAACTGACCAAAACACCATGGATTGGGGCAAGATTTGGCACCCTTGTGCACATTTTGATATGACACCTTGGTTGCTATGGGTTTTGATTTTTTGGAGTTGGTGGCATGGTGTCCCCATGGTGTAGATGTGTCGAAAAGGGGTTTTCGGACGAAAAGAGGGGGAATGGCCAAAAACTGACCAAACCACCATGGATTGGGGCAAGATTTGGCACCCTTGTGCACATTGTGATATGAAACCTTGGTTGCTATGGGTTTTGATTTTTTGGAGTTGGTGGCATGGTGTCCCCATGGTGTAGATGTGTCGAAAGAGGGGTTCGGACGAAAAGAGGGGGAATGGCCAAAAACTGACCAAACCACCATGGATTGGGGCAAGATTTGGCACCCTTGTGCACATTGTGATATGAAACCTTGGTTGCTATGGGTTTTGATTTTTTGGAGTTGGTGGCATGGTGTCCCCATGGTGGAGATGTGTCGAAAAAGGGGTTTTCGGACGAAAAGAGGGGGGAATGGCCAAAAACTGACCAAACCACCATGGATTGGGGCATGATTTGGCACCCTTGTGCACATTGTGATATGACACCTTGGTTGCTATGGGTTTTGATTTTTTGGAGTTGGTGGCATGGTGTCCCCATGGTGGAGATGTGTCGAAAAAGGGGTTTTCGGACGAAAAGAGGGGGGAATGGCCCATTCATGTTCCATTCATGTGTCGAAAGAGGGGTTTTCGAACGAAAGGAGGGTGCCAAATTTAGATTTTTTTCATGCGTCCCATTCATGTTCTGGTATTTTTTAATTAAAATATACATGTACAGTTCCATTTTCAGAGTAATATTTTTTCTTCCACGGCAAAACCTTGTTCCCTCCAAATTTTAGTACGACGGCTGCCAAAACGCACAAATTTTTTGTTCCCTCCACTCCTCCCGCGCACCCCACCTATCAAATATTTCGCCCTCCCTTATATACGTCGTGCCTCTCCCCCATGATTTACGAGCATCTTAACTCCCCACCCCCCGACCTCATCCTCTCGTGCTCACCCCGATCCGGTGTCTTCGCCGGACGTTCTTCCATCTCGCATCTATCTCCCCGGCCGGTGGTCGCCATGGCCGGCAGTCGTCGAAACGTCGGGGGGAAGGAAAATCGCGCACACACGCCGAAGAAGGCGCCCAGCTCGAAGAAACGCCAAGGTAAATCTGTCGGTGATCGGCTTGTTGTTGTGTTTTTCGGATGGTTAGATCGAGAGATCGGTTTTACATGTCTACCACGCCCGTTTGACCTATATCTAGATCTTGCATATTTGATAGATCCAATCCCGACATCATACGTATAGGGTTTATCGTTTTTATTCCAGAGACAATCATGCCGTGCTATACAATCTTTGCCATCCCGCTGCTGTACAATCTTTTGCATAGACAATTGTTTGCCGAAACACTTAACTGAACTAATTCCAGCCGTTGCCGAAAACAGCCTGACGAGCTATGATACGTCCCCGACGTATCCATAATTTCTGTCGTTCCATGCTTGTTTATGACAATACTTACATGTTTTGCTTGCACTTTATGATGATTTCATGCATTTTCCGGAACTAACCTATTAACAAGATGCCACAGTGCCAGTTCCTGTTTTCTGCTTTTGGTTCCGAAAGGCTGTTCGGGCAATATTCTCGAATTGGACGAAATCAATGCCAAACCTCCTATTTTTCCCGGAAGGCTCCAGAACACCGAAGAAGAGTCGGAGAGGGGCCAGAGGGCCACCACACCATAAGGCGGCGCGGCCTGGCCTGGGCCCACGCCAGCCTATGGTGAGGCGCCCCCAGGTGCCCTCTTGCGCCGCCTCTTCGCCTATAAAACCCCTTTCGACCTAAAAACGCGAGAGCACTTGACGAAACTCCAGAAACACTCCAGGGGCGCCGCCACCATCGCGAAACTCCAATTCGGGGACAGAAGTCTCTGTTCCGGCACCCTGCCGGACGGGGAAGTGCCCCGGAAGCCATCTCCATCAACGCCACCGCCTCCATCATGCTCCGTGAGTAGTTCCCCCATGGACTACGGGTTCTAGCTGTAGCTAGTTGGTATTCTCTCCCCCATGTACTTGAATACAATGATCTCATGAGCTGCCTTACATGATTGAGATTCATCTGATGTAATCGGTGTTGTGTTTGTCGGGATCCGATGGATTGTTACATTATGATTGTCTATCTACAAAGTTTATGAAGTTATTGTTGCTGCAATCTTGTTATGCTTAATGCTTGTCACTAGGGCCCGAGTGGCATGATCTTAGATTTGAGCTCTATACTTATTGCTTAGATTGTATCTACAAGTTGTATGCACATGTCACTGTCCGGAACCAATGGCCCGAAGTGACAGAAATCGGGACAACCGGAGGATGGTAGTAATGTGAGGATCACATGTTTTCACGGAGTGTTAATGCTTTGCTCCGGTGCTCTATTAAAAGGAGTACCTTAATATCCAGTAGATTCCCTTGAGGCCCGGCTGCCACCGGCTGGTAGGACAAAAGATGTTGTGCAAGTTTCTCATTGCGAGCACGTACGACTATAATTGGAAAACATGCCTACATAATTAATGATCTTGATGTTCTGTCTTAATGCTATTTCAATCCTATCAATTGCCCGACTGTAATTTGTTCACCCAACACTTGTTATTGGAGAGTTGCCACTAGTGTAGATAGCTGGGAACCCCGGTCCATCTTTCATCATCATATACTTGTTCTACATGTCATTGGAAGTAGTATCAACTATTTTCTGGTGCCATTGCTCTCATATTGCTATTACTGCTGCTGTGTTACTGTTACTACTGCTCTCATATCACTGCTACTTTCACATCACCCTGTTGCTAGTGCTTTTTTGTGCAGCTGAATTGACAACTCAGTTGTTAAGGCTTATAAGTATTCTTTACCTCCCTTGTGTCGAATCAATAAATTGGGTTTTACTTCCCTCGAAGACTGTTGCGATCCCCTATACTTGTGGGTTATCAAGACTATTTTCTGGCGCCGTTGCCGGGGAGGCATAGCTCTACTCATAAGTTCACCTGGGGAGTACACTCTACCTCTCTCTCTGTTTTTATTTTGTTTTATTTTGTTTTGCTTAGTTTACTTTTGTCTAGTTTATTTTTGCTTAGTTTATTTTTGTCTTGTTTTATTTGTCTCATATACCCAAAAATCCATAAAAATTTGAAAAACCAAAAAATTAAAAACTACTGTTATGGGAGAACCAACAACCTACTTGGAGCTTATGGAATGTTATAATTGTTATAGAGAATCAAGAACTGGTAAAATAATGAGTGCTATGATAGAAAAATTGAATACAATTGCTAAAATCTTGCTTAAACGCCATGATATAAACTGTTGCTCTCAACAGGACACTAAACATCTTAAATTTCAATGTGGCTTTAGTGAGGAATTTTTTATTAAGAGCTATAATCGGAATTGCTATATTCATTATGGGTTCGAAGAGGTAGAACAATTTGTCTTATTTATGGGAGCCTCCGAGATAGAATCCTTCATGGTTGAGAATTATGAAACTTGTGTTGTTTGTAAGGACCTTAAAGATTATGTCTCTACTATCCTTAATTCTTGCATAGAATGCTACAGTAGGAATCCTTATATCCTTGATTATAAAGAGAGACACATTAATGCACAAGAATGCACTCACAATTTGCAGGAACCGGTGGAAGAAGAAATTGATGAACCTGAAAGCTCATTGGATGAAAAAGAGGAGGAAATTGATGAACCTGAAAGCTCATTGGATGAAAAAGAAGAGGAGAGCGACGAACAAAAGGAGGAAGAATGGATTAGCTACCCATGTCAACCTTCTAATGAGAGTAACTCTTTATCTCTTACACTATTTGATTGTCCTCCATGCTTACCGGAAGAGGTTGAATGTTATGTTCCTGTGGATTCTCTTGAAATAGTACCTATGAGTAATACTTGTGAGAATGATTATGCTACTGTTATCTATGATAATCCATGCTACTTTGATAAATCTTATGATAATGCTTTGTTTGTGCCTGATGTCGAAATGCATGGTACTAAAGAATTTTGTTTGGCAAATGTCTATGATAAAGCTCTTGATGATGGTCCTATGTTACTTGATAATATTAATTGTACTACTAATGAAAATGGGATTGGAGAGTTCTTGACTTATTCTATGAGTCCCATATCTATTGAGATTGATCAACTACCTTGTTATATTATTAATAAAAGTAAGTTTGAAAGTTTTAATTCCACAATTCTTGAACTTGATAAAAATTATGTGTTTGGAAATCATGAAAAGTATGCTGCATGTGATAGTTATATTGTTGAGTTTGTTCATGAAGCTACTGAAAATTATTATGAGAGAGGAAAATATGGTTGTAGAAATTTTCATGGTACTAATACACCTCTCTATATGCTGAAATTGCTGAAGTTATACTTGTTCTATCTTCTTATGCTTGTCACTTTGTTCTTCATGAATTTATTTGTGTACAAGATTCCTATGCATAGGAAGCATGTGAGACTTAAATGTGTTTTGAATTTGCTTTTTGATGCTCTCTTTTGCTTCAAATACTATTTCTTGGGAGTGCATCATTAAAACTGCTGAGCCTATCTTAATGGCTATAAAGAAAGAACTTCTTGGGAGATAACCCATGTGTTATTTTGCTACAGTACTTTGTTTTATATTTGTGTCTTGGAAGTTGTTTACTACTGTAGCAACCTCTCCTTATCTTAGTTTTGTGTTTTGTTGTGCCAAGTAAAGTCGTTGATAGCAAGGTTGATACTAGATTTGGATTACTGCGCAGAAACAGATTTCTTTGCTGTCACAAATCTGGGTCTAATTCTCTGTAGGTAACTCAGAAAATTATGCCAATTTACGTGAGTGATCCACAGATATGTACGCAACTTTCATTCAATTTGGGCATTTTCATCTGAGCAAGTCTGGTGCCCTTTTAAAATTCGTCTTTACGGACTGTTCTGTTTTGACAGATTCTGCCTTTTATTTCGCATTGCTTCTTTCGCTGTGTTGGGTGGATTTCTTTGTTCCATTACCTTCCAGTAGCTTTGAGCAATGTCCAGAAGTGTTAAGAATGATTGTGTCACCTCTGAACATGTGAATTTTTGATTATGCACTAACCCTCTAATGAGTTTGTTTCGAGTTTGGTGTGAAGGAAGTTTTCAAGGGTCAAGAGAGGAGGATGATATATGATCAAGAAGAGTGAAAAGTCTAAGCTTGGGGATGCCCCCGTGGTTCATCCCTGCATATTTCAAGAAGACTCAAGCGTCTAAGCTTGGGGATGCCCAAGGCATCCCCTTCTTCATCAACTTATCAGGTTCTTCTATTGAAACTATATTTTTATTCGGTCACATCTTATGTGCTTTACTTGGAGCGTCTGTGTGCTTTTATTTTTGTTTTTGTTTGAATAAGATCGGATCCTAGCAATCCTTGTTTGGGAGAGAGACACGCTCCGCTTTTTCATATGAACACTTGTTCTTCGTTTTACTTTTAATGTTCAATGATAAAAGTTGGAAGCTACATCACTTATGGTTATTTGGTTGGAAACAGAAAATGCTTCATAATGTCTTGAATAATTTGACACTTGGCAATTGTTTTGAGCTCTCAAGTAGATCATGATTAAGTTTTTTCATGTAGTTTAAACCTATTAGTGGAGAACTACCGTAGAGCTTGTTGAAATTGGTTTGCATGATTGGTCTCTCTTAAGGTCTAGATATTTTCTGGTAAAAGTGTTTGAGCAACAAGGAAGACAGTGTAGAGTATTATAATGCTTGCAATATGTTCTTATGTAAGTTTTGCTGTACCGGTTCATACTTGTGTTTGCTTCAAATAACCTTGCTAGCCCAAAGCCTTGTACTGAGAAGGAATGCTTCTCGTGCATCCAAAACCTTGAGCCAACCACTATGCCATTTGTGTCCACCATACCTACCTACTACATGGTATTTCTCCGCCATTCCAAAGTAAATTGCTTGAGTGCTACCTTTAAATAATTCAAAATTTATCACCTCTGATTTGTGTCAATGTTTAATAGCTCATGAGGAAGTATGTGGTGTTTATCTTTCAATCTTGTTGGGCAACTTTCACCAATGGACTAGTGGCTTCATCCGCTTATCCAATAATTTTGCAAAAAGAGCTGGCAATGGGATTCCCAGTCCCAAATTAATTAACCAAAATAGACACTCCTCCATGGTATGTGATTGTTGGACGGCACCCGAAGGATTCGGTTAGCCATGGCTTGAGAAAGCAAAGGTGGGGAGGAGTGTCATCATAATAAAACTAAAATAAAAGGCACTCCTTCATGGTATGAGATTGTTGGCAGGCACCCGAGGATTCGGTTAGCCATGGTTTGTGAAAGAAAGGTTGGAAGGAGTGCCACACAAAAATAAAAATAAAATGGGAGCCGCTCTTTGAAGGTTTGTCTGGCAAGGGGGTTAGAGTGCCCACTACCATTCGTTGACAACAACAAACACCTCTCAAAACTTTACTTTTATGCTCTCTTTATGTTTTCAAAACCAAAGCTCTAGCACAAATATAGCAATCAATGCTTCCTCTGCGAAGGGCCATTCTTTTACTTTATGTTGAGTCAGTTTACCTACCTCCTTCCATCTTAGAAGCAAACACTTGTGTCAACTGTGCATTGATTCTTACATACTTGCTTATTTGCATTCATCATATTACTTTGTGTTGACCATTATCCATGAGATATACATGTTGAAAGTTGAAAGCAATTGCTGAAACTTAAATCTTCCTTTGTGTTACTTCGATGCCTTTACTTTGAATCTATTGCTTTATGAGTTAACTCTTGTGCAAAGCTTTTGATGCTTGTCTTGAAAGTACTCTTCATGAAAAGTTTTGCTATATGTTATCTATTTGTTAGCAACTATAGATTATTGCCTTGAGTCACTTCATTCATTTCATATGCTTTGTAATAGTATGATCAAGGTTATGTAAGTAGCATGTCACTACAGAAATTATTCTTTTTATCGTTTACCTACTCGAGCGAGTAGGAACTAAGCTTGGGGATGCTGATACGTCCCCGACGTATCCAAATTTCTAGTTCCATGCTGTTTAAAATACCAAATTTTTTGTTCCCTCCACTCCTCCCGCGCACCCCACCTATCAAATATTTCGCCCTCCCTTATATACGTCGTGCCTCTCCCCCATGATTTACGAGCATCTTAACTCCCCACCCCCCGACCTCATCCTCTCGTGCTCACCCCGATCCGGTGTCTTCGCCGGACGTTCTTCCATCTCGCATCTATCTCCCCGGCCGGTGGTCGCCATGGCCGGCAGTCGTCGAAACGTCGGGGGGAAGGAAAATCGCGCACACACGCCGAAGAAGGCGCCCAGCTCGAAGAAACGCCAAGGTAAATCTGTCGGTGATCGGCTTGTTGTTGTGTTTTTCGGATGGTTAGATCGAGAGATCGGTTTTACATGTCTACCACGCCCGTTTGACCTATATCTAGATCTTGCATATTTGATAGATCCAATCCCGACATCATACGTATAGGGTTTATCGTTTTTATTCCAGAGACAATCATGCCGTGCTATACAATCTTTGCCATCCCGCTGCTGTACAATCTTTTGCATAGACAATTGTTTGCCGAAACACTTAACTGAACTAATTCCAGCCGTTGCCGAAAACAGCCTGACGAGCTACGACGTATCCATAATTTCTGTCGTTCCATGCTTGTTTATGACAATACTTACATGTTTTGCTTGCACTTTATGATGATTTCATGCATTTTCCGGAACTAACCTATTAACAAGATGCCAGTGCCAGTTCCTGTTGTTTTTGGTTCCAGAAAGGCTGTTCGGGCAATATTCTCGGAATTGGACGAAATCAACGCCAAACCTCCTATTTTTCCCGGAAGGCTCTAGAACACCGAAGAAGAGTCGGAGAGGGGCCAGGGCCACCACACCATAAGGCGGCGCGGCCTGGCCTGGGCCCGCGCCAGCCTATGGTGAGGCGCCCCCAGGTGCCCTCTTGCGCCGCCTCTTCGCCTATAAAACCCCTTTCGACCTAAAAACGCGAGAGCACTTGACGAAACTCCAGAAACACTCCAGGGGCGCCGCCACCATCGCGAAACTCCAATTCGGGGGACAGAAGTCTCTGTTCCGGCACCCTGCCGGGACGGGGAAGTGCCCCCGAAGCCATCTCCATCAACGCCACCGCCTCCATCATGCTCCGAGTAGTTCCCCCATGGACTACGGGTTCTAGCTATAGCTAGTTGGTATTCTCTCCCCCATGTACTTCAATACAATGATCTCATGAGCTGCCTTACATGATTGAGATTCATCTGATGTAATCGGTGTTGTGTTTGTCGGGATCCGATGGATTGTTACATTATGATTGTCTATCTACAAAGTTTATGAAGTTATTGTTGCTGCAATCTTGTTATGCTTAATGCTTGTCACTAGGGCCCGAGTGGCATGATCTTAGATTTGAGCTCTATACTTATTGCTTAGATTGTATCTACAAGTTGTATGCACATGTCACTGTCCGGAACCAATGGCCCCAGTGACAGAAATCGGGACAACCGGAGGGGATGGTAGTAATGTGAGGATCACATGTTTTCACGGAGTGTTAATGCTTTGCTCCGGTGCTCTATTAAAAGGAGTACCTTAATATCCAGTAGATTCCCTTGAGGCCCGGCTGCCACCGGCTGGTAGGACAAAAGATGTTGTGCAAGTTTCTCATTGCGAGCACGTACGACTATAATTGGAAAACATGCCTACATAATTAATGATCTTGATGTTCTGTCTTAATGCTATTTCAATCCTATCAATTGCCCGACTGTAATTTGTTCACCCAACACTTGTTATTGGAGAGTTGCCACTAGTGTAGATAGCTGGGAACCCCGGTCCATCTTTCATCATCGTATACTTGTTCTACATGTCATTGGAAGTAGTATCAACTATTTTCTGGTGCCATTGCTCTCATATTGCTATTACTGCTGCCGTGTTACTGTTACTACTGCTCTCATATCACTGCTACTTTCACATCACCCCTGTTGCTAGTGTTTTTCCAGGTGCAGCTGAATTGACAACTCTTGTTAAGGCTTATAAGTATTCTTTACCTCCCTTGTGTCGAAACACTTAACTGAACTAATTTTCAGCCGTTGCCGAAAACAGCCTGACGAGCTACAGTGAACAACGACATTGCTTCAGACTTTTATTCCTCAGTTTCAGAGGGAAGCAGAGTTTGATCTAGAACAATTGTTTGCTGTTTTCTATGGAACTAGTTAGTTTGCACGTGCAATGCACGTCTTAACAATGTAATGAAGTTTTTTTAATCATGTACTTTGTTTCATCAGTCTATTTATTTCCACAATTTTTGTTTATCTATGTCTTTCAAAAGTCAAAAATCAAATTTCAGCACATATCTGAACTTCTATCAGCACATATCTGAACTTCTATCGGTATAGGACTGAACTACCGATACCTCTATCTCTAACAGCTACAACTATCGTAAAACTCATATGAACGTAAAAGTTATCACAACTATCCTAAAACTCAACCATAAATAAGCGGTTAATACATATGGTGAACAACAATTATTACACACATCTGAATAATAGTACTAAACTAGCAATAACTACTAGGATCACGTGTTAAACTTTGATGTGGCGGTGAATTAATAAAACAACTGTTCCAACACCAGCAAATTCACCAGAACTATAAGAATTTGTTACGAGTAGATATCTAAAAGCACATGATGTCCCTTAGCCTGGCATATGCCCCCTCTTATGTTTTGTTCGCCGACATCATACGTAGACTCTTATGTTTTCAATCATTTGCTGCTGTACAATATTTTGCAAAGACAATTATTTGCTGTTTTCTATGGAATTGGCCCCCTCTTATGTTTTGTTCACGCTCCGCTCTTCCGATTATTTCAGCGGAGACACAAAACCCCGTCAAGCCGGCATATGAGCTTGCCAAGGAGAAACAAATGCAAGAAAATGTAGTACGCATGGAAAAAAATTCGCTGAAAGATATGGACCTGGCCACAAATTTCAGAAAGATTTCTCTGGTTTTGCACGTTCATTAGTGTATGGTGGGGTACAAATAGGAACTAGTAACAATCTAAAGGACACAGACTGCGAAGAGAAGGAGGTCGAAGAGGACCCTTCGTATGAACCGAATCCAGAAGAGATAGCTACTGCTGATGATGATCTTCATTCAGATGAGGATCAGCGCACTGTCGGCAAAACTTCAGCTCAGGTCTGTGGAACTATGTCTGAACTATGATAGGAAATACGTACATGCTAAATGTTTCCTACTAATGTAGCCTCTACTTTGCTTGCAGATAGTTGCTTCTTCTGCAATAGTTGCACAGAAGAAGCGATCCATACCTGAAGTTGCACCATCCAACATTGCAACAAGATCAATGGCAACAACTGAACCTGAAGCTGGGTCATCTGATGAGCCGACGGCCACTGCTGGTCTGAACACTGAAGGAGCACCCTCACCTAACCAGATCATGACATCTGGAGGCAGCACCTCATCTCCTGAGGACAATCAAATTGTAAACTTTGAGCGGCAAGGTATGAAAGTTTGTAAAAACTAAACACTGTACCGCATATTTTCATATAAAAGAGAATCATTTCATATCTCTTATTTCAGAGACATTGACAACATCTGGCGGTAGTAAGAGAAAGAGAGGTGGACGCAGACGTACCATGGGCCATGGACTACATGAGTACACAAGAAGACATGGTGGCAATAAGATGCCAATTGAATTCACTCCTGGTGTCAGGAGACCCAAGGATTATGTCCAGTCAGCAAAGCTGAGCAATGAGGTTGGTATTCACATCCGTGAAAAAATGCCGCTTGCAACACACTGGACACAGTACAAGAAAGATGAAACTCTCAGACATGTCATTCCTCATGCTATAAGTACAGTAGCGGTGAGTCCTGTACAATCTTGGTTTAACCTAATTAGTATGCTACATGATCAACTATCTAAGAATCTACTGATTAATGCATCACTATTTTGCAGGGAAAGTTTAGTATGGACAAAAATGATGAGGTGGCTCAAGATGTGTGCACTGATATGCTGCAAGTTAGTATTCGGCAGTTCCGATATAGGCTTAAAAAGGAGTATTGGCCGAAAATTAAAAATCTCACACTGGAGCAAGCATATCTCAAGAAGCCAGATCATGTAGAAGAGAAAAGCTGGAAAGAACTGGTGAAAAGATGGTTTGATGAGAAGTACCAGGTACATAAACGTTATTCCTTTCAATAACAGCTACTGAATTCTTACATTTCTCTGATCTGGATAAATAAAATGCATGTACTGAACATAGGGACTGTGTGTAATAAATGGAAAGAACAGAGAAGCTGTGAAACAGTTCCATACCACTGGATCTCGAAGCTATGTTGCTCACTGGGAACATCTAGTAAGTGTTCTGAATTTCCCAATACAGTTCATACTTCTGTCATACACAGTGTACAATGGTAATGTGCATTCTACATTTTTTCAAGCAGAAGGCTAAGCAGCAGGAAGAAGAAACCTCTCCAATTGAATTTTTTAGAATCACACACACTAACAAGGATAACATTATGAGTGCTGAAGCAAAAAGTGCATATGTAAGAAATATTTCTTATTAGCACAATATAATATAATCCAGTTTTGTATGTTGTCCATGCAATGATTGTAATCTTTATGCAGGATAAAATGGTGGCAAAAAAAGCGGCGCCACGCAATGAAGATGAACCTGATTTGACTGATTTGCAAATTGTTCAGCTAGTTCTGAGCGAGAAAAGCCCATCCACCACCTGCAACAGCACATTCCTACCAAGATTGGGCGTCGCAACAAGTTCCAGGAAGTCTTCTGTCTCAGCTACACGCATCCGAGAGCTACAACAAAGACTGGCAGATCAAGAGCAGAACTCCATACAGGCAGCTGAAACGTACCACAGTGAGATGCAGGCAAGACTGCAAGAACAAGATCAAAAATTTGAAGAGATCAGGAAGAAGCAGGAGGAAGAACTTGAAGCTGTGAAGAAAGCCCAAGAAGAAAAGACTCTGGCTTATGAAAAGAGGCTGACAGAAATGGATGCCGTGCTTAATTTGCTCTTGAGGACATCCCAGCCACCATCCATGTCTCAATCCCAGGGCAACTAATCTATTGCACCACCGTCCTACAACATTATTAATCATAGGTCTTTTAATTTCTTTGTGTTCCAATTGTAATTTTCTTATGAATCTTTCGGTCTGTGAGAGACATATATACTTCTTGTGCCACCATTTAAGTATGATATTTATTGTCTACTTTTTGATATTTCGCCAGTTTTTTTGTTTCCCAAATTTCGCAAATAATTCAAATGCTCTCAAATTTTGTCAAATTCAAAAGGTGACGGAAAATGTCACAACGTCACTATTAAATGAAACCACGTGGCACCAATTTCTGGTCCCACTTGTCAGAATTTGTGGGTCCCACCAGTCAGCATTATTGGGACCCATATGTCGGCAACAACCTGGTCCCACTTGTCTGAATTTTGTGGATCCCACCGGTCAGAATATTGTGGGTCCAGCTTGTCATAATATTTTGTGGGTCCCACCAGTCAGCACCATGCCGGTCCCACATGACAGATATCCATGTCAGCGCCGTCGGACCCATGTTGTCAGAAGCCAAATGGACCCACATGTAAGGCCACGTATGCTTTTTTTGGACCAATCAGAAACTTCCCAAGATTTAGATATTGACGAAAGTTGCAATTTTTCGTGACAAACCTGTCTGTCAACAATGAACCTTTGATGTTGACGAATTTGCAGGTCGTCACCATCAAACATTTGACGTTGACGAAAAAATGCATACCGTCACCCCCGATATTTTATGACGGAGCTTCCTTGACGAACCCCATGACGATCAAATTTTGTCACCGCGAAGTAATCCTTGACGAAAATTGGCCTTAACATGACGAAAGTGATTTGTCAAAAAAATTGTTTTCCTTTGTAGTGGGATAAGCGGAAAAATTGAATCTAGATTTATTAAGAAGAAAAAAAAGAGAGTCTAGAGTCCAGATAAATGTCAAATGGCAATGCCACTATCTCACTCATCCCACTTCCTTGGCTAGATGGTAGGAGTACTAGGTACTACCTCCGTTCAAAAATAATTGCAGTAATTTTATTTAGGTAAAGTATATAATACAATCATATCTAGAAAAAATTAAGATACTTATTTTTAATCGGAGGGAGTACTAAGTAGCACACTAGCATAACATGCGCAAGGCAAGATAGAGTGTGTGAACTGAAAGCCCTTTTTCACAAGTGGCTTTTGTAGTTTTGGGGCAGCACTCCACATAATTTCATCATTATGCAGTCCTTCCGGTGTCGATCGCCGACTCATCAGATGGAAGATCAGCTTTGATCTTTGAGGTGATGAAGTGTTGATTCGAGCAGCGCGTGCTGCCGTCACATGGGCGTGTGATTCAGAAGGGTGGACAACCCCTATTCTCGACTACTCATAGTGGGAGTAACATAGCACATCACACATCTCAAGGCGTTTTGTAACATGGCATGCCAATAAATGAAGAAAAAGGAGTGAGATGTTAACTAGTTACTCCCTCCGTTTCAAGGCACAGGGCGTAAATTTTCTGGCGCGCTAATTAAGAAAGGTTGCAGCGAAAAATAGTTTCCAATCTTGCCCCTAACTA
This sequence comes from Lolium multiflorum, assembly GCA_030979885.1. Taxonomy (NCBI): domain Eukaryota; kingdom Viridiplantae; phylum Streptophyta; class Magnoliopsida; order Poales; family Poaceae; genus Lolium; species Lolium multiflorum. Next base: position 44,628,309 of record CM061751.1, on the reverse strand, counting down.
ATCTCTCCTTCTCCTTAAATCCCTCTCTGATTTATTGGGCAACGCCTCCTCGTTTTTCTCTACCTGCCATGCACGCCTGCTCGCTCATTCATGCATAGCATGCACGCCCAATAAACCACCACTTGTTTAGGAACCTGATTGGGGTAGGAGTAAATTTGTGCAGAAAATAAATGCATCATGCGGTAACTGCTCCCGGTTATTAAGGTCGAAATAAATAGACAGAGGGGCATTTTGGAGAGAATCGAGTGAAACAGCAGTATGCGCCTTAAGCTATGGCGAAATTTTGAAAAAAAAATATATGCCCTGTTCTTTGAGATGGAGGGAGTATATTACTATAACATCACACACTTCAAGCAAGATGAGTCTACAACATAATAAATGACACAATGCATGACACCACATATAAATTACTATCCACTATGAAGGTAGTAACCTAAACTAGTAACACGACATATGTTACTAGTCTAAGTTACTCTCCACTATAACCAGCCTTCTGTTACATGCCACGAATCACGATGAAGGAAGGCCATTTGCTATACACGAATGATCTCGTTTTGTTAGGTTTGGTTGACACTTCACGCGAGCTCCTCAAATGGAACTTGTAGGGGCTCCCACGGTGAGTAGGTGAAGTGCAGGGATTGTAGTTGGTTATCGATCGGTCCCAAATGTATGCGCACTACTCCATCTAAACCTTACCTTACATAACAATTTTAGGGCCCTTTAGATTGTTTGATTGGAGTAGTGAAAATGTAGTAATAAGAAGACAGAAAACACAGAGATCTGATACAAAACTTAGCATGGATTAATTACAGCGATAGAAAAGCAATGGACATGGAGGACATAAAATAAAATGTCTTAATTCTACGCATATGAGCCCAATCCGAAGAGAAGCCCCCAATAAGTAGAAACATATACTCTTTTTCAATTTTACCGGGGTCATGTAGCTACTTTATCATGCCCTTGGATGCACTTTGTGGCAGCCGTCTTTTTCGCATGGAGCATGCATGATTCATTATTATTTCTTGCGCTCACATATGCCAAATGACAGGTTCAAAAATATGCATCCGATTGATCACCCACCCTTTTTGGTAGGCGGTGGACCCCTACACCACTTAGTTCTTGGAGCAAACTCTATAAACACGCTTATTTTCGGGGGCAGTACGTACTATATAAACAAGCACGCACCGAGCACTAAATATCCCCGAGCGATTTACCAGCATACACACACGGCAGGCGGCAGCACAATGCACGCGAACCGGCCGGCCGGTGTGCTCTTCCTCCTCGCCGCCATTCTCCTTGCGGCGGCCGCCACTCCGGACGTTGGCTCGTACGGCGCGCGGGTCGTCATCAGCCGCGCCAGGGCGAAGGAGACGAGGGATAGCGCTCGTCTCCATACGGATACGGCGTGGGCGGCACCGACGAGGCGTCTGGAGGACGACGTGGCGCCCGAACTGAGCTGGGTGGCTAGCGACCTAGGGGCAGGCGGCAGCGGTATCGGTTACAAGTTACAACACCTTGGACAAGAACAACCCGGCCGCGTGCCCGTCGAAGGGCGCGGGCCAGCCAGGAGGACCCTACACCCCCGACCCCCGGCCGTGCGCAAAGATATACCAATGCCGTGGTGGCGGCCGGCAGATGGATTGAACATGCTAGAACGTTCATGCACGCAGCGTGCAGGCCGTCCGATCGACCGGTGGAGGTAGCTAGCACAATCTAATGTACTATATATGCAACTGCTCGATCGGATTCTGAACTTGGATTCTGAATAAACGCTAGTACCTCACTAATAGTTGATGCTTGAGCTTCAGTTCCACGCATCCTCTCTGCAGGTTGGATGCGTTGTATTTCACTAAAATGTTTACTGTATTTCAGAACTAATACCCAAGGAAAAAAATAGCGCGCTATAACAAAATAGCGTGGGTCTAAAAATACGCTATTAGCATATTATAGCGTGCTATTAACGCAAATAGCGCGCTATTTTTTTCCATGATATATATCGGTATTTTATCATCTTAGGCCCCAACGTTCCTTCTTCGAGGAGAGTTTGACTGATTGTTCGACAAGTACTCGTGATCCTATAGGTTTTGAGATAACAGGATGAAAGGTTCCAAGACTCTTTTCTAGACTAAACATATGAGTACTATGAGAAGAGTATATTCAGAGTCCCTTTTTTTTGCGGGGAGGCCTGGAGTTGCTTGCTTGTTTCCTCAAATCAGCAAGCGCCTGGTCAAATCTTATCTACTGGTGGTGTCTTGCTGCTGCCAATCTCTAATTGGGTCGGCGTGGTCTTTATTTACTTTTTTTTCTACCTCTGTGCACCTTGATGTTTAGACTTTTTTTATAGAAATTATATTGTTGCAGAAGCTTAGTGTAATTAGTATCATCTTAGTATTAACATATTCTCTTTATACAAAAACATAATAATTACCGAACTTCATGCTGAACTAAATCCTTAGGTGGGAAAAGGCCAAAAACCAGGCCGAATAGTTGACTTTAATTTTGTTCTTCCAATATATCTATGCAGTTTAATTTCAAAAAACAGCATGGATTCTTTTACTTAAGCTTGTGTTGGGATTATGTAGGATTCACGGGTGAACCCTCGGTGTGTGTGGGTGGGGTGGGGGTGGGGGTGGGGGTGGGGGTGGGGGAGGAATAGTACCGATAAAAGCAAAATGAAGCTTTGCACCCGTGCGACACTGGGGCGATACCGTAGCTTGTGCCAGCGGAACCTTCTGACGCCCTAACCCTTGTATTGGAAACTTGCTAATATATGTGACTCAACATTAGGGACCGGTGCTAGGGTCAGCTGACCCCAGTGAAAAATTCATGCACTTTCATTACTTAGCACTAGCTAATGATTATTTAGAGAAGATGGCCCAGTGAAATAGAGGGAATATAGAAGTGATCCCATTTGCAGTTTTTTCCTAGCCAACATAGTGAGCATCCACTTATGTTGGGAGATGATGCAACCTGATTAGATATGATAGTAAAATATCTAGTGGTTCTGAGGACTTATGGACATGTTAAATGCAATCTTTCTCACATGGACCTTGGGGAATTATATAGAGTTTACTACTAAGTTCACATGGACCATTAAGGAAGAAAATTCCAAGAGGCGTGTTTGATCCTAGGGAAGGAGATGATATGTTGCTCAGTACTTACATTTGGGAGATGGGAGAAATTAACAGACAATGAAAATCTTTTTTCGAGCTAGAAGTTAAAACTTCAGTTGACCAGAGAGCCTATTCGCAAAGACCAAGAAAATTCATAACATAAGTATGTTTGACAAATGTTAATATTGATTTAGTATTATATATGTCTATAAACTTGGTCAAATTATAATATTTGAGAAAGTAAATGATTATGTTTTGGCAAATAATAGAGGATTAGACAGCACAATCTGAAGGGTTTAAGTTAAAAACAAAAATTCCCAGGGTGCAGTCAGGCCCATAGGTGGAAGTATGTCTCCCTGTAACTTAAATGCCGCCGCCTCCATCATCGCCCCGCCCGGCGAGGCTGCGGCGAGGAAACGGAGGAAACGGAGGCCATGTCCAGGGCCGCGCCGCCGACCCCATCACCGCCCGCCCGGCGAGGCCGTGGCGAAGGCGGGATGAGCGGCCGCGCCGCCATCGACCGGCAGGGAACGGGACGATCCCCCGGCGCGGAGGCGTGCCTCCTACCGCCGCACCAGGGGACCACGCATGGATCCCCGCCGCCCCCATCACCGGCCGTGCCAGGCTTCGCCGGCGGCAGCCTCAGGGGACGGCGAGGGGAAGGGAGGGAGGTGGGTTCGTTCGCATAGAAAACAAAAAAATTCCTACCGCAAAGACGAATAAATCCAAGATCTAATCTATGGAACACCCAAGATCTAATCTACAAGATCGAAGCAACGAGATGGAGATGAGACTAACCCTCGAAGATTCCAAAACTTACGAGATTAATCTCGTTGTTGGTGTAGACGATCGTCCCCGGTGCTGCAATCCGGCAGCACTTCCGTACTCGGTCGCGCGTACGGTGTCGATGAAGCCCTTCCTCTCCCGTTCCAGCGGGCAGCGGAGGTGTGGTAGATCTCCTCCAAGTTCCAGCAGCACGGCGGCGTGCTGGTGGTGGTGGAGGAAGAAAAGCTGCAGGGCTTCGCCTAAGCCAGAGCAGCGTATGGTGGAGGAGAGAGGCGGTGATACGTCGCAAACGTATCTATAATTTTTGATGTTCCATGCTTGTTTTACACCAATTACTATATGTTTTAAGGGACTAACCTATTAATAGTTGCAAAAGTGCACAAGTTCTTGGTTTCAACTTTGTTGTGCAGGAAATAGGCAAATATGGAAGGAAATAGCTCATTATGGTGAAATCTGGAATTTCCCGGAATCTGTCCCTGCTGAACACTTTTCAAAGATCGCTTCGAAACTCCATCAAAACGACGTCCAATGGAAAAGTCGTAAACTACAAAGTTGTAGATAATTTCAAACCGAACAATTTGGACATCTTATTCGTCCAGAACGGACAACGGATGCATCCAGCAGAGCAGAATTACTGCGGAGGTTCGTGCAGTCTCGGGACTCCGAAAACTCTTTCCATACCTGGATATTTCGGCCCAGCCACGAGTTGTGAGGCTCATGAAGGACAGAGGGGAGTCCTAGGAAGGTTCTAGAGGTGCCCAAGAGCCCTTGGATCAAAGGGGCATCCATCCCATGGCCTAGATTGCATCTCCAACACTATATATTGATGGGAAACCCTATTTTTGGAGGCCCCCAAGCATTGTCACGAAAATCCTCCTCCTTGGCAGCAGCCAAGGAGGGGGAAACACTCATCTACACCAGCACCAACTCAAGGAAGAAGAAGGCTAAGGGGCGGCGCTCCCCCATGATGCCGGCGGCGGGGAAGGAGTCCCCCGCGCCGCCGCCGCCGCCCACGCCTCCGCCTCCCGGCGCTCCTCGCTGAGCCCTCCAACGTCTTCACCGCCATCTCCATCACCAACTCCTCATTGTATTCAGTGGTCCATCCTCTCACAAACCTCTGTACCGCCCTATGTAAACATGGTGTTTGATGCTATAAGTTATAATCCTATGATCTATGTCATGTTGCCATAGTTTATTTGTTCTTTGATTGATTGGTTGTTTCTCTTTGGTTCATTAGAGTTGTATGTTGATATGTTACCGTCCTTGGTGCCCATTATATTTGTGCACGCATGGATCAAGCACCATAGGGTTGGTAGTACTTGTATACTAGAAGGGGGAAGTTCTGCCGGAGTGACAGAAACCTAAGGACGCGAACCGGATAGTTGCATGTATGGGAGTAAGAGGACCATTTACTTAAGGCTATGGTTGGGGAAACCTTAATGCTTGCTAGTATTTACGGATGTTTGCTAGCAAGCCAATCATATAGTACTTGTAATCCCGGAGGGAGAGCATGTATATTTAGCCTCTCCTACATAGAAAGTTGCATCGAAGACATTGGACAAAGCCACCACTATTACCACCGTCTTTCCACACTCATGGTACTGTTAGTTTAGTTTGTTTTATTGCTGCAGCATTAACATTTATTCCGTGTATTTTATTGTTCTGCAAAGTCACCTCTCATACCCGTTATCGCTCTAGTTTTATTTCCTAGATATTGCAAACGCTTAGTGTGCGTAGAGTTGTATCAGTGGTTGATAGAACTTGAGAGAATGTTTATCCTACCTTTAGCTCCTCGTTGGGTTCGACACTCTTACTTATCGAAAAGGCTACAAACGATCCCCTATACTTGTGGGATATCAAGACCTTTTCTGGCGCCGTTGCCGGGGAGCCATAGCGTAGGTGAATATTTTCGTGTGCACTTGTTTGCTTTATCTCTAAGTAGTTTTACTTCATGTACCTAGTTGTTCTCTATCTCTTGTATGGATAGGGAATGCGAATTACAAAAAAAATTAGTTGTACTTCTTATATAAAAAAATAAAAAAATGTTTTCAGAAAAGAAAAGTGATTGGAAAGATGAGTAATGGTGAAGTGGGGGTCGACCTTGAACACTTGTGTTCATGCCTGCGAAACCAAAACAATTCTTTCCATGGAAGCTTTTCATTAAAAACTTGTAAATAGTGTATATAGTGTATATAGTGTACATATCCCGCTGTAAATAGAATGTATAGATAACCCCTAGTTTGTTATGCAAGTTTGTCACTATGCTGCCTAGAAAACAGATTTCCTGTGCTCCACTGTAGAAAATTTTAAAAATCACCAGAACGTGATCTTGATCTGAAATTTCTTGAGTGCATAGTAGTGCTTTCTATCTAACTTTCGTTAGTTCTGACTTTTCTGATTTGAGGTACGTAGACAGATCTAATAATTCAATCTTTACGGACTGATTCTGTTGAGACAGATTTCTTGTGCTGTGCTGCAAAAATTCGTGAAAAATCTCAGTATGGCATTTTGATCTGAAATTTTTTGTGCATAGACCTGAGGTTATGATCTGTCTTTCATTAATCATGAGTTTTTCGATTTGAGCTACGTAACTATCTCATTGAGTGACATCTTTACAGAGTGTTCAGTTTTGACAGATTTCTATTCTCTTTGTTTAAATATTGTACTTAGGATTCAAAAGTTTCCTTCGTTTTCGACGTACGATTGAAATAATAAGAAACCTCAGTATTACAGTGGCTAAATATTTGATAGATTTTATAGAAATTAGGGATACTTGAACACTTGTGGATTTTATTTAATGAGTACTAACCTACTAATGAGTTTTGTGAAGCTTTATGTGGATGCAGTTTTTAAGTTCCAATCAATATGGTGATATGAGATGAGCAAGAGGATGCAAGAGCTCAAGCTTGGGGATGTGTAGATGGATCCCAAGAGAATATTCAAGAAGATGCAAATATCTAAGCTTGGGGATGCCCAAGGCATCCCCCTATTCATCAACCAACATGAGGTTGTCTCCTTCAAACTCAATATTACCCATCCACATGTAAGCATTGTATATAGTTGCTTTTATTATCTTTGGTTTTATCCTATTTAGTTTTATTAGGTTCTTTATTTGGTTCTTGTTTCTTTGTCAGTTTCACTTATAATTGGAAAACAACAAAAAAAAGGGGGTTTGAGAGCTCCATCAAATAATCATGCCCATCTTAAATGGCTATAAAGAAAGAGCTTTATGGGAGACAACCCAATATGTTTATATTTCTGTTATTTACTGCTTTGTTGAGTCTTGGAAGTCATTACTACTGTAATGACCTCTCCTTATCATGTTTGTTTTGTTTTTGTGCCAAGAATTGCCTCTAATGGTAAGAAAGTGGTATTTGGGAGATTTGCAATCTTGTTTACTGTTTCTGGTTCGTCACGAGAAAAATCGCCAAAAATCACCAGAACGTAAGTTTGAGCTGCCAATTTACGAGCATCTTCCCCAGGTATTTATATAACTTTCATTAGTTCAGAGTTTTTCGAGTTACGCAGCGTAACTATTTTTCAAAAATCAATTTTTACGAACTGTTCTGTTTTGACAGATTCTTGCACTGTTTTGCATTTGCATCTTTTTGCCCACCTTTTTGAGTTCTCTTGATCAAAGAACCTTATTGAAGTTGTGCTACAGTAGCTAATGCTTATTAAAATGCTTTTCATATGTCATACTGAACTTTGTAGATTTGATTAATATTATCATTGCACTAACGCTGCTAATGAGATTTGTGATGAGTTTTGTATGAAGGAAGTTTTCAAGTGTAGGAAAGAAGAATGATGAGATGAGATGAAGAATGGACAAAAGCTCAAGCTTGGGGATGCCCATGTCACCCCAAGATATATTCAAGAAGTACAAGCGTCAAAGCTTGGGGATGCCCAAGGCATCCCCTTCTTCATCAATAAAAATATCAGGTCCTGTTTCTGTTCACTATATTTTTATTGCTTCATATACTATGTGTTATTCTTGGAGCGTCTTTATTTTCTGTTGTGTATTTTATTTTCAATAAAGTGGGCACCATCATACCATGTTTGTTTGGGAGAGAGACACGCTCCGTTTTAATTGTATGAACGCTCTAGTTTTCACTCTTATTGTTCAACGAGCGTTTTATTTTTGCTAGTACTGCGTTTAGCTCTGGTTTTTCACTCCTATTTTGTTCAGAGCTTGTTAGTATGCTTCAGTTATATATGATTAGCTCTCTGATCTTTAATGAATATTATAAATGAGAGTTGTTTCAAATAAGTTGATTGGTGTTGGATACGAGTAAAAAGGTTTCATATTAATAGTGATGCAAATGGAAGATCTCCTCTGATGTTTCAATTGGGTTGAATTGATCATTTAGTTTAGACTTTTAATATCACCATATGCTTTAATTAATAAGTTTTGTCGCTATGCATGATTATGACCATTATTGCTCTCTTAGTTGGTCGCTATCTTTCTTTTTGCTAGCCTTCATTCTGTACTGAGTATGATCTCTACTCGTGCATCCAACCACCAAAAACCAAAATATGCCAAAAGTGTCCACCATACCTACCTATATGTGGTATTTCACCGCCACTCCAAGTAAATTTACATGTGCTACCTTTAAAACCTTCAACCCAGTACCACTGCATGGTGTAGTACACAAGTCGTTGACATAACACAAGTGAAACACTGTTCCACTCATATTACATCCCTCAGAGTGGTACAACAGAAACATATGCGAGTCCAAGGTATGTCTATAGAAGTACACACGAACTGTTTACATAAGATCAACACAGCCTCCTACTTTACAGTGAGGTAAAACTTCAAATAAAGCTCCAGAAGAACGACTCGTAGTCTATCTTATTGCTAACTCAAGTTTAAGAGCTACTTGGCTTGCTATAGAAATCTAGCTACTTAGGTGCTAGGATTAGGGAAAGGTTCCCTTCTATTACTAGTCTAGGTTTCCATTATAGCTGATGCAGAAGTTGACTCCATTGACTTCTTTGACTGGATTCTTCATCTTGTTGCAGTTGACTCCTTTGTCTTCGAGTTCCACGGTAGTTTCTCCTTCGGTGCCTTGATAGCTAAGCAGGGGATTTAAGAATGGGATGAGTACGAGCGTACTCAGCAAGTTCATATTAGGAAATAGGTGTATCATGCACTAGCTACAGCCATAGACCAGAAAGTCATAGGCCAATGCAAGTTTTCATAAACATTTCTTCAAAAGGTTTATTTTATTCTGAAAACTATGCCCGTCAGTCTTCACATGTTGACCAGAACTTCGTGGAGTTCCTTTCCTGCCGCGTTCGCAGTTCCCTTCCCGGAACAAGGAGTGACAGCCACAATTTTGATACCCTCTGCAGAGGTGCGTTACTTTTCCCATAAGAGAACTTAACCTTGTTGCCAACCAAGTCATGAGCTTGTCCACACTTCCTTTGGTGTGAGGTCAGGTATAAGATCCAAGCCCACACCGCCTTCTCCGCGACCCTGCAAACCCACCCTTTTGTCCATCCGTACACCCCCGGTAGACATCTCCCGATAATACGGCTTTACCCACGGTGTACTATGGACAATCCCTCATAGACGGTAGAGCCAGTCATCCACACGGATGGGGATTTAAAAGGCCATCCCAACCTACGGCAGTGTCCTCCAACACCCCGCCAGGCTCTATCAAGTCCGTTGGCGTGCAGGAGGGAAAAGATACAGCTGACTTCCCCAGAGCCATTATAGATCTTATGGTTAACGCGATTTGTACGGCGCTAGAATCACTGGACGGCATTGGTACTTAGTCCTAGATGAATAGTACCCGTGCAATGGAACCTCCACCAATCAACCCAAACCATGGTTCCATTGCCCACCACATAGTCATATTCATAATTGTAAAGTAATATTTTGCTTTTCAATGCATGAGTGATAAGTATAGTACTTTGCATATAGTTTGATAAAAATAATCAAATGACATGAGCAAGCGATGAACTTGCCTTTCTTGACTGCAAGATTATGCAGGCAAAAGCTTCGATACGTGAGAACTCCAAATGCTGAAATACCATCATCGTCCGGTAAGGACAATGTTTAAAGAACTGGCAAAGATGCTTGATAACCCACAAGTATAGGGGATCGCAGCAGTCTTCGTGGGTAGTAAAACCCAATTTATTGATTCGACACAAGGGGAGACAAAGAATACTTGAAAGCCTTAACAACATTTGTCAACTCAGCTACTGGATATTAAGGTACTCCTTTTAATAGAGTACCGGAGCAAAGCATTAACACTCCATGAACACATGTGATCCTCACATCACTACCATCCCCTCCGGTTGTCCCGATTTCTGTCACTTGGTTCCGGACAGCGACATGTGTATACAACTTGCAGGTAAGACCATAAACAATGAATATCATGATGAAATAATAACATGTTCAGATCTGAGATCATGGCACTCGGGCCCTAGTGGCAAGCATTAAGCATAACAAGTTGCAACAATATCATCAAAGTACCAATTACGGACACTAGGCACTATGCCCTAACAATCTTATACTATTACATGACCAATCTCATCCAATCCCTACCATCCCCTTCAGCCTACAGCGGGGGAATTACTCACACATGGATGGGGGAAACATGGCTGGTCGATGGAGAGGCGTCGGTGGTGATGGTGGCGATGATCTCCTCCAATTCCCCGTCCCGGCGGAGTGCCGAACGGAGACTTCTGGCTCCCGAGACGGAGTTTCGCGATGTGGCGGCGTTCGAGGGTGACTTCGACTTCTTCCCGTGCATTTTTAGGTCGAAGGCAATAAGTAGTCCGAAGGAGAGCGTCGGGGGCAGCCGAGGCCGCCACACTAGGGCCGCGCGCCCCCTCCCGCCGCGCCGGCCTAGCGTGTGGGGCCCTCGGGCCCCACCGGCTTGCCCTTGGTCAATATTGGGAAAATAGGACCTTGCACATAAATTCCGAGGATTTTCCTGAAAGTTGGATTTCTGCACAAAACGAGACACCAGAGTTCTGCTGAAAAAGCGTTAGTCCGTGTTAGTTGCATCCAAAATACACAAATTAGAGGCAAAACAATAGTAAAAGTGTTCGGGAAAGTAGATACGTTTTGGACGTATCAACTCCCCCAAGCTTAGCTTATTGCTTGTCCTCAAGCAATTCAGTTAACAACTGAGCGATAAAAGAACTTTCACGAACACATTTGTTCATATGATGTAAATATTCTCATGCTATGGCTAACACTTAGGCAGTTCATAATAAGATACATGCAAATAAGATCATCTAATAGCTATGTCAATCATGGAAAGGTACCAACAATTAATAATAAGCATCATGAATCATGTATATAAGCAGGATTGCAATGTTCATAAAAGAGTATGATAGAGTGGTATCTCGCTTGCCCATATTTGATCAGCAAAACATAAATGCTCAGGCACCTCTGAAGTTCATAGAAAGACTAGAAATAGTGATTGTCAAAGATAAAAGCATCAAAGTTATACCACAATCAATCATATTTTGAGACAAGCATATTACACTAAGAATGACAGTTGTGCTCTCAAGAAAGTACTCAAAGAAAGGATGGAGACTCAATGTAAAAGTAAAAGATTGACCCTTTGCAGAGGGAAGCAGGGATTAACATGCGCTAGAGCTTTTCATTTTTAAAACAGGAGTAAAATTGTTTTGAGAGGTGTTTGTTGTTGTCAACGAATGGTAATGGGTACTCTAACTACCTCATCAACCAGACTTTCAAGAGCGGCTCCCATGAAATTTTATTTTTGGGTGGCACTCCTTCCAACCTTGCTTTCACAAACCATGGCTAACCGAATCCTCGGGTGCCTGCCAACAATCTCATACCATGAAGGAGTGCCTTTTTATTTTAGTTTTATTTAGATGACACTCCTCCCCACCTTTGCTTTCTCAAGCCATGGCTAACCGAATCCTCGGGTGCCGACCAACAATCACATACCATGGAGGAGTGTCTATTTGTAAATTTATGAAAGTTAATTAATTGGGGCTGGGAACCCCGTTGCCAGCTCTTTTTGCAAAATTATTGGATAAGCGGATGTGCCACTAGTCCATAATGAAAGTCCGTCCGGAGTAAATGACAAGATTGAAAGATAAACACCACATACTTCCTCATGAGCTATAAAACATAAACACAAATTGAGGAGCATTTTCAAGGTTTAAAGGTAGCACATGAAAATTTACTTGGAATGGTTTGAAATGCCATGCATAGGTATTTATGGTGGACACTTTGGAACAACTTGGTTTTCATGTGTTTGGAGGCACGAGCAGCGTTCCCGCTCAGTACAAGTGAAGGCTAGCAAAAGACTAGGGAGCGACAAATCAAGAGAGCAGTAACTGTCATAATCATGCTTGCGGCAAAATAAATTAACTGAGGCATAAGAGTGATACAAGAACTCTGAAGCAATGTAAATCATCGAGGCTTAATTGACTTTTGTTCAGTCATATGCATGCGTGAGCATGTGCCAAGTTAATTCAAACGAATTATTCAGAGGAGGATACCACAATATCATACCTATTTATGAATAAAACAATGCAAGCAAACATCCATGACATGCTACTCATATTAATAAATTGGAGCTTAACATGAGAGATCATGAACTACTAGACTTTCTTAAATGACATATACCTCACATGAACCAACCAAGCATGCTCACATGGATGAGTATATGTACAAAAATGAAAACAAATAGAGTTCATACCAGCCTCTCACCACAATCAGATTGTCGTAGATCGTCATTATTGCCTTTTCACTTGTGTAGCTTGAATAATATGGAATGAAAACCACGCTCCAGCCACCGAAGACCATTGAACTCATAAATAACTTTACAAAACCAAAGAAGAACAGCAAATATTTTTGGTGTTTTCGAATTTGGAAGCAAGAACAAAAGGAAACAAGCAAACAAAGCAAAATCTTTTTGGGTTTTCTTATAGCAAACTAGCAATAGCAAATAAAGTAAGGTAAAATCAAGAAACTAAAATAAACAAGTGGTGAAGAGAAACAACAGAAATATTTTTGGTCTTTTGGTGTTTTAGGAAAGAAACAAAGTACGAATAAGAAAATGAAAACTAAAAGAAACACAGAAAAGCAAGATGGCAGAAATCTGCCAAAACTTGACAGCAGTACAGAAATCGATTTTTACAAAAATCTTACGTTGCTCAGTTCGAAAAGTGTTCAACTAATGAAAGTTATATAACAACCTGGGGAACATGCACAAAAATTTGCAACTCAAAATAACGTTCTGGCTGTGCGCACGAATTTTTTTAGTAACAGCCCAGAATCTGTTTTCAGGCAGCACTTCCCCAAATATCATCTCCCTCTCATTAGAAAACCACTCAAAGAAACTAAACAAGTATATACAAGTATCCAGCAACCATAATATGCAAAGAATGAGTGATGCCGGTATACCTCCCCCAAGCTTAGGCTTTAGCCTAAGTGGAGATCAACCCCAGCGAGGGTCAGGGTTCCACGCCGGCGAATCGTACATGGCGTGATCATAATAAGGTTCTTGTGCAGAAGAATAACGTGGAGGCTCCGTATGACCGTAATGTTGATGCGAGGAGCTCGCTGCATCGGATGACGAGTCGAGGTGTTCCTCGGCCTCCTCCGTGCCGCCTCTTGCCTGGTGGCCATCTCCCTCCAAGTATGCATTCAGTTCACCTTCTGTGACTGACCAATTCTTCCTGGAATCAAGTTAAACAGAACAGGTGCAGGCAATCCTACTAGTTTTTCAGTTTTCTTAGTTGTTCTCCAAGTTTTCTTATAAAATGTTATCTTGTAATACAGGTTACTCAAATTAGACGAATCAGAAACAAATTCATGTTTAATCATGGAGACTATGTCAAGTTTTTCTACGGAAAGCTGAATATCAAGATGGTGAGGTTCTACACCATGCATAGCTAATAAATGAGAGGCAATGAGACCTCCATAAATTCCGCCCTTCTCACGGTTAGTGGCAAGTCTAGAAGCTATCAAAGCACCCAAATTATAGGTCTTATTACCTTGCAATGCAGCAGCTAGAAAAGCTAAATCCTGGATAGATAATTTACTTCCATTCTTTCTAGCTAGAACGCACTTGGTGATGAAATAAGCAAAGTAACGAATAGCTGGGAATTGAATACTACTAATTTTACCACCGTCCTCTAAGAAGCTTCTTCCATGACAAATCATTTTGTAGAGATTCAAAAGCTCTTGCGGCGATCCCCTCATCTTCTCGCACGATCCCCATTGCGGCACTCTAATGGCTGCACAGAAATCATTGAAAGGCAAGTTGATAGTTTTATTATAAATTTTGTACCGAACCATGGGGTTAGATTGAGACCAATTGAATTCAAAATCCTGCACTACAGACATAGTCAATTTTGCATATTGGCATGGTTCACCAACAACAAAATCATCCAACCCTGCACGAGAGATTAGACTTTGAACATCTTGCAAGATTCCTGCACTCCTCATAAAATCCACGCACGGGTAGTAAGCGGGGTATACTCCTTCTTCGCGGTGAACTCTCATAACCTGTTGCACCTCCAATTCTTGTTGGTTGAGTTGGTGCCTACTCCTTCCATTTTCTGAAATTTTTCAACAAACAATATAAAATTTGATTTGGTGTCATATAATTGAGGGAAACTACCATAGGAACTTGCTAGAGTACTAAACATGCATCAAAAACTAGTTTCTACCACTTAGAACAAGCATGCAAGCTCACTAAACATGTTACCTACAGCAGCAAAATATTCAAGACATACTCCACCAAACAAAATTCTACTTGGATAATCGGAGAAGTCACATACCGGAGAGCAAATGTGCCAAAATTCAGACAGAAATCTGGGCTGAGCAAAGAGATCGAGAAATCTGGAGCTCTTGAGCAGAAACGCGAGTGAGAGGAACCTGGTGCGAGTTTTTTCGGGAGAGAGAAGAGAATGGGAGGAAGAGATGCTGAAATGGGGCAAAGGGGGACCCACACCAGGGTGGCGCGCCCTGGCCGCGCCGGCCTGTGGGGTGCCACCCTGGGGTGCCCCACTGGTCATCCCCAGGTGCTCCTAGGTGCCTCGTCGAAAAATAGGACCAATGGTATAATTTTTGCGAATTTTTGAAAACTTTGAAAAATGCACATTTCTGGGTATTAAGTTTATTATTACTGGCCAGGAAATTTTTTGAAATCTCTAACTAACTAAGGAACTTTACAAAACAAGAGTGCTACAGCAAGTAGAACAAGTGGAGGAAGAAAGAGATGTTGTTTACCTCCTCTATGCATATAAAAAGTATTTGTTAACAAGGTTGATCAAGTCTTGCCACCAAATAAATTTTACATAGCATAAGAAGAAATAAACCTCAAATCAATCATGTTACCTTGAATTGTATTGATATGGATCCAATCACAAGAGTTTGATATTCTTCTTTAGGCTCATATATAGGACAATCGATAGTTCCAACTTTGATAGTTCTCACATTAGAAATAGTATTAACTCCACATACTTTATCAATCCTCTTGGGGAAATAGACGGTGTGCTCCCTATCATCAACATTGAAAGTAACCTTTCCTTTATTGCAATCAATAACAGCCCTGCGGTGTTAAGAAAAGGTCTCCCAAGAATAATAGACATATTATCATCTTCGGCATTTCCAACACAACAAAATCAGTTAATATCAAGCAGTTATTAGTAACTTGAACAGAACATCCTCACATATACCAACAGGAATAGCAGTAGATTTATCAGCCATTTGCAAAGATATATCAGTAGGTATCAACTTATCTAAGTAAAGTCTCTTATAAAGAGAAAAATGCATAACACTAACACCGGCTCCCAAGTCACATAGAGCAGTTTTAACATAATTATTCTTAATAGAACAAGGAATAGTAGGTATAC
The DNA here is from genome assembly GCA_030979885.1 of Lolium multiflorum. Lineage (NCBI taxonomy): Eukaryota > Viridiplantae > Streptophyta > Magnoliopsida > Poales > Poaceae > Lolium > Lolium multiflorum. Next base: position 44,612,545 of record CM061751.1, on the reverse strand, counting down.
CTGGGTCGCCCAACTTCTTTGGAACTTTGCCATTGAAAGAGTAATTAGCAAGCATAGTGGAAATCTCCTCATTAGGAATTTTCCTTTTGTTAGTAACAATATCTTTCATATACTTTGAATAAGGAGGCAATTTAATAGCATCAGTCAAAGGGATTTGCAAGAATAAAGGTTTCATCCAATCACAAAATTTATTATAGTGTTCCTCTTCCTTTGATTTTAGTTTCTTAGCAGGAAAAGGCATTTGCTTTTGAACCCAAGGTTCCCTTTCATTACCATGTTTCTTAGCAATAAAATCTTCTTTAGTATACTTTTTATTTTTATCTTGCTTTTCAGGTTCATCTTCAACTTCTTCTTTATCAGAAACATCATTCTTATCATTACCATTATTATTATCATGTTCATTACCACTTTCAGTTTCAGCATCAGAAATAGAAATACTATTAGGATCATTAAAGGTTCAGAGGATTCTACAACATTTTTATGTTTCTTCTTCTTTTTCTTAGATGGAGCACTAGGTTCAATGCGTTGAGAATCTTGTTCAATTCTTTTGGGATGCCCTTCAGGATATAGAGGATCCTGGGTAGAGACACCACCTCTAGTTGTTACTTCATAAGCATGTTTCTCTTTAGAATTATATTTTAATAAGTCATTTTGCACTTTAGTAAGCTGATCAATTTGAGTTTGAACCATTTGAAAATGTTTAACAAGAATCTTAACATCATTGGAGGTTCTCTCCACAATACCATGCAATTCACCAATAGCTCGAGAATTTTCCATTAGATGATTCTCTACTCTCATATTAAAATTTTCTTGCTTAACAATATAATTATCAAACTCATCTAAGCATTGCGCAGGAGGTTTTGAATACGGAATATCTTCCCTAGTAAAGCGCTGAAGGGAGTTTACCTCAATCATGGGTGAAGGGGGAATTATCTCACATATATCTTCTATGGGAGGTAGATTCTTCACATCTTCAGATTTAATACCTTTCTCCTTGAGAGACTTCTTGGCTTCCCTCATATCTTCATCATTCAATTTAATTAAACCCCTCTTCTTCAATATTGGCGTTGGAATTGGTTCAGGCGTAGTCCAATCATCATGATTCCGGCCTATTTTAGCCAATAATTCTTCAGCTTCGTCTGGAGTTCTTTTCCTGAAAACACAACCAGCACAACTATCCAAATATGCCCTAGACTCAATGGTTAGTCCACTATAAAATATATCAAGTAGATCATTCTTTTCTAAATCATGTCCAGGTCGAGCTCTGATAAGAGAACAAAATCTTGCCCAAGCCTCAGGCAATTTCTCTTCATCTCCCTGGTCAAATCTATAAATTTTCTGTAAAGCGACATGTTGAGCACTAGCAGGAAAGTATTTTCGAAAGAAAACATCACGCAAATCAGTTGGACTTTTAATAGAACCAGGAGGCAAATTATTATACCAAGTTTTAGCATCATCCTTTAATGAGAAAGGAAAAATTTAGCGACAAAATAAGTACGCATCTTGACATCATCAGAAAACAAGCTACTCATAGAAGAAAGTTCAATCATGTGTTCTACAGCACTTTCTTTTTCAGTACCACAAAAGGGTGCTTTCTCTACAATAGCTATATGAGATAGATCAAGAGAAAAATCATAATCTTTATCCTTAATGCATATAGGAGATGGGGCAAATTTAGGATCAGGAGATAACTTATGTCTAACAGTATATTGTGTGAGAAACTTTTTAATTTTGCTTGCATCAGCAGTAGCATTGCATCTATTAATAAAATCATCATTAAGCTCCACATAATCTTCATCAGGATCATCACTAGAATAATCAAGTTCAGGTGAATTAACAGGTGTAGTAGCATTAGGAGTTTCAGTATTTTCAATTTGTCTAGACCTAGCAATTGTAGCATCTAGAAAAGATCCCAATGAACCACTATCATCAAGCACAACAGAAGCATCATCAATATTATAAGAATTTTCAGATTCAGCAGAAGTACCAGCATGTGAAGCATGTGGCGGTGAAACAAGTTTATCAATCACAGATGGTGAATCAAGAGCAGCAGAGGTACTCAGAGTTGTACCTTTTCTTGTAGTGGATGGTAATATGGCGACTTTAGGATCGCGAGGTTTACCCATGATGGAGAATTTGCAGCGAACAATATCAATCCAAGTGAACTTCCAAATAAAGCTATGCTCCCCGGCAACGGCGCCAGAAAACAGTCTTGATAACCCACAAGTATAGGGGATCGCAGCAGTCTTCGTGGGTAGTAAAACCCAATTTATTGATTCGACACAAGGGGAGACAAAGAATACTTGAAAGCCTTAACAACGGAGTTGTCAATTCAGCTGCACTGGAAACAGACTTGCTCGCAAGAGTTTATCAGTAGTAACAGTTTTATAGCAGTAGCAGTAGTGAAATAACAGCAGCAGAGTAACAGAGACAGCAGTAGTGATTATAGTAAACAACATGATTAAAATACTGTAGGCACGGGGACGGATAACGGGCGTTGCATGGATGAGAGAAACTCATGTAACAATCAAGCAGGGCATTTGCAGATAATAATAAAACGGTGTCTAAGTACAAAGTAATCAATAGGCATGTGTTCCAATTATAGTCGTACGTGCTCGCAATGAGAAACTTGCACAACATCTTTTGTCCTACCAGCCGGTGGCAGCCGGGCCTCAAGGGAATCTACTGGATATTAAGGTACTCCTTTTAATAGAGTACCGGAGCAAAGCATTAACACTCCGTGAACACATGTGATCCTCACATCACTACCATCCCCTCCGGTTGTCCCGATTTCTGTCACTTCGGGGCCATTGGTTCCGGACAGCGACATGTGTATACAACTTGCAGGTAAGACCATAAACAATGAATATCATGATGAAATAATAACATGTTCAGATCTGAGATCATGTCACTCGGGCCCTAGTGACAAGCATTAAGCATAACAAGTTGCAACAATATCATCAAAGTACCAATTACGGACACTAGGCACTATGCCCTAACAATCTTATACTATTACATGACCAATCTCATCCAATCCCTACCATCCCCTTCAGCCTACAGCGGGGGAATTACTCACACATGGATGGGGGAAACATGGCTGGTCGATGGAGAGACGTCGGTGGTGATGGTGGCGATGATCTCCTCCAATTCCCCGTCCCGCGGAGTGCCAGAACGGAGACTTCTGGCTCCCGAGACGGAGTTTCACGATGTGGCGGCGTTCTGGAGGGTTTCTGGTGACTTCGACTTCTTCCCGTGCGTTTTTAGGTCGAAGGCAATAAGTAGTCCGAAGGAGAGCGTCGGGGGCCAGCCGAGGCCGCCACACACTAGGGCCGCGCGCCCCCCTCCTGGGCCGCGCCGGCCTAGCGTGTGGGGCCCTCGGGCCCCCACCTGGCTTGCCCTTCTGGCTCCGTCAATATTCTGGGAAAATAGGACCTTGCACATAAATTCCGAGGATTTTCCTGAAAGTTGGATTTCTGCACAAAAACGAGACACCAGAGCAGTTCTGCTGAAAACAGCGTTAGTCCGTGTTAGTTGCATCCAAAATACACAAATTAGAGGCAAAACAATAGCAAAAGTGTTCGGGAAAGTAGATACGTTTTGGACGTATCAATGCTATAATGCATAGTATGAGATGCAATCGTCCCGAGCGTAACCTAACCCCGATGATTTAAGATTGTTGAGTTGTGAAGATTTCTTTAGGGTTTGTTGCACTTTTTAGAATGGTTCTCAAACAAGGTTCTTATTAGGGTTGGTGATATTATAGCATAAAAAAGTGATATAATGCATCATAACAATCATACATACAAAGGAATGGTGGTTGCATAACAAATCCAGAGTGGTGGTCAGTTTTAAGTTCTACAGGACATGGTTGATGATTACATAGATTAAACTTCAAAAGAATAACTTTTGAAGAACAGGTTAATTAAGAAATATGAAGTATTTCAAATAAGAACTATGGCTGCTATGGTTTAATTGACCTTTGTACTTCAAAAGAATAACTTTTGAAGAACAGGTTAAATAAGAACAAGAACTATTAAAAATAGGAGCTATGGCTTCTAGGGTTTACTATTGGATTCATTTAGTTCTCTAATAGAAACTAGTTGGGTTCTTAAATAGAATGGGTTTCTATATAGCAAGTATTGGCAGGTTTATTGCTATGGTTTCTTCTAAGCATCATATCAAAGGATGGTGACAAGGGATTAACTTGTCAATGCCTACAGATTGTAGACTAGGGTTTTGTTAGATGTAGAGGGCAAGTAGATCTCGAAGGTTTCAGCCGAAAAGTGCTCGACGATATGAAAACTAGGGTTTGGGAAAACAATGATTCGATCCTCTCTTTGTCCCTCGACTCTCCCTTATATAGGAGGCGGAGCCGAGGGTTTCGTTTCATACAAATTACAGAATTCGGGTCGGTTTCTAACTTCCCCCGCAAGATTACAAATAATACTCTCTATTACAACTCTAGCTTTCCTTAGCAATATCTTGGGCTTCCAAATCTTCTTATTCTTCGGGTCGTGGGCCTTCAGTAAACCCCGGGTACCATCTTTGGCAGGCCCATTGGGTATGCCTATGTCAAGCCCCCGAGATTTTGCTTGAATCGCAGAATCAAGGAAAATCTCCATCTTTATATTTATTCGACAATTCTGAATTCTCATACATATCTTTGCATACAAATTTCTATATTGTACAGGGATAATGGTATTTGGGGCTAGTTCATCTGACGGATCAGGTACTAGTTAATGGTAGTGGCAATAAAAACCTACTTCAAAATCACGTCCCCGGACATGATTTCGGGATACTGGTGTAAACTTCGACAGGTGCCGCTTAAGGTCTTACCATTCTGTAGAGTCCCAGTCATATTTATCGGGTACCTAACGCGTCCGTTAGGATTTTTCTTCGTATCTGTTGATACGGTAAAAAGTAGCTAACCGACGTCAGAGACGGCGCCACGCCGCACAGAACGGATCTGGGGTCTTACCTACGCAAATTTTGCGGCATTCAGAGATTTTTTCGCAACTTTGGCGCTCTGAGAATATATTGTCGAGTGCTTATTCGGCTGTTGGAATAGCACATTTTATTGAGTCAACGGATGACTTATATTGCGTTCCCGATGGGAGTATATGTAGAGTTATTTTAACTCGAAATATGCTCTGTTACCTTTTTCCTTCTTGTTCTCTCTCTCTTTTTTATGATTTCATCGGGCACGCGGACAGCGTTCCCGATGGGAGTAGCCCCCGAGGCTACAGCCAAGGACTTGTACTTGGTTGTAGGCTCCACGCCTTATGCCGCTATATTTTTTCCTCTCTCGACATTTTACAACTTCTCGGGTGCGCGACAGCGCTCCCGATGGGAGTAGCCCCCGAGGCTATGAACAAATGCTTGCATTTGGTCATAGGCTCTCGCCATTTCTATCTTGTCATATTCGAATTTTTCTATTTTTATGAAGTAGCCCCCGAGCATTTGGGCAAAAACTTGTATTTGATCAAAGGCTCTCGAAATTATCTTGCGTTTTCGACAATTTCTCCCAGCTTCATAGTCGAGCTTTTCTTTTACCATGGTGACGTCATTGCTGATGATGGCCACGATTTCTGTATTGGAAACATGCGAAAACCACTCCTTTCACTGCCTTGTGGGTCCAAATTCCCCATCTGATTGACACGTCGTGCAAGTGGGGGACACACGTCCTCCACTTTTTCTGGCGCACGTACTGTGCCCTCTGTCGTTTCTTTTCTCAGTGAAAAGCCATTTTTACCCCTTGTCCACGTGTAATCCATCTACGCCGTAAATTCTTCATCGACTGGCTGCGTCGATTCACCGCCCCTCTATTTAACTTCATCATCTTCTTCCTCTGTTACCTTCGCTCACTCCGCCCATCTGCGCCTCTGCCAAAAATCCTCCATTGCGCCCATTGCCCTACGCGCTCCTCCGAACTCGTGTTGCTCTGCTCTCCTCCGGTGGAACTCATCTTCCCCTCAATACGCATACTCCACCGCTCCATTACCCTTCAATGGCCGCGGAAGATCTGGAGTGGGAGAGATCCAAGATCTCCAATCAAGACATGAACCTGCTGAAGAGGTTGGGGCTTACGAAGAAGAAAGATGCCCTGCGCTTCCCCCACGAGGAAAGCTACCCAAATCCTCCAATGGAATACCGGGTTAGTTTTGTTGACCATCTTATCCGTGGTCTTTCTCCTCCTATCCATGAGTTTCTCCGGGGTCTTCTCTTTGTTTATGGGATTCAGCTTCACCAACTGACGCCCAATTCCATCTTGCACGTGTCGATTTTTATCACATTGTGCGAATGCTTTCTCGGAGTCCAGCCTAACTGGGCTCTGTGGAAACGCATCTTCTGTCTCCGTAATGGCTCCCACGGCGTCGCCTATAATATTGGCGGCGTCGTCATCTGTGTTTCTGACGTCGATTATTTCGACGTTAAATTTCCCGACTCTGTCCAAGGCTGGCGCAAGAGGTGGCTGTATGTACACGAGGAAAGCTGACTCGGTAGAATACAATATCGCTCCTTTTGACGGAAAACCAGAATTCTTCGCCGCCGTTCCTGGGACGCTGAAGCTTCCGAAGAAGAGAAATTTGACCGAGGCGCTGATGACTCGCATCCGTGAACTTCAGACTACTCGAGGCAAGGAGCTTTCCGGTATCCAAATCACAGCCTACTTCCTTAGGATTAGGATGCAGCCTCTACAGGCTCGAAAAAATCCCCTTTGGATGTACGCTGGTAATGAAGATGTCGAGAGGCTCCACGGATCTTTCTGCAAAAGATTTGGAGAAGCTAATCCGAAGAATCTCCAAGCTTAGCAAGAAAGATACCATTCCAACTTCTTGCAAGGTTGCGCCATTTTGTCGCGCCAATCCTCTTCCCGAGGTAATTTGTTCTTTGCCGCTATCATACCTTCTTCCTGAATTATTTTTGTGACGGCTATTTTTACTTGCGACAAAATATAATCGTTGTCGACTTCTTTTATTTTCTACAGGGTCACCCTGTTCTATCTTCTCTTCCTCCCCTTCCCGAGGGTGGAGAAGTCGAAGAACGGGCAATTGTCACCGACGACAACCAAGATGTTTCTCGCCCTGAAAGTGGAGTCGGGGATTCTCATAAATCCGCGGCTTCTCTTGAAAAAGAGATGGAAGCAGAGGTTTCTTCGTCGACACGCTCATCTCTTCCTGCTGCTTCTCCAAAGGGCAAAAGGAAAAGAAGTGATGTCGAAGATTCCGGGACCTCTAAACCCGAAGAAGCTGCTCCTTCACCGCAGAAGGCAGCTTATGATCCATACCTCGGGACCCTTATCAGTTCGTAAGTCCCTTTTCTCTCTTTTTATTTTTGATGCTCGAAATTTTTTATCCGTCTTTCTTTTTATGCTGTTCACCTTTCACTGTAGTGATGATGAAGAAGACATACCAACTTTAGACGTGGCTGCTCGAACGAGTACGTCGCATACTGTAGTTGTTTCGGAGCCGCCAATTGACGGTGAGGAATCTTCGCCTCCTCAACAAAACGTCGGCGCTCCTACTCCTCCTTCGAGCCCCCGAGCCCCTTCACCAAAAAAGGCAAGGACGGAGATCATCCCGGAGCCTACTCTCCAATTGAGTAGCTCCTCTAACCCGCTCTTGGAGGATGTAAGTTCTTAACTTCCTTGTCATTGTCTATGTTTGCTCTATTTATCTCTATGTATTATCATATTTTGCTCATACTACCATTTTCCCTTTGTCCTTTTTCGACAGCCTATGATCAAGGATCTTATTCGCATCGGTGCCCAATTTGTTGGGTACCGTGAATATGCTAATAAAACTGAAGGTAATGCCTTGCTTCTTCTTTTTGCCTCTGCTCTTTTGCTCCTTTGTTGTCGAGATTTTTGACTATATTTAACTTCCTTGGTAGAAAAACTGACAGAGGTCAATGAGCGTGCCAACTCACTTGCTCAAAGATTAGAGCAAAGTGAAAAGGCTCGCAAAAAGGCTGAGTCAGATGCTATTGATGCTCGAGCAGAGGCTGATAAGGCCAAGGCTGATGCTGCTGGTGTCGAAGATCTCCGGAAGAGACTTCATGATGCCGAAACTTCACTGAGTGAGCATATAGCTGCGCAATCTGCTCGTGAAGAAGCTATCCTTAAGCGCATAAGGACACAAAATCGTCGCTTTGTCAGTAAGTATCTGCACCAGTTCAGATCCTTTGGACCTTCTTTCCTTCACTTGTTTGTTGCTCAATAAATTCTCATCTTTTCAGCTAGGACGGCTCAAGAATTTGAACTTGAAGACCCCGAGAATGATCCTCTGCTTGACGCCGTTTCATTCCTCGAGTTTCACGGGACGGAGGCACGCGAAGGTATCGACGAAGCTAAAGCAGGGCTGTCGCGGCTCTTCTCCTATTTCTTCCCGAAGAAAGAGGCACCCGCAACGTTCCTTAAACTAGCCAAGTGTTTTAATCCCCCCGAAGATCTTGGATTGAAGATGCGACAAGAAAATATGAAGGTCGCTGTTGAAAGTACTGTTTCCTTGGTCGCTCATAGCCAACAAACTGTCGATTGGGCGAAAGTGGGTGACACGGAACAGATTGACCAGCTCAAGTGGCGATCCTTGGTCAAGGCGGCGAAGCCCAACACGAAGAAGATCTTGGCATATCTCGGGATCAAGCCAGCTTCGACTCCTAGCTCATCGAGGCCGGAGGTCTAGTTGCATGCCTCCTTGTTTTTTCTTTCTGTTTCTTTTGCTCTTATCGCCAAAGTAGTTATTTGGCGATACGTACTTCTTTAGCTCTATTGTAAGGTCTTTGTAACTATCCCGAGAAATTAATGAAGACTCTATCTTTGCTTGTTGATTGATATTGTCTTGTTTAAATTTCAGTTGGTATTTGATAACTATACTCCATCTTCTGCTCCTTCCAATATTTCGCCTTCTTCTTCTCGCTCAAGGAGAGCTCTTGCTGATACTACACCTGTCGAAGATTCCTTGCCGCAAGAATTGGATGAACTTCGGCAACAACTTCAGTATGCTAGGAAACAATCACTTGTGATGATGGAAAAGTCTCGTAAGTCATCTGAAACCGAAGAAATTGCACTTCAGCAAGCTCGCGAGGCCGTAGCTGCTAGGGAAATTGCTGCTTCTGAGGCTGAAAAGGCGACTGCTCGAGAAAATTTCATGCTCGAGTTAATGAACGAAGCCAGTGCGGATATGTCGGGTACGCTTGCTTCATCCTCAATATCTTCCGTCTTCATGCTACGTCTCTTAAAGTTTTCTGCTCCTTTGTTTTAATAGGTTCCTTTACTGATGCTGTTGCCGAAGAAGAGAGGGTAAATACTAGGACAAACCTCCTTGTTAACCTTTCCCTTGATCATGGTTCTCTGTTTTGGGCTACCCCAGAGAGGACCCGCCAGATTGTCAGATTTCAGGATCGCCTCTCAAACTCGCGACTTTCTTGACTTCTGTACCAAGACCCTGTCTATGGTTTATAACTCCATGTTTCCTCGGAACGTTCAACCAAAAACTCTTCCCGAGTTAATGGAGAAATTTAAGGATGCCCACAAGATCCATGACTTTGTCAGAGCTCAACTGGTAGCTGGCGCCAGATTTGCCCTTATCATGATTCAGATCTGCCACTCAAAGCTTGACCTGACCCAAGTTGTTGCGAAAGTTCACGAGAAGGTACGGCGCCGAAGAATTGGTGTCGATCGTATTAACACGAAAGTTTCGCCTGTAGCCGAAGAAATGATTGAAGATCTTCTTCGGATGGATGCCGACTTTTTTGCAGATGGTCATTATGCTGATTTTCTTTGGTGCTCCTGAAGAAAACAGAGTTACCCTTGATGATATATTGAATCATGACTAATTGTTTTCCTTTGGTAGATAATTCTTCTTTGTAAATCATGATTGTGATTATATTGTGAAGGACATCATATTTCTATATTTGTCTAGCCCCCGAGTGTTTTCGGTGGCTATTTGTTGTATTTGTATAATGCGAGGTTTTGAACCAAGGCATGTCCTCAATATGTAGTGCTGGCGAATATCAGCCCCCGAGCTTCTTTGTTGAGTATTATTTTGTATTTTTATTGACTCACGAGGTATTTTAATACCAAGGCAAGGATTTTCTTTTTTCGAGGAACTATATTGAAATTCGTCGGGTTGAGGATTTTGAGCATGTTGATAAAGAGAAATTATATTGACACTATCTTTATTATATTGCAGCACCACGAGCCCGCCTCATTAAAAACCTTTCCCGGCCCCACTCGGTGCCCCGAAAAAGGAAAAGAGTGCGTCTGAAAACTCGCGGGCGTTCCAGTACATTGAAGTTTTGCAAGGACTATATTTTAGCTCTAGGCGTAAAACCGCCTGAGTTGCGCCACGTTCCAGGGGTTTTGCTCCTCCACCCCTGTCTTCTTGTCCTTTATCCTGTATGCTCCTCCTCCGATTACTTCCGTGACAATGTAAGGGCCCAGCCATGGTGACTCGAGTTTTTCATGACTTTTTTGCGTGAGCCGAAGAACTAGGTCTCCCACCTGAAAAGATCTTGGCCGCAAACGTCGACTGTGGTAATTCTTCAAGTCCTGTTGGTATTTGGTTACCCTTGATAATACTTCGTCTCGAGCTTCGTCGAGTGCGTCTACGTCGTCTTCCAATGCTATCCTGGAAGTTTCTTCATTATACTCTGTGACTCGAGGGGAGTCGTGCTCTATTTCTATCGGTAGTACGTCGCTCCATGGACCAGGAAAAACGGGGTCTCCTGTGTCGCTGTATTTGGTGTTGTTCGGATGCTCCACAACACACTTGGTAGTTCTTCTGGCCAAGTATGTCGAGCTTTTTCCATGGTCCTAACATGCGTTTCTTGATGCCATTGCAGATAATGCCATTGGCTTTCTCGACTTGCCCATTGGTTTGAGGATGTGCAACTGACGCAAAGTGCAACTTGATACCCACCTCTTTGCAATAATCTTTGAATTCGTGGGATGTGAAGTTACTGCCATTGTCCGTGACGATGCTGTGGGGCACTCCAAATCTGAAAACGAGGCCTTTTATGAATTTTACTGCGGATGCTCCGTCTGGTGAATTTATCGGCTTCGCTTCTATCCACTTTGTAAATTTGTCGACAGCTACTAGCATGTATTCCTTTCCTCCTGGCCATGATTTGTGTAACTTGCCCACCATATCGAGTCCCCATTGTGCAAAGGGCCACGACAATGGTATTGGTGTTAGTTCTCTGCTGGAGAGTGAGGTCTTGCGGCAAACCTTTGACACGCATCGCAAGTCCTTACTATTTCTTTGGCGTCTCGATTGCCGTCAACCGTAGAATCCTCGCTCGAAGACTTTGGCCGCAATGGCTCGGCTGCTCGCGTGATGCCCGCATATTCCTTCGTGCACGTCTTTTAAGATGATCCTTCCTTCCTCGGGTGTAACACACCTCTGTAGCACACCCGAAATACTTCGTTTGTACAACTCCCCTTTTACCACAGTAAAAGCTTTTGATCGCCTAATTATTCGCCTTGCTTCGACTGGATCGTCGGGTATTGTTTTCCTCAGGATATACGATATATAAGCCTGCATCCATGGAATTTGCACCATCATTACCAGCTCCTGTTCCTCTTCTTCTTCTACCAAGTCTTTGGTGGTGTTCGAAGATTTCCCTTCTTTCTCCTTCTTTTTTATTTTCGCTGGTTTTGTTGACCTCTCGCTTATTTCTTCCCAAAACACGCCTGGAGGGATCGCGAGACATTGCGACCCGATGTTTGCAAGAATATCGGCTTCGTCGTTACTCAGCCTGCTGATGTGGTTTACCTCGCATCCATCAAACAATTTTTCCAGCTCATTGTACACCTCCTTGTATGCTATCATACTTTCGTTGACTGCATCACATTGGTTCATAACTTGCTGTGCCACCAATTGGGAGTCGCCGAAAATTTTTAATCGGGTTGCACCACAAGCTTTCGCCATCTTCATCCCATGTATGAGAGCTTCATATTCTGCTTCGTTATTAGACGCGTTTGGGAACGTCATTCGCAAGACATACTTCAGCTTGTCGCCTTCAGGTGATACCAATATGACGCCTGCTCCAGCGCCTTCTAGCCTTTTGGACCCGTCGAAGTTCATGGTCCAAGTTCTCGATAAATCTGGAGGCCCCGTGTTTTGTAGCTCCATCCACTCGCAATGAAATCTGGTAAAACCTGCGATTTTATTGCCTTTCTTTTTCGTACGTGATGTCCCGAGGGGAAAGTTCTATTCCCCAAAGGGAGACACGACCCGTAGCTTCGGGTTATTCAATATATTTGACAAGGGAGCTTCATTGACCACTATCGGATGCGCCGAAAAATAGTGTCGCTTTTCTTGCTGTCGTGAATACTCCATACGCCAGTTTCTGATATTGTGGGTACCGCTGTTTTGAAGGTGATAGTACTTCGCTGATGAAATATACTGGCCTCTGGACTCCATGAAGCTTTCCTTCTTCTTCTCGCTCGACTACCAGAACCGTGCTAACCACTTGAGGTGTGGCTGCAATGTATAAGAGGAGAGGTTCTTTATCTTTAGGCGCCACCAAGATTGGTGGTGTCGAGATTGCCCGCTTGAGGTTCTCGAAAGCCCTATCTGCTTCCTCGTTCCATTGAAATTTCTCCCCTTGTTTGATCAATGCGTAGAACGGTAATGCCTTTTCTCCTAGCCTGGACGAATCTGCTTAAAGCTGCGACTCGCCCCGTTAGCTGTTGTATTTCTTTCAACTTTGTCGGCTTTCTCATAGTAACGATGGCCTGGATTTTTTCGGGATTAGCTTCAATCCCTCTTGCTGATACTAAGAACCCGAGAAGTTCTCCGGAACTCCAAAAGAACACTTTGTCGGGTTCAGCTTGAGGCAGAATTTGTCGAGGTTGTCGAAGGTTTCCTTCAAATCTTCGATCAGAGTCGACCCCTTTTTTGATGTTATGACGACATCGTCAATATAGACTTGCACATTTTTCCCAATCTGTGTTGCTAGGCACTTCTGCATCATCCGCTGATATGTTGCTCCCGTTTTTCAAACCAAAAGGCATTGTTTTGTAGCAAAACACGCCGTAAGGTGTTATGAATGCTGTCTTAGCTTCATCATCTTCTTTTAGTCTAATCTGGTTATAACCAGAGTATGCATCCAAAAAGGAAAGACGTTCACATCCTGCCGTGGAGTCGATGATTTGATCGATCCTTGGGAGGGGAAAATGATCCTTAGGACAATGTTTATTGAGACACGTAAAGTCGACGCACATGCGAAGGACTGTCGTGTGTTTCTTCGGCACCATCACTGGGTTAGCTACCCACGTGGCTTCTGTAGATATCTCTTTGATAAAACCAGCATCCTTGAGTCGATCTATTTCTGATAACATAGCTTTGCGATTTGGTTCCGAAAAACGTCGCAAAGGTTGCTTGATTGGTCTCGCGAGAGGATCCAAATTGAGGTGGTGCTCGGCAAGTTCCCTGGGTACTCCTGGCATGTCAGCTGGACACCATGCGAAGATTTTCCAGTGCTCACGGAGGAACTCGACGAGCGCGCTTTCCTATGCGATATCCATGTTTGTTGCAATGGATGTCGTTTTCTTTGGGTCTGTCGGGTGGATCTGTACCTCTTTTGAATCCTTGGTTGTGTTAAACGTTGGCTCCTTGGAAGACCTCCCTGCTTCTGGCAGCACGTCATAATCCGTAAACCTTGGCGCCATATATTCTGCTTGCATCCCGAAGGTTTCTGACAACTGATGGAAATCTCTGTCGCATTTGTCAGCTAACGCAAAGCTTCCTTTCACTGTGATTGGTCCTTTGGGTCCAGGCAACCTCCACAGTAGATATGTATAATGAGGTACCGCCATAAACCTGGCATACGCTGGTCGTCCCAACAAAGCATGATATTGCGATGGGAAATCCACGACTTCAAACTCCAGTTTCTCTATCCTGTAGTTTTCTCAGGTTCCAAATTGTACGTCAAGGTTGATCTTGCCCAGCGGATAACTTGGCTTCTCTGGTGTGATCCCATGGAAACGTGTGTCGGTTGGTGCTAAATTTGCTAGGGATATGTTCATCTTCCTTAGTGTATCTGCGTACATAAGGTTCAGACTGCTGCCGCCATCTATGAAAACTCTCGACACGTCGAAGCCAGCAATTACTGCGGGTAAGATGAGTGCAGATTGCCCAGGTCGAGGAACCTGCTGCGGGTGATCTGCAATTGTGAAGCCAATATCTTGTCCCGACCAATTTAGGTAGTCGACTGTTGGTGGAGGCATCTTTTCTGCCATGAACACTTGCCGCGAAATTACTTTCTGCGCCCTGTTGGATGGCCTAGCTTTTTGAATCATCAAAACTGCACCGTTGGAATTGGGATCAACGTATGGAGGCGGTTGTGGTGCTGCCGCTATTCTGAGCTGATGCCGATTTTCATCGGTAATTGCGGGAGGAGGTGGGAGGTGGATTTCACTCCTTGGTCCTTGAGGATTTCTGTTCATGGCTTGGTTATTTGCACCTCGGCTCGCAACATTGCTTGAAAATTGCGGCAATCTTTCTGGAGATGTCCTGACTGCCTCTTTCCATTGTTATCGAGGAAAAAGTGCATCTGACACGGTCCGTTCATCATCTCCTCGGGGGACACATAGGGTCTTTGAAACCTTGGTCCACTATTTTGCCTGTGACCGCGAGAGTCGCCTCTATTGTCACCTTGTTGCTCATTGCTCCTTTGGTAGTCATCTCGATTGTTTCCTCCAGAATTTCCTCCAGCCGATATGTGGCCGGGAGCGTCGTTGTTGTAGAACTGGCGGGAAAATCGCCTTCTATTTTGAAAATTTCGGCCGCGGTCCTCTTCTGGCGACCTGTGTCGCTTGTTATATATTGCGTCTTCTCCATCTGCCCACTTGTTGGCTATTTCCATCAATGCTGATATTGTTTTTGGGTTGGTTCTTCCTAGGTCCTCGACAAAATCTGTTCGTCGAATTCCTGCCACGAACGCGTCTATTGCTCTCTCGTCAGATATATCTTCTGCCGAGTTTTTGATAATATTCCATCTCTGTATATATTTTCTCATTGACTCGTCGTGTTTCTGTCGGCATGCCCTTAATTCTTCCAATGACGCAGGTTTCTTGCAGGTGGATCGGAAGTTTCTCACGAAAATATCTTCAAAACTATCCCAGTTGTCAATGGAATCTAGGGGAAGTTTCTTTATCCAAGATCTTGCGGCACCACTCAGGTGGACTTGGATGCTTTGCATGGCTGTTGCTCTGGTTCCTCCTACCAGTTTTACCATCTCGAGATAATCGACGAGCCAATCCTCTTCCAAATTTTTTTGAAATTCTCGGGTATCTTGAACCCTTTTGGTACTCGAGTTTTTCGGACTCGTCTCGTGAAGCACGGAAGCCCGCACAAATCTTCATCGGCAACTTCTGGTGAATGCCGATGTTCTCTTCTTTCTTGCCGCGCTCTATCTACCCTTGTTTGAACTGCTGTATCTCTTGCCCCACTTGGTGGATCTTGCACTGCAGCAATAGGCCGTGGACTATTTTGTCTTGCAGTTCCTTCGGGAGGTGTAGTTATGAATGCTGTCCCCATGACTCCAACTCCAGCCATTGCCATATTGAACAATGGTTCTCTCGGGTCTCCAGGGGGTGGTCTAGATGCGAGGATGTAAGCTTGCGTCGCCATGTATCCTGCTTCTGGCGTTTTCGGGATGATATTTCCCCTTGTATCAATCGACATAAAAGACATGTCGAGATTTTGAATTATGTTGCCTCTCTCTGCTTCAGGTATATTTTGCAGCCGAGATATTGCCCTCCTCCGAGCTTCTCTATGACTATCTCCCGAAGTTCCGATTGTCGACTGAGGTCTGCTCGACGCTGCTTGACGCGGATGCTGCCTCTTTTCTTCGTTTAAGGATGCTGTCTGTTTTTCTAGCTCCCTACTCACACGAGCAAGTCTATATTGATAAGCTTGTAATTCTTCGGCAGTAGCGGTGGTGGTCATTGGTTCTGAACCATCCATGGCTCTTGCAGCCCTGTCCCACGCTGCTTGCGGAAGTTGGACTTTGTTGCGAGGTGGGTTCCCGATATATTTGGTGCCTAAACCTCTTCTGAGATTAGCGGGATCGATGTATGGGTTTCCCAAATCATCGAAAGCCTCTGACGTCTCTGGTTCTGCTCTGTTGGCTTCTTCAATTGCATATACTTGATGATATTTTGAGTATTGATTTTTATCAGGATTGGTGACACCATCGTAAAGATTGGCGAAGACCTTTCCTATAGCAGCAGATTTGTCGATGAAGTTGAAGTTGTTGCTGCGGAGTCGCTGCTTATAACGGAGTCCGCACGACTCGAAAGATGTGTTGCTGAAGACCTTGGCGAGCTTTCCGCTTGCCCTGGTGTCGATGAAGCGTGTCGACGAAAATTCCTCGTTACTCGACGAGAAATCAGAATCGTCCGTCGAAAATTCCGGCAAGATCGGAACTTCGAGACGGTAAGATCCTTCCTTATTGACGCCAAATCGGAATTCTCCGAACATGATGATGATGGGCTCCTCCAGATAGGCACATGCATCCATACGGGAGGGCGGGTGAGGAATAAAATCGACTAGATCAGTTTTTCCTGTTTACCTCGATCCATCGCATTGCTAGCCACCGACGAAGTCGACGATTCTGGACGTGCCATCGAGATCAGCTCCTTGCAACCTCTAGATCCCACAGACGGCGCCAATTGACAAGGGATTAACTTGTCAATGCCTACAGATTGTAGACTAGGGTTTTGTTAGATGTAGAGGGCAAGTAGATCTCGAAGGTTTCAGCCGAAAAGTGCTCGACGATATGAAAACTAGGGTTTGGGAAAACAATGATTCGATCCTCTTTGTCCCTCGACTCCCCCTTATATAGGAGGCGGAGCCGAGGGTTTCGTTTCATACAAATTACAGAATTCGGTTTCTAACTTCCCGCAAGATTACAAATAATACTCTCTATTACAACTCTAGCTTTCCTTAGCAATATCTTGGGCTTCCAAATCTTCTTATTCTTCGGTCGTGGGCCTTCAGTAAACCCCGGGTACCATCTTTGGCAGGCCCATTGGGTATGCCTATGTCAGTAGCCCCCGAAGATGGTTCTATAAATTAGCTATTAGGGTTTACTATGGTTTCACAATTGCTTCACTAAGTAATCTCTAATTGCTTCTAAACTAGATAGTTTATTATTTCATTAATAGGGTTTAGTTGGATAGGAGCATGTGTTGTGAATTGCTTCACAAGGTTGGTACTAGGGTTCATCATTATGGTTCTACTAGGGTTTGATGGTTGAGGTTGATTCTAATGGTGTGGTATGGTGATCAATGGTGTCAATGTGAGATTATCAAGCTAGGGTTTGCAATTAAGTGGCACTAGTGGATCATACAAGGTTTACTCAAAAATGAAGACATGAAATGATAGTTTCATGTGAATTGGTTTTTATTTTGGTGTATCATGAGCATGCATTCATTGGTTTATCAAGGTTCTATATATAAGGTGGAATTAACATGATCCCATGTGCTAAACCACTAGGGTTTTAGAATTGAAACTAATGTGGAATGATCACATAAAATAATAGGATCAAAGTTTTATTTATATTAGAACTAGGGTTTCTAATTATGATACAATTCTTAAAGTAATAATTAGTACTATAATTAATGTGATTAAGTACTTTGAACAAAGTTAATAATAGTCTTCATATTTTATTAATTTTCACAAGAATTAATAATTAGGATAACTCCTATTTAAGTTTAATTTAGAAATCAGGGTTTAATAATTGTTATTAAGTTTTAAAATACTTAACTTGTTAACTAAAGTTGTTTAAGTAAACAAGTTTTAAATTATAAAAATAATATTAGCTTATAGTATTTTCTTACTTTTCAATTATTTAAAGAAAATAGAAAGTAGTAATTTGCAAATTAGGGTTTATGAATTATCACTAATATCTTAAGTTAATGAAAAGATGATTAAGAAAATTAATCTTAACATTTTATTTTCTTACTGAATAGCTAAGATTTAATTTTGAAACTTAAATAATTATTGAATTTAAATTGGTTTTAAAACAGATGAAAAGGCATAATTAATAAGGCTAAAAATAAGTGAATTTTTATTTTGACACACATTTTTATTTTATATTTTATTTGAATAGAGTTTATTTTTGTGAGCATTTTGATATATTATTCATATTTTTATGAGCTAAAATGAATTTTATTTATTTCTGTGAAATATCAGCTATTTGTTGGTTTTTTAAAATAAAAGGGAAATACTATTTATACCGACCTGGATCTAACCCTAGTGACCGACAGGTGGGTCCTTTGACCAGGTCAAATGCTACGAGGGCGAAGACCAGTCAACTACACCCTGAGACCCCACCTGCCACGTCAACCTCGCCGCCGGCTCAACGCCAGCGACCAGAGACGAAGGACGGCGATGATTTAGGGCTTCCCGAGATGCGCAACTGGTTGCGTTCGAACCGTGACTCGATGCTGAGCAGGATAGCATCAACGCCACCACCTGGAGGTCACCAGAGTTACTCCGGCGAACTCGTATGCGGCGGCGCACTCCGGCCAATATATGAACTAACGCTAGGATGCACTTTAGGAAGCAAGGAATAGCGCATCTGACGCGCCTGCTAACCTTGATGCTTCCCAGATGCTCGACGGAGTCTGCCAGAGACGAGGACGACGACAATCTTCAATTTTCTGTGGGATGCCGATGAAAGGGAACGGTCGATTGGCCACAGTTGAGACCCCCTCTCCTCGATTCCTTCCACGAGGATGATCAACATAACCAGGCGCTCCTCCTCGACCAGAAATCATGCGCCGGGGTGGTCTTAATCGGCGGCTAGCTGGAGAACAGCCGTCAGTGACTTTTGTTGATTGCGAGAGATGTAGAGGGTTGGAGGACGATTGGGTTAGAGGTAAAGCATTAGGGTTCTATGGGGAATCTCGGAGAATATTTATAGCCCCCGACGAGGTCCGAATCGTCACTTCACCGGCGGCGACCGCCGGGATGCAACGACGAGGTTATGGTTTGATTTGGGCGCGAATCTAAATGCTCTAGTTGTAGATGGACGTAGAAGACATTCGCCGCAGCTCTGGCCTGGTCATTGGCGTCCGGCTTCATCCTTATCGCCAGCGGTGAGGTGTCCGGGGAGCTCCTGTGCGCTGTCGTGGTGGAGGAAGAAGACGAAGCTTCTTTTCTTCCTCCACGAAGCGGTACGGTGGCGTGGATCGTTTCGATGATGGGCTGGGCTGGTTCTGGGCTTCGACGTGGACTGCTCCGTGGGCTGCTGCGGTCCATCAGGTAAACTCCCTCTCTTTCTCTATTTGTTATTTTCTTTTCTGTTTTATTTCCTGGTTTGAATTTGGTGAATTTGAATTCAAATTGAATTCTGTCTTGTTTTGCAGATTCTAAATTATTTAAATAGCAATACACTTTTATGATCATGCTCACTGCTTAGTTTGGTTGTTTAAACAAGGATTGAGATTTTAATTATATTGATATCTTGTGAGATCATATTAAATAAACATGGATTGATGTGTTTTATTTTAATTCTTTCTTATTTAGGAACTAATTCAATTTAAGTGATTTGAACTTTAAAACAAATGCATGGTGAACACATTATTAGGTTTTGCTGGTATTGAACAATATGGATGGTTCACATAAATTATAATTAAGGCTAGAATTTAAAATGAATGGTAATGAGGAATGGAATTGGATCATGATCTCGTGTGAAGAATTATTTCTAACGGTTTAAGCATATGGTTGGCTAAACTCTATATTTAATAATTTTGCTTAGCAACTTCTAGCTTGAATTACTTAGAATAATTCCCAAACTCGTCATTGGTTAATTCACTTGCTCATATGGTGATGGTCCAAACTATGATATATTTTCCTATTTGGTTAACTAAACAATTTACTTGGAATACCAACTAGAATTGGGTATTGGTTTCACTCTACCCACTTAAATATCATTTAGGTTTAAGTATAATTAGCTTGCTTTATACTTGTGATCCATGATACACAATTTAGAGCATATTATTTTATGTGGAGTGAATCCTATGTGAAAGGTTTAGGGTTTTAGGGATGCTTCACTATTTGAAGTATAAAATAGGCATGAGGCATGGCAGGGTTCTACTTATGATCCCAAGTGATACTTGGATTGAAATTCAAATGTGATCTAGGTTTTTAGTGGTGATCACTAATAGGATATGGCTCTCACCTCCAAGATTAAAGGTTGGTTTGAATAAGCAAGATTTAATACTACTCTAGTATTTTCTAAGATAGACATGGCTATGATTAGCATCTATAATCTCTCTCACTTCTAAATGTCTTTTAATAGCCTAAGGTCCTACTCAAGAGATGATGATATGATCCTCTAAATATATGGTTTGCCTAGGATTCTACCTTGGTATCTTAGGTAGCTTGTTCTTCTGGAATTCTGATAAACTGCATCTTGTGGTATGCCTCCACCTCCTAGCTTCTTCATCTTGATCCTAGCTAATGTATGGGTGGTCTCAAGGTTTTGGGTTTCCTTGTAACATGGTACTAGATGATCAAATGGATGAAGAGTGTGGCTTCCTTTTATAGGCTTGGGAAAGCTCTAGTATCATGACACATAGGT
The DNA here is from genome assembly GCA_030979885.1 of Lolium multiflorum. Classification (NCBI taxonomy): domain Eukaryota; kingdom Viridiplantae; phylum Streptophyta; class Magnoliopsida; order Poales; family Poaceae; genus Lolium; species Lolium multiflorum. The sequence goes on along the minus strand of CM061751.1, from coordinate 44,591,941 downwards.
GAGTGACTCTTGTTTTGGTTTGATGAGTAAAGTGCTTGGTTATCATGCCCTCATCCATAGCAATCCTTTGAGCATGAGGTGGCATAACTTGGAATGCAAGTCATGTAGATATTTTCATCCTATGTGGCATAGAGATTATCCTCTCATATGATTTATTTTTGGATAGCCAAGTGGCATTTGTTACTAAATATCTTGTGGATGGTTTATTATTATGGATGAGTCACTATATCAAATTGGATTGGGTTTATATTATAATATTGATAAAAAAGGTCAAGGTTGAAGGTTATTCCTCAATCTTGGATAGTTGGGTTTGAGTTCACCAAGGCATGGTCATATGGGTTTCAAAATACTCCTAGTTAGTTTTATTAAAATAGTTTGAACTATAATTCGTAATGTAAATGGATTTAGTTTTATGATATTCCATGTATCTAATAAGTTATGATTTGAATAAGAATATGTGGCTTTTATGCACTTTAGACCCTATGGTTTACCTTATTTGGTAATAAATTTAGAAGTGAATTAAACTATACACACAAGTAGTTGCTAACTTTTAAGTGTTAATAAGTTGGGGTTGGATTATTAAAGAATGTGTTGTTGTAAGGAATACCATGTTATGATCCTTTATAGGATCTGGTATTTAATCCTCACTTAAGGTGTTGTTTGTTGTAAAACTAATTCCATTTGATCTAGCCCATAGATCAAATCATCTCTACCCAAAACGGGGTTTTAGCAAAGATCACAGTGAAGTTTATAGCGCTTGACTTGATGATCTACTTCAATTCCAGCAAGTCATGTGAAACTTCAGTTACTGTGGTAAGTTTTATTTGAAAGCGCGAAAATTCCCCGGATTTTCTATGCATGAATGCAATGCACACTTTGGTGTTCTCTCATTTGGACATCTTATTCGTCCAGAACGGACAACGGATGCATCCGGCAGAGCAGAATTACTGCGGAGGTTCGTGCAGTCTCGGGACTCTGAAAGTTGGTGACGTATTTGACACAAACTCTTTCCATACCTGGATATTTCGGCCCAGCCACGAGTTGTGAGGCTCATGAAGGACAGAGGGGAGTCCTAGGAAGGTTCTAGAGGTGCCCAAGAGCCCTTGGATCAAAGGGGCATCCATCCCATGGCCTAGATTGCATCTCCAACACTATATATTTTATTGATGGGAAACCCTATTTTTGGAGGCCCCCAAGCATTGTCACGAAAATCCTCCTCCTTGGTAGCAGCCAAGGAGGGGGAAACACTCATCTACACCAGCACCAACTCAAGGAAGAAGAAGGCTATGGGGCGGCGCTCCCCATGATGCCGGCGGCGGGGAAGGAGTCCCCCGCGCCGCCGCCGGCCGCCGCCCACGCCTCCGCCTCCCGGCGCTCCTCGCTGAGCCCTCCAACGTCTTCACCGCCATCTCCATCACCAACTCCTCATTGTATTCAGTGGTCCATCCTCTCACAAACCTCTGTACCGCCCTATGTAAATATGGTGTTTGATGCTATAAGTTATAATCCTATGATCTATGTCATGTTGCCATAGTTTATTTGTTCTTTGATTGATTGGTTGTTTCTCTTTGGTTCATTAGAGTTGTATGTTGATATGTTACCGTCCTTGGTGCCCATTATATTTGTGCGCGCATGGATCAAGCACCATAGGGTTGGTAGTACTTGTATACTAGAAGGGGAAGTTCTGCCGGAGTGACAGAAACCTAAGGACGCGAACCGGATAGTTGCATGTATGGGAGTAAGAGGACCATTTACTTAAGGCTATGGTTGGTGAAACCTTAATGCTTGCTAGTATTTACGGATGTTTGCTAGCAAGCCAATCATATAGTACTTGTAATCCTGGAGGGAGAGCATGTATATTTAGCCTCTCCTACATAGAAAGCTGCATCGAAGACATTGAACCCAAGATCCTCACTATTTGATATTGGACAAAGCCACCACTATTACCACCGCCTTTCCACACTCGTGGTACTGTTAATTTAGTTTGTTTTATTGCTGCAGCATTAACATTTATTCCGTGTATTTTATTGTTCTGCAAAGTCACCTCTCATACCCGTTATCGCTCTAGTTTTATTTCCTAGATATTGCAAACGCTTAGTGTGCGTAGAGTTGTATCAGTGGTTGATAGAACTTGAGAGAATGTTTATCCTACCTTTAGCTCCTCGTTGGGTTCGACACTCTTACTTATCGAAAAGGCTACAAACGATCCCCTATACTTGTGGGATATCAGGCGACCAGAGGAGGGGGCAATGATGGGATGGTGGCCGACCACCCCCTCCCCTCTTTATATAGGGGGCCAGGTCGGCTGGGGTGGCCCCTTTCCCATCTAGGGTTAGGGGGGCGTCGGCCAAGTGGGGGGAGAGTGATTTCCTCCCCCCAAGTTGATCCCCCCTAGGGTTTTTGGGGAAACCCTAGGGGTTGGCCGGCCTGGGCCTTGGGGGGCATGTGCCCCCGGCCCATTAGGCCAGGGAGCATCCCTCAGCCCATGCTAGCCCTCCTAGGTCATGGGCCCCATGGTGGACCCCTCCGGAACCTTCTAGAACTTTCCAGTCTTCCACCGGAAAAATCCCGAACTTTTCCGAAACCCAGAAATCAACTTCCCTTATATGAATCTTATTCTCCGGACTATACCGGACCTCCTCGTGACATCCTGGATCCCATCCGAGACTCCGAACAAACATCGTCTCCATACCATATTCTAATCTACTTATGCGACATCGAACCTTAAGCGCGTCACCCTACGGTTCGCGAACTATGCAGACATGGTCGAGACTCCTCTCCGAGCAATAACCAATAGCGGGATATGGAGATCCATAATGGCTCCCACATATTCAACGATGACTTAGTGATCGATTGAACCATTTACATACGATGCCGATTCTCTTTGTCTCGCGATATTTTACTTGTCCGAGGTTCGATCATCGGTATCTCCATACCTTGTTCAACCTCGTTACCGACAAGTACTCTTTACTCGTACCGTGGTATGTCATCTCTTATGATCCAATCATATGCTTGCAAGCTAATCAGACGACATTCCACCGAGAGGGCCCAGAGTATATCTATCCGTCATCAAGATGGACAAATCCCACTATTGATCCATATGCCTCAACTCACACTTTCCGAATACTTAATCCCATCTTTATAACCACCGCAATGGCGTTTGATGTAATCAAAGTACCCTTCCGGTGTAAGTGATTTACATGATCTCATGGTCGAAGGACTAAGGCAACTATGTATCGAAAGCTTATAGCAAATTGAACTTAATGACTTGATCTTATGCTACGCTCATTTGGGTGTGTGTCCATTATATCATTCAACTAATGACATAACCTTGTTATTAATAACATCCAATGTTCATGATCACGAAACCATGATCATCCATTAATCAACAAGCTAGTTATACAAGAGGCTTACTAGGGACTCCTTGTTGTTTACATAACACACATGTATCAATGTTTCGGTTAATACAATTATAGCATGATATGCAAACATTTATCATAAACACAAAGATATTATAATAACCACTTTATTATTGCCTCTTGGGCATATCTCCAACAGTCTCCCACTTGCACTAGAGTCAATAATCTAGATTACATTGTAAGGTACCTAACACCCATGGCATTCTGGTGTTGTTCATGCTTTACCCTAGGGAGAGCTTTAGTCAACGGATCTGCAACATTCAGATCTGTGTGTACTTTGCAAATCTCTACTTCACCATCTTCGATGTACTCGCGAATCGAATGAAAACGCAGCTTGATATGCTTCAGCTTCTTGTGTGACCTTGGTTCCTTTGCATTGGCGATGGCACCCGTGTTGTCACAATAAATGACTAACGGGTCCAATGCACTAGGAACCACACCAAGCTCAACAATGAACCTCTTCATCCATACCGCTTCGATGAAGCCCTGAAGCCGCTATATATTCAGATTTTGTTGAAGATTTCGCCACCGTGCATTGCTTGGAACTGCTCCAGCTTACTGCCGCACCATTCAATATAAACACGTACCCAGACTGAGACTTAGAGTCATCAGGATCGGTGTTCCAACTTGCATCATTGTAACTGGTTACAACGAGCTCTTGGTCACCGCCATAACAAAGAAACATATCCTTAGTCCTTTTCAAGTACTTCAGGATATTCTTGACCTGTCCAGTGTTCCATTCCTGGATCACTTTGATATCTGCTGGTCAAACTAACAGCATGTGCGATATCCGGTCTAGTACACAACATGGCATACATGATAGAGCCTACTGCCGAAGCATAGGGGATCTTGCTCATCCTCTCTCTTTCATCTGCCGTAGCCGGACCTTGAGTCTTACTCAAGATCTTACCTGGCAACATAGGCAAGAACCCTTTCTTGCTTTCATCCATTCTAAACTTCTTTAGAATCTTGTCCAGATATGTACTTTGTGAAAGGCCTATTAGGCGTCTTGATCTATCTCTATAAATCTTGATCCCTAAAATGTACGCTGCTTCACCAAGGTCTTTCATTGAAAAATACTTATTCAAATAACCTTTAACGCTGCTTAATAGTTCTATATATTCCCAATCAATAATATGTCATCTACATATAATATCAGGAACGCTACAGAGCTCCCACTCACTTTCTTGTAAATACAGGCCTCACCATGAGTCCGTATAAAACCGAAGTCTTTGATCACCCTATCAAAGCGTAGGTTCCAACTCTGGGATGCTTGCTTCAGTCCATAAATGTAACGCTGAAGTTTGCATACCTTGTCAGCATTTTTAGGATCGACAAAACCTTTGGGTTGTACCATATACAACTCTTCCTCAATATCACCATTAAGGAACGCCGTTTTGACATCCATCTGCCAAATCTCATAATCGAAAAATGCAGCTATTGCTAACAAAATCCTCACAGACTTTAGCTTCGCTACAGGTGAGAAAGTCTCATCGTAGTCAACTCCTTGAATTTGTCGGAAACCCTTTGCGACAAGTCGAGCTTTATAGACAGTAATATTACCATCGCATCTGTTTTTCTCTTGAAGATCCATTTATTCTCGACAGCCTTGCGGCCATCAGGTAAGTCTACCAAAGTCCATACTTTGTTATCATACATGGATACCATTTCGGATTTCATGGCTTCTTGCCATTTGTTGGAATCTGGGCTCACCATTGCTTCTTCATACGTCGCAGGTCCTCATCATTGTTGTCCACAATCATGACATTTAGACAGGATCATACCAATCAGAGTGGTACGTTCCCTCGTCGATCTGCGAGGTTCAGTAGCTTCCTCGTTCGAAGTTTCATGATCATCATCATTTGCTTCCTCTCCTATCGGTGCAGGCTGCACAGAACTTCTTCCGGCACTGCGCTACTCCGATCTATGAGAGAAGGTTCATTAACCTCATCGAGTTCTACTTTCCTTCCAGTCACTTCTTTAGTGAGAAACTCCTTCTCAAGAAAGGATCCGTTCTTGGCAACAAAGATTTTGCCTTCGGATCTGTGATAGAAAGTGTACCCAATTGTTTCTTTAGGGTATCCTATGAAGACGCATTTCTAGCTTGTCAGGTTGTAACTTCTTTACATAAGCTTCGCAACCCCAAACTTTAAGGAACGACATCTTAGGTTTCTTCCCAAACCATAATTCATACGGTGTCGTTTCAACGGATTTAGATGGTGCCCTATTTAAAATGATTGCGGCTGTCTCTAATGCATAACCCCAAAACGATAACGGCAAATCGGTAAGAGACATCATAGACCGAACCATATCTAAGAGAGTTCAATTACGACGTTCGGACACACCATTGCGCTGTGGTGTTCCCGCGGTGTCAACTGTGAAAGTATTCCGCATTTCTTTAAATGCATGCCAAACTCATAACTCAGATACCTTCGCGATCAGAACGCAGAAACTTAATCTTCTTGTTACGTTGATTTTCTACTTCACTTTGGAATTCCTTGAACTTCTCAAAAGTCTCGGACTTATGTTTCATAAAGTAAATATATCCATATCTACTCAGATCATCCGTGAAGGTTAGAACATAACGATAACCACCGCGCGATGCTACACTCATTGGTCCGCACACATCGGTATGTATGATTTTTAATAAGTCTGTAGCTCGCTCCATTGTACCAGAAAATGGAGTCTTAGTCATTTTTCCCATTAGACATGCCTCGCATCTGTCAAGTGACTCAAAGTCAAGTGACTCAAGAAGTCCATCGGAATGGAGTTTCTTCATGCGCTTCACTCCAATATGACCAAGACGACAGTGCCACATATAAGTAGAATTATCATTCAATTTAATTCGCTTAGCATCAATATTATGAACATGTGTATCACTACTATCGAGATTTAACAAGAATAAACCATTCATCTCAGGTGCATGGCCATAAAATACATTACTCATATAAATCGAACAACCATTATTCTCAGACTTAAACGAATAACCATCTTGCATTAAACAAGATCCAGATATAATGTTCATGCTCAACGCAGTACCAAATAACAATTATTGAGGTTTAAAACTAATCCCGAAGGTAGATGTAGAGGGAGCGTGCCGACGGCGATCACATCGACTTTGGATCCATTTCCAACTCGCATCGTCACCTCGTCCCTCTCCAGGCTTCGTTTATTCCGCAGTTCCTGTTTCGAGTTACAAATGTGAGCAACCGAACCATTATCAAATACCCAGGCACTACTACGAGAACTAGTAAGATAGACATCAATAACATGTATATCAAATATACGTTTCTTCTTGACGCTCTTCAGATCGGCCAAGTATTTGGAGCAATTGCGCTCCAGGCCCCTTCCCCTGGCAGTAATAGCACACAGTCTCAGGTTTGGGACCAGCCTTAGGCTTCTCAGGATGCGCTTGCAACTTTCCCCCTTCTTGAAGTTACCCTTGTTAGGCTTGCCCTGTTTTTTGAAACTGGTGGTCTTGTTGACCATCAACACTTGATTCTCCTTTTTTATTTCTACTTCAGCAGATTTCAGCATGGAAAAGAGTTCAGGTAAATCTTTGTTCATGTTCTGCATGTTGTAGTTCATCATGAAGTTCTTGTAACTTGGTGGCAGTGATTGAAGAACACGATGAATACCCAGCTGGTTAGGGATCATCATCCCCATGTCACTGATCTTCTTGGCATGTCCAGACATGGCGAACATGTGCTCACTAACGGAGCTGCCCTCTTCCATCATACAGCTAAAGAACTGTTTCGAGGCCTCATAGCTCTCCACAGCCGCATGAGTTTCAAAGATAAGCTTGAGCTCACGCATCATCTCACACGGGTCGTGGTGCTCAAAACGCTTTTGGAGCTCTGCCTCTAAGCTGCACAGGATGGCACACTGAACTTCGGAGTACCGAGTTGCCCGAGTCTCATAAACATTCTTTTGTCATCGGATACTGCAGGAGGTGGTGGGGGACCTAGCGGTGCATCGAGCACATATTGCAGGCTTCCACCAGTGAGGAAAATCCTCACATGACGGAACCAGTCAGTAAAGTTGCTACCATTGCCCTTAAGCTTTTATTTCTCTAGGAACTGGTTAAAATTGATGGAGGGGGGCGCCATGATCTACAACATATTTGCAAAGAGTTTAGACTAAGTTTATGATAAAATGAGTTCAATTTTAATTCTTAAATTAACTAGGTGAACTCCCACTCAAAACAACATCCCTCGCATTGTCTTAGTGATTACACGAACCAAATCCACTACACCAAGTCCGATCTTCACGAGAAAAGATGTAGCTTCAAAGGCGAACACTCAAAGTGTTCATCATATCATTCATATGACTCATGCTCTACCTTTCGGTATCCCGTGTTCCGAGACCATGTCTGTACATGCTAGGCTCGTCAAGGCAACCTTAGTATCGCGTGTGCAAAACTGACTTGGACCCGTTGTATGCACATGTAGAGTCTATCACACCCGATCATCACGAGATGCTTCGAAACGACAAGTCTTAGCAACGGTGCATACTAAGGGTGAACACTTTATTATCTTGATATTTAGTGAGAGGGATCATCTTATAATGCTACCGTCGTGATCTAAGCAAAATAAGATGCTTAAAAGGATTAACATCACATGCAATTCATAATGTGTGATATGATATGGCCTTTCTTCTTGTGCTTTTGATCTCCATCTCCAAAGCACGGACATGATCTCCATCATCACCAGCATGGCGTCAAGGTCAGTGGCGCCGCTTCATGGTTGTCCATCACTTATAGCTATTATAACAACTACTTGAAATAAAGCTATTACATGATGAATAGACACGCAGGTCTTTAACAAAAATTAAAGACAACCATTAGGCTCCTGCCGGTTGCCATAATACAACAATGAACATCTCATACATCAAATATAATCATCCTCACATCATGGCCATATCACATCACCAAACCCTGCAAAAACAAGTTAGATGCCTCTAATTTGGTTTGCATATTTTACGTGGTTTAGGGTTTTCGAGTAAGATCCAATCTACCTACGAACATGAACCACAACGGTGATACTAGTGTTGACAATAGAAGTGCAAATTGTAATCTTCACTATGGTGGGAGAGACAGACACCCGCAAAGCCACTTATGCAATACAAGTTACATGTCAAGCGTGGAGCAAGTCTCATGAGACGCGGTCATGTAAAGTTAGCCCGGGCCGCTTCATCCCACCATCCCGCAAGATGCAAAGTACACAAACTAAAGCAACAAAAGCATCACCGCCCACAAAACCATTGTGTTCTACTCGTGCAACGATCTATGCATAGACATGGCTCTGATACCACTGATGGGGTTCGTTGCATAGAAAACAAAAAATTTCCTACCACAAAGACGAATAAATCCAAGATCTAATCTATGGAATACCCAAGATCTAATCTACAAGATCGAAGCAACGAGATGGAGATGAGACTAACCCTCGAAGATTCCAAAGCTTACGAGATTAATCTCGTTGTTGGTGTAGACGATCGTCCCCGGCGCTGCAATCCGGCAGCACTTCCGTACTCGGTCGCGCGTATGGTGTCGATGAACCCCTTCCTCTCCCCGTTCCAGCGGGCAGCGGAGGTGTGGTAGATCTCCTCCAAGTACCAGCAGCACGACGGCGTGGTGGTGGTGGTGGAGGAAGAAAGCTGCAGGGCTTCGCCTAAGCCAGAGCAGCGTATGGTGGAGGACAGAGGCGGCCAGAGGAGGGGGCAATGATGGGATGGTGGCCAGCCACCCCCTCCCCTCTTTATATAGGGGCCAGGTCGGCTGGGGTGGCCTCCTTTCCCATCTAGGGTTAGGGGGCGGCTGCCAAGTGGGGGGAGAGGGATTTCCTCCCCCCAAGTTGACCCCCCCTAGGGTTTTTGGGGAAACCCTAGGGGTTGGCCGGCCTGGGCCTTGGGGCATGTGCCCCCGGCCCATTAGGCCAGGGAGCATCCCCTCAGACCATGCTAGCCCTCCTAGGTCGTGGGCCCCATGGTGGACCCCTTCGGAACCTTCTAGAACCTTCCAATCTTCCACCGGAAAAATCCCGAACTTTTCCGAAACCCAAATCAACTTCCTTATATGAATCTTATTCTCCGAACTATTCCGGACCATCTCGTGACATCCTGGATCCCATCCGAGACTCCAAACAAACTTCGTCTCCATACCATATTCTAATCTACTTATGCGACATCGAACCTTAAGCGCGTCACCCTACGGTTCGCGAACTATGCAGACATGGTCGAGACTCCTCTCCGAGCAATAACCAATAGCGGGATCTGGAGATCCATAATGGCTCCCACATATTCAACGATGACTTAGTGATCGATTGAACCATTTACATACGATGCCGATTCCCTTTGTCTCGCGATATTTTACTTGTCCGAGGTTCGATCATCGGTATCTCCATACCTTGTTCAACCTCGTTACCGACAAGTACTCTTTACTCGTACCGCGGTATGTCATGTCTTATGATCCAATCATATGCTTGCAAGCTAATCAGACGACATTCCACCGAGAGGGCCCAGTATATCTATCCGTCATCAGGATGGACAAATCCCACTATTGATCCATATGCCTCAACTCACACTTTCCGAATACTTAATCCCATTTTTATAACCACCCATTTACGCAATGGCGTTTGATGTAATCAAAGTACCCTTCCGGTGTAAGTGATTTACATGATCTCATGGTCGAAGGACTAAGGCAACTATGTATCGAAAGCTTATAGCAAATTGAACTTAATGACTTGATCTTATGCTACGCTCATTTGGGTGTGTGTCCATTATATCATTCAACTAATGACATAACCTTGTTATTAATAACATCCAATGTTCATGATCACGAAACCATGATCATCCATTAATCAACAAGCTAGTTATACAAGAGGCTTACTAGGGACTCCTTGTTGTTTACATAACACACATGTATCAATGTTTCGGTTAATACAATTATCGCATGATATGCAAACATTTATCATAAACACAAAGATATTATAATAACCACTTTATTATTGCCTCTTGGGCGTATCTCCAACAGTGGGGAAGGCAGCGACGGCGGGAGGCTAGGGTTCCGCCCAGGAGTCGCCTGGAGGGGGACGACCCGGCGGCGGGAGGCTATTGAGCTGGTTGGCCAACACGCACATGCACAATGCTGCTAGCTAACAAACTCCAACGTGAATAACTCAACTAACTGACCCACTACTAGCTTGCATCTAAACACGATGTCAGCTATATGTGCGCACTGTCGTAGCCTAGTAGATTGGACACGACTACCTGATCTAATAATTCAGATTTAATATTAATAACAAGATTAGTTCCAACATTGCCGAAGGGTTGAAATTGGTAAAAGTAGATGAGAAGGAACTACTAGGCCATAGAATGACTAGGTAAAAATTTGTCAAACTTTGTATGAAATTGGTATTTTCTTTAGCAAAAAAATCAATTTTTGAAAATACGGCCCGAGATTTGTCAAAGCATTGTCAAAACTCTTAAAACTTGAGCTAATTATGCTAAGTCCGGCAAATTTCGTTCTATGTTATATTTTTTCGGTGGTAAATCAGTTTTCATTGAAATTTTGGAAATCTCGTCCGAGAAAAAAAAAATACTAATCGGTACCAGCGCTTAGATGGTGGCGAGTTGAATAAAACTTCCTAGGCTTCTGTCTTATCAATGTGTGTGTCCCGAGTGGAGATGAGGAGCTTGAAGGATTCCTTCTCTAAGGCTGGTCTTTTAGATCGGCGAGTTTGTGCGGTTAAATGATATATGTGAAGCCGGAGGCATTAATATCATTTTGGCACGCTTCGGAGCTCTCTTAGGTTCAATGTCAACATCTTTCATATAGCCACCAGACACTAGCCAGAATTCACAAAGAAAACATCTCGTAGCAACACACAAGCATTCAACTAGTAATATTAATAAATTAATAGTTACTAATAATATTGGTCTTCTATGCACGTGCACAATTACTAGGTGGATGATAAATTAGATCGGTGGCATCATTTTTTTAGCACAACGTCCAGCCACTTTATTAAATCATAACAAGTTTGGGGATACACACGCCTTTAGGCGGATCAACAAGCCAGACATACCAGCCTCCTCTCATGGATGACACTAGACGAGCTAACTCATGAAGCTCATTATTAGACCTACGATTCTCGTGAACGACGATTGCTTCAGCAAAGCCCACCGCACCGATCTTTACCCGATATGGTATACTTGCTAATGTTGTTCTCCTTCATCGCCTGCGAAACTGAAAGGCAGTCTATGGCAATCTTTATCTTGGTGAGCTGCAGATCATGGGCTAAATTTATTCCTTCTCTTACTGCCAACGCTCCAAGGTTTCTGCTTCTGTTATTCCTTCAACAAGGACCATTGATGCCCCCAAGAACTCCCGTGCATCAGACATTGCAACAGCTGCAACCGCAACAGCGACTGTCATTTTGGCCAAACCTTGAGCTTTGCAAGGCCCACCGGCGACGGTATCCATTGCGGTTGTACTTCCACGGGTATCTTCGAGCTCTTTATAGGATTTGTCTGTTCATTTGTCTGCTCTAGGTCTGCAATGAAGTTATTGACGAAAAACTATGTGCTTAATGGACTCTGGTAAATGTCTTGTGAATCACTTTCCCACGGGCATGCCAGAGAGCCCACAACGGCACACGCATAGTAATCAGATGGCCATGAGGTAACGATTGAAACATAGCAAATAACAAGTTCTTTGCTCCCGACTCCTGTGATTGGGACATATGCTCGACCAGCTCCTCATCTGCCAAAGCTCAGACACAACGTGCCATGGTACAGTCAAGTAGCGAGTGTCGCCACGGATCCTCCTTACCACATACTAGATGGCACGCGCGCTTCGCCACGCCGGCTGCCCTGCATTCCCTCCTTTGTTTTAGGCGGTGTTTCCGTATGAGGTGTTGATGTAGGCGCCGTTTACGTGCGTTTTGGCGAGGTGTGCCTTAACCAAAAGCACTAAGCAAGAAGTAAACTTAATCCTTGTTTATTATACTGCATCGGAGGCCCTATATGCTTAGATGAGCCCGTTGTGCATATGTACGAATTTGGATAAGATTGATGGAAAAGGGTGGTGATTATAGAGGCCGCGCGCGTGCTTTGTGGTGTGCCCTTCTCACAACGTACACAACGCCGACGCTCTATCGTTGTTAACATTCATAGTAGAACCGAGACAGTGCGAAGGTGCTGAAGCAGCGCTCTGCCATGGAGCTTGCCGGCAGTGCCGCGCAACCGAATGGTACAGGCGATCTGTCCCAACTCTGCTAGCAGTATATTCGTTGTTACAGATTACCTCCCTCCCTATCGATTAACTTTCTCATGCCATATCGATTTTAGCACCAGTCCGTCCTCATTTCTTGCCGCGCTCTCGTTAACGAACTGGAAAGAATAGGCACCGGCACGCCTATATACAGGACGGTGAGGGCTCATCACGGCTTCGCCTGTAAATAATGGGTCGACCAAGCACACCGCCAGATGAGATTGATGCGCAGCTCCATACTGCCTCCATGGATGAGATGGTTGCTCGGGAATACCGTGCTTCCCATGAGGCCTGGCTACTAAGACACGGTTGCGTCCTCGCCGGCTGGTTTGGAGAACTGGTGCTCACTCTTGACAGATTCATCAGGTGGCATACACGCGCCTGACCAGATCTTTAGCACAGACCACAAAGTGATACATGATACATGGCCCATTCAATAGTTCTGTGCTAAGTACTTGCACGATGACATAAACAACAAACCAGGTTTGGCTTCATGAGATCATACAACAACACTCTGATAAAACGCAAGGAGGAACATCATCCTTGCGTGTGCGCATCACGCCTTTCCGCTGCAACACGCTTCAATCGAACAGTACCTAATTGGACTTCCGAGCATTAACACAAACACAATTCTGCCTAGTAAGGCAACACCCACTGTAGGGAAAAACAAAACACAGCATTGCTGCACGCCATCGATCACGGTACCTTCCTTCCTGCCTTCTCAGCACCAGCTTTCTCGCCGCCTTATGAGAATAGCAGCCTCTTGGCATTACCTTCCCTGCGAAAAAGAACACGGCAGTCAACACCCATCACCCCATTACCAAGTAGAAGCAGCAAAATCAGTTAGAGTGGTCACCTTTTCTCAGAATGGCTATCCAAAAGAAGTTCATCATCAGCAATGCCCAGATCATCAGTCTGACCGATGAAAACCGAGGATTTCTCACCTGGAGTTTCCTGGAACAAAAAAAGGTCTCAGCAGATACACTTGGTAAGGCGCACAGACCAAGGAATGCGCGCGGCGGAGTGTGCAAACGTGCATCATCAGACGAAAGAGCAAGCGCTGCCTCAAGATCCTTCAAGATTAAGATCAGTTAGGGACACATGCAGATAAAGCTAAACTTAAAATAACTGAAATAGCAAGAGAGAGGCCGCACTAACACCAGTCTCCTTGATAGCAGAGCTCTCACCAGAGAGAGCCAGCCACTTAGGCGCTTTATCAACGACTATAAGCGAAGCATCATGGCCAACAAAGATATAACTACCTTCAGCGCAGAAGCTAGAGACCTGAAAGGAATTGTCCTCACCGCGAAACGAATGCCAGCACACCCTGACATCAACAATGTAGCTTCTGCCCGTCAAAGCAGCTAGTTCTGTAGGGGCACAGCAGAAAAGAGGACGCCATTCTCGGCAGCCAGGATGGCAACAGGCTTGCAAACCAAACCCTGCCCCATATCACCCAAAAAAAAATCTCCACAGAAGCCCCGTCATCTCCAGATGCGAAACCTGGACCGAAAAAAACAACAGAAGAAATGGTTTTAGCCGGAATACCATGCCAAAATAAAAGACAGAAAATGCATCTATTGCAATCCACACTAACCTAGGGCTCGCACTCTTGCAGCGACTCTTTTCGTTTCTACGCTTATAGACGGGTCCTTCCTGAACTGACTTGCAGTTACAGCCGCCGCAAAACCAGAACCACCATCCCTGGTTAGGCTGGAGAGCCATCAATCACAATCTTGCTCCTAAATCTCTTACCCTGCAAAACCAAATTAGCATTAGCATCCACAATGAACACAGACGATACAACAGGACCAAGCAATGCGCATACCGCGGCAGCATGTCGATTCATTTCAAACAACTCTGGCTCAGTGGCAACCCGAATTTCACTCGACTCAAACCGCTGGCCCCTTTCTATAATAAGCTCCACTTGGTGACCAGATCCTACCAACTTGCATATGCCAAACTGAGGACAGAGAATCAGTAAGCCTAAGTGTGCATGGCAGCAAGCAGTTCTGTAAGTCTGTGTTACAGCCACTAATCCATCAACACTAAATGCAAGCCTTCTCATGCATAGTAAATATCTGGCGAAATAAAGGTATATTTATTGCTAGTTACATATTCCTTTCCTATGCAAGCCCAAAAATCTAAATAAGAATCCTCATATGCCAAAGGGCTTTGCTAAAAGATGCTACGAAACAAAATGGAACATAGATTCATTTCTTACATAAGTAATTAGCATTTTTTCGGAACCCATCATTCAATTTGGTTCCTAGAAAATCAGATATAACGGAATGGCGAAATAACTGTCTGAAGATTGAATAGAAATTTGACAACCACACTGGGAAGATTAAGTTCAGTGGCTTCACAATGAAATGCCATATTCCATACAACAGAATCTTTTTTCTTTTGTATCCATCAATACACTTGAGATGTTGAGCACACACTACCCCTGATCCAGGAACTCATCGACGAAGGATACTACAATTTTTGGCTAAATTAAGCGAAAAGACTATTTAAGTTATGCTTCCAAAACCAGACCTCTATGGAAGCTTTCCCTGATCAACATGATAAATTCTGCAAGTCACAGGCTACTTCACAAATAAACAGTGTAGATTCCACAGATTTAAGTGTATATGATGTGACTACACTTTTAGTTACAAAAATGCATCGATCTAGATATCTAGTACACCTGTGTGGGTCCAATGCTATAACCTCTATGGATCCTAGAGAATAATTATTAAATTTTCAAGATCAAATATGCTAGAATAAGTTGGGTAATAGGCGTGCAGCGAGGTACCAAGTGACATTGTTGCTGCCGCTGGACTCGTGAACCATCACCCGGATCGCGTTCGTAGGGGAGATTGCCACCACATGAAAGTAGTCTGACCAAACAAAACTAATGCAGAGAAGTTCAGTGAATGCATTACATATCTAGGGGTACGGTCACTTTAGCTTGAACAGAAGCAACATGCACAAGACCACCACTGCCTAGAAGATTTTTTTTTTCCTTCAAGACTACCATTCCATAGAATTGATAAATTGTGTTGTACACATAGACAGATTATAGCTAAAGGAGACAGGAACAGGACGGGTTCTAAATTTAGCGGGCTAGTAACTTTATTTTCTATAGCAATAGAATGCATTCCTTCTGTTAGTGCCGCATAATCTTGCAAGAAGAAGCAACCGATCAATCAGTTGATGAATCCAAATATCAGCAATTCAACTACTCACTTTGTGACCAGAGCCGCACTTCAGCTAGGGGTTGAAACAACAAAGGTATCAATCAAAAGCACTGAAGCACCACTCTACTGTTGACTACTCCGTACATGGTGAGCACTCGTTGTACACACATAAGTATTACTTAAAACTGAAAAGAGCTTAAGTTCTATAGCTGAAGTACTTAATTTGCAGTGCAAAGTTCTCTGCAGTAGATTTAGTTAAATGTCTTGATCTCACCAAAGATAGAAATGGACGTGCTTAATTTTTAATTCCTGTAGGTTACACCGTTCAAAAAAAAAAAAAAAAACTCCAAACCTAGTTTCTCAGTCAAGCTAACTATTCTCAATCTATCAATCAACTATCAACAGTAAGAGGGTTGCAGTCCAAGCACATCAAACTACATCTGGCGACTAAGATGCAGCATAGGAGAATAAAATGGGTGTTGTAAGGGAGCAATGCATCTTGGTCATGTTAACAACGGGAACAACTATTGATGGCACGAGATCATGCGATTCAAGAAATTAGAGAAAGAGTAGTATCGGAAGAAATTGAGGAGGAGAAGCATGTAGTTGGGGTTGGGGCTCATCTTGAGGAAGTCTTTTGCATCTTCCGACGCTGTAACAGTGCCCACCGGAGCACCGTCAGGCTTCCTCCCGTCTCGCACGCTGACGACCGCACCACCCCATTCACGCCGGTATCTCCTGAAACACCCTCCTATCGGCATCTCGGTGGACGGTGGCATGAGAAAGATGTACGGCGCCCCATCGTCTAGATGGTGGGTCAAGAAGGAATACAGGCGACGCGAGACGCCGCACCGAGTTGGGGTAGAGGTAGGTGCCGGTGGTAGAGGGCCGAAGTTGAGGCAACAGTACAGATCGGGCCGGGGACCTCGGAGAAATTTTGGCAAAAGAGACCACATGCCCCAACGAATTGGCAAAAAGGACCACTTGTGAATTAAATTGACAAAAAAGACCACTTTCTCGTGGCGGCAGCGCCCCCAACTGACACGTGGAGACGTGCCGCCGGAGTAGATGGCGGCAGGGCTTGCCGTCGCCAGCCAGCGCCACCGTCAGCCGCCGTTAGATGTGTGGGACCTGCCGCCCCCGAGCGTGGCGGCAAGGCCACCTGGAGCGTGCCGCCCCTAATCTTGGCGGCAGGATCCTTCTTATAATATCTAGTGCGTGTTTGGTAGAATTGGTGCGATTTAGTTCCTAGTTATTCACATGATTTGTGTTAGATTGCAACCACTATAGATAAAATCATTCGGTTTCGATTTAATTTGAGCCGCCTATTTTGCTAAGGGCATCTCCAACGGGGTGACGCAAACGGATGTCTTCGCGCGGATCGAAAATGCATCTGTATCCTGTTTCAGCGGCCCGACGCACAGTGTTCAGACCGTCCGCGGGGACGCAAACGCGGCTCAAATATGCGGTACGTGTGTGTCTGCGTGGACGCTGCACGGACAGGGCGGTCGTCCGCGTGCTTCTCGCACGGAACCGCCTGGCAGCGGCACAGATGCTTCGTCTTCAGCGCGGCATGACTTACGGGCGGCGCGCTGTAGCTTTTCAGGGCCGCGTTAATGGCGCGCCTCGGCTTCCACGTGCGTATGCTGTTGGGCGACGTCGCAGTCGAAGTAGGAGAGGTCGCCGAGGCATCCCGCTCGGAGGACTCCCACGTCCCGAAGAAGATCCGGTTGTAGGAGTTGAGCACGTACGCCGTATCTTCTCGGAGATCGGCCAGCAAGATGGCTCGGCGGCGGCGCACCTCGTCACGCGCTCTCGGCCCTCGCGGGGGGGGGACCGGCACACACCTAGAGTTGAGGTACACGCCTCCTCTAGGCAGGTTAGTGTCCGACCATGGCACCGACCGGTTTTCCTCCCATAGGCGGCGCATGAACTCGATGCGGGTGTACCGCCCGACCCGCGGCTTCTTGCCGGACCGCTAGCCGCTAGCCTCGTGGTCGTGCTTGGTTTTGCGGAACGGCCAAGATTTCTTCCCCATAGCGTCGGTCGGGTGGATAAGGCGGACTGTGACAATGGTGTGGTTGAGAAATTGGGCGCCGCCGCCTTCTCCTCTTCCTTCTTCGCGTAGAAGGCCTCCATTGCAGTGACATCCTCCGGGAACTGGCGCGCCCACTCGAGGCGGAGGCGCTCGTCGCGCTCCGCGATGACGAGCCATTGCGTGACGGCCGGAGGCGGCGGCGCGAGCGCGTCCACACATCGTGGAAGTTCATTGTCCGGCAGGAGCGGTCGAGGCGCCAGGCGACCGCGTCGTAGGCGCGCGCCGCCTCGTGCGCCGTCTCGAATGTCCCGAGCCCGATGCGCTCGTCGCCGCTGCGGATCTCGGCGTAGAACGTGCCGCTCGGTAGCGTGCGGACCCCGCGGTAGCCGGAGGTCGAGCGGCGGCGGGGCGGCATCTCTTCGCGAGGCAGAGCGGGGGTGCGGAGCGAGGTGGGAGGCGGAGCGAGGCGGGGGGCGGCGAAACGACATGCGGGGAATGTGACAAGTTTGGCGCGCGGCAGTCGACGCGACAAGTTTGGCGCATAGGATGGCGCAAAAGCGTGTGCGGCAAAACTTTTAGCGCGGGCTGAGTTTTCGCGCGCCCGCTGGACGTTTGAGCGGGCTCCCGCGCGCGCCAAATTGGCAGTTTATTTAGCGCGCATCTTTTGCCGCGTCTGTTGGAGATACTCTAAGTTAACGCAAATGTACCGTATATTTGAGCCGCGTTTGCGTCTCCGCGAACCGCCAGCACGGATACTGTGCGTCAGGCCGCTAAAACATGATACAAAGGTATTTTCGGTCCACGCTGACACGTCAATTTGCTTTGCCCTGTTAGAGATGTCCTAAACAAAATAGGGGGCTCAAATTAAACTATTTATATGGAAAGCAATCTAACACAAATCCTGTGAATAAGTATAAAAACTAAACGTACCAATTCTAGCAAACACGCACTAGATTTTAGAACCAAATAGGGATGAAGGATTGGTATTAACAGGAGGACCCTGCCGCCAAAGCTAGGGGCGGCACGCTCCAGGTGGCCTTGCCGCCACGCCCGGGGGCGGCAGGTCCCGCACCATCTTACGGCGGCTGACGGCTCGTGCTGGCCAGCAAACGTGCCGCCACGCCTGGCGACGGCAAGCCTTGCCGCCACCTACTCTGGCGGCATGTCTCCACGTGTCAGCTGGGGGTGCTGCCGCCACTCAGAACGTGGTCTTTTTTGTCAGTTTAATTTACATGTGGTCTTTTTTGCCAATTCGTTGGGGCAGGTGGTCTCTTTTGCCAAAATTTCGACCTCGGATGGTGGCCTCTCATCCCCTCCTCCCGTGCCATCTGAAGGAGAAGCAGAGCTGTCATGGAGAAGAGGGCTGAGACCGCCACCGCCGGTAGAGGAAGAGCGCCGCCGCCACCCCGCCACTCCTCGCGACCTCCACCGGCCGGACCGCCAGCCACCACCGCGCGCCCGCGGACGCCTTGCCCTCCCCAAAGCTCCACCTCCGCCGGTCCTCCACAGCCCCCGGCCTCCCCGCAATCTGTCGCTTTCTCCGCCTCGGAGAGCCATAGTGTCACCGGCTCCGGCGAGGTGGACGGCGATTGTCCAGCTCTGGCCCTCTCTCTCTCAATTGCGGTGCGGGCGAAGGACGGATGGGATCAGGGATGGATGAGATGGGAACGCAGAAAGATAAGGAGCGGGTGTTCGGTGGCGGGCCCCACGTATACAGGTCCACACGGCGATGTGCACCGGCAAAACGCTGAGAAGCCACGGATTGCAACAGGATTAGTTGTTTTAGTTAATACCACATGCTCTTGTTGTTGAGATGTGCCTGTGGTAGTGTAGATCTAAAGTTGGCAAAGACTGTTGGGCTAAGCGCTACAAAAAGGTTTTAAATTTGGCTGTGACTTGGATCTGCCATAAACTTGTCCAGTCCTTCTTCAGCCGCTGGTGATCAAAGGCTGCCGTTGTGCCCTCGAGCCAGGCCTCTCTCGTCTGCTTCGTATTGGCTAACATTCTGTAAGCAGAACGAACAGTAAAATCCCCTTCTTCTCATAGTGTCATGCCAAAATATCTTGTTGAGAACGTGTGCTGATTGGTATGCTTTGAATGAGCTGCACATCCATCAGAAGGAAGAAGATGTTCAACTTGACCATGTCCTTGGCTTCACCGTCTTATTCCTCTTCATGGAGTGCAAACATTCATAGGCAGTGATAATGTTATCAATGATCAATCTTTCAGGTACAAAGGCTGATTGGTCATCTGAGATAATTTCTGGCAGAACTTTCTTAAGCCTGTTCGCCAAAACCTTTGATGCAATCTTATAGATTACATTGCATAAACTTATAGGACGAAACTGACCCAACTCCTCTGGCTTCACCAACTTTGGAATTAATACTATAAATGTTTTGTTAAACGCTGTCAGGTCATCGACACCATTTAGAACCCTTAAAATAATACTACCCTTAAAACAATACTAGAGACTTCCTCTCCACATAGATTCCAATGACGCTAAAAGAAGTGTGCTGGAAAATCATTCGGCCTAGGGGCTTTGGCCGGAAACATCTTAAAGAGGATTCCTTAACTTCACTTGCCTTGATAGAAGCGAGCAGGCCCTCATTCATATCTGAAGTGACACGTTGAGCCGTTGAGGCACCGCATCTAGGACAACATCTATGTCCTCTGTCCGTTCTGACTTGTAAAGATCACGGTAAAAATCATTAGTCAACATGGCCATCTCCTTTGGATCTTCAGTCAAGTCGCCATTCTGTTTCCTTAGACTGTTGATATTATTTCTCTTCTTTCTTTGACTAACTCTTAAGTAAAAAAAATATGTTGTTCTTATCACCCTCAGCTAGCCAACTCACTCGAGACCGTTGTCTCCACCTGACTTCTTCTCGGTGATCGAGCTCCACATGGCTTCATACGTCGTTGTACTTCGTACTAGATCGAAAGATGGGATTCATTTATTTTCTTCTAGAAATTAGATGGGCTTCATTTCACCTGTCTAGGTTTTTTTTTTTTTTTTTTGAGAAAAATTTCACCTGTCTAGGTGTTGTGAAAAGCCTCTGAAAGTCACAGGCCTTATAGAAGCGCAGGATTAGGCCCAAACTGGCAGAGGAAACCCACTTGCGGATAGCCGGCCTTCCACGGCGTCGCAATATATCCCGCCAATTTCCCCAAATCCAACCCACATTTCCCGCCACGCCACTCCCCTCGTCTCCCATGGCGGCGCCGTCGGCAGCCATGCGCAGAAAGCTGCAGCGCAAGTTCCGGCTGCGGGGCTTCACCCTCAAGGTCGACGCCCTCGAGGAGGCCGCCGCCTTCCTCGACCGCTTCCCCGACGCCGAGGACGACGCGCTCGACCTCCTCCTCGACGAGCTCGACAAAGAGCCGCGTAACTCTCCCCCCACCCCCCACCGCCTCACCTTCTCATTTTGGCTTTATTTTACGGTTGGTTGTGACCCTGTGCGCCTCTACTCGTTGATTTGTGGGTGCGCGCAGTGAAATCATCCATACTGGATCGGGACGCTGTCCGGCGTGTGGTGTCTCTGCTCGTCGAGGCGGAGGAGGCGGTCGACGCGGCGTCGCCGGCGGCCACCAGCGCGCGGTCGGCGCTGCGGGTGGTGGACTCCTTCGTCGTGCCTCGCTTCCACTACGACCCAATCAAGAAAGTCTTCTACGAGTATGTACACACCTCCACTTCCTTTTAGATCCGGAGAGACTTGAGAATTTAGTCTTTCTTTTTCACCTTTTCGTGTTGAACCATGGTTGAATGTTGCGACAAGGGTATTTATTCACCACTTGACTCGCCTAAATCTTGAATGGATATTGACGAGGGATTCTCTAATTTGCAGAGTGAATGCATAGTTTCAAGGGAGCTTGCCTTTTTTGTTCTTCTAAAATTAACTGTTTATTTTCTTCTGAATGTTTGATATAGATGTGTCAAACGTGCCTTATCTGTTTCTGGAATGATATTCTGCTTAAGTATAGTTCGTCAATTGTAATAAAAAGGGCTGTGTGCATCATTTTGGTCCGTAGGCCATAGGTTTCAACCTCCTTTTCGAAAAAATGTATAGTTCGTCAATTTGTTAGCTACCACATGTCAGTGAGAACAAAATGGCAAATGGTAGAAGTGCAAAGAAAAGTGTGGCAAATTGTAAAATTCCCCCAGCCAGCTTGTAATCAATTCGTTTTCTTTTTAAGAGCTGCAATATAATTCAGTACGACACATATTTTTACCTTTGATGCTGAACTGGAACACATGCCTGGGTAAAAAATCTTGTCTGTATATTCTAAGAATGGTTTAACCATTTGTCTCACGGAAAAGCGGGAAGCATCGATTATAATGATCTTTTTGATCTTATGTTTGTTGATGATATATGCTCGATTATGATGTGTATATAGGCATACTGGAAGATTATCCATCCATGGGGAAGCTGGAGATAAAGCTGCCCTGTACAGGGACAGATATCAAGTGCTGCTTCAGAGGCTCGCTCGCGATAAATATTTCTCGAGGCCAGCTTTTGAGACTGTTATGACTGAAAGTGATAGTTGCGAGGTATTTCTCTTAATTTATGTTGCGTTTCTACTCCCAATAACTCTATTCCAACACTTTGGGACTTCTCCCCCCTTCAATTTTTTCTTAGTCTTTGTTTATGAAATGATATACAATTTCCCCCTTCATGTAGATAACTTCTATACAATCTTTAATTGGGTGCACTGGACGGAGATGGATTATGGGAGTCATATCACAATTGGAGGAACGCCAATTTTACTTGGAAGATCTTACTGGAGCAGTGCCAATTGACTTAGCAAATGCAATATCCTTAAAACCGTTACCATGTTAACTACATATGAATATATGAAAATAATATTAATGTATTTTCTGTGCTAAAATTGGAAATGTTTCTCAAGTTTAAAGTTTTTTTGTTCACATTTCCAGGTTAATGAAAAGAAATCCTTCCATTTTACAAGTGCTTAGTAATTAGTACTAATCATATTTGCTTCAGTGACCCATATGTCATTTCAGCATTTTGTTTGAACTATATGGATTTATGCTTATCCAGAGAAGCACATCTCTTTCCTTAACATATAACACAAAATCACTTCAGGTTTCTTTGTTGAAAACACTGTAATTGTAGCAGAAGGTGAACTGCTTGCGAATGGCATTTTCCAGGTCTGGATTCTCATCTACCAGAAAATTATTAGTTTTCTTTTTGTATTATCCTCTTGAATTTTTTTTTCCAATCATCTACAGGTCAATACATGTGGGTTTCCTCCCTTAGAGGACAGAGAGGCATCACTTTCACTCCTTATGGGACTTGATTTCTTTGGTGGAGGTGTCATACCAACTGAAGAAACAGTAAGTCTGTAATTGTGTTCTACATGTTGAGTAATAGGTCTTCCCGAAAACGTCTTTACTGATGATGTTTGTTACCTTTGTATTAAACAGCTAAGACTATCATCACTAGAAAATAAGGCTGTGAATGACATGTTCGTCATACTTTCAGATGTTTGGCTGGACAATCCTGAGGTATTTATGTTTGATATTAGTTCTTTGCTTTATGCAACTTTTTTGTTTAGTCATACTCTCAGGATGTGCTTATGTGTTATCTCGTAGTGTAGACTATGGAGAAGTTAGGCGTTGTCCTTGATGGCTATGAAAGTGTGGAAGTGGTTCCTTCTCTCTTTGTTTTAATGGGCAATTTCTGCTCTCAGCCCTGCAATCTGGCATTCAGTTCATTTGAAGAACTCAGGTGTGACTTTCGTGTTTCATGAGAGATGATCAAAAGTTGTGCTAGGCATTTTGTATTCCAATCCAAGGCAAGACCTTAATCATGTTGTTTGTTTAGATTGCAGTTTGGGAAGCTTGGTGAAATGATCGCAGCTCGAACTAGGTTAAAGGAACATAGTCGTTTCTTATTCATTCCTGGTCCTGATGATGCAGGTACTTCCAATACTCAATGATATGCTTTTATCCGATAACTGATATCTGCATGTAGGGTTTCCTACGGTATGCGATTCGTATCATTCAGTAATGAATTAAATCTCACTTGGCCTATTTTTTATATCCACTTATTATAATTATCCATCTGTCCCAAATTAATTGACTCAGTTTTATATAGATACACATGTATCTAGACACTAAAATGTGTCTAGATGCATGCGTATTTAGACAGAGTTGAGTCAATTAATTTGGAATGGAGGGAGTATTATTTTCCTTGCTAGTTTAAACCAAGGAACGGCTTCTAAATGAGGTTGTTGGCCATAAGTACTGCCAGCTTACTTTCCATAGTAGCAGATGTTTCCTTATTTCTAGTATACATCATATGTTGTTTCTTTACATGGTAGTAAATTTGCAGGACCTTCGAAAGCTCTCCCAAGGTGTGCACTCCCAAAATATCTAATTGAAGAACTTCAGAAGCACGTCCCAAATGCTATATTTGTAAGCAACCCCTGCAGGTTCGACCCGAAAGCATTGCCTTGTATCATTATCTAAAAATTTCATATGTTAAACATTTATTGATAGGATATATAAATATATAATCACCCATGCAAAGACAGGGATCTATTTTTTTGGGGTTCAAATTATAAAACAAGTATGTAGCTGATTAAAATCAATAACGCCTTGAACAGGGATGGGTGATGCTACTGTTTCTCTTTGTGATGTAAATTCTGTGCTACATGTGACTCTGATTCCAAATTCAAGTCTTTGGACATTGATATGATCTCCATGGCGAGCTTTGATGATCAATTCTATGAAAGTATGTTACACATCATGAAAGTATATTTCATGATGGATTAATATCAATTCAATACTGTGTATGCTCGTAATTATTTCTACACTCATGGTCAAATTTAAACATATTTGACTGCCATGATTCTAAAAAGACTTATATTTGGAACCACTGGGAGGTTCATCCAATTGTCTTCAGTGTGACTTGGTTCAGTTTTAGCATAAAGGTTACCATTGGTGTGCTTTAGTTATTGCAACGATCCATACAGCTAGCATCTGTACAAAATTGCATGATCATGATGCACAATGACAATAGGTACATAAAGACTCTTAACATGCATACCCATACTGGCCTACCGATGTGCATACTATGGAACCATGTTTTTTAGTTGGCATCTAACATCATAATGCATGTCGCACGCAATATGTTTTTTTGTAGTAGAGCTCTCTTTGTACCAGACACCATCTTCATTTGGTCTATTTTTCCAAATGTGCCTGATTTATCTTCACGGTTATTCATTGAGGCACTGACATTTCGGTTAAGTCCTGGAAAAGGCTCCATGCACTTGTTACCCACAGAAACTACTATATAGCGATAGATAATCAAGGAACATATACCAATCTATGGCATCATTCCATACCAACTTATCATGATTCAGACAAGACTAACTTCCAGACCTACCAATTATCATACGTCCTATCTCCAATAAAATAATTGATTTTCCAGGGTGAAGTTTTATACACAAGAAATAGTGTTTTTTCGGCAAGATCTCCTTTACAGGATGCGGCGGTCATGCCTGATTCCACCAACAACGGAAGAAACAAGTGACCCATTTGAACATGCAAGTTAATTAACTTCTACTAATTATTTTAGTCAGAATGTATGCTGCCGACTGTTGGTAAACTAACCAATCCTTTTTGTTCAGCTAGTAGCAACTATCACCCACCAGAGTCATCTGTGTCCATTGCCTCTTACAGTCCAACCTATCATATGGAACTACGATCATTGCCTTCGGCTGTATCCAACTCCTCACACGGTATGTAATTTAGCACATACTTTATGCACACCTTGAAATGTTTTCTGACTGTTATCTCATGAAGATGCTTCGGTGCTAATTCATTTGTTCAACATGCACAAAAGCCTAACTATACTTATGTAACTATCATTGATCCACAACACTATCAACAAAAGTTTGGCAGGTCTTGTGCTAATACTTGTTTAAATCTTCTTCAGATAGTATTGGGTGACAAGAGTGAGCAGAAGGCCTTCAAATATACAGGAATCACTTGTTTCAATCCTGGTTCTTTTGCCAATGACAGCACTTTCGCAGCATACCGTCCTTGCACTAAGGAGGTTGAGCTTTCTGCATTAGAAAGCTAATGCGGAAAGCGAAACAAATGGAAGCTGGAACGTGTAACACCCAACTTGGGGTCCAAACCTTTGATGAGCTGCCTATCGCCACTGTATATCAGCCATCAGAATTGATATATGACTAGACATTTAAATTAAGGAGGCATCATGCAAGCATTCACAAGGAAGACATAGCAATGGCATGCATGGAGTTAGTGCTATGTCTCAGGTGGAACTGATGCTGACATCTTGTGGTAGGGGTCATAGATATGTAGAATCTGATTGCTGTGGACCTTGTGGTCTCGGTGTAACAATGATTGTGGTATGCCTTTTTCCAGCTATGCTTTGCTGAAGTCACATAGTAGATCTCAGTCTTGTAATCTGTACCTATAATTGTTTTCATTTAAGATGGTTTTGAGATTAGATTCTGGGAGAACAAATGGTTAGGCAATACCACCCTTTGGGAACAGTATCCAACTCTCTATAGTATTGTGTGTCATAAAGGGGACACCTTAGCTAAGGTGATGGAATCTTTTCCACCCACCGTGATGTTCAGAAGAGATCTTGTTAGACCCAAACTGTTGGCTTGGAATGCACTGCTAAATCGCTTGGCTTCCATCCAACTATCACAGGGGGCGGACAAGTTTTGTTGGAATCTAACAACGAATAGAAAGTTCATTGTTGATTCTATATAGAGAGCGTTGATTCAACCTTTACAGCCGATAGCTAATATCAATAAAGTCTGGAAGATGAAGATACCATTGAAAACGAAGGTTTTTTGCTTGGTATCTTCGTCGCGGGGTTATTCTTACCAAAGATAATCTTGTCAGGCGTAATTGGTAGGGAAGTAAGAAGTGTTTTTTGTCATCATGATGAGACAATTAAACATTTATTCTTCCAATGCCATTTTGCTAGGTCTATATGGTCAATCATCCAAATAGGCTCTACCTTATATCTGCCAGAAAGTGTTGCTAATATTTTCGGCAATTGGTTTAATGGGGAGGATCATAGGTTCAAAGTACTTATTAGGGTGGCAACGCTTGCCGTGATTTGGTCGCTATGACTATGTAGAAATGATAAAGTGTTTGATGATAAAAAAAACTCTTCTCTTAGGCAGGTTATCTACCGGTGCAGTACTTTGCTCCGTACATGGTCGTCTCTTCAGCGCAGGGAAAATCGCGACCTCTTTATGGAGGTCTCTACACGATTGGAGGACACAGCGAAGGACTTTATTGTACAACATGGGTGATAGCATAATCTCAGGATTGGTCCTTAGCAATCTTTAGAGTTCCTTTGCATATAGACCATGTTTTTCGTTTTGATTGTTTTTTTTAGACTTTTGATGGATATTTGGTCTGCGGCTGTGTGCATCCTAGTTATGCGGAGGCCGGGTGTAATGCTTAAACTTTTAAGTAATAAAGCACCAATTATCGAAAAAAAATATTTCCATTATTTTAAACCAAGTTAATAGAATTGTGCTTTCAGTTAATGTCCAGAATTATTACTCTGTAAAGAATGCATTGCCCAAGGTTGTTAACTTGAACCTGATTAATTGTACAAGAATGCACAGGAAATTTGCTTGACATTTTTGTGGGGAGAAACTGTGTTCTACTTACAAGTTGGGCTCTACTTAATTCTACCGGCTTGGTGTGTTGGTGATGTAGTTGATGACCAAGATATCTCAAAGTGCCGCATCAGAGTGGGGGGGCGTTGTCTTCACGATAACTTCCAGTTGGTGCAATGCACAACAAGGCGTTTGCATGCCACCAAGACCCCGGCGGTAATGTTCAAGCTCGACATCACCAAAGCTTTCGACACGGTAGACTGGGCCTTCCTCCTCGAGATCCTTGCCAAGCTGGGCTTTGGCCCACGGTGGATAGCCATGGTATGTGGACTACTCGGCACGGGCATCCACGAGAGTGTTGGTCAATAGAGTGGCTGGCTGCCTGATCTCCAATAGGCGTGGACTTAGGCAGGGGACCCTCTCTCCCCTTTGCTCTTCGACACTATCATGGACATGCTCCACCTCCTATTCGAGAGGGACGCGGCTGATGGCCTGCTTGCTCACCTGGCGCACCGCGGTCTTCGGCATTGTACATCCATGTACGTCGATGATGTGGTCACCTTCCTCAAGCTAGACATGTTGGACCTCCTCACTTGCACGACCATTGTGGAGGACTTCGGTGAGGCTTCCGGTCTTCGCACCAACCTCGCCAAAGTATTCTGTCCATCCCATCAGGTGCTCCCCTCAGCAGATCGACCATGCCCATGACATCCTTTGATGTGAGGTGGCAGTGTGGACGTGAAGTACTTGGTGCTGCCGCTGGGACTCCGTAAACCGACTGCGGCCCAGCTGCAGCCCGTGGTGGACAGTGCGGCGAATAGGCTCCAGCCCTGGTGCGCCAAGCTGCAGACTCGTGGGGGCGAATCATTATAGTCTAGACGACCCTCTCGGCTATCCCGGTTCACTCCATGATGTCGCTTGACATCCTGCCTAAGACATTGCATGCGTTGATGAAGATTTGTCGGGGATTCATGTGGAAGGCCAGGCTCGATGTTAAAGGTGGACACTGCCTGGTGGCTTGGGAGCAGGTGACATCCCCCAAGGAGGTTGGGGGGCTGGGTCTTCCTAATATACGCCTCCTGAACCTTGCTCTGCGTTGCCGTTGGGCGTGGCTGTAGAGGGTAGACTCGACCAAAGCTTGGGCGGAGTTCAACCTTCAGATTCCGCGCCTTGCTAGAGCCCTCTTTGAGTATGCTACGGCGGTGATCCTGGGCGACGGCGAGCGTGCGCTCTTTTGGAAGGATAGGTGGCTCAATGGGGCGCGGGTCTCTGATTATGCGCCAAACCTCCTGGCTTTGGTGGCAAGCCGCATGGTCATTTCGCGCACGGTTAAGGAGGGTATTGGCGGCGAGTGGCTGCGAGACTGTGGCCCAGACTTGGGGCATGCCGTGGTGGCTGAGTTCTCCCTCCTCTGGCGTGTTGTGGGCGCAGTGCGGCTGGTACCAGAGCGTGGGGATGAGTTTGTCTGGCGCTGGTCCACAGATGGGAGCTTCTCTGCGAGCTCGGCCTATCAAGCTTTCTTTGCTGGTAGGGTTGGGGCACTGACATAGGCATCCCCAATGGGCCTGTCGAAGATGGTACCCGGGGTTTACTGAAGGCCCAGGACTCGAAGAATAAGAAGATTCGGAAGCCCATTTAGTGTTAAGGAAAGATAGATTGTATTAGAAAATATAGAGACTTGTAATCTTACGGGACGGGTACGAAACCCTCCCGGACTCTGTAACTTGTGTATTACGAAAACCCTCGGCTCCACCTCCTATATAAGGGGGAGTCGAGGGACAAAGAAAGGATCGAATCTATTGTCAACAGAACCCTAATTTTGCAATCAGCGAGTACTTTTCGGCTGAAACCTTCGAGATCTACTTGCCCTCTACTTCCAGCAAAACCCTAGTCTACAATCTGTAGGCATTGACAAATTAATCCTTTGTCAATTGGCGCCGTCTGTGGGGATCGAACTGGGCTATTTTCTTCGAATTGGGCTCGCGATGCTGCAATATAATAAAGATAGTGGAATTATATATCTTTTCGACAGACTCGGGGGCTCCCACCCAGAAGATACAATATATATATATACACAATGTCGACAAAATACAACTTGCAAAATATCTCGCCTTGGTATAAAGTACCTCGCCAAAATAAAAAGATGTCGCCAAACAGTGATCAATATAAAGCTCAGGGGCTCACGCCCGCAAAAATAGTACACAATATAATTTATCTTGCCTTGGGACAACCTCGCATTATAAAAAGAAAGCATCGCCATCAAAACGCCCGGGGGCTTGACATTGAAAAACAAAAATCTAATGACTTTACAATATAGATTATGTCTACAACACACAGGATACAAATCTTGGGGCAAAAAGTCTTCAAGGGTTGCCTAGTATATTATCTATCGTCAACCGTTCGTTATTTATAACGCGAGTGCTATGTTCAGCATAGCTGCCCTTCACGAAAAATTCGGCGTCCATCCAAAGAAGCTCGTCCATCATATCTTCAGCAACTGGAGTCACAACGTCGTCATATTTGCTGAAGTTCTTTCTCCTCTTCGCCATCTTGGCCAGGCATTTTGGAACAACTTGACCCACGTCTAACTTCGGGTAGCAGATTTTTATCATGATCATAGCAAACCTTGCGCCAGCAGCTAATTGGGCCCGCACAAAGCCGTGGATTCAAGGAGCATCCCGAAATTTGTCCATCAAAGCAGGAAGACTCTCTGGCATTTTATTACGAGGAAACATGGTGCCATAGACCAGAGACAAGGTCCTTGTACAGAAGTCGAGAAATTCGCGAACCTGAAGCACGCGATCCTGAAACCTGACGATTTGGCGAGTTCGCTCAGGTGTGCCCCAAAAATTTGAACCATGATCCCGCGCAAGTCTGGGAAGCGCATTGGATCGAGCCTCAAAACGTTTAGAGGGGTTAATAGTGCAGATAAATGGCCTCTTCTTTGTAACAAAATTGATGAGAGTGTTGCCTCCATAGTCCGTCTTCAAGAAACAAAGCGTGCCTCCATTGATCTGAACTTCATTAAAAAAATTGCGCCAAGACGTTTTGACAGCTTTGCTTTTGTTCCCTCTGATGGTGCGTCAGGTGGAATTTTGGTTCTCTGGGCGAGCAATGTATTCTCTGGTCAAGTTCTGTTGCAAGAGAACTTTGGTATGGTTCTCGGTTTCCAAGCTAAGGCTTCATCTGATATGTTTACTTTGGTGAATGTGTATGGGCCATGCAGTGGTATTGAAAGACAAAACTTTGTAGCCTGGTTATATCATCTGGACATTCCTGATGACTCTCCCACTGGCTTCTTTTTGGTGACTTCAACTTCTATCGATACTCGGATAATCGTAATCGGCCTGGAGCTAATGTCACAGACATGGCAACATTTAATGATATTATCAGTTACTTGGGTTTGGTAGAGCTGCCTATTAAGGGGAGATCGTTTACGTGGAGTAATATGCAGGCGGAGCCTCTTTTGGAACAAATTGATTGGTTCTTCACATCATGTGCTTGGACTTTAAAATTTCCAAACACTATGGTAAACCCCCTGGCTCGTCCTACTTCTGACCATATTCCATGTGTTATTGCTGTTGGCACTTCCATCCCAAAGGCAAAAATCTTCAGATTTGAGAACCACTTGATAAAGATGCCTGGTTTTTTGGATGTAGTTCAAAGAATTTGGGACATTAATTGCCCAGGTGATGCTGCTCGTTGCTTATCAGCTAAATTCAAACTTCTTAGAAAAGGCTTGAAAATCTGGAGCACAAGTATTTCAGTCATAAGCAAGCTGATTGAAAATTGTAATAAAATTATTTTAATGCTTGATAGCTATGAGGAGCTGAGAAGGCTGCATCTGTCCGAGTGGAATTTCAGAAATATAGTGAAAACAAAACTTCAACATTTGCTTATGTGCAAAGAGGAGTACTGGAAAAAACGTTGCACTGCTCGTTGGGCAAAATTTGGTAATGAAAACACAGCTTATTTCCACTCCATGGCCACAATCCGGTACAGACAAAATTCCATTGCTTCCCTTACGAGAGAGGATGGGTCTGTGTTTTATGATCATCATGAAAAAGCTGGGTTTCTTCGTCAATGTTTCAGGGATAGACTTGGCGTCTCTACTCCAATTGACCCAAACTTTGACTTCTCTGAATTCATCCATACTGCAGAGGGACTTGAATCTCTTTCAGAACCATTCTCCCATGAAGAAATTGACAAGGTGGTGGCTGATCTCCCTTGTGACAAAGCACCTGGACCAGATGGTTTTTCTGGTTTATTCATTAAAATCTGCTGGCCTATAATTAAATATGATTTCTACAGGCTATGTGAAGAGTTTTGGCAAGGTTCGGTTAACCTGCAGAGTATAAATGATGCTTTCATCACCTTGATTCCTAAAGTTCATTCTCCAGAAGGTCCCAATGATTTCAGACCCATCTCCCTATTAAACTCATGCTTAAAGTTGTTAACTAAGCTTCTGGCAAATCGGCTTCAAAAGAAAATCCTTGATCTTGTGCACCAGAACCAATATGGCTTCCTGAAAAGTAGAACCATACATGATTGTGTTGCATGGGCCTATGAGTATATTCACCATTGCAAACAAGCTAAGAAAGAGGTGGTTATTCTGAAGCTAGACTTCGCAAAAGCCTTTGACACGATTGAGCATCAGGCTATAATTAAAATCTTGAAGAGTTGGGGCTGTGATGATAGATGGTTGCGATGGGTAGATTCTATTTTCTCCACCGGCTCTTCTTCGGTTCTCCTCAATGGAGTTCCTGGTAATAAATTCCCTTGTCGCCGAGGTGTCCGTCAAGGAGATCCTTTTTCTCCAATTATGTTTGTAGCTGGTGCTGATCTTCTTTAGTCAATGGTTAATTCTTATGTGACCCAAGGGATTTTTACGCCACCGCTTCCCTTATCCAACACTGATTTTCCCATTATTCAGTATGCCGATGACACGCTGCTCATCATGCAAGCTTGCCCAGCTCAGCTTCTGGCCCTAAAGAATTTGTTGAAGAATTTTTCTGCTGCTACCGGCCTCCAAGTGAACTACTCGAAATCTTGCCTCATGCCTGTCCACATTGATGCTTATTACTTACAGTATCTCGCTGATGCATTTGGTTGTGCTGTTGGATCTCTTCCTTTCACCTACTTGGGCCTCCCCCTTGGCACTACAAAACCCACGATTCAAGATCTCACTCCTGTGACTGATCAAATTGAGCGAAGACTGAACGCTAGTGCTAGATTCTTAGACTATGGTGGTCGCCTTCAACTTGTGCGCTCTGTTCTATCCTCCCTTCCGATGCACTTTCTGTGTTCTTTGAAAATCCAGAAAACTATTATCAATATTGCTGATCGCTTACGTCGCCATTGCTTATGGGCAAAAGAAGAGGATGCTACTTCGGTAAACTCTCTAGCTGCATGGTCTATGGTTTGCTAGCCTAGGAATTCTGGTGGTCTTGGTGTTTTAAATTTGGAGTTGCAAAACAAGGCCCTACTGATGAAGCACTTACACAAATTCTATTGCAAGGCAGATATTCCTTGGGTGAAGTTGGTTTGGACTTTATACCCACATGGTGCGCCTCATGCTCAATCTAGCAGAGGCTCCTTCTGGTGGAAGGATGTGTTCAGCTTCGTACATGACTATAGAAGTCTTACCTCCTGTGTCATTGGCAATGGTGAGTCGGTTCTCTTTTGGAAGGATACTTGGCATGAAAATGGCCTTCTATGTGATCAATTCCCTAGACTTTTTTCATTTACAATTGATGAAGATGCCATGGTTGCCGATTTTGGTATGACTCTAGACATCATTTCAAAATTCCGATTACCACTATCTGTTCAGGCCTTCGAGGAGCTCCAACAGATTCAGCTTTTCTTGGATGGGCTTGTGTTGGATCCTGCTGCAGTTGATTCTAGAGTTTTTCCTTGGGGTAACTCCACTTACACCTCAGCTAAATACTATAACTTTGTCTTCGACCAAGTTCCCAAAAACCCCACGATGCAGTCAATTTGGAAATCGAAGAGTCTGCCCAAGCTCAGGGTGTTCACATGGCTTCTGATCAAGGATCGTCTGAACACTAAGGATCTAATGCTCCGAAAGCATTGGTCTATCGATGATGGTCCGACCTGCGTTCTATGCTCCGGACCAGATGTTGAGACACGCGACCACTTATTTTTTCAGTGCTCCTTTGCTGCCTCTTGTTGGAACTGTGTTGGCATCAGTTGGGACTGCACCCAGGAAATTTCTCACCGTTTTATCTTGGCTAGAAATGCTTTTGCAGGCCCATGTTTTATGGAAATTACGGCGTGTGTTGCGTGGAATATATAGAAGGCAAGGAATGATCTCATTTTTAAGAATGAAAGGCCATCTTTGGGTAGATGGAAGGTGCTATTCCAGAATGATCTTCTGCTTCATCAATATAGAGTGAAACCAGATATGGTGCAACGTCTGCTTAGTTGGATTCAGTCTACTTTTTCCCTCCTTTGAAAATGTATTTGTCCTTCCTCACGCACTTCTACCCCCCTTAGATCTTTTGTAATTCTTTTGTACTTGGGACCTGCTCCCTGATTATATATAAAGAATCTATATCGTAGGGGATTCCCCTACGGTCATGCCCCTAAAAAAAAACACGTTCATTTTCGGTAGCAGTGTTCAAGAAGGAACCTATTTTTGAAAGAATCAGCAGGAAAAGAGGAGACAAGCAAAAAAGAAAAAAGAAAGCACGACAAAGTTAATGAAGCACACCTGCCATATCCAAGCTAGCATCCGTCAGCAGCTGAAGCATGAAATTCTCTCGAGAAGAAGCTGCAGCAGCCTCCGCAACCGTGGTATCCTTTTCAGCTATAGCATCTTGAGCCTGTTGAAGTGCAACCTTTTCTCTCTCGGCGGATTTTCGAGATTGTTCCATGAGCATAAGTGATTGCTTCTTCGTGGATTGGAGCTGCTGGCGAAGTTCTTCCAAGTCTTGCGCCGAATTTTTACTCGATGAATCCCCAGCAAATTCGGCAGCGACAGGCGTTTTCTTCGAACAGGATGAAGCAGGAAAAACTTCGGAAGGACGAGGAGTTGCAGTATAATTGTCAAAAATCAACTGAAAAATAAATTTTCGACATCAATCATCAAGCAAAGATAGATTTCCATTAATTCTCAAGTATATACATGTCTATTACAAAAGAAGGATCCCTAGTGAACTACTGAAGCAGTTGTCGCCAAAGCTACTAAGGCGACAGCGCCAAAAGAGAGTAAAAACAAAGAAAAAGCAAAGTGGTCTACTTGACCTCCGGCTTCGAAGAAATGGGAGCAGGAGCCGCCTTGTAGCCAAGGGTGGCAAGGATTTTCTTCGAATTGGGCTTCGCCGCTTTAATCAGCGACTGCCACTTCTTCGTCTCGATCTCCTCCGTGTTGCCAACCCTTGACCAGTCAACATTTTGTTGGCTCTCAGCAATCAAGGCAATTGTACCTTCGACACCAACTTTTAATCCTTCTTGGCGAAGTTGGAGTCCAAGGTATTCTTGGGAAGTGAAGCACTTGGCGAGATCAATAAAAATGGCGGGTTCCTCCTTCTTCTTGAAAAAATAGGGGAAAAGCCGCGACAAGCCAATCCTAGCTTCAGCAAGGCCGTCACGGGCTTCAGTGCCTTGGATTTCAAGAAGGGAGAGCGCATCAAGGAGCTGGTCATCTTCCGGGTTTTCCAACTCATACTCTTGATTTGTTCTCCCTGTATAAAGAAAAGAAAAGAGAGGGGAGTTAAAAAAGAGAATAAAGACAATCCAAAGAAGCTGCAAGGGTGTGAGCACTTACTAATGAAGCGTCGACTTTGCGTTTCCAGTCGACTCAGGATTTCTTCCTCGCTAGCAGAATGCCGAGCTACGTTTTCGCTCAGAGCATTTTTTGCGTCGTCGAGTCTTTTCTGAAGATCTTCGACGGTGGCAGCGTCTGCTTCAGCTTTCATGCGGGCTGTTTCACTTTGCTCTAACTTAGCAGCAAGAGCGTCAGCGCGTTTGTTGGCCTCCGCAAGTTTTTCTGCCAACATAAGACATATGGGTAAAGTATTGCAGCACAAAATAGTGACAGAATATACTCGACAAGGAAAGACAGACAAGGAAAAAAGAGGGTACGTTCAAGTTTGGCGGCATACTCGCGGTACCCGATAAATTGGGTACCGAAACGGATAAGCTCCTTCATGAAAGGCTAAGGAAAGATCATAAAAAAGGGAATCAATAAAGGAAATGAAAAAGTTCGACATCACGAAGAAACAAAGAGGGAGGTCTAGAAAAATGAAGTCAATATAAGGCGAAGAAGATAACTTACTTCTTCCATTAAAGAAGTCGAGGAACAACCAGCTAATATGGTTGGTTCCTTGGCTGATTCCATCCTGGCTCTCTTCGGGGAAGGAGCCTGGGGGCTCACAGCTGGCGTTGGATGTTCCGGGTTTTGTTGAGGAGGTGAAGTTTCGTCGCCATCAGGACGAGCTTCCGAGACAACTAAAGTACGAGACGTGCTCGTTCGAGCAGTCTCGTCGATAGGTGCATCCTCCTCTTCATCGCCACTACAACAAATACAGCGACAGGATAAAAAGCAACTTCAAAAGTATCGACAAGAGATAAATATAGTGCATTAAAAAACTTACGAGCTAATAAGAGCAGCTTCGTACAGATCCAAAGCCTTCTTCCTAGCATCAGGCACAGTTTCTTCGGCACGGGCAGCACCGGCTTTGGAGGTACCGGTGTCAACAGCCTCGTCCCTCTTCCTTTTGCTCCTAGGAGAAGCAGCTGAAGGAGGCGAGCGTGTCGAAGAAGTTGCCTCGGCCTCGGCGTCCTTTTCAGAGGATGCCGCAGATTTTCGAGAACCTGCGGCCTCACTCTCAGGGCGAGACGTACCCTGGTTGTCGTCAGTGACAACGGCCCTTTCTTCAACTTCTCCACCTTCGGGAAGGGGAGGAAGAGGTGAAGCAGTTTCGTGGTTCTATTCAAAGACAGGAAAAAATATCGGCATGAATTGTTTGAAGGAAAAAGATAGAAGGAAAATAAAGACATGAACAAAGATATTACCTGCGGGAGTGCGTTGGTGGCGCTATATGGCGTCACACCGCAAGATGTCGGGACGCTGTCTTTCTTGTTCAGCGACGAGATCTTCCGGACAAATTTCGCCAAGTCATTGACGGACAAGTCAGTTGACAAGCGATCAACATCTTTATCGCCAGCGTACATCCAAAGGGGGTTTTTGCGAGCTTGAAGAGGCTGCACCCTAATCCTAAGGAAATACGCCGTTATTTGGATACCCGACAATTCTTGTCCACGAGTATTCTGGAGCTCATGGATGCGAGTCATCGTGGCCCCTGTCGCCGCTTTTTCTCGGTAGCCTCTGCATCCCGGATCGGCGGCGACAGATTTTCTCGGCACCGTCAAAAGGAGGAATGTTGTCTTCAGAGCCATGGTTCTCCTCGCGGATGTATAACCATTTCTTGCGCCACCCTTGAACTGAATCAGGGAATTTGACGTCGAAGTATTCGACGTCAGGGCGGACGCAGATTACAACACCGCCTATGTGGTAGGCGACGCTGGAAGAGCCATTACGGCGACAAAGGAAGATACATTTCCATAGGGACCAGTTAGGCTGGATCCCAAGGAAAGATTCACACAATGTGATAAAAATAGAAATGTGGAGGATGGAACTGGGGGTAAGATGGTGAAGTTGCAGTCCGTACATGAAAAGCAACCCACGAAGGAAATCATGGATGGGGGTGGAGAGACCACGGATGAGGTGGTCGACGAAACTGACCCGATATTGCATCGGCGGGGCTGGATAGCTCTCCTCCTTGGGGAAGCGTAGCGCGTCTTGCTTCCCGCTGATGCCCAGCTTCCTCAGCATATTGATATCCTGCTGAGAGATCTTGGATCTCTCCCACTCCAAGTTCACCAGATCTTCGGTTGCCATCTTTGCTTCAGGAGCGCTGTGCTTGGTGAGTTTGCGCGGTGGCATCAACAAGAGTGGAGGCGAAGAGCGCACGAGCGGTGGAGCACAAGGAACTTTAGGGCGCAATGGAGAGCTTTTGCAGAGGAAGAGCAGATGGGCGGCGCGAGCGAAAGTGACAGAGGAAGAAGACGATGGACTTAAATAGAGGTGCGGTGAATCGACGCAACCGTTGGATGGAAATGTTATGGAGCAGATGGAGTACACGTGGACAAAGGGTAAAACGGATTTTCACTGAGAAAAGAAGAGACATGCGGCATAGTGCGTGCGCCGGAAAAAGTGGAGGACGTGTGTCCCCCACTTGCACGACGTGTCCATCAGATAGGGAATCTGGACCCACGAGGCAGCGAGAGAAGCAGTTTTCGCATGTTCCCAATACAGTAATCGTGGCTATCATCAGCAATGATGTCACCTTGGCCAAAGAAAAACTCGACTATGAAGCCTAGTGAGCATATCGACAACATAAGATTATTTCGAGAGCCTTTGATCAAATACAAGTTTTTGCCCAAATGCTCGGGGGCTACTTTGGAAAAAGAAAGAAAACTTCGAGTATGACAAAATAGAAATGGCGAGAGCCTATGACCAAATGCAAGCATTTGTTCATAGCCTCGGGGGCTACTCCCAGCGCTGGTCGCGAACCCGATAGATATGAAAAAGCTCGAGAAGGATTAGCAATATAGTGGCAGAAGATATTAATTTGTGGAGCCTACAACCAAGCACAATTCCTTGGCTGTAGCCTCGGGGGCTACTCCCATCGGGAACGCTGTTCGCGTGCCCGATAAATTTAGACAAAAAGAAAGAAAAGAAGTGAGTATATTTCGAGTTATACAGATAACTCTACATATACTCCCATTGGGAAGACAAAATAAGTCATCAAATATGACTCAATAAAATGTGCTATTCCAACAGCCGAAAAGCACTCGACAATATATTCTCGAGCGCTAGAAGTCGCGAATAAATTTCTGAATGCCGCAAAACTTTGCGAAGGTAAGACCCCAGATCCGTTCGAGCGGCGTGGCACCGTCTCGACGGCGGATTGCTACTTTTTTCCGTATCAACGATGAAGAAAAATCCTAACGGACGCGTTAGGTACCCGATAAAATATGACGGGACTCGACAGAATGGTAAGACCTTAAGCGGCACCTGTCGAAGTTTACACCAGTATCCCGAGATCATGTCCAGGGACGTGATCTTGAAGTAGTTTTTGCGGATTGCCACTAGAGCAGTTAACTAGTACCTGATCCGTCAGATGAACTAGCCCCAACTACCCTTATCCCTGTACAATATAGTATTTGCATATCGAAAAGTTATGCATTAAATTCGACAAGATTGTTGAATGATTAAAGTTGGAGATTTTCCCTGATTCTTCGATTCAAGAAAAATCTCGGGGGCTACTGACATAGGCATCCCCAATGGTCCTGTCGAAGATGGTACCCGGGGTTTACTGAAGGCCCAGGACTCGAAGAATAAGAAGATCGGAAGCCATTTAGTGTTAATGAAAGATAGATTGTATTAGGAAATATAGAGACTTGTAATCTTACGGGACGGGTACGAAACCCTCCCGGACTCTGTAACTTGTGTATTACGAAAACCCTCGGCTCCACCTCCTATATAAGGGGAGTCGAGGGACAAAGAAAGGATCGAATCTATTGTCAACAGAACCCTAGTTTTTGCAATCAGCGAGTACTTTTCGGCTGAAACCTTCGAGATCTACTTGCCCTCTACTTCCAGCAAAACCCTAGTCTACAATCTGTAGGCATTGACAAATTAATACTTTGTCAGGCACTGACAGCCTCTCAGGTCTAGCACTCGTGTGCTCCCTACTCCTGCAAGTTCTTCGCGTGGCTCGTTTCGAGGAACAGATGTTGGAAAACCGATAGGTTGTAGAGGCGCGGCCTTCCCGCCCCGGCCTCTTGCCCCCTTTGCAGTCA
Source organism: Lolium multiflorum (assembly GCA_030979885.1). Classification (NCBI taxonomy): domain Eukaryota; kingdom Viridiplantae; phylum Streptophyta; class Magnoliopsida; order Poales; family Poaceae; genus Lolium; species Lolium multiflorum. The sequence goes on along the minus strand of CM061751.1, from coordinate 44,552,500 downwards.
GGAGCCAAAGACGATTTAGCACTTGCTTCCGGAGTGCGTCGTAGCTCTGGAGATTTGGTCATGGGCTCTTAGCCGTTGGGGTAAGCCTGATTGGCTACCTGCTGCTGACTTGGACCTGGTTTGCTGGTGGACCTCACGACCGGGACAAGGTGCCTCGCAGCGAGACATGTGTACCTCGCTGATCCTAGCTAGTCTTCTGGTCCATCTGACATAAATGATGTAGTCTTCAATTCGGCGAGGCCGACGGTCCTGGCGATCAAGACGAAGATCAAAGAAGAGTATGTGAAGTGGCGTCTAGCTAGGCTCTTTCGTAGTGATAACTTTGACTTCTTGGAGCCGGTGGAGTTGTGATGGTAGTTAGGAGAGTAGGCTTTGGGTCGGGGAGCTGCCACCCCATGTTAGCAGCATGAACTTGCCGCTTGCGGTGTTGCCGGGCTTCTTTGCACCTTCTTCACCTTCCAGGGCGTATTCTCGAGAGAAAAAGACTGCGATCACATTTTGAAAGAAGAAATCATGTTTTACTTTTGGATTGGGCGTGTTTATGCTGAATTCCATCTTTTCTGAACACAGGTTATTAGTGTGTTTCCAGGTTTTCGACCACCGCAATATAAATAGAGAAATTTCCAAAGAACCGTGTGGTTTTCGACCACAGGTTTTCAGTTTTCACGAAGGAAACCCCTAGGGTGATCGGTCGTGCGTTGTCCTCTGGCTCCATCGTGCGTCCATGTGCTTCATCTTGTCCTAGGGCGACACCGGGGCGATACCACGCCGCCGCCTACAGACCCCTCCGCCTGCTCCTCTAGCCGCCGGTGCCGCCGGCCCTTGCCGCGGTGGCGGCGGGCCCAGCCCCCGAAGGTGGACTGGGGTGGTGGACGCCGGAGATCTGCGCCATGGCTGCTAGGGCGGTGGTGGCGGCTCATCTGCATGCAGCGACCAGGGCGGCGCCCCTGGTCGGGGTGGTGGCGGAGACTCTCCTCCGGCGGCGCCATGTCCGGCGGTGAAGATCTGGGCCAGATTGGGTGGCGTTGGGGAAAACTCCAGATCTTGATCTTGGTGATTCCCGTGCTACCTATCTGGTCCTCTTCGCTGCATGGTTGGGCCGGTTCTGGTCGGGGTCGATCCTGCTTGGTCGTCGCCGTTCTCGTTGCTGCCTCATGGCCCGCTGGTAGAGCGCGGCATTCGCGGCAGAGCAGGTTGCCGACGGGCGGCGGCGAGGGGGCCTGCCGTTCTGCCTAATAAAGGTGGCAGTCCTAGGGTTTCTCTCGCGCCCAGTGAAGATCGTTCGGAAGCTTTTTCCCACCGAGCTTGCTGGATTGTCGTGTTCCGGAAGGTCCTGCCGGCGAAATTCATTGTGCGATCAATGCCTGAAGATTGCTGGATTGGGTGTTTTCGGTCGAGCGCACCCATGTTTTTTATCTGACCGTTTGGTTTCAGAGGGAGCGCTTCGAAGCTCTGCTGGCTGTTAATATCATGGAGCTTGTTTTCTTTCCATGGTGCTGGCGGAGAAGGTCATGAAAGTCAAGATTGGTTGAAGAGCAATGGTGGTCGGATCTTGGTGGTGAGATGGAACTGTCTTGGTGTTCCGGGCTTCACAGCAGCGGTATGAAAGTGGGGGCGACAACACAGATGAAGTTAAGAGTCCTACCTTTCAGGGTGAAAACCCAAGGTCTGGCCTTAACTGGTTGTGCCTGGCAATGACCTTGTTGGAGGCATTGTTTTAAGAGCGGGGACTGATGACCCACAAGTATAGGGGGTGTATCGTAGTACTTTCGATAAATAAGAGTGTTGAACCCAACGAGGAGCAGAAGGTGTTGACAAGCAGTTTCGATGAAGGATTCTGTAAATGCTCACAGACAAGTATTCAGGGGGTTTTGATGTAGCAGATAAATAAAGTACGAGTAAGTAAAATGCGAGAGAAATAATTGCAGCGATTGTCCCAATCCTTTTTAGCACAAAGGACAAGCCGGTTTGTTTACTTATAATGACCAAACGTTCTCGAGAACACACGGGGATTTTAGTCTAGTGCTTTCGCTTCATATAGTTGATTAATCTTCATTGTTTTGGTAAGTGTTGTGTGGGTGAACCTATGCTAATGCACCGCCCTTCCTAGGACTAATACATACTTGTGATTATACCCCTTGCAAGCATCCGCAAATACAAGAAAGTAATTAAGATAAATCTAACCACAACCTTAAACTCTGAGATCCTGCTATCCCTCCTGCACCGATATACTAACGGGGGTCTAGGTTTCTATCGCTCCGGCAACCCCACAATTAGCAAAGGAATACAAGATGTACTCCCCTAGGCCCATAAAGGTGAAGTATCATGTAGTCGACGTTCACATGACACCACTAGAAGAGTAACACCACAACTTAAATATCATAACATTGAATATTACTCAACCATAATTCACTACTAACATTTAGACTTCACCCATGTCCTCAAGAACTAAACGAACTACTCACGAGACATCATATGGAAAATGATCAGAGGTGATATGATGATGAATAACAATCTGAACATAAACCTTGGTTCAATGGTTTCACTCAATAGCATCAATAACAAGTAGTAATCAACACCGGGAGAGTTTCCCCTATCAAACAATCAAGATCCAACCCAAATCGTTACAGTGGTGACGAGATGCAGCGGTGGAGATGACGGTGTAGATGGTGGAGATGATGATGATGATGATGGAGATGATGTCCAGCTCGATGACGATGGCGATGGCGTCGATTTCCCCTCGGAGGGAATTTCCGGCGGATTCCTGCCCGCCGGAGAGCTCTTTCTCTCTGGTGTCTCTCCCCGCAGAGGCGGCTGTCTATTCTCCGTAATTCCCGTGGCTTAGGTTTTCTGGGTGAAGAAGTATGCCAAGGAGAGGAGGCCAGAGGGCTGTGGGCCCCCTCCCCACATGGCGGCGCGGCCAGGGTAGGCCCGCGCCGGCCTATGGGGGCCCATGGCGGCCCTCTCGCCCCTCCTTTTGGCTCCCTTCGTCTTGGAAAAATAGGATTTTTCGTATAATTGCCGTCAATTATTGATCTTCCGAAATATGGTGTCTGACGGTGCTTTTTCCAGCAGAATCCTGACTCCGGTGAATAATTCTCCAATGATCATGAAACATGCAAAATAGATGAAATAACATAAGTATCATCTCTAAATATGAAATATATCAATGAATAACAGCAAATTATGATATAAAATAGTGATGCAAAATGGACGTATCAACTCCCCCCAAGCTTAGACCTCGCTTGTCCCCAAGCGAAACTGAGCTCTATAAACAAGACCACATGTTTATGGAGTGAAGAGTCGATAAATAAAATACGGACAAGAAGCATCTTATTGATTCACACAAGATATTCTAGTAAACATTCTCCTCATATAACTCATCTTGAAATAAGTAAAGAGAAATCACAAATAAAGCTGCATAGGAAATCATAAGCGGTTATGGCAAACTTTGTTCTTGGTCAGAGAACTATTAACGGATTTTACTTATCTTCTAAACCAAGCCTTTGTATTAGAATTTATATGGCATGGCTTTCATCCTTAATCATAACAATCTCCTCATATTCATTGACAACTTTCAAAGTCATATTCATTCAGATAAAATTTGTACTAAACAAGAAAGCATAAAAGACATGATTAACTAAATCATAGCATAAATGGTTGGTTCACAACAACTCAATTGCTTGCTTAAGATAGAGGGAAATAGGTTTACTGACTCAACATAAAAGTAAAAGATAGGCTCTTCGCAGGGATTAAATCATGTGCTAGAGCTTTTCAAGTTTTGAAATCATATAAAGAGCATAAAAGTAAGATTTTGAGTGGTGTTTGTTGTTGTCAACGAATGGTAGTGGGCACTCTAACCCCTTGCCAAACAAACCTTCCAAGAGCGGCTCCCATGAAGGATGTTATCTCTACCAGCAAGGTAGATCATCCCCCTTCTTTTGTTTACACATGTATTTTAGTTTTATTATGGATGACACTCCCCCAACCTTTGCTTTCACAAGCCATGGCTAACCGAATCCTCGGGTGCCTTCCAACATTCACATACCATGGAGGAGTGTCTATTGCAAAATTAAGTTGCTTACTGATAAATGGCAAAACATGTGAAGAGAATTATTAATGAAAGTTATTAGTTGGGGCTGGGAACCCCGTTGCCAGCTCTTTTTATTATTGGATAGCGGATGTGCCACTAGTCCATTGGTGAAAGTCCACCCAACAAGATTGAAAGATAAAACACCACATACTTCCTCATGAGCTATAAAACATTGACACAAATAAGGAGTAATATAGTTTGAATTATTTAAAGGTAGCACATGAAGTATTTACTTGGAATGGCGCAAAATACCACATAGTAGGTAGTTATGGTGGACACAAATGGCATGGGTTTGGTCTAAGGTTATGGATGTATGAGAAGCATTCCCTCTCAATACAGGTCTTTGGCTAGCAAGGTTGGGTAGCAAGCATAAAGGTTGAGAGAAACAAACAAATATACATGTGATAGAAACAATCATGCATCTTTCTCATAAGCACAAGCAATTTTAACTTCAGAATACTAAACTCATTAGCAGAAAGATAATAAAGTAATATATCTACATGTATTTCCCTTTTCTATTTAAACATCAAGGTGTTGTTGCTATGGACCAATGCTAAATTTGCCAAAACCAAATAGATTTACTTGATGCTCCCAAAGTGATATCAATACTAATGCCAAGAGTTATCATATAACGGAAATTGCAAACTAAAATAAGATGTGAAAAAAGTAAATGATAAGACTTCTCATTGATATTCCATAACGATAACTCACACCAACGGATACATAGATTACCAACTAAGAGAGATACTTCCACACTGCAAACTATTCCATATGATAACTTCCCTACTCATGATATGACTCTACTTGATAGTAAAAGATAAAGATAGTGATGATGTGATACCGCGGCACTCCCCAAGCTTGGAACAAACCAAGGGGATGCCAATACCGATGATGAATTACTCCTTCGGTGGTGATGGTGGTGGATTCTTCTCGTCATCGGACTTCCAGGAAGAGGCTCTCTATCAACAAACGATGTCTTGGTCTCAGGAATCCTGAAACTAGCAGCATCGCGTTTAAACCTGTTTTCATACTCACGGTTTTGATTCCAAACATCATAAAGTTGCGCCTGAAGTTGGTTGGTAGTGTTGTGAAGTGAGAGGATATCGCTCCACAGCTTTGCAGTCTCCTTCTCGTGTTCACCAATGAGTTCGAACACAATTCTGTGGAAGATGTCCACTTCACGCTCATCCATCTTCTTGTAGGTGAAGACCTCTTGTTCTAGTTTCTCCATCCTGTCCTCCAAGCTTCCTTCTCCCTTAGGTCCCCGAACATCTTCTATCTGCAACTCTCCATCTACAAGCAGCAATTCCTTGGGATGCATCTTCAACTCTCTTATGTACGGGTTGACGACATTCTCAAAGAACTTGTCCTTCGGGGGCTCCGACGAAGACATGGTGGCTCTAGATCTGAAAACAATATCTGGCAGAAAACAGCTCGAAACAAAACACGACGAGAAAACGATTTACGGACCTCTGGAGATCCGGGGGATTATATAGCAAATATTTTTACGACAAAAGGAAGGTTCCAGGCCGAAAACGAGTGGAAACGGACGCCGAGGGGCTGTCCCCATAGGGCGGCGCGGCCAGGGTAGGGCCCGCGCCGGCCTATGGTGACGGGCCCTCGCGCGTCTCCTCCCCTCCGTTTCGATCTCGTAATTTTTCATATTTTCCATAAACAGCAGAAATATTGTTCGGAAAGTTAAACGCAGACTTTTTATTACTAAAACTGTTACCTATTCAAAGTCGGACTCTGCAGAACTGTCAATTTGATCTTTGATGAAAGCTTCCGGAGTTATCACTTGAATAACATCAATATCTTCATTATAAGAATCTCCAGAAATATAATGCTTGAGTCTTTGTCCATTCACTACTTGTGTGGCGTTACCTTCCAAAGAGCTAATTTTTATTGCTCCTGAACGATATACCTCCTCAATAACATATGGTCCTTCCCATTTTGAGAGTAATTTCCCTGCAAAAAATCTGAGACGAGACCGATACAATAGAACTTTATCTCCAACATTAAATTCTCTTTTAATAATTCTCCTATCATGCCACTTCTTAACTTTCTTTTTAAAAAGTTTAGCATTTTCATAAGCTTCACTTCTCCATTCATCTAAAGAACTCAATTGTAGCAACCTCTGCTTACCGGCAAGTTTAAAATCTTTATTAAGTTCTCTTACAGCCCAATAAGCTTTGTGCTCTAGTTCTAAAGGTAAATGGCAAGCTTTTCCATAAACCATTTTATAAGAAGACATTCCCATAGGATTTTTATAAGCAGTTCTATAAGCCCACAGTGCTTCCTTTAACTTACTAGCCCAATTCTTTCTAGATTTATCAACAGTCTTTCCCAAGATAGCTTTAATTTCTCTATTTGATAATTCTACTTGCCCACTAGTTTGAGGATGATAAGCTGAAGCAATTCTATGATTAATACCATATTTGGCAAGAGTTTTTCTAAAACCACCATGAATAAAATGAGAACCTCCATCAGTCATAATATATCTAGGTACTCCAAATCTAGGAAATATAGCATCTACAAGCATTTTTATAGAGGTCTCACCATCAGCACTTTTTGTAGGTATAGCTTCTACCCATTTAGTAACATAATCAACAACGACAAGTATATGAGTGTTACCTTCTGAAGAAGGGAAAGGACCCATGAAGTCGAATCCCCAATAATCAAATGGTTCAATAACAAGAGTATAATTCATAGGCATTTCATTGCGTCTAGAGATATTACCAACCCTTTGACATTCATCACAAGATAAGATAAACTTCCTTGCATCTTTGAAAAGTGTTGGCCAATAAAAACCTGATTGTAGAACCTTTTGTGCGGTTCTATCTCCGGCGTGATGTCCTCCATAAACACTACCATGACACTTACTCAATATCTCTTGTTGTTCATATTCTGGGACACATCTTCGCATAATACCAACCACTCCTTCTTTATATAAGTGTGGGTCATCCCAAAAATAATGCCTCAAATCATAAAAGAATTTCCTCCTTTGCTGAGATGAAAAGGTTGGAGGCAAGTACTTCGAAACAATAAAGTTAGCATAATCAGCATACCAAGGACTATCTCGCGAGCTCACCTTTATTACAGCCAATTGTTCATTTGGAAAACTATCATTAACAGGAACAGGATCATAAGCAATATTTTCCAATCTAGACAAATTATCAGCAACAGGATTATCATCACCTTTCCTATCTACAATATGTAAATCAAATTCTTGCAAAAGAAGCACCCATCTAATCAGCCTTGGCTTAGCATCTTTCTTTTCCATAAGGTACCTAATCGCAGCATGATCAGTATGAACTGTAACTTTTGAATCAACAATATAGGGTCTAAACTTGTCACATGCAAAAACTACGGCTAATAACTCTTTCTCAGTTGTAGCATAATTTCTTTGAGAAGCATCTAGAGTTTTACTAGCATAATGAATAACATTTAATTTTTTATCTACTCGCTGTCCAAGGACAGCACCTACAGCAAAATCACTAGCATCACACATAATTTCAAAAGGCAAATTCCAATCAGGAGGTTCAACTACAGGAGAAGTTGTTAAGGCTTTCTTTAGAGTTTCAAAGGCTTCCTTACAATCATCATCAAAAACGAAAGGTACATCTTTTTGAAGAAGATTAGTAAGAGGCTTTGAAATTTTAGAGAAATCTTTAATAAACCTCCTATAAAAACCAGCATGACCAAGAATACTACGAATACCTTTAACATCCCTAGGATAGGGCATCTTCTCAATTGCTTCAACTTTAGCTCTATCAACTTCAATACCTCTCTCGAAATTTTATGTCCCAATACAATTCCTTCATTAACCATAAAGTGGCATTTCTCCCAATTAAGAACAAGGTTAGTTTCTTCACATCTCTGCAAAACTTTATCAAGGTTTCGCAAGCAATTATCGAAAGAATTCCCATAGACAGAAAAATCATCCATGAATACCTCAACAATCTTTTCACAAAAGCCATGAAAAATAGCAGACATGCATCTTTGAAAAGTAGCAGGAGCATTACATAGACCAAAAGGCATACGCCTATAAGCATAAGTTCCATAGGGACAAGTGAAAGTGGTTTTCTCTTGATCTTTAGCTCTAACAGCAATTTGTGAAAACCCAGAATAACCATCAAGAAAGCAGAAATGAGTATTTTTAGACAACCTTTCTAACATTTGATCAATAAAAGGTAAAGGGTAATGATCTTTCTTAGTAACTTTATTAACTTTTCGAAAATCAATGCACATTCTATACCCTACAACTACTCTTTGAGGAATGAGCTCATCATTATCATTGGGCACAACAGTTATTCCTCCTTTCTTAGGAACACAATGCACAGGGCTAACCCATCTACTATCAGCAATAGGATATATAATACCTGCTTCAAGAAGTTTTAATACCTCATTTCTTACCACATCCTTCATCTTAGGAATTAGACGATGCTGATGTTCAACAACGGGTTTTGCACCATCTTCTATATTGATAGCATGTTGGCAAATAGCGGGAGAAATCCCCTTTAAATCATCAAGAGTATAGCCAATAGCTCCTCGGTGTTTCTTCAATATTTCCAATAACCTTTCTTCCTCGATATCTGAAAGCTTAGCACTAATAATAACAGGATATGTTTTCTTATCATCAATATAAGCATACTTAAGATTATCAGGTAATGGTTTCAAATCAAATACATGATCTTCCTTTGGTGGTGGTGTTACACCTAGATCTTCAACCGGTAAGTCATGTTTAAGAATAGGTTGACGAAGGAAAATTTCATCAAGCTCATCTCTTTCTTCCCTAAAAATTTCACTCTCACTATTCTCCAAATGTTGCCGCAAAGGATTACTAGGAGCAAGAGCAATAGATGCACACTGTTCAACTCTAAAATCATCATTAGGCAAATCAGTTTTATAGGGAGTTTTGGCAAATTTAGAGAAGTTAAACTCATAAGATTCACCAGCAAATTTAGTAACAATTTTCTCTTTCTTGCAATCTATAATAGCTCCACAAGTATTCAGAAAAGGTCTACCAAAAATAATAGGACAAGACTTACTAGCAGCAAAACCAAGTACCAAAAAGTCAGCAGGATATTTAATCTTACCACATAGAACTTCAACATCTCGAACAATACCAATGGGAGAGATAGTTTCTCTATTAGCTAGCCGAATAACCACATATCTTCAAGTTCACAAGAACCAATTTCATGCATAATTTCCGTGTAGAGCTCATAAGGAATGACACTAATACTTGCACCAATATCGCATAAACCATAATAGCAATGATCACCAATTCGAACAGAGAGCACAGGAACACTAGCTTTCCTAGACTTATTAGGATGCGAAACAATATTAGAAGCATCTTCACAAAAAATAATATGCCCATCTTCCACATTTTCAGTAACAAGATCTTTAACTATTGCAACAACAGGTTCAACCTTTATTTGTTCTTCAGGTTCTATGGGTTTCTTTGCGCTTTTATTAACTACACTAGTTATAACAGAATACTCCTTCATTTTAGCAGGAAAAGGAGTTTTTTCAATATAAGCTTCAGGAAGAACATGATCAACAGTTTTAATTTCAATACATTTACCTTTAGGTGAATCAGTTTTATCTTTATATGGTTCATGATACTTATCAAAATTCTTCCTAGGAAATTCAAAATGAGAAGCAAAGGCTTTATAAATATTTGCAACAACTTGAGAGTCAAGACCATATGTAACACTTATATTACGATATTCATCAGTATCCATAAAAGTTTCAATGCATTCATAATTATAATTTATACCTGACACTCTACCTTTGTCATTCTCCCATCCTTCAGTATTTTCTTGGATTCGATCAAGAAGGTCCCATTTAAACTCTTCTTTATTGCGTGTGAATGATCCAGAACAAGCAGTATCCAGCAAGGTTTTATCTTGAAAAGAAAGTCTTGCATAGAAATTATCAATGATAATATTACCAGGAAGCTCATGAATGGGGCATTTGAGCATTAAAGATTTCAATCTCCCCCACGCTTGGGCAATACTCTCTCCATCATGAGGCCAGAAATTATATATACGGTTGCGGTCTTTGTGAATTTCACTTGGAGGATAGAATTTAGAATAAAATAGAGGCACAATATCCTTCCAATCAAGAGAACGCCCATCCTTCAGCAGTTTATACCAATGCGCCGCTTTGATAGCGACATAACAAATAATTTCTTCCTAACTTCATCCATTGAAATACCTGCACATTTGAATAACCCGCATAATTCATGTAAAACAGTAAATGATCTCCAGGATGAACAGTTCCATCCCCTTCATAGCGGTTATCCACAACACGTTCAATAATTTTCATAGGTATTTTATATGGTATTACTTTCACCTGGCGCCTCATCCACTACCGTTGCAGTAGTAGTAGATTTCCCAAATAGAAATTCAAGGAGGATCTCTCCATAATGACTTATAGCAGCAAGCAGAAACAAAATCAGCACGTACAGTAAAAGTTTCCTTACCAATTCCACTTACCAATAGCGCTTCACTCCCCGGCAACGGCGCCAGAAAATAGTCTTGATGACCCACAAGTATAGGGGGTGTATCGTAGTACTTTCGATAAATAAGAGTGTCGAACCCAACGAGGAGCAGAAGGTGTTGACAAGCAGTTTCGATGAAGGATTCACTGTAAATGCTCACAGACAAGTATTCGGGGTTTTGATGTAGCAGATAAATAAAGTACGAGTAAGTAAAATGCGAGAGAAATAATTGCAGCGAGTGGCCCAATCCTTTTTAGCACAAAGGACAAGCCGGTTTGTTTACTTATAATGACCAAACGTTCTCGAGGACACACGGGGATTTTAGTCTAGTGCTTTCGCTTCATATAGTTGATTAATCTTCATTGTTTTGATAAGTGTTGTGTGGGTGAACCTATGCTAATGCACCGCCCTTCCTAGGACTAATACATACTTGTGATTATACCCCTTGCAAGCTTCCGCAAATACAAGAAAGTAATTAAGATAAATCTAACCACAGCCTTAAACTCTAAGATCCTGCTATCCCTCCTGCACCGATATACTAACGGGGGTTTAGGTTTCTGTCGCTCCGGCAACCCCACAATTAGCAAACGAATACAAGATGTACTCCCTAGGCCCATAAAGGTGAAGTATCATGTAGTCGACGTTCACATGACACCACTAGAAGAGTAACACCACAACTTAAATATCATAACATTGAATATTACTCAACCATAATTCACTACTAACATTTAGACTTCACCCATGTCCTCAAGAACTAAACGAACTACTCACGAGACATCATATGGAACATGATCAGAGGTGATATGATGATGAATAACAATCTGAACATAAACCTTGGTTCAATGGTTTCACTCAATAGCATCAATAACAAGTAGTAATCAACACCGGGAGAGTTTCCCCTATCAAACAATCAAGATCCAACCCAAATCGTTACAGCGGTGACGAGATGCAGCGGTGATGGCGGTGTAGATGGTGGAGATGATGATGATGATGATGGAGATGATGTCCAGCTCGATGACGATGGCGATGGCGTCGATTTCCCCTCCGGGAGGGAATTTCCGGCGGATTCCTGCCCGCCGGAGAGCTCTTTTCTCTCTGGTGTCTCTCCGCCCCGCAGAGGTGGCTCACGTAACTCCCGTGGCTTAGGTTTTCTGGGTGAAGAAGTCGCCAAGGAGAGGAGGCCAGAGGGGGCTGTGGGCCCCCTCCCCACATGGCGGCGCGGCCAGGGCAGGGTCCGCGCCGGCCTAGGGGGGGGGGCCCATGGCGGCCCCTCTCGGCCCTTCTTTTGGCTCCTTTCGTCTTCTGAAAAAATAGGATTTTTCTTATAATTGCCGTCAATTGTTGATCTTCCGAAATATGGTGTCCTGACGGTGCTTTTTCCAGCAGAATCCTGACTCCGGTGAATAATTCTCCAATGATCATGAAACATGCAAAATAGATGAAATAACATAAGTATCATCTCTAAATATGAAATATATCAATGAATAACAGCAAATTATGATATAAAATATCAGAGACTATCTTCAGGGTGAAAACCTAAGATCTTTGATCGGGCGACGACGGTGTTAGAGCACTCTTCCCTTCTTGAAGGCGTCGTTTTTGGAGAGTCTGTATTTCAGATGTTGTCTTGGCGGTGGACGTATTGCTGTTGTTAGGCCCAAGATATTGTAGCGGAATTTTTTTTTGGCTGTGTGCATCCGTAGTGCCATTAGGGTGGTGCGTTGTTGCAGGGCTGGGTGTAATTGGTATCTTTTGATATTAATATATTCCCTTTATCGAAAAAAATGTGCTTCATCTTGTATAAAGGATTACCATCCGCGAGAGTGTGTTGATTACTTTCAGATGTAAAACAGGTATATTTTTTTGAGGTAAAATACAGTTACTATACATAAATTAAAATAGAGCATATTATTTGGAAGATCATATACATAATTTGCCCCGCATAAAAAATGCGTTGCCTTAATGCTAGGTCCTTTTTTTTTTTGTAGTTTTGGTGCAGCACTTGATATGATTCCATTCATGAGTCCGTTATGTAGTCCTTCCTGCTTCGCCCAGATGACGACATGGAGGAGATACTCCTTTTGTCCCATGCTACGTACGTTTCAATTTAGATAAAATTTTGACATGTTTCATGGGACGGAGGTAGTATTTCAGTTCAGGCGCTCGTTTGATCTTTGTACGTATGTCACATGGGCGTGTTTATTCAGGGTGGATTTTTCTTATTATTTCCTGTTGCATTCCACGATCAAGGAAGGCCGTTGCATTTGTAATTTTGGATCAACTCGACGCAGTAGGGAACCTTTGCGTACGATCTCTCGCTGCTAGGTTTTGGTTGAATCTTCACGCGAACTAGCTGCTCAAATGGAACTTGTAGGGGCTCCCACGACGGGTGGGTGAAGTGCAAGGATTATGGTTGCCCTGTCCCCACTGGTTATTGGTCCCAAATGTATGCACACTACTCCACCCAAACGAGACCTTAGGCAACAAATGAAGGACCTCTAACTTAAGCCTTAAGGGCATCTCGCGGCGCGACACAAACGGACACTGAGCAACTGTTTGTGTCCGCCGTGATCGAAAATGCGTCGTGCATCACCTCCAGCGACGCGACGCAAAGTGACCGGGCCGTCCATAGAGACGCAAACCTGGCTCAAATATGCGCCAGGTTTGCGTCTCTGCGGACGCTGCGCGGACACGCAAAGTGTCCGCTCGGTCCTCGCACGGGCCCGCCTGGCAGTGGCACAACTGCTTCGTCTTCCGCGGCATTACTTGCGGGCGGGCGCGCCGCAGCCTTTACAGGCCACGTTAATGGCGTGCCTCGGCTTCGCGAGCGTGCGCAGCTGCAGCCGCGTCTTCTCCGCGATCGCGCGAGGCATCGCTTCGGCACTGCGGCCGCGTTAATGGCGATGCCTCGCGTGCCGCGCGTAGTAATGACGATGCCCGCGTGGCGCGGCCGTCGCCCTGCCTCCGACCTATATAAACGGGGCGCGAGCATCTCATCTCCTCCCCACTAAACCCTAGCCGCCGCTGCCGTAGCGCCGATTCTGCTCAGCCCTAGTAGATCCACCATGAGCAGCGCCGGACGCGGCCAGGCTGCCGCACCTCCACCTCCACCTTCACCTCCCACTCCACCGGCCTCGAGCTCCGACGAGGAGTTCGACTCCGAAGACAACCGACCTCCTCCACCCGGTGAGGGACGCCGCGGCTGGCTCTCGCGGAGGAAGAAGCAGAGGAGGAGCGGGCGCCCATGCGGCGGTCGACGCCGAGCTGGAACAGCGCAGGCGGCGGCCGCCGCTGTCGCAGAGGACTCCGACTCGGAGATATCTTTGTCGTCCGATGATCCTGATGAGCCAACGCCGGAGGAGAGGGCGGCGGAGCAGAGGGCCATCGTCGAGTCGTTCGAGACGCTCAAGGACGACGCAGCCAACGCGAGGCTGCAGCAGCACTGCAAGAGGACGCGGCGGCACACCGAGCCATAGCGGCCGCGCAGGAGGCGGCGGAGAAGCAGGCGACGGAGCGACGCAACGACGGTGCCGGCCCGTCCGGAAGCAAGTAGTCTAGTCATCTAGGTCTACATTGTATAGTTTTTATGCATTTATATGTACTACTTTCTATGTTTTTAACTATGTTGCAATTCGAAAAATGGATCGCCCCGGTGGGAGCACACCCAGACGCAAACGGACGCGCGGACAAAATATGTCAGCGGGGCGACGCAAAAGAACGCTCGCGACTACTTTTGGGCGTCCGAAATGCGTCGCGCCGCTGGAGATGCCCTAACACCTCTTTGTATTTGTCCATTGAAGGACAAAACACACAGAAATTGGCAGAAACAGGAGTGCGGAACAGAAGATTGAAAAGCACAGGAAAATTACATTACAGCCACAGCTAACGATAATAGTCTAGAACGCACAAATAATATAATAAGAGACTTCATCCGATGTGAATGAATGTACTTAAATTCTAAGGCTAGCCATAGTGCTAGTATCATACATATTGGTCCCACAAAAATGTTGATGTGGCACCTAATTAAGGAGGAGAGAGGAGATTAGAGTAACATAGATGGATATTGTATCATAGCATATGTCACGAGAAAAGTTAATGCCAAACAAATCTTGTGCACACATTTGCATTGAGATTCTAAAAAGTAATAAATATAGCATAACTATGATACTACTACATGATACTAACCACTATAGAGATAGTATCATACACAAGTATCATATGCATGATACTACAACATAATACTTACCACTATGGTCAGCCTAAGACTACTCACGGTGGGAGTAACAAAGATAGTAACATAGAGCTACATGCATTGCCAAGTAAACAAATTGATGACAGAGCATGATATTAAATGAAGCAAGAGATGGTTATGGTAACTAGTACTACCTTTGCCCAGTTCATTGGGCTTACGCGTATCCCTAGATTGTTAATTTGATCAACATAATATCAATTATATAACATAAAAATTATATCATTAAAAAGTAGAACATCTAGCTTTCTAATGGTATATATTTTGTAATATATATCTTATATTATTATTGTCAAATTTACGATCTAGGAATCCGCACAAGCCCTATGTTATCATAACATCACACTTTTCAATGTAAAATGAGTCTGCAAGCTAATTAATACACTCATCCATAATACTACATCTAAGTAACTACTCTGTATGCACTATAAAGGTAGTAACAGAGTAGCTGACCTCGTTTTTCGCAAAAAAAAAAAACTGGCCTCGTTAAGTAGAAACATTTTTTCTTCAATTTTGCCGAGCTACATGTACATATTTTTATCATCCCGTTGGAGCTGGATGCACTTTGTGGCAGCCGTATTTCCTAAGTTGAAGAGAAAACTTGATTGATTACTATCTCGTGCCCTCAAATATGCTCCGTAACATGCTCCGAGCCTCCGACCACCTACCTACCCCTTGCACAGTTGCACCACTTAGTTCTTGGACCAAACTCTGTATGCACCAAAGATTGCCCAGCGCGCGACCAGCACACGCACGCGGTAGCACAATGCAGGGGAATCGGACGGCCGGCGTGCTCCTCTTCTTCGCCGCCCTTCTCCTCGCGGCGTCTGCCTCTGTGGCCGTCGATGGCCGGTTCCTCATCAGCCACGCCGGGGCGGCGGGGACGAGGGCTAGCGCTCGTCTACACTGGACGTCGGAGACGCTGACGAGGCGGCTGGAGGACGAGGTGACGCCGGAGCTGAGCTGGGCGGCTGGCCTCCTGGAGGGCGATCAGATTGGATACAACGCCATAAAGCACGCGGACAGGCCGACGTGCGACCCCCACTGCCCTGCCCAAGGAGAAGCCTACTCCAGGGGGTGCGAGAAGAAATACGACTGCAAGCCGTAATGACGGAAGGTCGATGAATCGATCAGGCTGCTAAGTTCATGCACGCGGTGGATCAGCAGCTAGCACGGTCAGATGTATTCATGTATATTCTGCTTCTCGGATTCTGAATAAACGTGAGTATATTCCTCACACCTTCACCAACTTGTGCTTGAGTTTCCGTGTATATTATCCCTCAAAATTGCAGATTGGGCTGTGTTTTGCCAAAACGGTTACTACAAAGTACACGATTCGATGTGTTTTAAACTTAAAGACTAGTTAAATGTCCATGCATTGCCACAGGATCCATGGTGTTTCATGCCTTCCTCCTTGTACAAGTAGACTGCGTCGGCCAGTACCTCACCTTGGAAAGGTGTGTTCAACTAATCCTGCACCACATATACACGGAAATCTTAACCTTGTGGATTGCTTGTTCCCGCCAAGATCATCGCCTTCCATTGCATCTTACACGGTGCCGATTCAATTTTCTCGGTCAAATCTCCGAGCACTACAAAGCCATCCGTCGTTGCTAGCCCTTTAGCACATCCAACACACACAGTTCATTGCCGAAAGTATACTGGTGCGACATAGATGATGCCACGGTGATCAAAATAAACTGTGACCATTTGTTGACACTCCTTCATGTTCACTCACAGTCTCGACGTTGGCGTTGCTTCACTAGAGGTATAGGAGGAGCACTCTGTCGCGCCATAGATCACGTCGTTCACTCTTCCACCTGCATTGGTCCCTTGTAGGGTGGCAAGCGGTGCCCGCGAACAATCCACATAAGCTAATTTAGAGCAAAAAGGTTAACATAAATTTATAGAATCAAAACATGATTAGAATAAAATTGTGTGTCCTGCATCCCACACTAGTAGAAAATCTCTCATGCGTACCGGTTCCAGAGGGCCATTCGCACCGGTTTTGCAACCGGTACAAATTATTCGGCACTAAAGCCCCCCCCCTTTCGTACCGGTTGCTTACGAACCGGTATAAAAGGGGCCTCCACGTGGGCCACCAGGAGAGCTCTTTGGTACCGGTTGGTAATACGAACCGGTACCAAAGGTTGGGAATTTGCCGAATCTCGCCGCGAGAATTGAAGTTTTAGGGTTTTGGAGGGGTTTAGGGATATCGGTTTGTTTCATATCGCGTCGATGCACCAGAAACGCGTTTGGGTTTAGGTAGTACATGAAGATCAATATGATGCATAGCAAGTTGGTGCATATAATATAACACACATGTAATTGCATAAGATCGCAAATTAAGAAGCACTATGCATGAAGATCGATCTTCATGCATAGTAGTGGTACTCTCCGAGCCGTACTCTATATATTACATGTAGCATAGTGGTACTCTTCGAGCCAACTATATATGTAACATGTACATCTTCATTCATAGTGGAACTCTGCGAATGGTGGTATGACGTCCCGAAGGAAGAATCCCGCCAATTCCTCGCCTATTGCTATGAAGCGGTCATCGATTGAGAGCTTGTTCCGCTTTGTTGCCAACTATAAAAGAATAAGATACAAATGAGTACATGAGATATGTGTGTGTGTGTGTGTATATATATTCAAACCACAATGAAACAACTATTACTTAAACTCAGCACAACTTATGATAAGAAAACAAATTTGTGAATATTGTTTTCGTACCTCTTTATTTCTTGCATTATTCATTCTCTCGTTGACAATTCTGTGGATGTACTCGCAAACGTAGAATCCACAGAGATCAGTCCCTTGTGGTTGTTGCGGGCATTTCTTTACAAGAATATAAGTCAATCAAACAATAGTCAAGTATGATAATAAAAGGTGTGTGGACCTAGGTAGTACTACTTACTTTCGCCTTCCATCGCAGCCTCTGTGGCCATTCATGGGAGGTATCTTCCTTGATGAAAGTTGCCCATACGCTGCCCGACAAAAGAAAATGCATAAAAGAGTTATCAATTAGTTCATAGCAGGAAATTAACGAAACAAACCGATAACAATTAAAATTACCTTTTGAGCATTAAATAACAAGACAAGTATAGTTCCGGTTTTTTGCTTAGTGAGTCAAAGACTTCAACTTCTCCAGTTTGCATATTGATGACGAGAAGAATAAAGTGAAACCTACGCACGTTTAAATATGTAGTGTCATATATATAAGTCATTAGTTAAAATTTTGACATACGGTGAGCAAAATATAATGTGTTATAAGACAGTAAGACTCACTGGAAGTTGTAAGGCCAAATTATTAGGTTTTTGTCACGTTGTCGCTTCAAAAACCTTAGCAAAGTCTCCGGTGTATCCTTGTTATAGACGGGATCTTCTATGGTTTTAACATGCATTGTGTGCGGGTCAATGAACCCAATGTGCGTGATTTCATCCCTTTTGCATTCGTGTATCTTCGATCTGCATAATATAGCGCACAAAGGATTATAATCTGCAGACAATGAACGAGCTGAGCTAAAGACTTCTCAAATTAAATAAATCACTTACAGACAATAGGAACTGATGATAGATTTGTCGAGGGCCCGGAGATTGTATAACTGGAAAAGCTCGTTGAAGTCAACGTTCACACAGTATTCCTGGAAGTAGTGCTCTTCCCCAACTCGCACCATGATAGTCTCGATCCCTTTCTTTGAGGCATCAAGGTACCACGAATGCAAGTTACGCATACGTGTTGGTAGCTTCCTGAGATTCTCGACCAAATCTTTCCCTTGAACAAATTGATATGCTCGTTCAGCCAAGGCGTAATCGGTTGTGTCTTGTCGAGAACTTTGAACGGCCTTCCCGTCAAACACCTTGAGAGGCTCGACCGATTGAACGGGTTGTTGTCCGAGCTGGTAGACTTGGTGTATCCCTTTTATCTCCCTGATACCCGATTTAACGGGTTTTGTCGCCTCGATCATCTTGTCATACGACCTTTCAATAGAACGCCTATAGTCAGATGGCGGCGATGGTACAGGGTCATATAGATTCTCAACGGTACGCACAACTTTCACCGGATCTAGTGTCTTCTCGAAAGGTATCTCTGGCACTTTTGGTGCAAAAAATTTCTTCACCTTGAACGGCCTCCGCTCTTTCCTCTGGAGTTTTTTCCCAAGGTAACTTCTCAGTAGGCGGCAGTTGTTTCTCCTTTCTAGCTTTCTTC
This sequence comes from Lolium multiflorum, assembly GCA_030979885.1. NCBI lineage: Eukaryota > Viridiplantae > Streptophyta > Magnoliopsida > Poales > Poaceae > Lolium > Lolium multiflorum. The sequence continues at coordinate 44,533,437 of CM061751.1, read as the reverse complement.
CTAGGCGGCGTACCGTTCCGCTTAACGGACGCTGTCTTACGCGGAGGATCTCGAGATGGTGGACTCACGCTGGGGTCCCTCTCAGGTAGGTGTGGACTTTGCTGCTCACCAGGACTGCCACCAGGAGGACTCGATGGCATTTGCTGCTCATGTGTAGGAGTCGGTGGCCTTTGCAAAAGGACGACGTACTTCTTCGGCCATAGGGCGAAACCGTGCTTGACATCGGCCAGTGTCCTCTCATCTTCACCTCTAGGAATATCAAGCTCCACTTTTTCAAAACCCGAAACAACTTCATCCACCCCGACACGAACACAACCAGGTGGAATGGGCATATGATGGTGCATTGCTCCATCTTCACTTGGGTACACATAGCCGACCGCCACCTTAACAGACGCGGTCCTGATTAACATATGTAGCTCGCAATCTGTCTTCTCCGTGACATAATCCACGGGTAGCTTCCTCCACATCCGTCAAGATGCGAGGAACCGACACTGCTTCTTCGCTGAGATGGGGCAGCATCGGCTTGTGGATCCTGTAGAAACAGCGGCTGGTCAGGTGCCCTCTGATTTCTCTCAAGAGCCTCCACCCTAGTTAACAATTCCGTTACAATGTCGGCGTCCCTTCTTCTTCTTTCGCGAACGGCTTCTATAAGTGTCAGCGCTGTCCGGCCACGCTTCCTTCATGGTGAGACCTGGGCGAGCTCGTACCCGTCCAACATGTTCAGGGTTCCCCAGAGCGAGTGTCAGCTCGTCATTCTCTCGATCGGGAATGTACTCTCCCTTTCGACCTTTTCAATTGCATCTACAAGCTTCGGTACGATATCCTCAATTTTTTCCTTCCATTTTCCCTTCGCAACGATCAGCCCTGTCTTTGGGTCCAACCCTGCCCCATGAGCGAACAACCGAACTTGGACCGTTCGGGCCAGTCCCATGTCTGTGGAACGATTCCATGATCCATCAGTTTATTCTCAAACGCTGTCCACTTCGGAATGGCACTCTTGTAGCCACCGACCCCAAATGATGCGGAAGTTTCTTCTTTGCAGCATTTTCGGTATTTTTCTTCGATCGGGACACAAAAGTAGACGATTTCTTATAGTCCTTAAATGCGGCCCAGTGATCTTTTATCTTCACTAGAGTATCATCGAATACTGGATCTTCATTCTTATATTTGTCCCATAAATTTTTCTTGAAGGTCTGGAATTGTATGGCCATCTTCTTCCATGTCCATTCCTTGACTTTATTCTTCTGGCCTTCCGTCATGTCTTCCGGTAGGCTGAACTTTGTCATGAGCGTGTCCCAAAGAAATTTTTTCATCGCGTCGTTGACATAACTAGCACCACTCTCCGGGTTCTTCGGCTTATGCCACTCTTGAATGCTGATCGGTACATGGTCCCTAACAATAACTCCGGATTGACTTGTAAATTTGCGGCAAAACTCCTTGGGCTCCACTGGTTCACCATTATCCTTGAATGCCGTGAGGGCTAACCTGCCCTCGCCCTTTAGCACCCGCGTCGGGCCTCGTTTTGATCTAACAGACTTGCTCGATGATCCAGAAGGCTAAAAGAAAAAATTATTCGTTAATAAGTGCAATACAAATAAATGAATGCATCTAGGGATGAACATATAGACTAATTGATACATAGATATACACCTCGCCGGAGTTTGTGATGGACACTTCGTTGTCTCGTCTAACTTGTTCAGACTCAAGTCCCTCGCCGAAATCATTCAGAAAGTCTTGGAACTCGTTGTCATCTCCATCCTCGGGTTCCGGACCACGGGCACTCTCATAGATCAATTGCTGCACCGCTTCTTCCCCCTCCTCATCTCGGACGAAGGTGCCGTCCTCCATACCTCAATGTCACTGCAAAATTAAGAAAGCAATTGTATTTCATTCATCATGTAATGATCATATAACAGATTGCTAGATGGATAACAATTGAAATGAAGAAAGCAAAAAACCCTAACGGACCGCCACGGCCACGGACACGGTGTTCCCCTCCTCCTCTCGCTCTTCTCTCTATGTCGCGGCGGCACCGCCACGGACTCGGCACCGCTACCCCTAACCCTAACACTCGGCGCTCGTCCTCTCGCTCTTCTCTCTATGTCGCGGCGGCACCGCCACGGACTCGGCACCGCTACGGACCCTAACCCTAACACTCGGCGCTCCTCCTCTCGCTCTTCTCTCTATGTAAACCGATTAATAGCGAAACCATAGAGTGTCGGAACACCTAGTGATAATGCAATGGCATCATATTGCTAATCGTTTGCGATTTGCCCATTTTCCATTCATTTAATCAATAGACGCGCACAAAATTCCCTGCATTGCTGCACATGTATCAACAATGAGCTTAGACAAATGCCTCTTAAGATTTCAGAGGAAGAACTAAACAAAATACACAAACGCCTCTCAAGATTTCAGAAGCGGAACTAAACAAAATAGGAGAGTACTTGATGCTTGAATCAGGCTATGCATCAAGCATACGCATACACAGTACAAATGTGAAATGCAATCCAAGAAAACAAAATCCATCGGTCAACGCCGCACGGCCAGAACAGCAGCTGTAGCCTACTAGCAGTCCTGGTCGCGGACCAAGTGCAGGCATGGGCAGCGGCGGACTAGGTGATAGATGATGCGCGCGCTGGGCTCTGGGCGTGCTGCTGCTGCCGGTGGCGGCGCTCGGGTAGCAGGGTAACCTGATGTCGCGAGCAGATCTTGCGGCTCGCGGGGGTCTACACGCTGCGGGGCTCGCTCGGGCTGCGGCTGCGGCTGCGGGCGCAGGAGCAGGACTGGCCACGCCGGGCCAACCCGTGCTCCGCGTGGGCGAGCATGGATTGGCGAGGGAGCACGCTGTGTCGCTCAGCCTCGCTGGCCTGCAGCGCCCCGGCTGGGCAGCCTGACACCGCGCTTCGACGTCGACGGGCTAGGCAACCTCCCGCGGCTCGAGTCCTTCGCTGCCGCCGGGTTGCCGTCGCCCCAGCACACGAGCCCGCCCATGGCGTCCACCGCGCACGCGTGTCGGCGGCCGGCGGCGACGGCCTTGTAGGCGGCGTCCCCGTACGCGAAGGCGGGCGGCGGCATTTTGTCAAACACCTGGCCGGCCCTGGCGTGGGAGGTGGGGAGCGGCGTGCGGAGGCGAGCTAGGCTGCAGGCGCCGTCGAGGTGGCCGAGGCGTGCGGAGGCGAGGTGGCCGCGGCGTGCGGAGGCGAGGTGGCCGCGGCGTGCGGAGGCGAAGTGGCCGCGGCGACGAGCTCCGCCACCGTGCGGAGGCGACGGCGTGAGGAGAAAGGGAGGGAAAGAAGGAGGAGAGGGCCGGGGAGGTTACCTGCGGGCGGCGGCGGCTGGCGGCGGCGGCGGCGGCGGCGGCGGCGCGTGGCGCGGCGTGGTTGCGGGCGTCTCTCTGCGCGGGTGCCGCGCGGCGGGAGAAGGGATTTGGGGACTTCGCGCGCGCGGCTAAGTGTAAAACAGGATGGGCCTTTAGTACCGGTTGGTACCACCAACCGTACGAAGACTCGTACCGGTTGGTGGTACCAACCGGTACTAAAGGGTTTTTTTTTGTTTTCTTTTCTTTTACTGTTTTCTTTTCTTTTTGTTTCTTTTTCTTTTACTGTTTTCTTCTTTCTTTTCTGTTTCTTTTTATTATGTTGTTTTCTTTTCTTCTCATTTTCTATTTCTTTTCATTTTCTATTTCTTTTCATTTTCTATTTCTTTTCTTTTCATTTTCGTTCCCCTTTCTTTTGTGTTTCTTTTCTTTTATATTTCTTTTCTATTTATTTTGTTTTCTGTTTCTTCTTTCTTTTCTTTTATGTTTTTTTCTTTTCTATTTATTTTTTCTATTGCTTTTGTTTTTCTTTTCTATTTCTTTTCTATTTCTTTTCTCTATTCTATTTCTTTTCTTTACTCTCCACGACGCCGTCGCACAGAAACTTTCCCGCCCCGACGCGCGGAAACTTTCCACGCCGCGCGCGAAAAGAAAGGGCGGGAATGAAATTTTATTACGATTGAACTCGAATTAAAAGTACATAGCTTAACTGAAAATTAAAGATACATGACCAAATTCTACCGGGAGTCATTCAGTCATACTCCTGCCTAGCCCTGTAGTACTCGCCACTGTAGTCGTCGTAGTCGCCGTCATCATCGCTGGCATCGGGGTCGCGGTACTCGAACGTCGGCGGGTGAGCACGCGTGGGCTGGGACTGAGGGTAGCGCAGGCGGGGGCCACGGTAGGCCATGACGCCCTGGAGAGTCCGGCCGCGCCACCACAGCCGACGGCCGGCCTCGTTGAAGTTCGAGGAGGCGGGCCGCCCTCCTCGTGCCTGGCAAGCGCCCTCTCACGCCGATTGATGAAGAAGCTTTCCAAGTCGGGCTGTAGTCGGGATGCCACTGGGGATTCCTCCGCTGCTCGGCGTGAGCTCGAAGTAGTAGTGGTTCGTGATGGCCATCTCGCGCGCCACACCTAGAGGGACCGGAGGGACCGGTACGCCTCCGACGCTTAGCAACCAGCCGGTCGGGACGCGGTAGCCCGGCGGGCAGGGGTAGTTCGAGGCGCAAAGCGCCTCCGCCTCCCGGGGGTTAGAGATGCGATGGAAGCCATGGGAGAGAATGATGAGGTTTGCAGATATGAGTCTAGATGTGATATGTAAATGGTGGCCAAGCCTACATATATATAGTGAAAAAATGGCGGGAAGACAGAGGCGGGAACCGGTGGAAAGCGCGGGAAGAAAATAGGCGGGAAGACAGATCGAGGCAAACCTTTAGTACCGGTTGGTGGGTGCAACCGGTACTAAAGCTGTCGGCAGATAAGGACGCGTGGGTAACCTTTAGTACGGTTGGTGGGTGCAACCGGTACTAAAGCTGTCGGCAGGATAAGGACGCCCGCTCGATGAGATAAAGTATGTAGCGCACGACGCCTGTCGGTGGGATAAGGACGCGTGGGTAACCTTTAGTACCGGTTCGTGTCTACAACCGGTACTAAAGCTGTCGGCAGGATAAGGACGCTCTGCCTATAAAAGGAGCATCGATACACCATGGGAAGCAGCTCAACAAGCCAACATGGATGGAGAGTTTCATCACCATGGATGGAGGAAAGGGTTGGGAAATCTCCCGTGGCGGAACTTGTCGAAGATGCCCTTGGTGCACACGCCCTATGGCATCTTCGGAAGTTCCGCCTCGGAAAAATTTCCCTGCAAGCCCGTGGAAGACTCCATCTCCTCTAACAAATGTTGGGGAAAGGGTTGGGCCGTGGCGGAACTTGTCGAAGATGCCCTTGGTGCACACGCCCTATGGCATCTTCGGAAGTTCCGCCTCGGAAATTTTTCCTGCAAGCCCGTGGAAGACTCCATCTCCTCTAACAATGTTGCGGAAAGGGTTGGGAAATCTCCCGTGGCGGAACTTCTCGAATATGCCCTTGGTGCACATGCCCTATATATGGCATATTCGGAAGTTCCGCCTCGGAAAAATTTCCCTGCAAGCCCGTGACTTAACTAGTAAAACAAGCCAACCATCTCCATTGTTAATATCTTACATACAGTAACATCATTACACAAAAGTGATTTCCATATTGAGATACACAAGTTATGATCCCTATATGTAGCTAGCTAGTCTTCTGAGTTTTCTTCGCTCCTTTCTTCTTACTGCGACGCAACCATGGACAATCTTCATTGTTTAAGATGATGCTTGGGTCAATTTTTACCTTGAAGGGTGGAATATCGTCAAACTTATTATAATCTTCTGACATGTCTGTCTTGTCCTCTACTCCCACGATGTTTCTTTTTCCTGAAAGAACTATGTGCCGCTTTGGCTCATCGTATGATGTGTCCTCTTGCCTTTCTTTCCTTTTTTTCGGTTTGCTAGACATATCCTTCACATAAAAACCTGAGCCACTTCACTGGCTAGGACGAATGGTTCGGTGTCGTACCCAAGATTCTTGAAATCCACTGTAGTCATTCCGTCTGCGGGTCTACCTGTACCCCGTCTTTCAGGTTGAACCATTTACACCGGAACAAAGGGACCTTGAAATTAGGTCCATAGTCAAGTTCCCATATCTCCTCTATGTACCCATAATATGTGACCTTGTTCCCATTGCCATCTTCTGCATCAAAGCGGACACCACTGTTTTGGTTGGTGCTCTTTTTGTCTTGGGCGAAAGTGTAAAATGTGTTCCCATTAATCTCGTACCCTTGAAAAGTCGATATAGTAGAAGATGGTTGCTTGGCCAACAAGTACAGCTGCTCGTCATCGGTGACATTCATGAGACGTGTTTGCAACCAACCGCCGAAAGTCTTCATGTGTTCTCCATCAATCCAATCTTCACGTTGCTCCGGGTATTTAGAGCGTAAGATCTCCTTGTGTTCCTCTTTGTACGGAGCCACCAAGATGGAATTAAGTAGAACTGTGTAGTGTGCTTGAGTGAAAGAATGTCCGTCCATACACGTTGCTGATTTCTTTCCTAGCGTGCCTTTTCCACGCAGTCTCCCCTCATAGCGCGATTCAGGAACACCGATCGGCTTAAGGTCGGAATAAAGTCAACACAAAACTCAATGACCTCCTCTGTTCCATAGCCCTTGGAGATGCTTCCTTCTGGCCTAGCACGGTTATGAACGTACTTCTTTAAGACTCCCATGAATCTCTCAAAGGGGAACATGTTGTGTAGAAATACAGGACCGAGAACGCCAATCTCTTCGACCAGGTGAACTAGGAGATGTGTCATAATATTGAAGAAGGATGGTGGGAACACCAACTCGAAGCTGACTAGACATTGGACCACATCCTTCTGTAAATTTTGTAGAGTAAGTGGATTGATCACCTTCTGAGAAATTGCATTGAGGAACGCACATAGCTTCACAATGGGTACTCGAACATTTTCCGAAGCCCCCTCAATGCAACCGGAAGTAATTGTGTCATAATCACGTGGCAGTCATGAGACTTTAGGTTTTGAAACTTTTTCTCCGACATGTTTATTATTCCCTTTATATTCGACGAGAAGCCAGACGGGACCTTGATGCTACTCAGGACTTCAAAAAAGATCTCCTTCTCCTCTTTGGTAAGAGCATAGCTGGCAGGACCTTGATACTTCTCTGGATTCAGGTTGTTTCCTTCGTGGATACTTTGCTGGTCCTGCCGTGCATCCGGTGTATCTTTTGTCTTCCCATACACGCCCAAGAAGTTTAGCAGGTTCACGCAAAGATTTTTCGTCACGTGCATCACGTCGATTGCAGAGTGAACCTCTAAGAATTTCCAGTAGGGTAGCTCCCAAAATATCGACTTCTTCTTCCACATGGGTACGTGTCCGTCAACATCATGCGGAACAGATTGTCCGCCGGGACCCTTTCCAAAGATCACTTCTAAATCCTTGACCATATCATATATAACTTCCCCATTAGGGCGGGTAGGCTTGGTTCGGTTATCTGCCTCACCTCCGAAATGCTTTCCTCTCTTTCTTACGTGATGTTGTTTTGGAAGAAATCGACGATGCCCCAGGTACACATTCTTGTTTCCCAAATAAATACTATCAGTCTCACCTAAACAGTGTGTGCATGCATTGTATCCCTTGTTTGACTGCCCTGAAATGTTACCAAGAGCAGGCCAATCATTGATGGTTACAAATAACAACGCTCGTAGGTTAAATTCCTTTTGTTCGTGCTCATCCCACACAGGTACACCTTCGTCACGCCACAACTCTAAAAGTTCTTCAACCAATGGCCTCAGGTACACATCAATGTCGTTGCGGGTTGCTTCGGGCCCTGGATGAGCACTGGCATCATAATGAACTTCCGCTTCATGCACAACCAAGGAGGAAGGTTATAGATACATAGAGTCACGGCCAGGTGCTATGACTGGAGCTCTGCTCCCCGAAAGGATTAAAGCCATCTGTACTTAGACCAAATCTTAAGTTCCTTGCGTCATCTGAAAATGACTTGAACTCTCTGTCGATTTTTCTCCACTGCGACCCGTCAGCGGGGTGTCTCAACATCACATCTTTCTTACGGTCCTCTTTGTGCCATCGCAACAACTTGGCATGCTCTTTGTTCTGGAACAAACGTTTCAACCGTGGTATTATAGGAGCATACCACATCACCTTCGCAGGAACCCTCTTCCGGGGTGGACTCACCCTCAACATCGCCGGGGTCATCTCGCCTGATCTTATACCTCAATGCACTACATACCGGGCATGCATTCAAATTCTCGTACTCCCGCGGTAGAGGATGCAGTCATTGATGCATGCATGTATCTTTTGCACCTCTAATCCTAGAGGGCAGACAACCTTCTTTGCTTCGTACGTGCTAGAGGGCAACACGTTCTCCCCGGAAGCATCTTCTTTATTATTTTCAGCAACTTTTCAAATCCCTTGTCGAAGTACCATTCTCTGCCTTCCACTGCAGCAATTCCAGCGTGGTACCCAGCTTTTTCGACCATTTTCGCAATTTGGGTACAACAGTTTGTTGTGATCCTCTAACATTTTCTCCAACTTCAACCTCTCCTTTTCATTTCCGCAGTTCATCTTCGCATCAAGAATGGCCCGACCCAAATCGTCATCCGGGTCATCAAAAATCGGCTCATCGAAAATGAGCTCTTCTTCAGCTTCGTCTTCCCCCATTCTACTACCACCGTCTTCAGTGAATAAGGGATAGTTGTCACTATCCTCTTCTTCTTCGTTGTCTTCCAATATAACCCCTCTTTCTCCGTGCTTGGTCCAACAATTATAGCTGGGCATGAAACCATTCTCCAGCAGGTGGACGTGAAGGGTCTTCGAGGTAGAGTAATCCTTCATATTCTTACAGGAACTACATGGACAATACATGAAACCATTCGACCGCCTGTTTGCCTCAGCCACGTTGAGAAAATAATGCATGCCAGTAATGAACTCGGGATGGCACCGGTCACCGTACATCCATTGTCGACTCATCTGCATTTTATATGTATATCAAAAATCATTAAGTACACAACATCATGGATATATGAGTGACCAACTTAATTAATATTCAAGTTCATCACATAAAACTAAGTTTTTTATAAAAAAGAAGAGGCTCACCGAGGTGGTACCGTGCCGGCTAGGGGACGACGCTAGCGATCGACGGCGGTGAGGACGGGGATGATACTAATTAAAACCTACAAAACATACCATAATTTCAGCTCAAATTGCATATAAAAAAATAAAATCACTAACTTAGGCATTTCATCGAACACCTTGATTGCACTACAAAAATAGTACGAGTTAAAACTACCAAAGAACTGAGCTAAATTAGGAACGCCGGAAGGAAGGATGATATTGCTAACCCTTGGATAGATGTATGCCGTTAATCTTGTTAAAATGGTGGAGAAAAATAAAGATTATTGGAGTGTGTGAGAGGTGGAGAAAAATTTAGAGTGTGAGGAAGATGAGAAAAATGAGAGCCAGCAGGGGGCTCGGGACGAGCTGGGCGATTTTGATATGGCTGGGTACCCTTTGGTACCGGTTCGTGTTACGAACCGGTACCAAAGGTCCAGCCCGGCCCCACCACGCGTCTGAATTTTGGCCGAAGACCTTTCGTTTCCTAACACGAACCGGTACGAAAGACCCTCCCAAACCGGTACCAAAGCTCCTCGCCCACCTGATCCCTCAAACCGGTACAAATGGCCCTATTGGTACCGGTTCGTAAGGGAACCGGTACCAATGGCTTAGATGGATGAGAGGTTTTCTACTAGTGCCACCCTACTTGCCACCTAGTCCTCTGGCTCGTCTTCTGACAAATTCGACCGGAATTCGGTGAAGGATGAAGACACAATGACAACCACGTAACATCTATGCCAGAAGATTACTCGTTGCGATTTGCTCGAGGATCATGAACTGTTGGTGTGGTGTCATCGTGAATGCGAGCGACGAATATGCCATGGTGAAGGGCAAGGCCGCAGCTGCCATCGAGGCCGCATGCTTTGGGAGGGCAACGAGATATCCTTTGACGACGAGGACGACCTTTGAGGTATTTAATTTATGGCTCAATTATATATGTGGATGTGTTATGAAAATGTATGAATCGTTTGAATGAAATCTATGAATTAAGCTATAACCTCGATCGCGTCCAGCTCATGTATAAAATGTTTGAATAATCGTTTACTTGATCTCTGCTCGCAAAAAAAAAGAGCAAGTCGAAATTGTTGGCACACAGTCTGCGAGAAAATCAAAATTGTTCGGATACGCGAGATACTAGAAGCTAGCTAGCCTCTGGAAATAGCGAACACGATCCGATGGAACAAGCTCCTCAACGTTTGCTCTGAAAATATCTTTGAAAATGCGCATAATGGTGGCATAAATCTCAAAAACCGCCTGCTATAAACGACTTGCATATTCTGGTGTAGCACCGATCGACAGACCACCTTGTTCTTGGTGCGAGAGGGGCCCCTGCACCACTTCTTGGAGCAAACTGTAAGCACACGATTTGTTTTCGCGTGTACTAGCAGTATATATCAAGCACGCATGGACCACCAAACATCGCCCACCGATCGCGATATCACCCTACCATACACACACACAGGAGGAAGGACAATGCACCGGATCAGGCCGGCCGGCGTGCTCCTTCTCCTCGCCGCGCTTCTCCTCGCAGCATCGGCCTCTCCGGCCGTTGGCGCGTACGGCGGCCGGGTCTTGGTCAGCCACAGAGCCGCGGATGGGACAAGGGCTAGCGCTCGTCTCCACATGGCGTCGGCGGCGCTGAAGAGGCGGCTGGAGGACGAGGTTGGGCCGGAGCTGAGCTGGGCGGCCAGCCTCCTGAAAGGGATCAGCACCGGCAGCCTCAACTCCAACAAGCAGGTGTGCCTGGAGAACGGCCGGTGCTCCAACCCAGGAGGACGCTACACCGGCCATGGGTGCAAACAGATATACCACGAGAGGTGCTAGTAATGACGGCCGGTTGATGGATCCATCAGGCTACCAATACATTCGTGCACGCAGCATGCATGCCATTGCCATCAGATCGACCGCGGTGGAGGTAGCTAGCACTGTGAAATGTATATGCAGCTTCTCGGATTCTTAATAAACGCGAGTACCTCACAGATGGTAACTGATGCTTTAGTTTCGGTATTGCGGATTGGGCAGTATTTGGCAAAAAAGATTGTTCTTCCTCCAATAATGCCCTATGCCGCTGCCCATACACACCTCGAGGTGAAAAAGATCAGTGGCCAGAATCGTCGCCTTTAGATGTGCAGTGCCAATAGCGGCCACATTTTGCGTAGCGAGAAAAGGGAGAAAGACGGAGGCGGGAAGCGGAAGAAAGGGTGGGACGCAGTGGCACACATTTTCGCTGTCGTGTGGCTGTCGACGAGACGCGTCGCTGACTTCCTCGGGAGACGAGGTGAACCATCTCGCTGGCAGGGCTGGCCAGCCTCGTTTTTTCGTCCGGTCGGCGCCCCCGCTAGCTAGCCCCTGTAGGTTAATGTTTGGCGTGTGGGCGCCGGATTACTAATCGGACTGCGCATGCACCAAAACGAATGTTGGGAGTAGCTACATAACATGTTTGACATTATATGAAGATTGGACGTGGATTCCACAATTTATATTGACACGTACGAGCTCAAAACCCTAATTAGTTGTGTAATTTGAAAACTCGGGTGTAGCTATTTCTCAGTTGACTGAGAACTAATTTTATTCTCAGTCAGATGATATAATTAAATCTCAATTATAACTCATGTTGCAACTGATAACTAACACGAATTACGAATCAAATCTGTCAGTGTAGGACTTGACTGAGCACGAGAACTAGCAAAACCCTAAAAACTCAGCCGTCTACCCGACTAGCTATGTGGGCTGCAACGTGATAGCTGAGAGAAAAAAAAGGAATACAACCCTAGCGCTTTCTTTTAAAAAACCAGCCGAGATCTTTTACTTTTAACATGCAAATTAGCTAGCTTAGACTAATTACCTTTGTCGGAATATAATAGCTGAATAACAAAAGACCTGCCTGAAAACATGGTGGCTACATCCGTTTCCAAATGTAGTATATATGTTTTTTAAAGCTAATTACTGCATAAAAAATAGTTTCAATTTGCATCTCTGTTTAAAATAGCGGCTATAGCCCGGCTATAGCCTTTCGCGAGGCGTGCGGCTATAGCTAGAAACTTTAGAGGCTAAAACAGAAATAGCCGCTAATAGCCCGGCTATGGCTATTTAGCCTTAATTTAGCTGCATAGCCGCTAACTTTTCGCTCAATGGGCAAAATTTTGGACCAAAAACTTCTGTCGACCAACCCATTTGCTTGGCGAAATAGCCACCAAGCCAAGCGGCAAGCATAACTATGTCCTAAACTACGTAATAATGTTGTAATATTTGGACAAAACTATGTATTTAACTATGTGTGAACTATTATGTATATCTCCTATGTGAAGATGTTATTATGTTATTAAATTGTGAATTATTGATATATATATATATATGACTATATGCTGCCCAATTTTTTGCATTATTTACAAATCAGCTATATGGCTATAGCCCGGCTATAGCCTTTCATGGCTTCAAAACAAATTGCGGCTATCGGCTATAGCCGGCTATTTTAACCAGAGATTTTGCATACCAAGTAAAATTTACCAACACAAAAGTGATTCGATGATATTTACTATTGGGTACTTAAGGAAAACATGAACTTAACATGTCGTATATGCATAATGTATGCCAATTAGAGTTTTAAATAGCCCGCTATAGTCTCGCTGTAGGGTCGCTATAGCTGTTTGAGCATGTTGCCCCTAAACAAAATCATGTAAAATTGTCGCTATAGCTTCATTGAGCTCCACTATAACCCCGCTAAAGTTGTTTTGGAGGGCTAGCGCTATTTTCCATAGCCCAGTATTTCAAACATTTTTCCACTTGAGAAAAAAACATCAACTTAATATTTTTCAGATGCATCGCCATGCATTTCCGACCAAACGTTTAATATTTCAACATGAAAGAGTCAGTAGAGGAGAAAAGGGTCTCTAACGGTAATTATTGTTATGAATAACAGAGTTCAGGGAGATAAATAGCAAGAGATAAATCATAGGTTCTCTCTGGTAGGTGCATTTTTGGTGTCTTTCATGGTGCGAAGCTTTTTATTAATACGTTATTGTAATTTTTGTTTGTAATTCTTTGACTTCTCGTCAAATCAATCTCTCTGACATATAAAAAAACGTGAGACCATATGTGTCCAGGTCATGTATGTTTGGAAGAACAAAGAGGAATGACTAAAATTATTGGATTAGTTCTATTGTTTCACTTCCTTAACTCTAGAATGCTGACGTATGTATAATTAGTTACTGATGACCTATAAGAAAGGAATTAGTTTTTTGCTTAGGTATTTGTACAAAGTGGGACCGATGGTTGTATTTTTTTTATAACCTCGTGACAAGTAAAATTATAGAATTTTAGTCGACCTTGCGATAGAATAATTATTATCTGCTAAACCTATATATATGTCCCAATATTCAATATGATTATATAATAATGATCATCAAGAAGTTTAAGATGTTTCTTTAGTAACATAATAAGATATTGTGAAAAACAAATATTATTTGTTGTTTCTTACAGATACAATCATGCTCAAAATTGTCAAAATTGCACATATAAGAATATATCCATATCTTAAACATCATGTATTTTTGAAATGATAAAGGAGGTAAATGGAATGACAAGTTTGTAAAACTTAAAATAAATTTAAAAAATAAAGTAATAAAGGTGATGCCCTCGCTGTGCTAGTATATCAGGGCGCGCCACTCATATATGTCGGCCTTTGTAGTATCTGGTAGTTAGCCTTTGTCGCGGTTCATATGCCGGACGCACATGTATGCATAATAATTGAGCTGTTCAGTTTTGCAACTACCTGTAGAGATTCTCTCTCCCAGAGTCCCACGTATGTACAATGTGTAGGTGAGATGCACGCATCAGCGTCACGCGGCGTTGTTTGCATTCGCCACCCGGGTCCAAAATGAATAATTGAACTCCCAGGACCGTGAGTGAAATGTAACGCAACAGTTGACCCGCAGACTATATATAAACACGGCTACCCTCGTGTAGTAATCAGGATTCCGGCAGGCCGATCGAGCAGCACAGGTTAATTGCCCCAGCGACCAGCATACACAGGATAGTAGCATCATGCAAGGGCCCCGGCCGGCAGGCGAGCTCCTCCTTCGCCTTCTCTTCGCCGTTCTTCTCCTTGTGGCATTTGCCACTCCAGCCGCCGCCGCTTACGGCGGCCGGGTCGTCACCCGCCACGCCGCAACAGGGACGAGGGCGAGCGCTCATCTCGACACGCCGTCGTTGACGAGGCGCATCGACGACGGGATTGCGCCGGATCTGAGCTGGGCGGACAGCCTCGTCGTCAGCGGTATCCGTTATGACTCCCTCTCCACGCGCCAGGCGTGCGACCCCCACTGCGGCAACCCAGGACAATCCTACACCGGCCCTGGGTGCACGTACAAGAACATGTGCGGCCAGTGACCGCCGAATGGTCGACAAGACTACTGTACGTTTTCATGCACGCAGCGGGCCACGCATCCGATCCACCGCGCGTGGCATAACCCGGTGTATGTGAACCTGCTCCGATTCTGAATAAACGTCTTCAAACGTCAGCATCCAATCATCCTCTCTGCAGATTGGGTTCTGTTTTGCTAAGAATATAGTCCTCTCTGGCTCTAAATACTTATCGTGGGTTCAAAGGGTCTAGACACATTTTATTCTATATTTTACCTAAATGGGCGAGGAGTATTTAGGGTGTGGAGGGAGTATGGTTATTTCAGAAGAAGTAAAAAGCAAACACCATCTCCATCCATCTTGATGTAATTTCAAACTCAGGTCCAGATTTGCACTTGTATTCACTCAATCCCTCATATTTCATTCATAAAATCATGATAATATTAATTGCCTCCATGTGTGAGTTCCTCCTCTAGATCTCTTCCGAAGGTGATGTTTCTTTGTCTCCGAGTCTCGGATTTCGGATTTCCGATCTAATTGCACAAGGTGACAGTATTTGACGAGACGAAGCCACCAGTACCCTTACAATCATCCGTATGGGTGGGCATGACCGTACCAATCGTCGTTAAATAATTGATTGTTGTTTCTTTCGCGACTTCTCCCTTTGGCTTGACCCTAGGTCTATGGGTGAACATATGGAAGGTATTTATTGTTCCCAATCACCAACTATGTGTCCAAAAATGACCATTTTAATTGATTTGTCATTCAACCTTATTATTTCTAGGATCATTGTGAAACAACCATAGTATGTGCACGCGAGCACGATAAAATGCCAAAATCGTATTACTACTTATGTAAAAACACCATTAAAAACACAATGCAAGATGCACTCATGAGATCCTACGGCGCGGCGGCGATTCGGTCGGCAAGCTTGACTTATCGTTGGAGGTGAGGTCGACGGAGTTCATCAGGACGCATTGGCCTTCCGTCGATGGTGCTCTTAGTCGGCGAGGTATCTCCTCTCCGCATCAAGCCCCTACCAAAAGGGAAGCTTGATGAGCTAGTCATCCTTGTACCACTTCTTAGCTTCGGCTTCGGACCGCGCGTCCGAGTCAATGGAGGGCGGCAACGGAGACATAGATATGCAAGCGGCACCACGCAAGCTCCTGATCTTCGCGTCATGGGCAGTGGTGACGCGGAAGGTCGGCGGCAGCCATAGACTTCGGTTCGTCTAGAGTTGGGCGGTGCTGCCGGTGCACTTCCTCGCACCCTCGGACCAGACGAGACACACACACTCTTTGTCGGAGAGTCCTTCGCGCCCAAAATTAATCCACGACGGCACGTCAATGCGGAGGAGCCTCCACGGCTGCGCCTCGGAACAATCGAGCGTGGCCACGGGGCCACGGGGCCATGGCGATGCGAGGAGCCAGATCTACAGGTTTCAGTGGCGGATCGAGAACCGGTGATGGGATTACTATGTGAGATTGCGGAGGAGGCGGTGGGGAAAGCAGCAGCTCAGAACCCTCGAACCCCTCTCGGATCGATAGATATAGCAGCCACGGCGACGGATTTTATGTGGCCCATAAATCTTTTACGGACCCTTGTTGTTGTACCGCTTCTGTTTAGGGAAGAAATCGACCCACCCTAATGGAACTACGGATGCACACAACAACAAAAAAAGAAAAAAAAACTAAGAAACAAAAGTCCCGGTACAATATCTCGGTCCTAACAACAGCAATACATCCACCGCCAAGACAACACCTGAAATACAGACTCTCCAAAAACGACGCCTCCAAGAAGGGAATGGTGCTCTAACACCATCGTCGCCCGATCAATGATCTTAGGTTTTCACCCTGAAGATAGTCCCCGCTCTCAAAACAATGCCTCCAACAAGGTCATTGTCAAGCACAACTAGTTAAGGCCTTGGGTTTTCAAAGGTAGGACTCTGAACTTCACCTGTGTTGTCGCCCCCACTATCATACCGCTCATGTGAAGCCCGGAACACCAAGCAAGTCCCTCAACAGCGCGGAGACTTGAACCTCCCTTAACTAGTCCTCCCCTCTAGCCTTCATGAACTTCGATCTCTTCTTCCGACTTTCATCATGGATCCATAGTCACTTGATGTCAACACAGAAAAAGAGCTTCGCGACGCTCCCTCCAGAACCAATCGGTCGGAATAAAAGCATGGGTGCGCACGACCGAATACCACCGATCCCAAACCTGCAAAAAGCAATACATCCGGCGAGCCTTCCGAACTCAACACTCCGGCTAGATCATGAGTCCAGGCCTCCGGTAGGTCTTCCTCTTCAAGCAAGAGAGACCCTAGGACCACCGCCTTTTCAGGTCGGACCCCACATCAGCGACCATTCCGGGCTGGCCACTCCAACCCTCCACCGGCGACTCCATCGCCGGCTTCCATGCATCTCCATCTCGCCACCAGAACGCGGTGACAGATCGATAGATCCACCACCACCAACCGCAGGCCAACCCTCTCCGGTTAAGAAGAGGGCCACTTCCACCGTCATACCCAAGGCTGCTGCCCCGGGCGACCTCGTGTCGCGGGTGCAGCCCGAGATCGCCTCCACTCACCGGCGAGAGGCGGGGGGAAATTGGCGCAGGCCATGGGAGCCGCCGCCCACCACCAGCCCGGAGGCTGCGGAGAGCCGACGGGAGGAGGAGACCGCAGCGCTGGCCGCCGCCGCCTATCCCAAACGCGCCGGCTGATCCACCAGGGGAGAGCCGGAGGGAGAAGGGGGCGCAACTCAGGCCGCCGCCGCCCATCCCATCCGCGCGTCCGCCATGCGTCGAGGAGGGGAGATCCGGCCGCCGTCCACCATGCGTCGACGAGGAAGGGCCCCCGCCGCCGCCACGCCCCGTGGGTCTTTGCCCCGGCGGCGCTACCGGCGGCGGCGGTTAGGACTGGGAGGCTGGGGTGCGGAACGCGGTATTAGTTTTAAAAGATGATCTCCCGGCCATTATACCTAGAAGAGAACGATATAGCGTCTTGATTGTAGGTGCACCATCGATTTCAGCAGTAGCTCGTTCGTCTCAGGGCAGGCCCGACGCAAACGGACCACAGATGTCCATTTTGGTCCACCCAGTCAGGGACATGCTAGACCCAGCCCAGCAAGCCGACGCCAACGGACCAAGTTGTTCACACGACCCATTTTTTTGTCTTAATTTGGGCTTGAAGTGCTTCGGCATGGACATCAACCACCTCCGTGTGTGTCCCCCTCTTCTATTCCCTCGCCCTGGCATCCAGTGGCACACAAAGCCACTTGCTCTCCCGCCACTTCGCTCCAATTTTCGTTGGTGCCGATTCCAAAGCTCTAGCTCACCACCACCGTCCCAGCGATAGAGGACGTCACCGCCATGGAGGCCAATGCACCTGCATTGAGCTATATCTTGAAGGCTTTGATGGCCGAGAAGAAGAATGCACTTGCCAATAGGGATGAGATAACGGATATTTTTGGTGTTCGAAATAGGTGGAGCCGCTGGAGATACTCTTACGCTCACTTGCCGTGTTCGAGCGTCCGGTGCCGCAAATGGTTGGAAATATCATAGTGATGTGATGAAAGAGCTTATATAGAAATGGCGAAATATAATGGATGATAAGGTAAATAAAAAGAGAAAGAAAGCATGCAACTAGTGAAGGTAGGCAAATCGTCGACAGTTTCCAGCAGGTAATGGAATAACGCTACCCCAAGCAAGTTGCGAATGATCTGGCCGCGCGGTCGGCGCGCGCGCACCTGCAATCCTGCATGAGCTGTTCAGTTGAAGCTACTTGTGCTTGTATGTACTCTCGCTAGACCGTACAGTGCGTAGGCCAGACGCAGCTATCGCCATTGCTCTCGCTTGTTACCATTAGGCACACCAAATGAATAATTGCACATCGGGCGAAATCTCTCCTGTATTATCTGAAACAATAATGATGCAACCTGCAGCCGTATCCTATGTGCGTGAGACCACCCCCTCCACAAAGTCCTCTGCAGACTATATATATAAACACGGGTGTCCGCTCGTGTATCAGGCACACCGAGCACCAAAGGGTAATTGCCCAGACCATCATACACACGATACTACAGTACAAGGAAACCGCGGTGCTCCTCCTCGTGCCATTTGCTGCTCCAGTCGCCGCTGCCGAATATTTTCAAGCGCTTGACCAGCATACGCACTCGCTAGCACAATGTATGGGAGCCGGCCGGCCGGCGTGCTCCTCCTCTTTGCTGCCCTTCTCCTCGCGGCCACTCCAGTCACCTGTAGCACCTCGCGGGAGAAATATCTCGTGTTATCTGAACGAATAATGATAGTGCATGCTCTTCCTCATCGTAGTCTGTAATAGTCGGTGCCGGTGACTCGCGTTGGCGGCGGTTGATACTTAGAATGAACCTTATCTTGTGTGTGTAGTTCTACCTTATAAGCTGGTCTCAGCATCGTTTGTCTATTTCACCGTAAAAGACGTTATTGATTTAACGTCGGACCTTTGGCCTTTTATCTAAAAATAATAATGATACTGTGCAGAGTAGCATCCCTATTGCCATCAATGGTCGCAACCGGGGCGGGACATATGTCCGAACTGAACAAAATAGCACGGAAACAACAAGACAAAACAAGCGGATCGATAGAAAATCACACGGAGGCAGCCAAGAGATCGACAAGAAAATCCATTCAAGTGTCAGCTCTGGTACAAAAATTACCATAGAATGTTGTTTAAACCACTATCAAAATACAGTAGAATAATAACACACTGGATGATTGTATGAATGAATTTTCTACAGAAGAAGTGTCCACCTACTTGACAGACCCTAGGGAAACTACCAGAACTAGATTACAGTAACCAAAAAAAGATGCAATGTATATTTCCTTATGTTTGCACTAAGTATTTATATTTAAACTAATTACAAAAAATTATAATACCACAACTCGCAAAAAAGTAAATTCCCTCTTTATTTTGCAGATATGGATGGAAACTCAAGGCTGAGATTCAATCATCATACCATCATTTGCCAATGATTAGGGGAACCCTAATTATTATCTGGAGTAAACCGTAATCTGGAGGCAGAAGAAGGATGCATGTTTGATCAACCTTTTGGTTTTTGTATTCGCTAATTGCACACATGAGTTGTACAAGGATTTAATTAAGTACAAATTTGTAATGACATAATCATAATTCACTAACAAATTAAAGATAATAAAATATATTTAGCACACAAGCTATTGTATATTTAGCTTTACATTAACTATAGCCATAAAAACGTATAATTTCCTGCCACGGAATGCAAATATAAAATAAAAAATAAATTTATTCCACACACTTTCCGACACACTAAATATGATGCCCTCGCATTTGCGAGGGCAACCTTGCTAGTGTACTAGAACAACTACAAGGATAACAACTACAAGGCGCTGATAAACAAGGCGATTTTTTTAAAAAATAATGCATTTATTTTCTACAATTTTATAACTAATGCGCTATTTTAAAATTTTACGAATCTATGACTCGATCGGCTAACTACTGACCGATCGGAAAACTGACGGCCAACCTGCCGCATGGCCTGAACAACCGTACCACGTTTGGGCTGGTCGGGTGGCAGTGCACCGATCGGCCACCGGCCGGCCGATCGGCCACTAGTCGGTAGTACTAGTAGCAGGCAACATGCAGATTCATTCCATGCCATGCACGCCGGTGCGATGCTATTTGGGATTGTTGTTGATTGTTACCTGCACCACCTAACAATGACCACTCCGAATTCCAGTCGCATTCTTAAGCTTATCTTTCTCATCGCTTGATACAAGTTAGAGCATCTTTACCGGTAGCTTTTAAATAGGCGTCGGCAGGGGCGTCGGCACTGCCGTATGGGGTTCGATGGCAGAGCATCCTCTGTTTGGGGATGCTGCTCCCACACCGACACCCCCCATAGTGTAGCCCCAACATAAATTTAAATTTAAAATGATATTCAAAAACCAAAATTCATACGAAATTTATACAAAAGTAACTCGAATTTAAACCTAAATACAACTTAAACTTAATCATAATCTATTGGCAGTCGGTTGGGGCGCGCGACGGCATGCCTCGTCGTCGTTCTTCGCCTTCGTCCGTACCCGCTTCTCATCCCTTGTTTCGCGCATCTGGCGGTGGAGCATGGAGGCCGGCGTAGCAGGAGCTTGCCGGTGGCGCTGTCCCCGCGCTTCCAGCCTTTGCTGAGAAGTCTCGATCTCGGCACGCCTCGCTTGCTCACGGGCCAATGCCTCATAATGGCGATGAGCGTTGAGCTCATAGAGCTTTTGTCGCTCCGCCTCCATGAGGAGGCGTCCCGCCTCCTCCGTGGCCGCTCGCTGGCACGAGATCTCGAGGCCGTACTCGAGGTTCGCGTCGTTCAACGATGCAAGGATCGCTGTCTGCTCCGGGTTGGCGGGGGGCCTGCGGCTGCTCGCCCCACTGCGCCGCCTCCTCCGCCGCCTCGGCTTCCGCGTCTGCGACGTAGGTCTCATGCCACGCCGCGAACCGTGTGTCCTCGTCCTTGTCGGAGCTGTACTCCGTGTCGGGCTGCGGCTCCTGCAGCGCGTGGCCGTTGAGGCCAAGCATGGAGTACGTCGTCTTCAGACGGCGCGGCATTTTGAGGTGTGGAGAGGAGAGAATGAAATCCGGTACCGGCCACGGCTAGTTGGGAACCGGCGGAACATACGCCGGTACCGCCGGCGGTGGTGGAGGTGGTGCAGCCCACGTGGGTGGTGGAGGTGAAGCCGCCCACGGATTGTATGATGGAGGTGGAGGCGGCGGTTGCGGTTGTGGGAAGGAGTCCTCGAGCGCCTGTCGTAGGGCCTCTTCCTCTGTGAGGCCCGGCGGCATGATGCCGGTGGCGTACTGGGGCAGCAACGGCTGCACCGGTCGGTCCACCTCCGAGACGAGGTCGCCGAGCCTCTCGGTCTCGGCATCTATCATCGTCGTCGGGTACTTGAACTTCCAGCCCTCTGCCATGGCCGCCTGCCGTTCGTGGAAAATGCAGGCGACATAGTTGTCGTTGTCGTCCTTGGCCTCCTCGTTGTGGTAGGCCAGCGCGTCGCTGTCGTCATCGTCATGTGGAGGCGCCAGCGGCTGCCATGTTCGACGACGAGGCGGCGGTGGATGGTCAAACGGGAAGTCCCTGTCCCCGAGGAAGCCCGCATGCATCCTCGGATCCTCCTCGGTGTTGCGCCAGGTGCTCTAGCTGCCGGAGTCGACGGTGAAGGTGGAATCGGCGTGGAGGTCCGGCGGCAGGTACCGCCGCCTGCGCCGGATCTCGGCGCTCATGTCTATATCGCGTAGAGGCACGGGCGGGACAGGCACCCAGAGGTGGATGAGCTGCTAGCCGTCGCCAGGAAGGTGCACGTCCCGCCAGCCGGCGCACGGCGTCCAGTTCTTGTGCATGAGCCGCGCCACCTGACGGGCAGCGACACACTGTACGTCCGCTCCGCCTTCTTGGTGCCGCTGTTGGATGCCTCGGAGTCGTGCTTCTTCTTTCTCATGTTTATGCAGTGGCGCGCGGCGGTGAGGGGTCGGAGTGGAGGTGTCGCTGGTGTGGGCAATGGCAAGGACGATGCCGGTCGACTTTTAATGCCGGATGCGCACGGGACACGATGTCATTGATGGCGGCGCAGAAGCATGTCGCCGCTTGCCAGTGCACGTGCAGAAGAGGCAGCCGCGATAGTGATGGCGAAGGCTGCGGCGCAGATGCAGACGCAGAAGCGATGACCGCCGAAGCGATGCGCTCGATACAGCCTTATGGCTTGCTGCCAGACGGGCCCGATGAAAAAACGAGCGGTCACTTGGGGTGTCGGCAGCGCGTCCATCGCGACGCATCCCAGGCGCAAATATGCGCCGTGTCTGCGTCCGCGGACGGTCCGGTCAATAAGGGTCGGACCGCTGGATCTAGTTCCTGACGCATTTTCAGCCTGCGCGGATGCAAATGGTCGCTCAACATCTATTTGTGTCGTCCCGTTGAAGATGCCCTTATCAAATTAAAGCTAAGTTGTGTATATCCCTTAACACGGTATCAATTTATCGGACGGGCCAAACAAACATGTTTAAGGGAACCACCTTAGGCTGTAGTGTGATGCACCTCATAGCTAAATATGTGCATGCAGATGGTTGGTTGCAGGCCGATCGGCCAGCAGCAAGCTAATCGGCCGGGCCATGCAGGCAGCAGTACATGCATGAAAGTAGTCGGTTGACCGATCGGCAGTTTACCGGCCGATCGAGTCCTAGATTTGATTTTTTTTTAAATCGCGCAATATTTGTAAAAATAATAAAAGAATTCGTATTATTTTAAAAAAATGGCTGAGTACAATCAGGATGATCACTCAGAATACTCTGCTTTCAAGGATGGATGGTGGTGGCGGCGGCTATTGGATCTTGGGCCCGCCAAGATCCATCGTCGGCATCCGCTGGCGGCGCGAGGAAGGGGGCGGCGATGTGCAGGGTGAGGATGGTGTGGTTGCGGCTTCCGCCGTTCACTGAATTCTCCTTCGTCATCGTTGGTCAGCGGATGGCGGCGTGGGGGCATGTTTGTCTGCTTCGGGTTTGAAGGTGGTGGTCCTAGGGTTCTTCTTCTGCGAAGATGAAGACCTACCGAATGCTGATCCTTTTCATCTAGCCGGAGTGTTGAGTTTCGGAAGGCTCCGCTGGCGAATGGTACAACACATCTTTTGCCTGTGGTTTGCTGGATCGGGTGGTATTCGGTCGCGCACACCCATGAGTTTATTCCTGACCGTTTGGTTTTAGAGGGAGCGGCGTGAAGCTCTTCTTCTGTGTTGACATCAAGTGATTATGGATCCATGATAAAAGTCGGAAGAAGAGAATATCATGAAGGCCGGATGGGAGGACTAGCTAAGGGAGGTTCAAGTCTTGTTGGGACTTGTTGTGGCTTCCAGCAGCGGTATGAAAGTGGGGGCGACAGCACAGGTGGAGTCCAGAGTCCTACCTTTTAGGGTGAAAACCAAAGATCTGGCCTTAACTGGTTGTGCCTGGCAATGACCTTGTTGGAGGCATTGTTTTGAGAGTGGGGACTATCTTCAGGGTGTAAACCTAAGATCTTTTGATCGGGTGACGACGGTGTTAGAGCACTGTTCCTTTCTTGGAGGTGTCGCTTTTGGAGAGTCTGTATTTCAGGTGTTGGCTTGGTGGTGGATGTATTGCTGTTTCTTAGTTTCCTTTTCTATTTTTGGTTGTGTGCATCCGTAGTGTCATTAGGGTGGTGCGTTGTTGCAGAGGCTGGGTGTAATTGGTACCTTTTCATATTAATTATTCCCTTTATCTAAAAAAAATCTGCTTTCCATTTATGCAAATAAATGTACTAGAACAACTACAAGGTGTATCAGACGTGATCCTCTAGCAATATGAATTTTGATTAATCAATGCTTGGGGTGCCAATGCTTTACAAAAACGTTGTCTTATTTCCTAGATCCACCTTATTTTTTTTTAGATAACAGGCAGAAATGCCCGACTTTAACTTAATAAAGCCACACGGTATCCAGTTAGGGTTACAGACTGCTGGGCATTACAGCTTAGCCACACACACGACAAGGGAAGGTCCAACAACACAGAACACGCGGCAAGGAGCGGATAACACTAGAAGATCATCAGACGCCCAAGTCCCGGACTAGTAGAAGACTACTTCTTCATGCCGCCGGGGGCTTCAAGTGCAGGTACAGCTCCCTTAGCTCTTGTGCCATCCAGTTTAGCCCCTCCTTTTCTCTTGATTTGAACTTTAGGCTCCACAACTGCAAAAGAATAATAATTTTGTAAATAATGTCAGCTGGGTTAGAGATAACTTTCTTTTCGATCGCAAGCTTATTTCGCGTATTCCAAAGGGCCCAGGATTGCGCCAGGAAGAGCACCCAGAGCAGCCTCCTAGCATAACCAGAGAAACCAGAGACGATGGCATGGAATTGGGCGAAGTTGGCCGGGCACCAGTTGCACCCCAGCAGCTGGCGTAAGACCGACCAAGCGAACTTTGCCAGGGAACAAGCAAAGAAAATGTGGCTAGCGTCCTCCGGGGCGCCGCAAAGAGCACACAGACCATTGGAAGGGCCGTGTCTAGTCAGAATCTGCAGACCCGAAGGCAACTTATCCAGCGCCAACTGCCAGGAGAAAATCTTGATTTTAAGCGATACTTTGGATTTCCACATGTCCTTGTGATGGGCGACAGTCGCACCCTGGGATAGTTGGGCGTACATAGATTTGACCGAAAAGGAGCCATCCGGTTCAAGATGCCAGGATACCTTATCGAGGCCATCAGTGAGGAACACCTGACTCACCAAGTCTTGCAGCTCACCCCAAAGCTGCAAGCAATCCTGATCGAGCGAACGACGGAAGCGGACTTGGAGGGAATCTAGACTGAGAGCTTCAGCGACGGAGATGTCTTGATCATCACAGATGGCGAAGAGCCGCGGAAAGGACTCCATGATGGGACCCCTCCCAATCCACCAGTCCTTCCAGAAGCTAGTGCGCCTCCCGTTCCTTACCTCATGTTTAGCTCCGACCTTGAAAAGATGTTTAATTTTATGTAAGCTTTTCCAGAACGGAGAGCCTCCATGGCCAGAACCCGAGAAGATATCCGAGGCGTCTGGGTATTTGGCCTGCATGATACGAGCCCAGATCGTGTCTTGTTCATGATATAACCGCCAGATCCACTTCAGGAGTAAGGCCAAGTTCATTTTCTTTGTGTTCAGAAGTCCCAGGCCCCCAAACTCCTTGGGGCGGCAAATCGTTGGCCAATTCACAAGGTGGTATTTCCTCTTTGGGCCTGCCCCTTCCCAGAAAAATTTGGAGCGGTGAGAGTCAAACCTCGCATGAGTCCCGTCATGCAGGAGGAAAAGACCCATCGCGTAGATTGGTAGGTTGTCCAGGCAGGAGTTAGACAAAATGAGTCGTCCCCCTGATGACATCAATTTGCCCACCCAAGGCTCTAACTTGCCAGCAAGCTTCCGAACCAGGAAGAGCCATTGCTCGAGCAAAAGCTTCCTATCTGAGATTGGGAGGCCTAGATAGATAAAGGGGAAGCTCCCAAGATTACAATTCAGCTTGTTGGCAATAGCGACACTCTCATTGGTACGTTGGCCCAGCACGAACACCTCGATTTTGTGGTTGTTGATTTTGAGTCCCGACATGTCTTCGAAACACATCAGAAGGAATTTTAGATTCGCTATGTCCTCATCCGACCCCTGAATGAGGATAAGTGTGCCGTCCGCGTATTGTAGGTGTGTAATGCCCCCTGGTAGCAGGTGGGGGACTAACCCGTGAATGTGTCCGGCCGAGGCCGCGACAGCAAGGATAACAGACAGAGCTTCCCCGATAAAATTGAAAAGCAGCGGTGAGAGGGGGTCTCCCTGGCGAACCCCTCTCTTATTCCGAAAAAACGGCCCCACCTCACCGTTGATGGAAATAGCAGTTTGCCCCCCGGAGACAAGCTGAAGAATCCTATGGATGTACCCCTCTTCGAAACCTTTACATCGTAGGACTTCCCCCAGGAAGTCCCAATTCACTCTGTCGTAGGCCTTCTCAAAATCCAGCTTGAGGAGCACCCCGCTGTGCCTCCTCACCCGGATGTCGTGAATGATTTCCATGAGAGCAAGCGGTCCATCCAGGATGTTTCTGCCCTTGATAAACGCTGTTTGATTCGAGGAAATAATCCGATGGGCAACTGGGTCAAGTTTAGAGGCGTATGCTTTGGAGATTATTTTGAAGATTACGTTGATCAAGGCAATCGGCCTATACTGCGAGATAAGATCTGCCCCAGGGACTTTCGGGATGAGAGAGAGGATTCCAAAATTGAGCCTAGCAATGTCGACGCGCCCCAGCACGAAGTCATTAAGGATGTGCAGGATGCTATGCTTGACCTGTGCCCAGAAACGCTTGAAGAAAGCCACAGGGAAACCGTCAGGTCCCGGGGCGGTGTCCGTCTTCATATCTTTAACAATGGCCTCTAGTTCCTCTGCAGTGAAGGTACACGCTAACCCAACGTTCTCCTCGTCTGAGACCCGGGCCTCCTCTCCCCAGGAGGAGGTCGCCAGCCCACAAACCCTTGGAGCCGAAGAGCCAAGGAGGTTCCTATAAAACTCGTAAATGTGTTGTTGGATCAGTTTAGGGTCTGTGATAGTTCCATTGTCGGAGCTGAGCTTAGAGATATGACATTTCCTTCTACGGCCATTGGCGACAGCATGGAAATATGCCGTGTTTGCATCGCCTTGCAGAGCCCACCTGACTCTGCCCCGCTGTCGCCAATGCTCTTCCTCCATGCGGTAAATATGAAGCAACTGCTCCTCGAGGTGGTATCTAGAGGCCCAGGCCTCCTCGTCGAGACCGGAGGAGTCAGCCAGAACGTCCAAAAGAGCGATCTGGCTCAGCAAAGCGGCTTTTTCAGACTTGGTATCCCTGCCCAGGTTCTGGTTCCAGCCCCGCAAAAATTGACGAAGTCCCGCAGACATGAAGTGCCACCAATCGATTATGTCGCGGCCGCCCACCTTGGTCAGCAAAAACTCCCACTTTTGCTGAACCAACGGCACAAAGTCCTGGCGCTCCAGCCAGCTGGTCTCGAAGAAGAATCTGTTCGTGCGCAAAGGGAAGCCTTCACCAGTGTCGAAGACGAGCGGTGTGTGATCGGAGCCCAAGCTTGTTTCAGCAGAGAGAGAGCAGAGCGGGAAAACGACTTCGAAAGAAGCAGACACAAACACCCGATCCAGGGCTGATCGGACCGGGTTGAGCTGATGATTGGACCAAGTGAATCGTGCACCCGTGCGCGGAATTTCTCTAAGAGCCCATGTGGCAATGCTGTTGTTAAAAAGATCTATCAGAGGCCAATTAAGATTGGTATTGTTCTTGTCTTCGGCAGCCCTGATCAGGTTAAAATCACCCCCCATGAGGATCGGGAGAGGACAGGAAACAATCTTGGTCGTAATCTCGTCCAGGAACCCCCTGGAACGAGTATGATCCGCAGGGCCATAAATCCCAATGACTTCCAGTTTTCGGTTGGAGACTCTATGGAGAACAGAGAGGCTAAGGAAGAATTGACCCCTGTCCATTCTTCCTACCTCAAAGAGGCTGTCCCTGACTCCTAGCAACATGCCACCCGATTGGCCGTCAGCTGGTAGCCAGGACTAGAAGAACTTATCACCCACCTCCAGACTAGCAAGCTCCGCATCCGTGAAGTCCTGTTTGATGGTTTCTTGTAAAAGAACTAGGTCGATACGATGAAGTCTGAGGTACTCCTTCAACAAGGTTCGCCGCCCCTTGCGGCCAAACCCCCTAATGTTCCAGAAAAGGGCTCTCATTGGGGCACCTTTCTCAAAGCCCGTGCTTGGCGGGTGACAGGACGATGGCCAACTGGGGTTGGCCGACGGGCAACTCGTCGCTTGGGGATAGAGGCCTTCTTGATTTTGCCCGAGCCCGGAGATGGTTCCCCCACGGAACCCCTCCGCACCGAGACGGCAGCGCTTGAGGACGGCTCTCCTCTAGAGCCAACCCCTGGACTATCTCGCTCCTTCCCTTGAGACGAGGTAGCCCGCGCGGCCTCCTACTTTGCCTTAGCCGCATCTTCTTTAATCTTCCGCCTTGCAGCAAGCAATTCCGCTTGTGCACGTTCCCGGGCTTGAAGAAGGGCCACCGCTTGAGCTGGCAACCCTTCCGTGGATTTGAACAGGATGCAACTATCCTTGGCAACCTTAAGCAGGTGCTCGATCGAGGAATCTTGGAACGCAACAAACAGAGAGGAGGGAGAGACGTTACCTGGAGCAGGAGTTGACGAGGATGGAGTAGCCGTGTTGATGACGCTCTTGTCGAGGTTGTTCTTGTCAGCAGCAGCTCGCATGGCCCGTTCCAGCACCTGGCCATAGCTGATACTCATGGAGCGCGCACTCTTACGCAGAGCTTCTGCCGGGGAGGCTTTGGAGCGAGGGCCACGAGCAACCGGAGCTCCCAGCGCAGGGATCGGGGCATCCAGGAGGAGGTGTTGGTCTGCAGCAGGGGCAGAGTCTTGTCTGATGGCAGGTGCCTGATGAAGTTCGGGTGCCGGTGGGGTGACAGGATTGGCAGCAGCAGCAGCCGCCTCAAGCATCAGCCTGCGTGACGGGCGGTCATGGTTCCTTTTGCTTCGCTGCTCGCTGTTCCGAAGGTACTCTGGATCCGACGCGCCAGAAGTGGGGCTGGACCAACCCACCTCTGCCCGCTCCTCAGCTGAGAGGTTCAAGGCTTTGCCCAGAGTTGGAGAGGTGTGCACTGTCGGGGAAGAGTCTTCAAGCAGGTCTTCGCACAGGGTGTCAACACTGGAGGGCGCATCCGGGGAGAGATGGCCTGCCGCAGGAGTCGAGGGGACAGCAGATTGGATGATCTTGGCAACCAACGGGAAGATATTGCCAGTGGGGGTCAGGTTGGTCCCGTATTGGCTGCGGGCGGAATCGGGAATTTGTAGTGACAGGTCATTGGGGGCAACTGGGCAGCAGGCGGACGGCGAGCCAGGAGCGGCCGCAAGGGGCACGGACTTACGGGGGCCTCCCCCACCCGCACCAGGGGCCGAAGCTGTAACACGTGAGGTCTTGTGAGCGTGGCGGGCCCTCCGCCCATCCCAAC
Source organism: Lolium multiflorum (assembly GCA_030979885.1). Lineage (NCBI taxonomy): Eukaryota > Viridiplantae > Streptophyta > Magnoliopsida > Poales > Poaceae > Lolium > Lolium multiflorum. The sequence continues at coordinate 44,504,428 of CM061751.1, read as the reverse complement.
GATCCTCATCCGTCTCATCAGGGTCATCTTCCTTGTCTTCAGCGCCGTCTGCCGGGGGGAGCTTCGGAGGGGCTTGTGGTGGGGAGGTTCCCGCATTCTCATCCTCTCTAATCACTTGGATACGGTAGCCTTGCATATTCACGAATAGGGTGATGGAGTCTGGGAGCAGGTCGTCTTTCCGACAGCCGAAGGACATGCGAACCGGCGCGTCCGGGTGAGCCAGGGAGGCCACGTCGACGCCAATGGGGCGCCCCACCTCACGAGTAGATAGGAGAAGGCGGTCCGCATGGCGAAAAGGAGGGGGCACACCCAGAAGCTTGACCCAAACTTCCTCTAGGGACTCTGCAGCGAGCGGGTCACCCACTGGAATCGTGACGATGGCCTTGAGCTTGGTGCAGGGCAAAGTGAGGCCGCCGCCGCGGATAGCAATGCGGAGGCTCTCCTTGGACGGGAAGACCACAGCGAAGTCAGTTGGGCCCATCTGGCGAACCTGCCAGTTCCAGTTCTCATCTACCAAGTCTTTGAACTCGTCCTCCACCTGTTCAGCCGACAGGTGTCCCCCGTCAAGGATGACAGTGGCGGAGTTGGAGACTGGCTTCTGAAGTTCTTCATCCGGAACCTCCAGGCAGCAGAAGCCTTGGCGACCGCCGCCAAAACCTGCCCAGAAAGGGGCCAAAGCTTTGGAGACCGCCGCGCACATGGCTGAGAGGTGTCTCACCTTCTTGCAGTTGACACAGAAAGCTTCATCAACACAGGCGGCCTGCACATGCCCCTGCTTCCCACAGTTATAGCAGGTGATGTGGGCAGCATCAGGATTGGGCGCCCCCAAGCCTCCCTGGCCGGAGCCCTGACCAAGGGCTGGAGCCGAACCTTCTGCAGCCGTGCCCTGGGGCTGACGAGAGGCCCTCCGGCCTGCATGCTTCCCAGAGTCCCTGCCACGAGGTGGGGGAGGGGGCGGCGGAGGCGCACGGGAGTCCTGCCTTGGACGTTCCCCCTCGGAACGCCAAGACGAGGAGCTCCCCCGCTCTGCGTCGCGGTCCCACTGGCGCTGCTTTCTGCGGTGTTCTTCTTGCTCGCGGTCCAACTTCTGGCGAAGGTCTTGGTCACGGGAACTGGGGTATCCCTTGTTGAAAGCTTCGAACGGACGTTTGCCATGGGAGTTCCTGTCCCGCTCCATGGGAACCAGGCGAGGAGCGCACGAACCGGAGACAGGGTCGAGGTGGGAGATCAGGAGCTTGGCGGCAGCGATGTTGCGGCGAACGTCAGAAGCGGTGGCTGGGAAACCTAAAGAGAGATCTAGGGTTTGCGGCGGAAGCCAAAGCCACTTAAAAGGCGGCGGCTGAGGGGTAGAACCGTCATGGAGGGGAACCCTACTTCCTCCAGGCCGGACATCTCCAAGAGAAGCGACGTGGCACGCATCCAACGGTCCCAACCCAGGGGCAACCGCGGAACAGGGACCGACCGCACCACGGGCCGGCCAAACAGCATCAAGCGGGCCCAGGCAGGGGAGCAGTAGGACCGCGTCGGCACCCGCCCCCCTTTGGGCTGGCCAACAGGCCCATCAACATCCAACCTGAGTGGAGCCGCAGCAGGAGCAAACCCTAGGAGGGGCGGCGTCCCTTGCGCCGTCGTCCTCCCCAGCGCCGGCGGGAGCTCCACCGAGAATGCGCCGATCTGAACCGAACCAGAACCAGAACGGGCAGGGGCAGAGGCCGGAGCGCCGGGCCGAGGAGCCTCCGAACCCGGCAGCGGAGGAAAGTGGCCGGACTCCAGCGGCGGAGGTGGCGCCGGCGGCACGTTCCCCACCCGCAGGGAATCGCCAGCGAGGCCCAGCGGCGGGCCCCCTCCCAGATCTGGGCCAAACCTCCCAAGGTTCGCCGGAGAAGGGGGCGGAGGACGCTCGGACTCATCCTCAGAGCGCCAGATCTCCCCGTCCGAGCCCTCGGCCTCGGCGATGACGGCGGCGAGCGGCGAGAAGCGGTTTCCTTTGCGGGGCGAGGATGTGCGCAGCTCCTTCCGGCCCCCAGGGCGACGAGCAGCACCACGGCGGCGGCGCTCCGGGCGGGCGAGCTCCCAGTCGCCACCCGAGTCGCCAGAGCCGAAACGCTTAGTTAGACACATCCCCGGCGGACCCCCAAAAGCAACGTTGTACCTCTAGTACTTTGGCATCTGCTCTAGATCCACCTTATTGCTAGAATTTTACCCTTCTTTTGTTGGTGCTTCGTGTATACCTCAGGAGTGTGGATTTTGTACACACAAGCATGAGTGTGGGTGTGTTATGTACCATTGATGAATTCTTTGAGATTCCCGCCGGCTGTGGTCGATTGGCCTTTTCTCTCTCGACATTCTGTTCCATCATCATTTTATATGTCACATCCTTCTTTCACTTTTCCCCTTCTGACGCGCGGCGTGAGCGTGGACTCTTTGCTTCCTGTCACTGCTCACTAGGTAGAGATTGGCTCCATCTAGGCCACGCAGTGGCCGTGGCCTGCTGGCTGCCTGTGTTTTCCCCTCTCCGGCAGAATCCTCGCCGCCGTCGGCCGTGAAAAATCAAGCTCTTTTACTCTGGCATGGCTCTCCGCCTACCTTTACCGGCCGGCCCGGATGGTCTGCTTGTAGCCGTCAGTGCCGCTGCTCCGTCTGCCTTGGCCGCTTGCAGGGGTTGCTCCGTTTTCCTCTACAACCTGGTGCGCCTGCTCCGGCCGCTTTAGCCGCCGGCACCTACTCCGTGGTGCAGCATCTACACCTCCAATCCTCTCCGCGCAGGTACAAGATGACTTCTTCCTTGTGCCCGAGTACCTCGCCTCCTGGTCCTGTGTGGTGCGTCGTAATCTGCCTCGTCTATTGGGCCGCCGCTGGTTGGGGATGTTGAGTTCTTCTGCGTGTTCATAGTGTAACTGTACTACTGCCGCTCGACTCATCCTTGATGAGGCGCACCGCGGTGTTGGATTACATCGAGCACGTGACGGCGTGAGCGGGGAAATGCGGCGACTCGTGCTGGCACAAATCTTGGTGCGGAACGCGCCGGCCGAGTATCTGCGGCGCATCGGCGTCTAGGAGCAGCTCTGGCACGTCGGGAGGGGAGAGGAAGCTGATGCCGGCGATCGCGGAGATGGGCCGGCGGTCGCAGCTGTACAGCCTGCTGATGCCGGTGATGAGCCAGGCGGTGCCGGGACCTCGACAAGGGCAAGGTTATGTACCTCTACTTTGTCAAGGTGGAGTCGAAAACGCCGGGCAGCCTACCTGCGCAGCCCGTTCTCACCAGCTACTACAAAGAATCGGCTTCTTGCAGCTTATGGCGGGCGGACGAGTACAGGAGGGACATCTCAAGAGCTGGGAAGGAGCCATATCGTCCGACGCCGTGTTTTCCATGCTGTTTGCGCAATGTTTTGTTTTAAACACAAACAAGTTGCTGCTGAGCTCAATTTGCAGCTCGCCGGCTAAGATGACAGGATCGACATTAGCTGATTTAACTGAACAAGCTATAAAGTAGCACCATGAAATAAGGGGCTGAAAGTTGCCGGAGTTCACTGCTGGCTGTGCCAGGTTGTTCCTTTGGCATGTAAGCAATGGCCAATTACAAAAACACATGGTGTAGATCAACTGATTACCTGCTAAATGCACTCATCTAGTCATCAGTAGCTGGTCACGGTACCTGCTAATGAGTTGCTAACGAAATTACAGCAAGCAGAACTGCTAATGAGCTAGGGACGACGAACCAGAGCTCAAAATAATGATCGAAGCTTTTAAACCTACGAACTGCCTGGGACTGCAGATTGCTGTTGTTTCTCTGCTGAGCTCTGCGCTGTTCTACCTTCTGCAAACGCTGCTTCTACAGCCCGCTCTCCACTAAATCCAATCACTGAATCTTCTCTTCAAGCTCGTGGTCCTACAACCCGCTCTTCACCATCCGGTCGACCGTCAAGTCGTCGACAACTCGACATACCTGCGAACAGCATCTTCCCATATCCATGTGTTACAGAAGTAATAGCTGACTTCGGAGCTCAACGATGGGGACGGCGGAGTGTGCTGGAGCTGGACCGATTCGGTGGAGGAGCTTTTCGAGGACGTGGAGGTAGCGCTGGTGAATTGCTCGGCTGTGGTGGCGCGGGTCAATCCAGTTCAGCCATGGCCGCCGGAGAAGAAGATGGCTAGCTAAAGGCAGGAAGGAGGGGAGGAAGGGAAGGGTGGGTGGGGAAAAGAAGCGGTGACCATCTTTGACCCGAGAATCCCGTGCGATTCTCGTGGCTTTATGTCTAGTCTAACGGGTCCCACCTCCTTCTGGTAAAACTCACAAATAGATAAAAACCTTTTCTCCCAGCAACTTTCTTTCTCCGAATCTCAATGCATCATCAATGTTTGAACGGTACAGACAACACCCATACCCATGCTTGTGTGTACATATGCATTTCCCTATACCTCCGTGTACTTTATTACAGAGTATCGTCATGACTGGCCAGTCTTCAACTTATTCAGCTTGCGACTTACCCGGTATAGCTTGAATTCCATGTGTTTTGTATAGATGTATTCTAATAAAATATTATAACATGCATATGTTCTTCATACACGCATTCAAAGATACAATCATTGTTGGTTTGATCAACCATACTTATAGGTTTTAGATACATACACAAATTTATAGCACAAGCAACATTGGTTTTTTAAATTTTTGGTCATTAAAAATTGCCCGCCGTTTGGCGGGCAAGGGGGGTTTAATTACCATGTCAGCTTTGTATAAGCTATATTTATTTGTGCAGATAACATGTCATTTGACACTACCTTGAGTTTGTTGGCAGGATGTAATCTTTAGACGCTCTCTAAATACTTCCCTTGAAATTTTCTTTTGTATCCCGTCGGCTCTGTTGGTACACGGTAGGAAAAGCATGGTTTGTTCAACCCAGCCTGGTCACCTATGTGCGGTGTGTGTATGTATAATTTACATCGGAGACATAGCATTGTTGTTTGTCCTATGCAAGGAATATTTGTTTTCTAGGACACGTTTTATTGATGTATTAACAGATCCGAACATGTACTGTTTTCTTTCTCTCTAATTTTAAAAATAATTGTCTGCATACTATTATTATACCATTAGGCTTTAATATTTTGGAAAACAAACGGTTATTCATTGTTGGTTGCTCGCTATTTGGATCCCGTAATTTCAATTATATGTTTTTATAGGTTATTCATACTTGCTTGCGGGCAGGCGTGCGACAAGTTGCGCCTTCCTACCTAGTTTAATTTTTTTTTTTTTGAAACAGGGGTTTAAAATATTCTTACACTGCCAGGTCTGTGGCCTATGGGTCGACTGTGAAGACATATACCCGCTGCCATGTCATTGCAACTTATAGATACAAATAGTAGCTGAAATATATACTTTATCCTTTAGTTGTAGGTGCGCTGTCGATTTCATGACTCACGGCCGTGGCAGTAGTATCACTGTTTCGGCCTCTATTGAATTTTAGTTATTTTGGTTTTTGTTTTGGCCGAAAGACCAAAAAATTATCTCAAAATTCATGAATCTTTTTATAATTTATTCGACTTCCTATGAAGTACTGAAATATCTGAATTCTCTGGCCGAAAGGCATCTATTTCGGTCTCTGAGTCCTGCTTCGGTGCTCCCCCCTCTTGAAACTTCTTAAGGGTATTTTGGTCTAAGGTACTTATTTAGTATGGTAGAATCCATCCGATCTGGCGCCCCTAATTACGCCACGGAAAACTGAAACTACGCCTGCAACCTTTCAGATCGACCATATGCCCACCTTCATCAACTGTCACGTACCACTAATTCTCTCTGCCGTCGTGAATGGTCCGGCCGCCAAGCTGCTCGCCGTCATGAATGATCCGGCCGCAAACCTTAACTGTTTTCTTAACCTGCTGCTAGATATACCGGTCTTGCGGCCGGCCGCACGCACGTGTACACGTTGCCGGCCGAGCAGCTCCGGTACGTGTATCTAGACTTCATGGCATCAACCAAGCTGGCCGCCGGGCGTGCTGATCAGTTCATGTCGTCGGCTGTGCTCTCTCCGCCGATAGCCACATGCACGCGTACGTGGACATCACGTCGCCGGCCGACCTGCTCGCCGTAGGCACTCGTACATGAATTTCAGAGCCGTGGCTGACAAGGACGGCATACGGATAAAATAGTACAAGCGGCCTTATATTTATGAATTTGGGCAATACGGGTTTTAGTGTTTAACACAAAATTCAACACTACGCAAAAAACACAAAATTAACTAATGACAATCATACCCTTAATTATGAAGGGGTATATAGTAATCTCGACCCTTGATGTGTTTAGGGGGGAGCACTGAAGCAGAAGCGTTCGGTCTCTACCGACATCACAAGAATTCAATGACTTTCAGCTAGATTTAATTAACTGAAATTCGATGAATCTATGCGAGGGTGGGCAACTTAAGAACGAAGGCCGCCATCCTTCTTATTCAGGAACCCAACTACACTAGGCTCAAGGTGAAATAACGAAAAGAGGGTGCATGCGAGCTCTGGTTTGAGTCTATGTTGGCGCGCGCGCACTCGGATGCATGAGCTGTTCAACTGGAGCTTTTTGTGCTGTAGCCTGTAGGGACCCTCGCCGGCACGTACAGTGTTCCCGTGCAGTATATAGGTGAGATGTACGCATCGCATCGGCAGTTCAGCTCTGCACTCTCTTGTTCCCATTAGCCACACCAACTGAATAATTGCAACAGTAGCAAAAAAAAAATGAATAATTGCAACAGTCTAGACCCCCTAGCACCACGGGCGAAATCTCTCTTGTATTATCTGAAGGAATAATGACACCCTGCACAGTAGCAACCTGCCGCATCCACAGCACACTAGCAAAACATTGCTCTGCAAACAACTATAAACACGGGTGTCCTCCGTGTAATCAGGCACACACAAGCACCAAAGATTACTTGCCACCCAACGGCCAGCATACACACGATCGCCGGCAGCAAAATGCAAGGGAACCGGCCAGCCGGCGTGCTCCTCCTCGCCGCCGCCATTCTCCTCCTGGCATTTGACGCTCCAGCCTCCGCCACCGCCTCGTACAGCAGGTTGGCCGTCACCAACCACGCCACAGCAGGGGCGAGGGCTACCGCTCATCTCGACGCAGCGGCGTTCGCCAGGCGCATGGAGGACGAGGTGGCGCCGGAGATGATGACTTGGGCGGCCAGCCTGGCGGCCAGCGGCAACGACTTCCACACTCTCGACCAGAACGCAGCGTCGTGCAACCCCAGCTGCCCAGGACAAGGAATTCCCTACACCGGTAGGGGGTGCCAAATGAAATACGGATGTGTTACAAAACCGCGCAAATAAAAGTAGAAAAAGGCTTCAGTCCTGGTTGGTAACAGGTTTTAGTCCCGGATTCGCAACAAAGGTCCCCTTTAGTCGCGGTTGCTTACGAACCGCGACTAAAGGCCCATCCACGTGGCCTGCAGATGAGCGTCGGGGCGGAGGATCTTTAGTTCTGGTTGGTGTGACCAACCGGGACTAAAGGTCTCTGCAGGTTTAGGGTTTAAACCCCCTAAATGTGATTTTATTTTGTTAAGGTTTCATTTCTTACATATTTTATTTTGTGTTTTATTCTAATTTCAAATAAGTTTCAGTACACATATTCTACGCTAGTATATACACCTTACACGTTGATGCATATGAATATACAATTTGAAATTTGAAATTTCAAACAACAAGAATTCAAGGGGAATATATAATATTCAATCTCGGGTGACCATATACAACTTCAAAAAAGTTTCCATATACAATTTACGGCATTAGAAGTTTTTCGTTCTCGTAATAGTGTTCTCCTTTAGGATGGAGGACTTCTCTCATCACAAATCATGCTAATTCCTCTTGAATTGGTCAGAAGCGAGCTTCTGGATTAAGCTTCTTCCGCAAGTCATTCATCTGCAAGTTGATATCCTGAGCCCTCCGCTCAGAGGTGTGTCCCCGGATGAACTCACAAACATAGTATACACATAGATTGGTCCTTGGTGGCTGAGTATCCACATTAGCTAACATTCTAAATGTTAGCTGTTCTTTGAATTCACCGGTTATTTTATCTTTGAACCGTTTCCAAACCATACAGGGTAAAGAAATTAAATGAACAAGGGATTTATTAGTTACTTGATATCAGCAAATGAACGAAAGAGGCCGATATAGTCCGCAAATGATTGAAAATAATTACTTTTGCAGCATTAATCTTATGCCGGACCAATGCTTTGGGTCCATATTCAGAGGGTCCATGACTTCAACTCTGAAATTGTCAAATTGAATTATTAGCAGAATCCAGTGAAACCTGCGGACACGTTACATGCATACTCATGCATAACTCATCGATTAGACATAACATGGAGTAAACAAAAGAGATTGTGCACAAGACAGAAACACTCACCCAAAATGATAAGGAAATAAAATTTCACTTTTGAGTTCCTGCTTTGTAAGAAACTTGTACATGGCTCTCTCCACGTCTTGGGGGTGATTTTCTAACACATATCCATTAATGATATGTGGATCAATGAACCCAACATCATGATGTTCCTTCTTTTGCATGCATTCCCTAAGCTTCATTTTGCATAATAGCGTACACAAGAATATAGTTACGATAATATAGTGCAGGCAATGAATGAGATGAGGTAGAGATTTAATTATAGAAATAAATCACTTACAGAACGTAGCAACTTAGGTTAGATTTGTCGAGCTCGCGCGGATTGAACAATTGGAACAATTCACTCATATGAACTTGTACATATTACTGTTTGAAGTGATGCTCCTCTCTAACTTCCGCATAAATATATTCTTTGCCGGCTTTATTTTTTCTGAAATCCTTGTACCAGAGTAGCAGATTTCGCATTTGTGTTGGTAGACTCGCTTCCTGCGCAGGCTCGACGAGAGGCCCATTCAACACATATGTAAATGTTACCTCACTTATTGGCGCATCCTCAAGGCCTAACAATGCACGAAGAGTCATACGGAACTCGGCCGCTCTTTCTTTGGCCGCCGTTACAGTCATTTGCTGTGCTCTAGCAGCTGCTAGGATAGCGGGGTCTAATAGTTTCATGTCCTTATCCATATCGACTCTGAAGGACGTCGTAACGGAAGGACCGGCTTCCACTATGAGCGGGGGGGTCGATTATTTTTTTTGTTCCCCGAGCTGGGAAACTTGTTTCCCGCATTTTTTGCTTGCTACTTTCTTCTCCGCCAAGGCTTTTTCCAATAATGATTCTTGCCTATGAAATTCACGTCCATAGCCGTCTGGATTTGGGACGGTGTCGTCAAAAAATCCTTAGCCCACTTCTTTTGCTTCTCAGTATATACCGGCTTGGGCTCGGGCTCTTTTTTCGCCTTGACTTCCGCCTTCCACTTCTCATGGTGAGGAGACGCGGCCGCGTCATTTTCCTCGACACTAGCTTCCCAAGGTCTCGTGAGGTGAGGCTTCAGTGATGGCATTGGTACCCTTGTGGCCTTAGGTACATAAGGCTCCGGGTTAATAGACCTGGAGGGGGTTGTCTTGCTGTCCTCCGTAACGCCCTGCTTCTGCTTCTTCGCCGGAGGTGGACTGGGTGGCGGCGTACCTGCCGGAGGTGGACTGGGGGGCGGCGGCTGCTTACCCGCCGGAGGTGGATTGGGGGGCGGCGTCGGCTGACGTGCAGGACCACCACCACCGGAGGGGGGTGGACTTGTTGGGTGATTCCTCGGGGTCGGTGGCCTTGGCGCCGATCTTGTAAACTTGATGTCCTTCTTTTTCCATAGAATGATTTGGCGCTTGACATCTCCAAGTCTCACAGCCCCTTCAGGTGTAGCATAGTGAATCTCCAGGTCCTCATACCCTTCGACTACGTCATCCACCGTGACATGAGCATAGCCAGCTAGAATGGGATTGCCGTGGTGGAGTGCTCTAGGTTTACAAGGTAAAGCGGTGCCTATCGCCACCTTCCAGGAAATGTTCCTCATTGGCTGATACAGCTCACATTCTTTCATACTGTCATGTACATCGTCCATGGGGTAGCGAGGGTCCGGTGCACCATCAATCCTCGGTGCATTAGCACCAGCCGGGAGCTCCTTGGAAGCCACGCTGCTTCTCCTCTGCTGGCTTCCGACATCCGCTGCATGATCTTCATGCGGCCCTTCCAATCTGTCTTTTGATAGTGCTTCACGCACCATCTGCTTCACCTCAAATAGTTCCCTTTCCATCCTTTCCAGATGATCTGCATCCCGGTCCGTCTTTCTCTTACAGCTTTTGTAACTGTACGGGTCATTGTCCTGGGGAAACCCTTCTTTCCACGGAATGGCGCCTTTGCCTCGTACACGTCCTGGGTGTTCCGAATTCCCGAGGGCTACTGTCAGCGGGTCGTTCTCTCTGTTGACCTTGATCTTCCCCGCTTGAGCATCGGCCATTGCGGAAATAAGGGCGGCGGTGGGAGTAAACACTTTCTTCCGGTGAACACACCTCCCTGTCTCCGGGTCTAGCGATCCCCCATGCCCGTACCACCAGCTTTTGGCCCTTGGGTCCCATCCCTCTGTACCTAGAGGGATTGCTCGCTCCCTCGGGTTGTTCTCCATCTTCTCCCACTTAGGCTCCGAAGTGCGGTATCCTCCTGGCCCCATATATGATTGTACTCTTTTTTAGCCGCATTTGCCTTATTTTTTTCCGATATGGCCTTGGCATTCTCCGATTGCTTTTGCTTCACAAATTCGGGCCAATCAATTTTTAGTCTCTCATACTGTCCTTTGAAATCCGGAGTCTTCTTCTGCGAGACATAGTCACGGGCTAAATTTTTCTTGAAGTTCCGGAATGCTTCGCCCATCTTCTTAATAGCTAACTCTTTGACTAGCCTTCCCCTCTCATGTTGTATTCCGGAGGTAAAACGAAATGTTCCATAAGTTTTCTCCAACAATCCTTTTTCATTCTCTTGTCGACAAAAGTAAAACCAACACGTGCCTTCTTTGGCTCATTCCATTCCTGGAGGGTGATCGAGAGGTTGTCTCTAGCAACCACTCCGCATTGGTCGATAAACTTTGTATAGTGCTTTTCGGGCTCCAACGGCCTACCATGCTCATCGACAACATCGATGGTCAATGTTTCTCCAGGTTTCATCGTTTGGGTTTTGCCACGCGGCTTTGTACTCGATTTTCTCGACAATCCAGAGGGCTAAAAAAAGAAAGAGAGTCGCGTTAATACATATTTAATCAAATCAGTAAATTTGTATCACCAGAGGCTCAATGTATATATATACCTCGCAGGAGGTAGTTGCTTGCAATTCTTGATCGTCGTTTGTCATTTGCCCTCCGGCAAACGTTTCAACAATGTCCATGCCTTCTTCATCACCTTGACCTTCACCTTCTCCGTCAAGGTTTAGATACGAAGAAACTTCGTCTTCTTCATCTTCTTCTGGCACATAAGGAATATTACTGTTTATGATGATGTTTATATGTGCTTCACCTTCCGGATCATAGTTTTCCAAAATCGGATCTCTATCGTCCGCCATATGTCACTCGTGAAGACATGTAGTAAAAACTAATTAAGTAAAGGAGCACGTATACGGAGAGGGCACCGACGATAGGGCGGCGAGGAGGGTACGTATTACCTGCTCTGCTGTGAGCGAAAGAGAGAGGGCGGCGAGGGCGGCGGCGCTCTGTAAGCGGGCGTCTCTACGACGAGGGCGGCGAGGCGCCGGCGACTGCTGCGGCAAGGGCTGCGAGGGCCCGGGGGAGACTCCGGCGACTGCTGTAACAATTAACAACATTAATAATTAACAAATTAAAAACAATTAACAAATTAACAACAATAAATCTATTTTTATTTACAACAATTAAATAAAAAACTACTTTTATTATTTAAACAATAGTCACCAAATCGCAGGGATCTATTTTTATTTGTACAACAAATTTATTTTTAATTTTACACCAAATTTATTTTTATTTTTAGAGTCTTCATTAATTAAAATATAGAACTATTTTTATAAGTCGTAATATAGAACTATTTTTTTAAGTTGCAATACACTTCTTTCTATTTCTATTATAAGTTGCAATACAGAACTATCTTTTTATATGAAATCACTGCCTCGCAATCGACCGCGCACGCGGTCTGTTTTCTTGCGCAAAGTGCTCACGCGGATACGTGATCCAATTCCCTTTCTCTTCTGTCTTTTTTTGTCCTTTTCTGCATGTAGGCCCACACTAATGCCACATGCACATGCAAACTCCACTAATACACATGCGGCCATGCATGTTTTTGCCGTTTTCTGCAATCCCTTTCACATACAGCCATGCACATCCACCTGCCACTTCCTTTCTCACTAATCACATGCCACTTCCTTTCTCACTAATCACCTTGCACATGCACGTGCACACTAACATGCGTAGATGGATGAATGATTGGACCGATCATATGCATGGAGTATTTTGCAATTCCCTTTTAATTGGTTATTTTGTATGCTAATTAATGTTTCCCTTTGAACAATTCCCTTTTTACAATTCTCTTTTGATAATTCTTTTTTCGTAATTCCACTTTTTTCTTATTTTCATACGGTAATTCCCTTTTTCGGGCTAGTGGTTTTTAGGGGGGAAATAACGGGTGGGGGATCTACTTGCAACTCAAATGAATTACCACTTGCTACTCAAATAAAATAGTGTTTTAAGTTGTAAGCTAAAAATAAAATTTGAGTTGCAAATAAAATTTACTTTTTAGGGTTGCTAGGTATATAAATTTACCGTTGATAAATACCGGGGCACCGGGTTGATAACTTGTAAAAAAAGTCACTAAATTTTTTTTAAATAAAATTTATTTTTTAGGGTTGCTAGGTATTTTAACTTACCGTTGATAAATATCGGGGCACCGGGTTGATAACTTGTAAACAAAAGAAGAGTCGCTACATATTTTAAATTAAATTAAATTTTGAGGGTTGGTATTTAATAATATTTACCATTGATAAATAGCGGGTCACCGTGTTGATAGCTTGTAAACTAAAAGAGAGTCGCTAAAATATTCTAAATGAAATATTTTTTAGGGTTATTATTTATTTATTTTTACCGTTGATAAATAACGAGACACCAGGTTGATAACTTGTAAAATAAAAAAATGTTCGCTAAAATATTTTAAATGAATTACTTTTTAGGGTTGGTAGTTATTTATAATTACCATTGATAAATAACGGGGCACCGGATTGATAACTTGTAAACTAAAAAGACTCGCCAAAATATTCAAAATGAAATTAGATTTTTAGGGTTGATAGTTATTTATATTTACTGTTGATAAATAACAGGACACCGGGTTGATATCTTCTAAACTAAAAAATATTCGCTAAAATGTTTAAAATAAAATTAACTTTGGGGTTGATAATTTTATCAGTTTACCGTTGATCACTCAAGTACGGAGGGTTGATTATTCAAACATAGAAGGTTGATAACTTTTAGCCCGAATTTTTTTTCTCGAAACATATCAACATGAGTGCTAGTTTTGAAGATTTCGTCGAGACGGATTTATTGGTGAAAGAGAATCTTAATTTGGAGTTGTCGTTTGAAAGTTAAAATGTTTTGAATTTTCAAATTTGGAAAAGATTCCGCTGACATCAGCAGATTCGTCTATTTGTACATGCATGCAGAACTTTCGCTCAATACCCTTCACCAGGTTGATAATTTTATACATTTACCGTTGATCACTCAAATACAGAGGGGATGATTATTCAAATAGAGAGGCTTGATAACTTTTAGCCGGAAAAAAGTTTGTCGAAACATATTAACATGGGTGCTAGTTTTGAAGATCTCATCGAGACGGATTTATTGGTGAAAGCTGATCTTAATTTGGAGTTATCGTTTGAAAGTTAAAACGTTTTGAATTTTGAAATTTGGAAAAGATTCCGCTGACATCAGCAGATTCGTCTATTTGTGCTTGCATGCAAAACTTTCCCTCAATAGGCTGCACTGGTTGATAATTTTATACATTTGTCGTTGACCACTCAAGTACGGAGGGGTTGATTATTCAAATAGAGAGGGTTGATAACTTTTAGCTAGAAAAAAAAATTGTCGAAACATATTAACATGGGTGCTAGTTTTGAAGATCTCGTCGAGATGGATTTATTGGTGAAAGCGAATCTTAAATCGGTGTTGTCGTTTAAAAGTTAAAACGTTTTAAACTTTCAAATTTGGAAAGATTCTCGCTTATGTCATCAGATTTGTTTCTTTTTACATGCATGCAAATGTACGGCAAGGGAAAACGTGTTTACTCCTAATCCTGTCGGAAACTGATCGCTCGCTAATATCCTAGCGATCGAGCGCCAGCTAGGGCAGCCCCATTTTATAATGTCTAGAATTGATGTTTTTTCCCAGATAAACACATACCGTCAAAGTTTGTCGGAAGAAAAACTCATGCTATTTATTTGGTCTTTATTAAATCAAGGTGTCATCTTCCTTAGCTAAACCAATTCCATAACTACTTGTTGCAAAAAAACCATCAATACTTTTCTATTTATTTCTAGTAGATTATCATCTTGAAATTATTTGTCACAAGATAAAATAATTGACGAGTTGATTAAATTCTCGAATTTTTTAGTTTAAAAAAATAATTGTAACAGAGAGAGAGGCTGGCCGGGGCGCTCTCTGGTTCTCTGTGCGTGCGCGCGCGGCGAGTGACATAGGCATCCCCAATGGGCATGCCGAAGATGGTACCCGGGGTTTACTGAAGGCCCACGAGTCGAAGAATATGAAGTTCGGAAGCCCAGTTGGTAGTAAAGAAAGTTAGAGTTGTATTAGGAAATATAGAGACTTGTAATTCTACGGGACGGGTTAGAAACCCTCCGGACTCTAAACTGTGTATTACGAATCCCTCGGCTCCGCCTCCTATATAAGGGGAGTCGAGGGACAAAGAGAGGATCGAAATCATCGTCAACACAATCCTAGTTTCATAATCGTCGAGTACTTTTCGGCTGAAACCTTCGAGATCTACTTGCCCTCTACTTCCAACTAAACCCTAGTCTACAATACGTAGGCATTGATAAGTTAATGCCTTGTCAATTGGCGCCGTCTGTGGGAATTAGAGGCGACAAGGAGTTGATCTCGATGGCACGTTCAAGATCGTCGACTTCGTCGGTAGCAAGCAACGCGATGGATCGAGGTAAACATGTCGAAACTGATCTAGTCGATTTTGTTCCTCACCCGCCCTCCCGTTTGGATGCATATACGTATCTGGAGGAGCCTATGGAAGTGATGTTCGGAAAATTCCGATTCTGCGTCAAGAAAGAAGGATCGTATCGTCTCGAAGTTCCGATCTCGTCGGGATTATCAGCGGCCGATTCCGATTCTTCATCAGGCGAAGAGGAAATTTCGTCGCCACGCTTCGTCAACACCATGCAAGCGAAAAGCTCGCCAAGATCTTCAGGGATATGTCCTTCGAGTCGTCTGCGGACTCTTATATAAGCAGCGATTCGAGATCGACACTTCAACTTCATCGACAGATCTGTTATTGGAAAGGTCTTCACCAATCTCTACGATGGTCTCACCAATCCCGACAAAAATCAAAATTCAAAATATCATCAGGTTTACGCAATTGAGGAAACAAACCGAGCAGAACCGGAGACGTCGAGGCTTTCGACAATTTGGGAAACCCATATGTTGATCCCGCTGATCTCAGGAGAGGTCTAGGCACTAAGTATGTTGGGCCTACTCCACGTCTAAGAGTCCAGCTCCCGCAGGGAAGAGCCATGGACGGTTCAGAACCAATGACTACAACGCAGAAGAACTGCAAGCTTATCAATATAGACTCGCTCGTGTGAGTATGGAGTTGGAAAAACAGACAGAGCTGAACAAGAAAGGAGGCAGCCTCTGCATCAAGCAGCGCAGGGCAGATTTAAGTCGACAATCAGAAACTCGGAGATAGTCACAGAGAAGCTCGAAGGCGAGCAAGATCTCGGCTGCAAAATATACCTGAGAGAGGGAGAATCTAGTTCAAAACCTCGACATGTCTTTTATGACAATCGACACAAGGGGAAATATTATCCCAAAAACACCGCTGGGTACATGGCAACACAAGCTTTTATCCTTGCGTCTAGACCACCTCCGGGGATCCGAGAGAAGCGTTGTATAACATGGCAATGGCAGGAGTTGGAGCCATGGGAACAGCTTTTGCAGCCACACCTCCCGAAGGAACTGCAAGGCAAAATAGTCCGCGACCCACTACAGTGCAAGATCCACCGAGAGCAAGGGGAGCAAGGGATTCAGCGGCTCAGCAAGGGTGGATAGAGCGCGACAAGAAAGAAGGGAACAACACCAGAAGTTGCTGAGGAAGATATGTGTGGACTTCCGTGTTTCATGAGACGAGTTCGAAAACTCGAGTCCCGTTAAGTTGCCCGAAAATTTCAAAAATTCGATGGTCTACAGGATCCCGAGGATTGGCTCGTTGATTACCTCAAGACGGTGAAGTTGATAGGCGGGACCAGGGCAATAGCCATGCAGAGCATCCAAGTCCACTTGAGCGGAGCCGCACGATCTTGGATAAAGAAACTTCCCCCAGGTTCTATCGACAGCTGGGATAGTTTTGAAGATGTCTTCGTGAAGAATTTCCGATCTACCTGCAAAAAACCCACGTCACTCGAAGAGTTGAGGTCGTGTAGACAGAGACATGATGAGTCGATAAGAAAATACATACAGAGGTGGAACATCATCAAAAACTCGGCAGAGAACATATCTGACGAGAGAGCCATAGATGCGTTTGTGGCAGGAATTCGACGAGGAGATTTCGTCGAAGACTTGGGGAGAACCGACCCGAAAACAATATCAGCATTAATGGAAATAGCAAACAGATGGGCATATGGAGAAGATGCTATACATAACAAGCGACATAGATCGCCGGAGGAGGATCGCAGTCGAAATTTTCAAAATAGACGACGATCCTCTCGACAGTTCCGAGGAAACGCTGGAGGAAACAATCGAGATGATTATCAAAGAAGTAGCGAGCAGCAAGGCGACAATAGAGGTGATTTCCGTAATAATAAACAAAATAGTGGTCCAAGGTTCCAGAGACCATATGTGTCTCCTGAGGATATGATGAATGGACCGTGCCAGATACATTTTTATCTTGATAAGAATGGAAAAAGACAGTCAGGGCATTTGCAGAAGGACTGTCGAAATTTTCAAGCAATGTTGAGGTTTGCAGAACAAGCTACCCCTCACGCAAATAGAAACCCTCAGGGGCCAAGGAGTGAAATCCACCTTCCACCTCCTCCCGCAATTACGGACGAAAATCGACACCAGCTCAGAATAGCGGCAGCACCACATCCACCTCCATATGTTGATCCTAACTCCAATGGCGCGGTCTCGATGATTCAGAAAGCTAGGTCATCCAATAGGGCTCAGAAAGTAATCTCGCGGCAAGTGTTCATGGCAGAGAAGATACCTCCACCAACGATTGAGTACCTAAATTGGTCGGGACAGGACATTGGCTTCACAATTGCGGATCACCCGTAGCAAGTTCCTCGACCAGGGCCAAGACTTATATTACCCGGTGATCGCAGGATTCGACGTATCTCGAGTATTCATAGATGGAGGCAGCAGTCTAAACCTTATGTATGCGGATACATTGAGAAAAATGAACATATCCCTGGCAAATCTAAAACCAACTGACACACGTTTCCATGGAATTACGCCAGAGAAGCCGAGTTATCCGCTGGGGAAGATCAATCTCGACGTTCAGTTTGGGACCCGAGAAAACTACAGGATAGAAAAGCTGGAGTTTTTAGTTGTGGATTTCCCGTCGCAATATCACGCCTTATTGGGACGACCAGCATATGCCAGGTTTATGGCGGTACCACACTACACGTACCTATTGTGGAGGTTACCTGGACCTAAGGGACCAATTACAGTCAAGGGAAGTTTTGCGTTAGCTGATAAATGCGACAAGGATTTTCATCGATCGAAACTTTTGGGATGCAAGCAGAATATATGGCGTCAAGGCTCACAACTGATTATGATGTGTTGCCAGGCCACTCAGGGAACCAACCTTCAACACTGCTAAGGATTCAAAAGAGGTGCAGATTCACCCGACAGACCCAAAGAAAACGACGTCCATTACAACAAACATGGACCTCGCATAGGAAAGCGCGCTCGTCGAGTTCCTCCGTGAGCACTGGAAAATCTTCGCATGGTGTCCAACCGACATGCCAGGAGTACCCAGGGAACTTGCCGAGCACCACCTAAATTTGGATCCAATAGCGAGACCAATCAAACAACCTTTTTCTGAACCAAACCGCAAAGCCATGCTGTCAGAGATTGATCGACTTAGAGAAGCTGATTTTATCAAGGAGTTACATACAGAAGCCACGTGGGTAGCTAACCCAGTGCTTGTCCCGAAGAAAAACACGAAAGTCCTTCGCATGTGTGTCGACTTTACGTGTCTCAATAAACACTGTCCAAAGGATCACTTTCCCCTCCCAAGGATCGATCAAATCATCGACTCCACGGCAGGATGAAAACGTCTTTCCTTCCTGGACGCATATTCTGGTTATAACCAGATGAGATTAAAAGAAGATGATGAAGTCAAGACAGCGTTCATAACACCTTATGACGTGTTCTGCTACAGAACAATGCCTTTTGGTTTGAAAACGCGGGAGCAACATATCAACGGATGATGCGAATGCTTAGCAACACAGATTGGGAAAAACGTACAAGTATACATTGACGATGTCATGATAACATCAAAAAAGGGAACAACATTGATCGATGATTTGAAGGAAACTTTCGACAACCTTGACAAGTTTTGCCTTAAGCTGAACCCGTCGAAGTGTTCTTTCGGCGTCCCTGCAGGAGAACTTCTCGGGTTCCTAGTTTCAGCAAGAGGGATCGAGGCCAATCCAGAGAAAATCCAAGCCATCGTAACAATGAGGAAGCCAACAAAGTTGAAAAAAATACAACAGTTAACTGGGCGAGTCGGAGCTTTGAGCAGATTCGTCGCAAGGCTAGAAGAAAAGGCATTGCCGTTCTACGCATTGATCTAGCAAGGCGATAAATTTCAATGGAACGAGGACCTCAAGCGCACAATCTCGACACCACCAATCCTGGTGGCGCCAAAGGAGAAGGAGCCTCTCCTGTTATATATCGCCGCCACGCCTCAGGTGGTAAGCACAGTGTTAGTGGTTGAAAGAGAAGAAGAAGGAAAACTCCATGGAGTGCAACGGCCGGTATATTTCGTCAGTGAAGTATTATCACCTCAAAACAGCACCCGCAGAGCTAGCATATGGAGTGTTTACAACAAGAAAGTTGCGACACTATTTTTCGGCGCATCCGATAATAGTGGTCAATGAGGCGCCTTTATCAAATATATTAAACAACCCAGAAGCTACGGCCGTGTCTCCCTTTGGGGAATAGAGCTTTCCCTCGGGACATCACGTACGAAAAAGAAAAGCAATAAAGTCGCAAATTTTACCAGATTTCATCGCAGAGTGGATGGAGCTACAAAATACGGGACCCCCGGATCTATCGAGAACCTGGACTATGAACTTTGATGGGTCCAAGAGACTTGAGGGAGCAGGAGAAGGCGTGATACTGCTATCACCACAAGGCGATAAATTGAAGTATGTTTTGCGGATGACGTTTCCAAACACGTCTAACAATGAGGCAGAATATGAAGCTCTTATACACGGGATGAAGATGGCAAAGGCTTGTGGTGCAACTCGATTAAAAATCTTTGGAGACTCGCAATTGGTGGCTCAGCAAGTCATGAATCAATGCAGTCAATGACAGCATGATAGCATACAAGGAGGTGTATAATGAGCTCGAGAATGTTTGATGGATGCGAGGTAAATCACAGCAGGCTAAGTAATGATGAAGCCAATGTTATTGCAAACATCGGGTCACAATGTCTCGCAATACCACCCGGTGTGTTTTGGGAAGAGATATCCGAGAGATCGACCAAGCCAAAGAAACAGCAGAAGAAGGAGAAGGAAAAAAAATCCCTCGGGGGCTAAAGAAATATCATCAGAAGAGGATGAACCTGAAATAGTAATGATGATACAGACTCCATGGATGCAGGCGTACATAGCATATATCTTGAGAAAGGAACTACCCGACGATCCAGTTGAAGCAAGGCGAATTATCAGGCGATCCAAAGCCTTTACTGTGGTGAAAGGAGAGCTGTATAAATGAATTATCTCGGGAGTATTACAACGATGCGTCAGACCTGAGCAAGGGAGGATAATTCTAAAGGATGTACACGAAGGAGTGTGTGGACACCACGCAAGCAGTCGAGCTATAGCGGCCAAAGTTTTCAGAGCAGGGTTTTATTGGCTAACGACAATTGAGGACGCAAAAGACATAGTCCGCACTTGTGATGCGTGCCAGAGGTTTGCCGCAAAACCTCATTCTCCGGAAGTAGAACTCGTGCCACTACCGTTGTCGTGGCCTTTCGCTCAATGTGGTCTTGACATGGTGGGAAAATTGCATAAGGCTTCGCTAGGAGGATACGAGTATATGCTCGTAACAAGTTCACGAAGTGGATAGAAGCAAAGCCGATAAATTCACCAGACGCAGCATCAACAGTCAAGTTCGTGAAAAGTATCGTTTTTCGATTTGGCGTCCCCAACAGCATCGTCACGGACAATGGCAATTTCACATCCAATGAATTCAAGGCATATTGTGCAGAGGTAGGCATCAAACTACACTTCGCCTCCGTTGCGCACCCGCAGACCAACGGTCAAGTCGAGAAAGCAAACGGTACCATATGCAATGGAATCAAGAAACGTCTGCTTGCACCATTGGAAAAAACTCGACACACCTGGCCAGAGGAGTTGCCCAGCGTATTATGGAGTATTCGAACAACACCAAATACAGCGACACATGAAACTCCATTTTTTCTGGTCCATGGAGACGAGGCTGTGTTGCCGATAGAAATAGAGCACGATTCTCCGAGAGTAACGGAATATGACGAAGAGACATCAAGGAAAGCATTGGAGGATGATGTCGATGCACTGGATAAAGCTCGAGACGAAGTATTATCGCGGGTCACTAAATACCAGCAAGATCTGAAAAACTATCATAGTCGACGATTAAGACCACGATCTTTCCAAGTAGGTGACTTAGTTCTTCGGCTGACACAAAAAAGCCATGAAAAACTCGAGTCACCATGGCTTGGCCCTTACATCGTCACAGAAGTAATCGAAGGAGGAGCATAATCAAGGACAAGAAGACAGGAGTTTCGAGCCAAATCCTTGGAACGTGGCGCAGCTCAGGCGTTTCTACCCCTAGAAGTCGAAATATAGTCTTCCTTGTAAGCATACAATGTACTGAAACGCCCGCGAGCTTCCAGACGCACTCTTTTCCTTTTCAGGGCACCGAGTGGGGCTGGAAAGGTTTTTAATGAGGCGGGGTCGCGGCGCTGCAATATAATAAAGATATTGATGACTTATATTTTCATCGGCGACAGGCCCGGGGGCTCATAAACAAAGTATATAATTTCCTGCGCAATATAGTTATTTATCTCGGCAGCAAAAATAGTTTGTCAAAACAAGAGATAATTACAAGTTAACGACACATCCGGGGGATATCACCCGCAAATATAGTATACCTCCAATAAAGGTTTATCTGCTTTGGTTTAAAAACCTCGCAATACATAAACAAAACAATATAGACATTAGCCACCGAAATATTCGGAGGCTTGATGAGAAAGAGTAAAGAAAAATCTATCTTCAGTGGCTTTACAATATAGATTGTGTTTACAACATACAAGCTGACAATAACCAAGATAAGTTCGGCAAGCGAACAATTTTCAATTGATGCCCAGTATATCATCTATGTTTATTCGTTCAGCACGAGTACTATGTTCAGCATAGCTCCCTGTAATGTCCCAGGTTTAGAGACGATCGAGGGGTAGATTTTAGAAAGGGATGTGCATTGCATTGTAAATTCTGGGGAAATTTCACGCTTTTAAACAAAAATTGCATCGAAGGGGGACAAGTTTATCTCTCGACACCTTACAGGGTTAGGGTTTCGAGAGTACGACAAACTTGTTTCTCATTCAACTAAAATAGGGTTTTGAGAAGAGAGGGGAGAAATTGCATCACAACTTAAGTTGCATTATTGAATTCTAACTTAAGTTGCATGATTGAATTCAAACCTAAGTTGAATTTGAATTTCAAATTCAAACATTAAATAAAAAACTCATAATTCAATTGTGAGGAAATTCATTAAGTAAATTATAAATAATAAACAATATTGAATAAGACAAATAATAAGTAAAGCTCATTGGAGAAACTTTGAGCTTTATTGATTAACACACAAGATACAATGTCATTTACAATATTCAGATTTGAATTATAAAATATTACAACATATTACAAGTATTGAACAAATGGAAAAAAAGAAAGAAAATTACAAGTAAATGATCTATCCTAAATTACATAAGATGAACTTGATCTTCACTTGATCATCCTAAATGATTCCCTGCACACACACACAAAGATCAAGTAATGGATTATGCCAAGTGGCATTGCCACTTGGCAGGTTAGTGAAACAAATGAAATCGAGTGGATATGACCAAGATCAGCCGAGCTGATCTTTCCACAGCTCAAGTCCCAAGCCTGGTACACACACACACACACACACACACACACACACACACACACACACACACACACACACACACACACACACACACACACATGCAGCACACACAGCATGTGTGCATGCACCACACCAAGCCACTGTGTGTGCATGCTTCACAGCACACACAACCATCAGTGAGTCACCAATCAATTGCCAGGCCTTGCTGTCGACCAAGAGAGCAAGAGGAGGTTCATATATAAACTTTTTCAAGCCAAACCCTAACCATTTCATCGGCAGCAAGTCAAGGGTAAGAACACAAGCACTGAAAGAACAGGTAGGACAGCCACTGTGTTCAAACTATCCCCAACAGACACAACAAATTCATCAAGAACCTCAAACTGACAAGGAGGAGCAGGGCAAGCCAATCAAACCACCAGAAGCAATCCTCTACAACAACAACTTTATCTAGGAGCTGGAGTGAGGTATACCAACACAACATGAGCAAGCAAGGTTTTGCTCATACTAATCCATCATATGCACAAGTCACATAAGCAAAAGAGGGTAGAACCCTGTTTTTATCATCATATGGCTACCAGCCATAGGATGCAAGCAAACTAAGGGTAAAGCCATTAGGATTGTGTCCAAGGGAACACTGATTAAGCCAACAGAATTAAAAGTGCCATAACCAGGGAAATCCAGCACAGAACTACACCCTATCCAACTACCCAGATTCCAGTAGCACCATACAGCTGGTCAAGCCATCAGAATGTTGGACAACTACTTGTCCAGCATGATTTCAACATCAAATAACCTAGCAGCCCATGGAAGACTACCAGGATAATCCATAGGAGCATCCATCAAAGGCAGGAGCAACCATTTCTAGCAGATCAAGTCTGCTAGGGTCATATCAGCTACCCAGCCACTTAAAAAGATCACCAAAGCATCACATCATCACCCAGTAGGGCTCAGGATGAGCTAGGGTACCCAACCAATGGTTGGCATCCCTCTAGCCTCATTATTCCATCCATTAGATCATTACTGCTAAGCAGTTCACATCATTTATCCATCTAATAAAGCCAGGAAACACAGATAAATGAAACAGACAAGTAATCCAAGCACCAGCATCTTGCCAGTGATCCAAGGGATCACTGCAAGCATCAGTTGATGCTTGAGCAAGCACCACCTGGCACCAGCACAAGCTATGGTGTCACACAAGTCAAGAATAAGCATCAGAGAGGCACAGACAGTAGATTAGCCAGCAACAATCAAGCAGCTGATGATCACAGGATCATCAGAGCTTGATAATGTATGCAAGTGCTTGTCAGAGACAAGCCTGGCATCCATTCATGAACCATATAAATTAAATAGCCACAGTTAAGCAACAATTGAATCACAGATAATCACATAAACCATTTTATGATTGTATCCAAAAGCACATCATCAAGGAATTGATGTATATGGACAAGAATTAAGCAAGGCAGAGCCTACCATGAGCCAGCAACCTTTAATCAGCACACAAACAGCACTGGTACTTGCTAAACAGCAAGGTTCACTCACAGTAGTGAACCAGGGGAGCCAGGGCATAGCATAGCACAAGCAAGCAACATCAATGGCTAGGGATGCTCAGATGAGCATCTAGATCAATAATAACATGCATAACCACAAGGGTGAACACAGACAGTAAACAAAGGAGGCATACGCCACAGTAGGGTGAGCACACGCGCATAGACTAGGGTAAGTAGAGCAGCAGTGACACAAACACTGGCATGTCCATGGCAACAATGGCCAAGGCCAGTGGAGCACAGCAGCACGAACAGCAGCAGCACAGCAGCACGAACAGCAGCAGCACAGCTAGCTAGATGGCAGCAGAGCATGAGCACGGCAGGCATCTCCACGAAATGGAGCAGCCGTGGCCAGAGCTAGAGGAGGAAGAAGAACAAGCAGGAGAAGGAAAGAAGGGAGGCGCACTTACCAGGGGTCGAGCAGACCGGCGCAACCATGGCGGCCACGGCGGCACACGCCAGAGCGCGGCGGCGCCAGGGCAAGCCAAGCCATGGCGACACCACAGCACCACCCTCTCCACGGCGGCGAAGCCACGGCGGCGCCTTAGCACCAGAGCGCCAGGAGCAGCGGGATCGCGCGGATCCCGTAACCCTAGCCATGGCGATGGGGGTCGAGGACGAGCGGGAGCAGCGCTTGCTCCAGATCGACACGGACAGATCGACGCGCCGTCATGAGGCGAGTCGATTGCGCCCCACGGCGAGGACCAAGTCCGGCAGAGCTCGCCGGAATCGAGCGGCGACGGCGGAGGCGATGCAGGTCGCCAGAGAGGGGATTAGGGTTAGGGTTTCACACGCGCGAGAGAGAGAGAGAGGAGTGAGGCTGGTCGAGCCGGACTAGGTGGGTCGGTTCGACCTAACCCCACTGGGTTGCACCGACAGGTGGGCCCAGGGGTAATTTGGTCATTTACAAATTCATATAAAACACAAACTTTGACCAAATTCTATAAAATCATTATAGCTCTAAAAAAATACTTAAAAATATGAAAACCACTCAGTATAAAAAACTCTATCATAATAAAATATGAAATGGAATTTTTGAAGTTAAAGAAGAATAAGTTCAATTTTGATGATTTAAATAATCATTTAAATCACACATTTTATTTTCAATAATGAAAATAAGTCCATAAATTCTTTTGGACACTAAAAACACCTTGACAACATTTCAAGGTTGTATTTTACCCTAAACAGAGTATCCTTAAATTATTCTTAGTATTAACCTCTCATATGAAATAATAAAACATCGGAAGGGGGGACAAACCCTAAAATTGGAAAGCATGCATAATTGCTTCTTTAACCATTGCCCTTATCGGACAATGATGCTATTTTTCAGCAACAGAGGACAAGGGTCAGTCCACACCATCCAACTGCAACACTTTGCAGTGTTCAGGCAAGTTCATCGCTTGCTCATGTCATTTGAGTATTTTTAACAAATTACTTGCAAAGTACTATGTTTATCACTATTGCATAAAAAGCAAAACCACTATTTTCATAACTATGAATATGACTAAGTGGTGGGCAATGGAACCATGGATTGTGTTGATATGGTGGAGGTTCCATTGCAAGGGTTTATATCCATATAGGAATAAACAACAAATGTCGTCCAGTGATTCTTGTGCCGTATAACCCGTGTTCACCATAAGATCTGGAGTGGGACGGAGTAGTCAAAAGTGTTTCCACCTCTCGTTCATCAACGGATGCACTTGATCTCGAGAGACAAGATGCAGGGTGGGAAACCCGTAGAAGTTCCCACGGTAATGTGGTCTATGATGGGTTGCAACCGCCGGCGTATGTATGGTAGACCCTGCATTGTCGTCGTGGTCGGGGCCCATCCTTAATTGGTGTAAGTGAACCGGCGTGGACCCAGGGTCGGAGATTGCAACAAAGGGTGGGTGTTCGAGGTAGCTGAGGAACATGATTGACTAGGACCTTATACCGGGCCTCACACCAAAGGAAGTGTGGACGGGAAAGCTGCCCGGTTGGCACCAAGGTTAAGATCTCTTATGGGTAAAGCAACACACCTCTGCAGAGTGTAGCGAACTGTGACCAGTCACTCCTTGTTCTGGGATTTGGAACTGCGAACGCTGCCGGAAAGGAACTCCATGAAGTTCTAGTAAAGCGGTGAAGGCTGACGGACATAGTTCTTCTGAATAAAAACAACCTTTTGAAGAAATGGTTACCAAAACCTGCATGGTATCAGACTTTCTGGTCTGGTATCGTAGATAGTGCATTAAACACCTCTTTCCTAATATGAACTTGTTGAGTATGCTCGTACTCATTCCACTCTTAAATCCCCTGCTTAGATTGTCTGAACCATCGGAGGAGGACAACGACAACTCGAAGGAGCCGACATCATCGGCTATAAAGAACCAAACCTCTCTGGAGGTGTCGAAGGTGTAGACTACCTTATAGTCTACGGAACCGGGGAGGGTTCCGGAGGAGAACAAGCTTAGACCGATAAGTAGTAGTAGTATCCGAGCAGTACGAACTCTTAGTATTTAACTGCTCGTTGGAATAAATGTATCACCTAGTAAGACTTTTATATTGTAAGTTAAGATGGGTTCGCCTCGAACCCAGGAGTATCCCTCTTAGGACCCAAGAGGAGCTCCGGGATGATATGTACATATGGCTTGTAATAATAAATGAATGAGTTATGGACCTGCTATATTCTGTTGTACTACTCTGAGGGATGTAATATTTGCGGATTGGTACTTCGTGAATGTTATATCAACGACTGGCATATACAACATGTAGTGGTATGCAGGGTCACCACAGTTGGTATCAGAGCAAAAGCTTTGTCCTTAGGTTGGAACCTAGTAAATGGGACGAAAACGTTAGGAGTCAAATAGGATTAGTAAAGAATTCTCTAAAAATATGGTATATATTCACTTGAGAATAATACAATCATATCTTTTAGTGCGAAAATTCTTTATTATCTCTATTATGATGCATTATTACTAATCTTATATTCTTTCTTTTCTACAGCCAACTATGGCAAGTTCACGTTCGGGACGTAACGTGAAAGTGATGGAATCAAACTTGAGTGAATATGATGGAGGACTCGCGGATATTCTTCGTGCTATGTTGATTGAATTTGGGTGCGATCCCCAAATCCAAGTAACGAAATACATGTACTATGACGGTACAGTGTTAGCGAAGTGTAGGGTAGGATTAAGATTTCCAGAATCCCTAGGAATGAGTGTAGTGATGCCAATAGGTGAGGCTAGAACTATCCAAACAGCCTACCATATAGCCATAATGAGAGCCATCACTGATATTCGGGAACATAAGACGAAGGAGCTTATTGGTTCCGAATTCTCTCATATTCCTCATATGGAGGAGGAAGATGATCCTATGCTTAACCACCTCAAGTATGCTAAACGCAAACCAGTAGAAGCCGCTAAGTACATGGATAATTGTCGCAACCTACTGACATTGTTCTTTCAGTTGAACCAACATTTGTCGGGAGCAATTGACACAATGTTGGAAGAATTCACTGAGCCCAAGGAGGAGACAAAAGGAAAGGAACCCATGGAGGGAGTGGTTCATACACCAGTTTATTCAGCTGGTGACTTCATTAGTATTGATCATCCAGAACAACAAACCACACCTATTACACCTAGGTACTTTCCTAGTAATTCCTATGGAGGATATGAGGGTGGAGAGGAATCCGGAAACCATCAGCGTTCCGAGACTCCTATAGAGAACTCAACAGGTTGGCGTTGGGGGTCAGACACGGAAACCTATGGCAATCCAGCCAGAGGTAACTCTGAGATGGAGGAGGACGCCACAACCCAGTTCCAGAACAATCAGTATAATAGAGGAGATAATGAGGAGTATCCTATGCTGATTGAGTCTGATACTGATGGTGGAAATACCTATGGCGGAGTCACAGGGAGTACACCCGATGGGTGGATTATGATGCACTGAATAACCAATTCATGAACACAGATTTCTCCCTGGGATCATCCTCTGATTCCGACTACAAGCCTACGGGAAGACCCTATGTTCTAGATAATGTCAGGAGGACTACACGTTCGACCGGATGGAAGCCTGGGATGTATCGGGAGTGAAGCACGACTAGAGACCACCATGGGAGGCGAGACTACAATACAGCTGTACCACATGTATTGTAGTATGTAATATTTGTATAAATTTGTACATATACTTCAATAAGTGAGTTTGCATACTCACATCACTACTGAGTATTGTAATAAACCACTTAAGTATGTATATACATGGTATATGTTTCGTATGATTTGCATTTGCTTCTTGATTTCCATTGCGTGACTAGTTCTGTGCACAAAGTTGAGCTCAGAAAGCTTGCGCATGGAGTAATTATGAGTACCACTTTGTGTTGCAGAACTAGGGGAATATGTCGGGAGCGCCGAGTGAGGAGAGCGAAGAACAGCGCCTCGAGCGTGAGGCCAAGCAGAAGGCAGAGGCTGATGAAGCAGCCAGAAACCAGTTTCCACCACCACCACCACCAATGAAGCAGCAAAACTTCCTCCGGTATATGAAAATGATGGAGGAAAGGCAAAGGATTACCATGGAGCAGCAGAATAAGTTCTTCCACGATCTGCTGCAACAGAACAAGGTGGATAGACCTGAGAACCAGGGAGTCACCCTGTCAGACTTCTAGAACACTAAGCCAATCTCCTTTGCATATGCGCCCGAACCTATGGACGCAGAGGATTGGTTGATGGACACTGAGCGTAAGCTCAATACAGTAGGATGCAATGACCGGGAGAAGGTCAGGTACGCAACACACTTGTTGTGTGGACCCGCCGCATCATGGTGGGATAATATAGTAGCCGTTTATCCGGCTGATAAGGTATTCACATGGGATGAGTTCAAGAGGAAGTTCAGGGAATCCAATGTCCCTGAGAGTATTGTGGAATTGAAGCGTCGAGAATTTGAAAGTCTCGAGCAGAAGGATAAGGCTATCCTGACATACGTCAGGGAGTTTTCTGGATTGTCCCGGTACGCCATGGAGGAGGTCAACACCGAGGACAAGAAGAAAAATAGGTTCATGCGAGGATTGAATCCTCAGTTCAAGGTACAGCTCAGGATGTTGAGAGCAACCGAGTTCCAGGAGTTGGTGGATGCAGCCATCATTCTTGAGGATGACTTTAAGCAACTGCAAGATGAAAAGAGTAAGAAGGCTAAATTTGAGCCTAAGAGATTTGTCAGCAACAAGCCAAACACTGGCTTGAGTTTTAAGACCAGATTCAACAACAACTACAACAGCAGGAGAAACCAAGCGTTTCAGACTGCAAATCAGATAGTTTGTCGTAGCTGTGGAGGCAAAGGACACTTTTCCAAGGATTGCAAGAAGCCAAAGATAATATGCTTTGGTTGTCGTCAAGAAGGGCACATGTTGAAGGATTGCCCTAAGAACAGAAATGGAGGAGGTCAGTCAGGAGGAGGAGGAAACCGAGGCGGGAACACCGGAGGGAATTAGAAGAACAAGAAACCCTTCGGCAAGTTGAACTGCACCAGCTTGGAGGAGGTGGTGAACTCCGATCAAGCAGTGATAGGTGCGCTTCAGATACTCACTCATCCTGGCAAAGTACTTTTTGATACTGGTGCAACTACATCATTCATTTCTCAGCAATTCATCATCAAACATGGGATTAGATGCACTAAGTTAGATAAACCCATAACCATACTTTCGGGGGGAACGATATTTGTAACCCACACCAAACCTAGACAAGTCATTATGATCAATAAGTGTGCGTTTGACGCAGACCTGTTCATTCTACCGATGAAGGACATTGATGTCATTCTTGGTATGAACTGGTTAGAGGAAAATGGAGCACTGATAGATTGTGCCCATAAGACAGTGTCTCTGAAAAGCCCAGGTGGAGAAAGAATCATATACCAAGGAGATAAGCATACTCAGATTGAGGTCGAGTTAAAGTTGAATAGTATGAAGGAGGTAAAACTAGAAGATATTCCAATTGTCAATGAATTCCAGGATGTTTTCCCTAAGGAATTACCTGGTATGCCACCAGATAGGGAGATAGAATTTACTATCGACCTAATTCCAGGAACAGCTCCAATCACTAAGGCACCATACAAGATGGGGCCTAAGGAGTTGAAAGAACTCAAGGAACAGTTGGATGACCTGGAACAAAAAGGATTCATACAGGAGAGTATTTTACCATGGGGATCACCTGTGATCTTTGTGGATAAAAGAGATGGAGGTCGAAGGATGTGCGGAGACTACAGGAACTGAATAATGTTACTATCAAGAACAAGTACCCACTTCCTAGAATACACGATCTTTTTGATCAAGTTAGAGGTGCGGGAGTCTTTTCCAAAATTGATCTAAGATCCGGTTATCATCAGATAAAGATCAAGAAGGAAGACGTTCCGAAAACAGCTTTTGTCTCGAGGTACGGACATCATGAATACCTCGTAGTACCTTTTGGATTAACCAATGCCCCAGCAATATTCATGAATCTTATGAATAAGATCTTCATGCCATGTCTAGACAAGTTTGTCATCGTATTCATCGATGATATCTTGATATACTCCAAAGACAAAGCTGAACATGCTGAACATCTGAGAATAGTGTTGCAAACACTAAGAGAACATCAACTTTACGCCAAGTTCAGTAAGTGTGAGTTTTGGCTAGATCAAGTAGAATTTCTTGGTCATGTCATTAGCAAGGATGGGATAGCAGTAAACCCAAGTAAAGTAGCATCAGTTTTGGATTGGGAAGCACCCAAGAATGTCAAGGAAATCCGAGGATTCTTGGGAATGGCAGGATACTACCGGAGATTCATTGAAGGATTCTCTAAGATAGTGATACGTCTCCAATGTATCGATAATTTCTTATGTTCCATGCTACTTTATTGATGATACCTACATGTTTTATGCACATTATATGTCATATTTATGCATTTTCTGGAACTAACCTATTAACAAGATGCCGAAGAGCCGTTTCTGCTGTTTTTGGTTTCAGAAATCCTAGTAAGGAAATATTCTCGAATTGGACGAAACTTTCGCCTGGGTCCTATTTTTGCACGAAGCTTCCGAAGACCGAAGAGATAACGAAGTGGGGCCACGAGGCAGGGGGCTAGGGCGGCGCGGCCCAAGCCCGGCCGCGCCGACCTACCCCCTAGGCCCCTCGTGTGGCCCCCGCGTTGACCTTCCGCCTACTTAAAGCCTCCGTCGCGAAACCCCCAGACCGAGCCACGATACGGAAAACCTTCCGAGACGCCGCCGCCGCGAATCCCATCTCGGGATTCAGGAGATCGCCTCCGGCACCCTGCCGGAGAGGGGATTCATCTCCCGGAGGACTCTACGCCGCCATGGTCGCCTCCGGAGTGATGAGTGAGTAGTTCACCCTGGACCATGGGTCCATAGCAGCTAGATGGTCGTCTTCTCCTTGTTGTGCTTCATTGTTGGATCTTGTGAGCTGCCTAACATGATCAAGATCATCTATATGTAATACTATATGTTGTGTTTGTCGGGATCCGATGGATAGAGAGTACTATGATTATGGTGATTATCAATCTATTGTTTATGTGTTGTTTATGATCTTGCATGCTCTCCGTTACTAGTAGAGGCTCTGGCCAAGTTTTTACTCTTAACTCCAAGAGGGAGTATTTATGCTCGATAGTGGGTTCATGCCTCCATTGAATCTGAGAGTGAGAAAGTTCTAAGGTTGTGGATGCTGTTGCCACTAGGGATAAAACATTGATTCTATGTCTAAGGATGTAGTTGTCGATTACATTACGCACCATACTTAATGCAATTGTCTGTTGCTTTGCAACTTAATACTGGAGGGGGTTCGGATGATAACCTGAAGGTGGACTTTTTAGGCATAGATGCGTTGGATGGCGGTCTATGTACTTTGTCGTAATGCCCAATTAAATCTCACTATATTTATCATATCATGTATATGCATTGTTATGCCTTTCTCTATTTGTCAATTGCCCGACGTAATTTGTTTACCCAACATGCTTTATCTTATGGGAGAGACACCTCTAGTGAACTGTGGACCCCGGTCCTATTCTTTACATAGCATACAATCTGCAATTGTGTTTTGTTTTCTTTGCAAACATCTTCCACTCAATACGTTTAATCCTTTGTTACAGCAAGCCGGTGAGATTGACAACCTCACCGTTGGGGCAAAGTACTTTGGTTTTGTTGTGCAGATTCCACGTTGGCGGGAATCCCTGGTGTTGCGCCGCATCACATTTCGCGACCATCAACCTTCAACGTGCTTCTTGGCTCCTCCTGGTTCGATCAACCTTGGTTTCTTTCTGAGGGAAAACTTGCCACTGTGCGCATCATACCTTCCTCTTGGGGTTCCCAACGGACGTGTACATTTACGCGCATCAGATAGCAGGGCCAATGACCAAGCTGTTAAGGAAGAACACACCATTCGTGTGGTCTGATGAGTATGAGAAGAGTTTTCAGACTCTGAAAGAGAAACTCACCACAGCACTGGTGTTAGCAGTTCCGGAAGTTGGCAAGGATTACACCGTGTATTGTGACGCATCCAAACATGGATTGGGATGTGTACTCATGTAAGATCGGAAAGTAATATCCTATGGATCAAGGCAACTCAGACCTCATGAAGTGAATTATCCAACTCATGATATAGAGTTAGCAGCAGTCGTATTTGCACTCAAAACTTGGAGACATTTTCTCTATGGAGCCAAGTGTGAGCTCTATACTGATCATAAGAGTCTCAAGTACTTCTTCACTCAGAAGGAACTCAATATGAGACAGAAAAGATGGCTGGAACTGATCAAGGATTATGATTTGACCATCAATTATACTCCAGGAAAGGCTAATGTAGTAGCAGATGCCTTGAGTAGGAAGAGTACTGGAGGAGTAGAACAAGAAATATCACAGGAGTTGAAGAAGGAAATAAGCCAAGCCCAAATACAACTTTGGGAGAAAGAAGCTCATGAAGGACTATCAGCTTTACAAGTAGCCGATGAACTAAGTGTCAACTTAAAGAATGAAATAATCATGGGTCAATTGGATGATCCATTCATTGTGGAGGAAATGAGAAGGATTGATGAGGGAAGACCATCAGAATTTCACCGAGGAGAGTCGGGATCGTTATGGTTCTAGAAAAGGATTTGCGTCCCGGATATTGATGAGATCAAGGAAGTTATACTCAGGGAAGCACATCAAACACCATATTTCATACATCCAGGAAGTACAAAGATGTACATGGATCTCAAAGAATTATTCTGGTGGAATAACATGAAGAGAGAGATAGCACAATACGTGGCGGAATGCCATACATGCCAAAGAGTTAAAGCCGAACATCAAAGTCCGGCAGGAAAGTTACAACCTTTACCAATCCCAGAATGGAAATGGGAAGAGATAGGAATGGATTTCATCACCGGACTACCCATGACTAATAAAAAGAAGGACATGATATGGGTAATCGTGGACCGGTTGACGAAAAGTGCACACTTCTTAGCAGTAAACCAACAGGATAAAGGGGAGAAACTCATCGATCTTTACATCAAAGAGATCGTGAGTAAACATGGAGTGCCCAAGAAGATCGTGTCAGATCGAGGATCCGTGTTCACATCAGCATTTTGGAAGCAACTACACGAAGCTTTAGGATCCAAGTTAGATTATAGCACCGCCTATCATCCTCAGACAGGTGGACAAACAGAGAGAACAAATCAGATTTTGGAAGATATGCTTAGGGCTTGTGTCCTAGACTTCGGAGGATCATGGGAGGAACATCTACCACTAGCAGAGTTTTCATACAATAATAGCTATCAAAGCAGCATCAAAATGGCACCATTTGAAGCACTGTATGGAAGGAAGTGTAGATCACCAATATGTTGGTATGAAGCAGGATCAAGCAAGGAGTTCAATCCTGATTATGTCAAGGAAAAGCAACAGATCATTGAAATTATAAGAGATAGGCTGAAGATAGCTCAAAGTCGACAGAAGAGCTATGCAGACCAAAAGAGAAGGACTTGGGAGCCACAAGTTGGAGACATGGTATATCTCAAGGTGAGTCCGATGAAAGGTCTTCAGAGATTCGGGGTAAAGGGGAAGTTGAGCCCTAGATACATCGGACCTTTCAAGATACTGAGCCAGAACCGAGGGTTAGCCTTTGAGTTGGATCTACCGGGAAGGTTAGCCCAAGTTCACAACGTATTCCATGTGTCGGAACTCAGGAAATGTTTAAAGACCCCAGATGAGCCAGTATCACATGATGAGCTCGAGTTACAACCAGACTTGACCTACATCGAGAAGCTAGCCAAGATTCTCGAGGAGAACTGGAAACAACTCAGGAATAGAGCCACAAAGTACTGCAAGATTCAATGGAAGCATCACCCCGAGAGGGAAGCCACCTGGGAAAAGGAAGAGGACCTGAGGAAAACATACCCCGAACTCTTCAGGTATTACAACCACAACTTCAGGAAGAAGTTTTCTTTAAGGGGGAAAGGCTGTAATGTCCCAGGTTTAGAGACGATCGAGGGGTAGATTTTAGAAAGGGATGTGCATTGCATTGTAAATTCGGGGAAATTTCGCGCTTTTAAACAAAAACTGCATCGAAGGGGGACAAGTTTCTCTCTCGACACCTTACAGGGTTAGGGTTTCGAGACTGCGACAAACTTGTTTCTCATTCAACTAAAATAGGGTTTTGAGAAGAGAGGGGGGGAAATTGCATCACAACTTAAGTTGCATTATTGAATTCTAACTTAAGTTGCATGATTGAATTCAAACCTAAGTTGAATTTGAATTTGAATTTCAAATTCAAACATTAAATAAATAACTCATAATTCAATTGTGAGGAAATTCATTAAGTAAATTATAAATAATAAACAATATTGAATAAGACAAATAATAAGTAAAGCTCATTAGAGAAACTTTGAGCTTTATTGATTAACACACAAGATACAATGTCATTTACAATATTCAGATTTGAATTATAAAATATTACAACATATTACAAGTATTGAACAAATGGAAAAAAAAGAAAATTACAAGTAAATGATCTATCCTAAATTACATAAGATGAACTTGATCTTCACTTGATCATCCTAAATGATTCCCTGCACACACACACAAAGATCAAGTAATGGATTATGCCAAGTGGCATTGCCACTTGGCAGGTTAGTGAAACAGATGAAATCGAGTGGATATGACCAAGATCAGCCGAGCTGATCTTTCCACAGCTCAAGTCCCAAGCCTAGTACACACACACACAGGCAGCACACACAACATGTGTGCATGCACCACACCAAGCCACTGTGTGTGCATGCTTCACAGCACACACAACCATCAGTGAGTGACCAATCAATTGCCAGGCCTTGCTGTCGACCAAGAGAGCAAGAGGAGGTTCATATATAAAAAAATTCAAGCCAAACCCTAACCATTTCATCGGCAGCAAGTCAAGGGTAAGAACACAAGCACTGAAAGAACAGGTAGAACAGCCACTGTGTTCAACCTATCCCCAACAGCCACAACAAATTCATCAAGAACCTCAAGCTGACAAGGAGGGGTAGGGCAAGCCAATCAAACCACCAGAAGCAATCCTCTACAACAACAACTTTATCTAGGAGTTGGAGTGAGGTATACCAACACAACATGAGCAAGCAAGGTTTTTCTCATACTAATCCATCATATGCACAAGTCACAGAAGCAAAAGAGGGTAGAACCCTGTTTTTATCATCATATGGCTACCAGCCATAGGATGCAAGCAAAATAAGGGTAAAGCCATTAGGATTGTGTCCAAGGGAACACTGATTAAGCCAACAGAATTAAAAGTGCCATAACCAGGGAAATCCAGCAAGGAACTACACCCTATCCAGCTACCCAGATTCCAGTAGCACCATACAGCTGGTCAAGCCATCAGAATGTTGGACAACTACTTGTCCAGCATTATTTCAACATCAAATAACCACTACAAGGAATCGGGTCTATTGCAACAAAAAAAATTGTCGCAATAGATGCCGTTTTGTGGCAATATGCACCTATTGCCACGAAATGACGTTCGTTGGCAAGCGTTGCAATTACATGTATGGTAATAGGCTATTGCAACGAAAACGCGATTGTGGCAACAAAGCGATCTATTGCAACAACCATGCGGGAAGTTGCCACATGTTTTCCCGTGGCAGCACTCACTTGTCTCCACAATTTCGTTTGTGGAGATAGCTTGTCGCAACATGCAGCCGTGTCGTGGCGTTTGCCAGTTTGTGGCGATAGACATTTGTGGCAATAACCTATGCCAACGCCCTAAGTTTCGTGGCGCACTCTCTTTCGTGGCGATAGCGAGCTGTGGCGATAACCTATGGCAACATCTACTGGTTTGTAGCATTAGCCATTTGCCACAAATCGGTACGCTCGTGGTATTAACTTATGGCGACAATTATTCCACTCGTCGCGATAAATAGGTATGGCAACGGTAAAAAAAATTGTGGCGGGAAGGTGTTGCGACAATTGTAACATTTCGTGGCGATACTCTATTTCAACAAAATCCAGTTTCGTGGCGCGAAATGCTTATCGCAACGGGGAAAAAGCTTGTAGCAAGAAGCTACTGCAACAATGTGAACTTTTCGTGGAGAAACTTTGTTTCAACAAAATTCACAATTGTGGTGTTACATAATTTTTGCAGCGTCCAAAATGTTTGTCGCAAGAAGTTACCGCCACAATTTGAAGGTTTTGTGGCGATACTCTATCTCAACAAATTTTTATTCCGTGGCGCCAAATAGTTATCACATCATTCATAAAAAATGTGGTAACAATTTATTGCAACAATAAAAAGTTCTTCGTTGCTACATCCTAACGCAACAAAGCATGTAGTCATGGCGACTAGGATTTGACGCAACACTATATTTTTCGTGGTGCTAACCTAAGGCAACAAAAAGTGAGTTGTGGCAATAGCTTCTCGCAACCATAAAAAAAAAATACAACCATTGAATTACAAAATTCAAATCCCACGCGTATAATATGTAGGTTCATACAAACCATAATTCTCATATCAAATATCCATCAAATGCAACTAATGTAAAATGTAGCAATCCAGCAGAGTTGAGTCCGTTGCTACCATGGTACCCTGTCCAGCTAAGTCTTTGAGTCCTGCATTCAAAAAATGAAGAAAAAAATTACTACAAGCCTATATTATGTAAAGCAAGTAAGTTGTGTCAACAAGCTAATACCTATTGAAATTATGTAAGGCAATATCTATGATGAACTACAATGTGAAAATAGTACAAAGATTCTATTTAAGTGAATGTTTTATAGATGGTGTGACCTATACAAGTGCAAACGACCTACAATAGTAGAATTAAAACAACCACAAAATAACATGATGTGATCTACAGAAGTGCAAACAAGATGCTCTGATTCTGCTACTTGCAATCAAGTATATGCTTTTAGTATGTAATTTCAAGAAAATACTAAAATATTATATGTATTAGAGTCTTGATGGTCTCCAGTTAGTACTAGTATTAACATATTTGGCAAGAATGCAATCTGTATAACTTATGAGATAAATAAGACTAGTGCAATCAGGTTATGCCAAGAAAGGTGCATCATGGAGGCATTATCTCAATAAGCAATGCGGCAAAGCACTTGAACATGCATCAGGTTAATTTTCCATGCCATACAGTGGCGGAGGACCCATTCTAGCAAGGTATGGCTCGTGCCATAGCTAGCTTTGGCTGTGCATACTACTACAAATGTTATCTTGTAAGATATTAACTCCGCCATAGCAAAAAAATTGTTCGTCCTCCGCCACTGATGCCATATATACATCTCACAAATGCATATGAACATAACAAGGACAAAATCAAATGTAGAGGAAGAGGTTGTAGGGAAGTATTGTTATGCTACTACAAAGTTATATTTTTGAGCATACTAGAAATGGTTATAGAACTGAGCAAGCATTCAGACGAGTAAAGCATGAAGCACAGATAAGTGATCTTATTCATAGAAGTGAGCAAGGTACTGTTGTGACTTACCATTGCTTTGTACATTCGAGAATTCAATGTTGCAGCTTGTAGGAGTGAATTTGTAGAAATCAAATTTGACTTTGCTCCTAGATTTCTGTTAGGACTAGAGCTCTTTAAAAGAGTGGTTTGCAAATTTGAATTAATATTTTCTTTTTCATTCCTCTTCTTAAGCACCTGCGAGTAAAAGTGCACTTTCAGCAAGACAAGTTAGCAAAATAAACCTTACAAGACAGGAAGCATATGACCGTAATTACCTGTTGGTTTCCCATCTGTTGGCTAAATTTAGCCATCTGTTGTTGGAACTTTGCCATCATATTTTTTTCAAATTCGAGCCTTGATCTTCGCTCCTCTTCCACCATTTTTTCTCTTGCATCACGCTCTTCTTGCAACCTCACCTCAAGTTGCTCTCTCTCAGAGCGCTCGAAGTCAATACTCTGCTGCATGTTTGCATGCTCAACTTCTAATTGTTCTTCTAATTCGCTAACATGCTGGCTGAGCTCGGAGTTTCGCTGCAGGGTTTCAGCTGCAACACGAGCTTGGTCCTCAATCTGCATACGAAACCTTTCAGAACCAGTTTTGGGCTTGGCCATGTACCCGTAGCCACGAGGCTGCGATGACTTGCATTGAACTGTGTCTTTATATGCAGTCTGAAAAACATTGTTTCTCTGCTCAGTTGATAGTGGACCTTTTGTTTCAGTTTCTTTGTTTTGCACCGCTTCACGTGCTTTGTCCTAAGAACGAAATGAATAATTATAGTTACAACATCAATATTGATCTATAAAAGCTGAAACAAGAATAACACAATGATGTTTTTCTTTCTTGTGTTCCTGCTCAAAGTCAAGACTCAAGAGGAAATTCGTGGTCCTCGCTGGTGAATCAGTAAGAGGTGGATTTTTTTTGGTCTATGCTGATTTCTGTTTTGGAAGATCAACCACGATTTGTAAGAATGGCAGCTCGGTTTGGAGTTACAGACTAGGCTCTGGCGGAGAATATGTGTTTCTTGGGTAGCTTTCGATGCCTTTGTGAACTGATTTATCTGAAGCAACATGGTTAAATGCGGCTTCAAGGGAGTTTACTTGTTCTGACCGTAAGCAATATTTTGATCTGTGATGGACGTTTCAGTTTGCTGCAGCTGGAAACCTGGGTCACATCTATGCTGTTTTTAAGATTCAGAAACGGCAGTAGCTTCTATCTCTGTATAATCTTTATGATCCCGTTGGAGCGGCCTCCACTCGATCTTACGATTCTGATTTATAGTGCAGTACGTATGTTCACCAAAAAAAATGTAGTCTAGGCAGGCAGTATAGTTAACTACTAGGTAATTAGCGTGGGTTGATCAGGATTGCTATTACGAAATATTGGTGGGTTGATCGGAAATGGTATTATAAAATATTGGTGCTGATATTAACCGAAAGAAAATTACTAAATATTTCATAGCATCTTTTTCAAAGAGTAGATTAAATAAGAAAAAAATTAAAGGTTAAGATGAAAGGGTGAACTGAGGCTGAGTTTGTGGCTAAAGTTTAGATTTTTTGGGAACTTTTTTTCTCGCATTGCAACACGCGACTTAAGGTGTTTCCAGTAGCAAGTTTTGAAGCGCAATTGCAATATGATGTGAGTGTAATTAAGATAGACGAAATAGTTTGACATGAACATGTATAAGAAGATGTGTTTCCGCTAATCATTCGAATTCAATAATAATATTTAATTTTTTCTTTTCTAAAACACATGGGCTGTAACGTGGTCTACCGTAGCAACGATTGTGATATCTTTATCTATTAATAAAGAATTTTTTCTCCCTTTTTTATCCGTTACAATGTATCATATTTATCTTTATGATTCGAGTTTCAGCTAAGGTAATCCTGATCCATCTCACATGTATGTCTTGTAAAAGCTGAAACAAGAATAACACAATGATGTATCAGTACACTCACATAAACTTCCTGGGACTCTGGGTTAGACCATGTTCCATTCTTCGTGTGTGTGAGTTCCCATAGAGCAACACAATCCGGCTCTTCTCCAGTTTCCAAGTTTCTCTGCAAGTAATATGACAATGAGAAACTTCAAACATGAAATCATAGCTACCATCGAGGCATACATATTTAGTTAGGCTCATACCTTCTCAAAACTTAGTTGGGCGTACGATTTTGATCCAACTCTATGTTTTGTCTTCTGTTTCTTGCGATTATCGGAGTTCACTTGGCTGCGTGCCTATCCATTCATTGAAACCAAATATAAACAGCCAAACAACACACTTCATGTAAACACACAGTGCACACAAACAGTGAGATTAAAGATAACCTGGAATTTTTCATCATTGCCGAAGTAGTTGATCATCTATTCTCACTCTTCTGGTTGTAAATCTTCCGGAACATTAGCCAATCTAGCATCATCTGTTTTGAATGCCTTGTAAGTGGAGCTTAGAGTCGATCGCCAACCTCTATATCGCTCTTGCGCAATTCTGAGAATTTTCTCTTCAGTTTCCGGTGTATCTTCTAGGTCCCATCTGTCCTGTAAAACATAGAACAAATGAATATAAATAAGTGGTGCATTGGCGATGATAAAATAAGATAACAGACGTGAAAAAGGTTGTACGCACTATCACATCTGCGACAATGAGTCGATGCACACTTGGGTGAATGTCGGACCACCTCCTCACCCCAATGAGTGGTACCTTCCTTTTCATTATCACTACCACGTCATCCTTGAATGAGCGATAGTTCATTCCTATCGTACCACCCAACGTTTCAGAGAATGTAATATTTAGTTTCGCAGATCCGCTGGCAAAACGCTTCTGAGCTGCTTTAACACCTTTTACAACACCTCGCCCTTTCTTCTTCTTTTGTCCATCTGCTTCTACAACCCAAATCATAGAAAAAAGTATTGCATGACTTGGTTATTAGATTGTGTCAGATCGGAGGACCCAGATTTGAAGGAGAGAAAGTACCATCTTGTAGTTGCGCACGATAGCGGCGAGCATGGGATGGCCATTCATCCAGGGCACACATGTCATTAGCTGACACTGGAGTGTCGGATTGTCCTTGAGTACCTGTACAAGATTTAGCAATTTAACCCATACAAGGATTTTATGCATTATAGCAAATGCTAGGGACAGCTTAAGTGAGATAAACAATTTACCAGATCTGGCTTGTCCACCCTTGTTTATGTATTCGGTTATACTTTCCGTTCTTGTTAAGACAACAGAGCCTTTCCTTACTGCACACAAAAACAATAAAAGGACATAGCATTAACAAACCATATTTGATGTGCACCATTCAGATAGGTGATCAAGAAGTAAATATGGTGTGTACCAGCAGCATCCACCGTTGAACTCATCCTTATGCCCTTGAGTAGGTACGATCAGAAATTGAGTCATATTCAGAAAAAAAACACAAAACGAAAGCAGGCATACTTTAGCACTTCAATATCTTGGAAACAATATTTTAGAATGTCTTGTTTTTGGAATAAAAGGATGCAAGAATGAATATGATAGTATGCCTGTCCAACATAATTTTAGACAAGCTGAATGGATCACATTTTGTTTCCACCAGATGTACCACAAATAACATAACACCTCAGATTCAGAGTAATGCACCTACATGTGGCTCTCTTACCAACTAGTTCTGTTCAAGCCAAACAACCTTGAAGAGGTAGCATTACATATAGAAAAGGCACAAGTTGAAAGCATGAATCATCTACTGGCACAAGTCGAAAACTATTCAGAGTTCCATAGTATGATTGCAGGCAAATGCAGATTTTACAGAGTATTTGGATAGCAGGTCATCATGGCTGATACCATTATACAAGAATTTGAGAGCATCTAATAAATAAGAGAAGTCTGTCATCACATAGTTATTATCACACATTGAATTGTCTTTTGTGAAGCCAAGCACAAGCAGGTGGATAGTGTCATGTTTGAATTATAAAAGATCACAACTCACAATGTACAAAATGTTCAGAAGCACACTTTAATACAGAACATGCATTAAGCACACCTTTTCAGTTATAATCATCACAAATTCAATTACCAATAATCAAAAACAAAAATGATGCAAAAGCAGAAGCATGTGTACTGTACAAACACCAATACTTTTTATGTGTGAAGATATGCTGAACTTGTAATGACAAAAACATATATTACATGAATACTGAACATGCTTCAGTTCAGATGAACATTATTTCAGTTCAGATGAGAATAAACTACATACATGTTGAGACTAGATTCAGTAAAAGCATCGGGAGTACAATGTCCAATCAGAAAAGGATTAAAGTAAAATATTACAATGTGACAGCGACGCCCTGCTAATTCTGGGCGAGGCACGGTTCAATCAACCCAAGAAGGCACGATCAATCTGCTAATTCCAGGAAAAGTAAGGCCCTATGCATGGCGAGATGAGTTCCTTCACTAGTAGTACTAATATTTTCCCATGGGCCCCTTGATTCATATCATGTTCAGAAACGGTAAACTGACAGTCTAAACTTAACGTCTACTGAATGAAATTAACATGGTTATGGCTAGTCACCATCAGTTTCTCGACAGTGGGCTATCCATTCTTTTTGCATTTGATTGCACATATTATTATGTACAAATTGCCTTTTCTCTACCTCACAGCTGCGGCCTTTTGGCTACAAAGAAATAAGTCAGGGAGCAATCCAAGGAAGAACCAGTGACTCGGTGATCCTGATGGATTATGCTCAGGTGTGGAGAGCGAACAATCAAGCATGGTACAATCCTAAGGTTGGGCTACAGGGGCTTTAGTTTGGTTCTCCGCATCTAAATCAATTGAT
Source organism: Lolium multiflorum (assembly GCA_030979885.1). NCBI lineage: Eukaryota > Viridiplantae > Streptophyta > Magnoliopsida > Poales > Poaceae > Lolium > Lolium multiflorum. The sequence continues at coordinate 44,461,599 of CM061751.1, read as the reverse complement.
CATTGGCTAATTCTTACTGCTAATCTCCGGCCATTAGCGCACATACCAGTAGCTACTGCGGAGGCGATCGATTGGTCTCACCTCTGCTCGCCCCCCTGCCTCCGCCCCTGGCGCCAGGTTGTTGACGGAGTCGAGGACACTGGCAGCGCGGCATCATCCCCAGCAGGCCGACACTCTCCTTCCAACAAACAAAAAATGAAAGGAAGCGGCTGAAGCCAGGGCGGAGCTGAGCGTGCGCGGCGGCGCGGATAACTAGCCATCGGCGAAGAAGACGAAGTGCCGATGGGCGGAACGGCAAGTCGACGAAGGCGCGGCGGAGCGGGCGATTCGCCGTTGTCGACGGCGGCGCGTCCGCCAGCACAGCGGAAAGTCGACGAAGGTGCGGCAGAGCGGGCGATTCGCCGTTGTCGACGGCGGCGCATCCGCCGGCACAGCAGCAAGTCAATGGAGGCGTGGTCTAATCTCAGCCAAGGCGGAAGAATGGACGAGCGCGGGCAAGTCAATGGAGGTGTGGTTCGTGCGCGTGGCGATGTGGTTCTAAGATGGGAGGGGATTAGAAGAAAATGGGGATCGGAGGAAAATAACCTGAGAGATTGTAGTTCCGATCGGCGGTGGTGTGTTGACGCCGCGATAACGCCGTGAACACGGACGAAGACGAAGACCTCAGATCCAATCGCCACCGTGATGACACTGTGATTTCGTTAGAATACTAATCGGGAGTAATTGTCAGGTGCTTTTACCGGGAAGGTTAAATAGGCTACTTTTTGGTGGGAACGAAAATATTTGGGCTGAGATTAATGAGGCGTATAGCGGGAGGTTCAATTTTTTTTGGCGTAAATGCTAATTAGGTGGTGGGAAAGTAATTCTTTTTGGAGGGAATGTTTACAGTAAAAAAAAATTGAAAAATAATATTTCTGAGCAGTATGAAATATATATGCTGCTAAAAATAATGTTACTAAAATTATCTCTGCCGTCGGCGATCTAGTTGTACAGTTCTAGGATGGGAGGAGATAGGAAGTGAATTACCGTCGGCGGTGTTGTTCGTTGGGTTGACGTCGTCATGATGCTGTCAGGTTGGAAACGCTTCGTGTCATCACGCCGTCCTTTCGATTGGCTTCTCTCCCCTTCCCAACCGCCGCTGCGAGATGCAGCTCGCGTCCCGGCCGCCCGTTCTGCATTGGACCACGGCGACCTCGACGCCGGCGGCTGACCTGCTGCTTCGCCTTCAACCACGATGGGTTGCTGCTCGCCGAGCGGCCGCTGGCGAATTGGTCTTATGCACCGGGGGTATATTCATATTACCGCACGCCGGCGAACGCGGAGGTGCTGGGGATAACCCCTTACCACCGGCGAGGTGATCGCCGGTGAACGCGAATGTGCCATCGATAGCCCAAATCCATGCGCCGACGGTAAGGATTTTTGTAGTAGTGTCTCTCTCCCTCCATCGTTGCCGCGCGGTTCTAGCGATGCGACGGTCCATCTATGCCGGTCCAGATGGGCGATGCGATGGTCTATCTATGCCATTCCATATATAACGGTTTGTATCGAGAAGTATTGGTACATACACAAGGGGTCATCATGTTGATCATGGAACCAAAATGAAATGCCGCCACATATGTCGACACTTTCCAACTTGAAAAATCCAAGGTGTACTTGATGTAGGGTAATGGAGGTGATGTGTGTGTGTGTGTGTGGGGGGGGGGGCTTCGCTCATTGACAGAAGCATAATGGCACCTTCACTTTGAGGCTACTATAGGTCATAGTGTTGCCTTGAAATATGATTGTACATGGGAGATGGTACCGTCGATCTATGTCAGTTCAAATGGCGATGCGACAGTCGATCTATGCCATTCCAGATATAACGGTATGTATCGAGAAGCAGCTGTACATACACAAGGGGTCATCGTGCTGATCATAGAACCAAAATCAAATGCCGCCACATATGGCGACACTTTCCAACTTGGAAAACCCTAGGTGTACTTGACGCAGGGTAATGGAGGTGATGTGGGGGGCTAGGCTCATTGAAAGAAACATAATGGCACCCTCACTTTGAGGCTACTAGGTCATAGTATGGCATTGAAATATGATTGTAGATGGACGATGGTATGATCGATCTATGTCAGTTCAGATGGGCGATACGACGGTCCATCTATGCCATTCCAGATATAACGGTTTGTATCGACAAGCAGTTGTGCATGCAAAAGGGGTCGTCGTGTTGATCATAGAACCAAAATCAAATGCCGCTACATATGTCGACACTTTCCAACTTGGAAACCCTAGGTATTTGATGCAGGGTAATGGAGGTGATGTGGGGGAGGGGGGTACGCTCATTGATAGAAACATAATGGCACCTTCACTTTGAGGCTACTAGAGGTCATAGTGTTGCCTTCAAATATGATTGTAGATGGTACCGTCGATCTATGTCAGTCCAGATGGGCGATGTGACGGTCGATCTATGCCATTCCAGATATAACGGTATGTATCGAGAAGCAGTTGTACATACACAAGGGGTCGTCGTGCTGATCATAGAACTAAAATCAAATGCCGCCACATATGGCGACACTTTCCAACTTGGAAAACCCTAGGTGTACTTGACGCAGGGTAATGGAGGTGATGTGGGGGGCTACACTCATTAAGGAAGTTCGATGGTACATCGACATTTATTTGAAACTACCCTAATCTACTCCGAGTCCCAGTCGAAGTCCGAAGAGTGGGTGGTGTCCACTCCGGGACCTACCGCGCCCACTCGAGGCGGAGGCGCTCATCGCGCTCAGCGATGACGAGCCGCTGCTCGAGCTCGCGCCGTTGCTGCTCACGCGTGACGGCCGACGACGGCGGGGCGAGCGCCGCCGCCTGCTCCCGCGTCCACACATCGCCGAAGTTCATTGTGCGACGGGAGCGGCCGAGGCGCCAGGCGATGACATCGTAGGCGCGCGCCGCCTCAAACGTGCCAGGGCGGATGCGCTCCTCGCCGGAGCGGATCTCTGCGTCGAAGTGGCCGCTTGGCCGCGGTAGCTGGAGGAGGAGCGACGGCGGGGAGGCATCGTGTCGGCGGAGGCGGAGCGGGGAGACGTGGGAGGCAGAGGTGGAGCGACACGTGGGCGGCTAAAGTTTCCACGCGGTTGGCTTGCGCGCACGTGGCGTTTATAGCATGCGCGGCAGCCTAAGAGGCAAGTTTCTCGGCGGGATAGCGCAAAAATCGCGGATGCGGCAAAGTTTTTAGCGCGCCGCTTTTTCGCGTGTCCGTTTGGAACGCGCGGGTTCCCGCGCGCTAAACTGGCGGTTTTTTTGGGCGCGCGTCTTTTACTGTTGCAGATGCTATTATGCGAGTAGGTGAAAACACACTTATTTGGGCCACGCTGGCTGGTTTTGGGGCGACGGTGGACAGCGGTCCAGCACCGCACCGCAATCTTTCGAACCGCAACGAACCACACCGCAGCACTCTTCCTCCACTCCTCCCCGCGTTGACTCCCCGCACTCCTCCCCGCGTTCTTCCTCCAGTCGCCGGCGGCGACAGTCCGCGTCCGCGAATCCGCCTCCGCGTCGTCGATTCGTGGGCGTCCTTGGCCGATTCGGCCACGGCGGCCGGCGATTCGTCGCTACAGCAGCCCGGCGGCGCTGTCCGATTCGTCCCCCACAGCAGCCCGGCGGCACATCGTCGGCCTCCTTCGTCGCCACAGTAGGCCGCCGGATTTCGTCTTCTCCGATTCGTCGCCACAGCAGCCGCCGGCACATCTTCTCCTTCGTCGCCATAGCAGCCCGCGCCGTCGTCTCCTTCGTCGCCACAGCAGCCCGCGCCGTCGTCTCCTTCGTCGCCACAGCAGCCCGCCCCGTCGTCTCCTTCGTCGCCACAGCAGCCCGCCCCGTCGTCTCCTTCGCCATAGCAGTATGCTTTTGGAGAAAATGAGCAGTACATGTCTAGTGCTAGCTTTTGAAGTAGTTTCTGTTGTACAGATGTAGTGCTAGATGGAGATGCAGTAGCTATGTTAGTTAACCTATTGGAGATGCAGTAGCCAAAGTTATAGTTTGCTAGCAATGCAGTAGCTATGTAAAGCAGTAATCTTTTGGAGATGCAGTAGCTAGATGGAGATGCAGTAGCTCTGTAATGCAGTAGTTATGGTATGATGAAATATAAAGCAAGTAGTTTCAATTTATACATGTCTTCAGTTTCTACTCTTATGCATGAAAAAGAAACAGCTGTGCTTATTTATAAGTAGTATGTTATTGTTCTATCACTTGTTGAATACATGTTACAGAGGCAAGTAGGCGGCGCCGCCCAAATATGGTCGCCGCCGGCATAATTTCGACGGCGGCGCCGCCCATATATGGTCGCCGGCGGCAAAATATACCCAGTATTCATATTCACTTGTTTACTTATCAGTAGTTGCCCATTGCCCATATTCTTTAATAATCATCTCATATTCAGTAGTTGCCCATATTCATAAATCATGATTCAGTAGGTGCTCATTTTTCTTGTTTCTCACTGGCACACCATGGAACTCCAGGAATTGGTGCATGGCATTGTTTGTCACATTTTGTTTTGCTTTTCTACACGTGCAGCTGATTGTGAACAAAAATCTGGGACACACAATGTACTTGAACCATGCTACTGTTTGTGAACAAACCAACAAAGTAAAACAGAAATCTGTGAAAATATTTGAGATAAACATCCTATGCCGGATTAAAACAAAAATGGCCCCAAATTCTCTTATCCTTTGTTGTTCCCCATTAAGTACCATTTTAATCTCCCTTCCTTTGGCACTGCTTGTCACAACATCACTCATGGGAATTGTCTGTCTTGCTGCTACTTTTGGTTGACTAGATGACTGACTTGCTGATGCTTCACTTGATGGTTGAGTAGATGGTGGTTCTTGCTTCTTCTTTGGAGGAATGAATGGCCTATTGACAGGACCATGTTGTTGGGCAGAAGAGGAGTTTGGCGCAGGACCATGAGGTTGGGCAGTATAGGTCTTTGGCGCAGGACCATGTTGCTCGGCAGGTGCAGTACCTTTACTTCTTTTTCTTACAGGCTTCTCATAGTACAATACATGCCTTTCTTTGTCTTGAGGTTGCTGTTGGGAACTAGATGAATCATCCTACATGAAATAATTCAGTTGATGCTCGTCCTTCCAAGTCTCTGATGCAGCTCATCGACTTTTGATGCTACAATCAGAGCTTAATGCTACAAGCATACACATAGAGCTAGTTAAAAAAAACTTGTTCATGATCATAATTCACTGAATCACCCGTTTTTAGGATATATTTCTCTGAACCGTAGCATTAGACAAGCTACAAAGCTAGGAATGGGAAATATTTTTTCATTCATTTCAGTGTTTTTCAGAAACTATAAGGGTAATTACTGTGTGTAGAGATCTAGGGGGTTTTAGTCATCCCATTTTTGTCACTAAAGTTGTTTTTCATTCAGTAGTGAATAGTCTGAATCGATCTAGTGTTTCTTTTTGTTGCTACTATTAGTGGTAGGGCTGTTAACAAAAGATGGATGGTCTAGACAGATGGGGAGCAGATTCAGTAACAGAGAAGTTGCCTCTGTTGATGATGTATCAGCGTGCCACTGAGATCTGTTAGTAGGAGTTGTGTGCATGTGCCAGGAGCTGCTGTTGCTGCTTCTTATTTTCAGTGCAAATGAGTGTTATCTTATGTTGCTTATTCAAATCAATATACATTTTCCCCTGTCCGGTGATTTCTCCGATGGGTTGGCATTACACAGGGGATTAATTGACTATGAGATGATGTAGTAGCATGCATCGTGTGAAGTGTAAATATGTACCTGAATGTGCATTGAGTTTTTGGTAGAATTTCGGTATATCTTTTTTTTGTTATATTTCTAGCCTTGCGTGTACATCCCTGAATTCAGCATTACAAATTGTTTGTAAATCAGCAACGATTTACATATCATTGTAAAGTTCCTCCTCTTTTAGTCCCCCTGTCTCTCTTTCTCTCTGCCAGGATTGTTTCATTATTCATTCCTTTCATGGTTTTACTATCTACTTACTCTACTATGGGTAGAATAATGTTTTGCACTTTTGTTTTGTGTCCACGGAAAAACTTTTACACTGATTAGGAAGTAGACCTTTTTTTGCACTAGTCATGCACACACTAGTTTGTCACCTGCAATCTGTGCTGCAGTTTTCAGTGTCTCAGTATGTTTCTTAGTGATGCTAGCATCCATTGCAGTTTAGTTCATGGACACCTGGTGTCTAGCTGCTTCTGCGTTCTTCATTTTGCCGTAGTTCTCCACATCAACGTCCATCGTGGATCGTGCCCTCTATTTTTCGATCTCTTTTTCCATATCTTCTTCTGAATTCTGGACTCATTTTTCATGTGTGGTGCCCATCGCCGCTGGTTCCAGGTGGCTTTGCGTGAGGAGGAAGAAGAGAGAGACGGTGACGTGGAGGCGCTTGATTTCCATGTCTTGATCCTCGTGTTAAAAGTGATACCAGATTCCTTATGATTATCCCTGTGGACTTGCAGAGGGAGCATTCAAATGATATACTTTTATCAGGTTATAACTATGTTACACTGTGTGGTGAGATAATTCATATGACTGGTTTATCTATGGTACTTGAAGTTGAAATTTTGTGGTATGACTATCCTGGATAATGATACTTGGTGCATTTTTTTCTATGGTACTTGTTGCTGGCATTTTTTCTGTACCTTTATCTATGGTACTTGCTGCTACCATTTTATGTGCATTTTCTTTAATATTTTTCTAGCATCTCCATATGTGCTGCATTACACTGATATTTCCTGCCCAAATTTGTAGAAATTCTCTTTCTGCAAGATGAGATACTATTTGCTATAATGTACATGCTATAAAGAAGGATAGTGAGCAAACATCAGCAAAATGATGATATCCAGATTCATTTGTGCAAGATCAAAAATATCTAGAAATTGATTTTATTACTGACACAAACCAGACATACATGTTTTATTACATTGCCACACATCAGCAAATGCACACTCACTTACATTGGCAACATCAGCAAAGTCAATAGCCGGCAAGCCGGAGGGATATGCCCCATCCAGAACTTGGCTTGAAATGAATGTCTACTACACGAGCCAACATATATGGGCAGGTTTCACTATGTGAACTGAATGTCTAGCTGAAGACACGCCTTGGCTTCAGCTTTAGGCACGTCCTGGCACTTCATCTTGATCCATCCACCAGCTGGAGCAGTCCAACGCTAGGTCTTGATCAATCCATCAGCTGGAGCATCAGTACGTCGTTTCCTTGGCTTCCACCTGCAGACAATATGAGTCCAAAATGTTTTTTGCTCACTTTGGTACTATACAAGACACTAAGACAATATACACTGGATAGAGGACTAGCACTCTCTTCATCCATACGAATCAGACGACCTGGAGATGGATCGATCGTGATCCGGCGCGTGTGTCCGTCAGTATAAAAATGGCAGTGTGCTAGCGTGCACACAGCTGCGCCTCCGCCCTCCATCGACTGGACAACTCATCTCCACCCTCGTCGACCTGCACGCAGCTGCAGCTAGCGAACACACATCTGGCGAGCTGGTGCCAGCCAGGGGGAGACACCGCCGCTGCCGATTGAGTTGGCGCCGGAGAGGGCGCCGATGCCGCCGCCGCCGATCGAGCTACCTCACGCAAACATTTCGACAACATCTAGAAGAGCAGGGTTAGGGATTGGAGCAGGGTGATTGGGGAATTATCTCCGAGTTGTAACTTTCCACCAATCATACTGGTATGTTTATCTTTCAAATAAACCCTGAAACTTTCCTGATGCGCACGCTCAGTCCGTCAAACAGCCAAATACTGAGCCCCACCGCACCACGTCAGCAGAATACATAGGACAATCTGTTCCATAGAAAAGAGAAAGAGCTATAGAACAAGTGTGTAGTGATATGATATGTAGTAATCGTGAATCAATATATAGTGAATTATTTCACTCTTAAATTTGACATGAAGATTGAGTAAACAGCTGATAGCACAAGAAAAAAACTATTGTAATCTATAATTCAGACATAATTTCTGAACACACGAAAAAACTATTGCAACAAAATGGGTTTGAGGCAAAATACTAGTATTACGACAAATTAGTATTTTGTTGCAATACGAACTATTTTTTGCAACAATGTGAGTACTTAGCGCAACATGGGAAAATGTTGCAATATCTATTCAAATATTACCACAATTTTATGCTTTTGTTGCATTAGCTAGTCTCTATTGCAACAAGGTGGCAAGTTTATGCAATGAAGCGTAATTGTCGCAATAGAACCACCATATTACAACGTCGCTATGTTTTGTTGCAATACACACCCTCTTTTGCAACAAAAGATGTGGCTACCGCGACAAAACTAAATTGTGGCAATATGTGGAGGCTATTACCACGAATGGGGGTTTCGTGGCAATATTGCATTCTATTGCAACGAAAAGTGGCCGTTGCAATAATTATTGTTGCAATAGACCGGATTTCCTGTAGTGAACCTAGCAGCCCATGGAAGACTACCAGGATAATGCATAGGAGCATCCATCAAAGGCAGGAGCAACCATTTCTAGCAGATCAAGTCTGCTAGGGTCACATCAGCTACCCAGCCTCTTAAAAAGATCACCAAAGCATCACATCATCACCCAGTAGGCTCAGGATGAGCTAGGGTACCCAACCAGTGGTTGGCATCCCTCTAGTCTCATTATTCCATCCATTAGATCATTACTGCTAAGCAGTTCACATCATTTATCCATCTAATAAAGCTAGGAAACACAGATAAATGAAACAGACAAGTAATCCAAGCACCAGCATCTTGCTAGTGATCCAAGGGATCACTGCAAGCATCAGTTGATGCTTGAGCAAGCACCACCTGGCACCAGCACAAGCTATGGTGTCACACAAGTCAAGAATAAGCATCATAGAGGCACAGACAGTAGATTAGCCAGCAACAATCAAGCAGCTGATGATCACAGGATCATCAGAGCTTGACAATGTATGCAAGTGCTTGTCAAAGACAAGCCTGGCATCCATTCATGAACCATATAAATTAAACAGCCACAGTTAAGCAACAATTGAATCACAGATAATCACATAAACCATTTTATGATTGTATCCAGAAGCACATCATCAAGGAATTGATGTATATGGACAACAATTAAGCAAGGCAGAGCCTACCATGAGCCAGCAACCTTTAATCAGCACACAAACAACACTAGTACTTGCTAAACAGCAAGAATCACTCACAGTAGTTGATACGTCTCCAACGTATCGATAATTTCTTATGTTCCATGCTACTTTATTGATGATACCTACATGTTTTATGCACATTATATGTCGTATTTACGCATTTTCTGGAACTAACCTATTAACAAGATGCCGAAGAGCCATTCTTTGTTTTCTTTTTGGTTTAATCCTAATCGAAATATTTCGGAATTGGACGAAATCAACGCCGGTCCTATTTTTGCACAAGCTTCCGAAGACCGAAGGAGTCGAAGTGGGGCCACGAGGTGCGGATGCGGCGGCGCGGCCCCAGGCCCTGGCGCGCCTGTCCTCCCTCGTGCCGCCTCTTGACCTGCCCTTTCGCCTACTTAAAGCCTCCGTCGCGAAAACCCCGATCGAGAGCCACGATACGGAAAACCTTCCGAGACGCGCCGCGCGAATCCCATCTCGGGATTCGGAGATCGCCTCGGCACCCTGCCGGGAGGGGATTCATCTCCGGAGGACTCTACCGCCATGGTCGCCTCCGGAGTGATGAGTGAGTAGTTCACCCCTGGACTATGGGTCCATAGCGTAGCTAGATGGTCGTCTTCTCCTAATTGTGCTTCATTGTTGGATCTTGTGAGCTGCCTAACATGATCAAGATCATCTATCTGTAATACTATATGTTGTGTTTGTCGGGATCCGATGAATAGAGAATGCTATGTTATGGTGATTATCAATCTATTGTTTATGATCTTGCATGCTCTCCGTTATTAGTAGAGGCTCTGGCCAAGTTTTTGCTCTTAACTCCAAGAGGGAGTATTTATGCTCGATAGTGGGTTCATGCCTTCATTGACACTGGGACGTGTGAGAAAGTTCTAAGGTTGTGATGTCTTTGCCACTAGGGATAAAACATTGATTCTATGTCTAAGGATGTAGTTGTCAATTACATTACGCACCATACTTAATGCAATTGTGTTGCTTTGCAACTTTGAATGGGGTTCGGATGATAACCTGAAGGTGGACTTTTTAGGCATAGATGCGGTTGGATGGCGGTCTATGTACTTTGTCGTAATGCCCAATTAAATCTCACTATATTTATCATATCATGTATATGCATTGTTATGCCCTTCTCTATTTGTCAATTGCCCGTAATTTGTTCACCCAACATGCTTTTATCTTATGGGAGAGACACCTCTAGTGAACTGTGGACCCCGGTCCTATTCTTTACATCGCATACAATCTACTGTAATACTTGTTTTACTGTTTTCTTGCAAACAATCATCTTCCACACAATACGGTTAATCCTTTGTTACAGCAAGCCGGTGAGATTGACAACCTCACTGTTTCGTTGGGGCAAAGTACTTTGGTTTTGTTGTGCAGGTTCCACGTTGGCGCCGGAATCCCTGTTGTTGCGCCGCATCACATTTCGCCACCATCAACCTTCAACGTGCTTCTTGGCTCCCTGGTCCGATTAAACCTTGGTTTCTTTCGAGGAAAACTTTGTGCGCATCATACCTTCCTCTTGGGGTTCGGACGTGTACATCGCGCATCAAGCACTTTTTGGCGCCGTTGCCGGGAGATCAAGACACGCAAGGGGAGTCTCCACTTCTCAATCTCTTTACTTTGTTTTTGTCTTGCTTTATTTTATTTACTACTTTGTTTGCTGCACCTAAACAAAACACAAAAAAATTAGTTGCTAGTTTTACTTTATTTACGTCTTGCTCTCTATATCAAAAACACACAAAAAATTAGTTACTTGCATTTACTTTATCTAGTTTGTTTTATTTACCGTTGCTAAAATGAATACCCCTGAAAATACTAAGTTGTGTGACTTCACAAACGCAAATAATAATGATTTCCTATGCACACCTATTGCTCCACCTGCTACTGAAATTCTTTGAAATTAAACCTGCTTTACTGAACTGGTTATGAGAGATCAATTTTCTGGTGTTAGTTCTGATGATGCTGCTGCCCATCTTAATAATTTTGTTGAACTTTGTGAAATGCAAAAGTATAAGGATGTATATGGTGATATTATTAAATTGAAAGTGTTTCCTTTCTCATTAAGAGGAAGAGCTAAAGATTGGTTGCTATCTTTGCCTAAGAATAGTATTGATTCATGGACTAAATGTAAGGATGCTTTTATTGGTAGATATTATCCTCCCGCTAAAATTATATCTTTGAGAAGTAGCATAATGAATTTTAAGCAATTAGATACTGAACATGTTGCTCAAGCATGGGAGAGAATGAAAACTTTGGTAAAGAATTGCCCAACCCATGGATGACTACTTGGATGATCATCCAAACCTTCTATGCAGGACTAAATTTTTCTTCGCGGAATTTATTGGATTCAGCTGCTGGAGGTACCTTTATGTCCATCACTTTGGGGGCTACAAAACTTCTTGATGATATGATGATAAATTACTCTGAATGGCACACAAAGAGCTCCACAAGGTAAGAAGGTAAATTCTGTTGAAGAAACCTCTTCCTTGAGTGATAAGATTGATGTGATTATGTCTATGCTTGTGAATGGTAGATCTAATGTTGATCCAAATAATGTTCCTTTAGCTTCATTGGTTGCTCAAGAAGAAAATGTTGATGTGAATTTCATTAAAAATAATAATTTCAACAACAACGCTTATAGGAACAACTCGGTAATAACTATAGGCCATATCCTTTGCTAATGGTAATGGTTATGGTAATTCTTATGGGAATTCTTACAATAATAATAGGAGTGTACCCTCTGGTCTTGAAGCCATGCTTAAAGAATTTATTAGGACACAAACTGCTTTTAACAAATCTGTTGAGGAAAAGCTTGATAAAATTGATATTATTGCTTCTAGAGTTGATAGACTTGCCTCTGATGTTAATCTTTTAAAATTGAAAGTTATGCCTAATAATGATATTGATAATAAGATTACTACTACAGCAAATGCCATCCAAGTTAGAATTAATGAGAATATAAGATTAATGGCTGAATTGCGTGCTAGGTGGGATAGAGAAGAAAATGAAAAACTAGCTAAAGAGAATAATGTAGCTAAAGTTTGGACTATTACCACGATTAGTAATGATAATGATTCACATGTTGCTGCACCTCCTACTATCAATGGTAAGATAATTGGTGTTGGCAATGTTTCTACTCCTAGTGCAAAGCGTACAAAACTGCATTGCAAAGCTAACGATTGCTTGTGATAAAGCTGAAATTTTTTCCAACCTTGGGAACAATGATCCCATTGCTGTAGCTCATAATGATTTAGATTTTAATGATTGCCACATCTCTGAAGTTATAAAGTTCTTACAAAAACTTGCTAAAAGTCCTAATGCTAGTGCTATAAATTTAGCCTTTACAAAACATATTACAAATGCTCTCATAAAAGCTAGAGAAGAGAAACTAAAACTTGAAACTTCTATTCCTAGAAAGTTAGAAGATGGTTGGGAGCCCATCATTAAAACGAAATTCAATGACTTTGAATGTAATGCTCTATGTGATCTTGGTGCAAGTATTTCTGTTATGCCTAAAAAGATTTATGATATGCTTGACTTGCCACCATTGAAGAATTGTTATTTGGATGTTAATCTTGCCGATAATGTTAAAAAGAAATCTTTGGGGAGGATTGATAATGTGCATTACGGTTAACAATAACCTTGTCCCGTTGATTTTGTTGTCTTGGATATCGAATGCAATGCATCTTGTCCTATTGTGTTGGAAGACCTTTTCTTCGAACCGTTGGTGCTGTTATTGATACTAGATGACCCGTTGCGCTATCGCGCAAGTGCAAATGAAAGCGTATTAATATGCCAATGAATGCTGATATATAGGACGGTAATTTAATAAATAATTTATTTGGGTGCTTAAATCTATATTTTTGGTGATGGTTCATGTCTTGAGTTGCTATATACGCATCAAATATGGCGTTCATTTCTTGCTCCTCTAAATTTTACAGAATTATACATGATGTTTCATACCAAAATAGTTGTAAGACGATCTTTCATGTATTGGTCATTCAAAGTTAATGCAGAGAGTATCCACGGTTCTATTAGATTCGCCTTCCATTTTTGCCTGAGATTTTGTTTTCCCATTTTATGCTATTGTCCATTGATATTAAATATTTCACAATTTCTATAACTTATCACGCTTTACCGGAACCACATTGGTAAGCACCATATAGTATATAACTAAATCATCAATATATCGCGTGGATGTTTGCACAAGTGAACCGAAACACTTGCTGGAAGTAGATGCATCTGTTATGAACTTTTGATATGATCCATTCACATAATCCAGGGTTAGAAATAAACCGAAATAAACAATGACCAAACCAAAATAAACAATAAATTTCCGTAGTCTGAAAACCGTGCATCTTCCTCAAATCAGGCAGGGAAATATTCATTGGCAAGAGCACAAAACTCAGCATTAGAAATCTTGTTTAGTGAAGATCCTGAATAGTGCCTTTGATATGTTTGTAACTGCAGACCTAAACTAAATAATCACATGATCGTGTGAACAAAGCAAGAACAAAAAAGAAATATTAGCCTATAATATCCCAAAATTTGGAACCAATACACTCCAGCCTAGTGAGTATGTTAACATGCCAACGTACTATGCAAGATGAAGCTATAAAACAGGAGAACCAAGTTCCTAAAAAGGAGATCGAATGCAATAAACAGAACTACCAGAGTGTGCATATATCATATGTGCATTACATCCGATGACACTTACAATTATATAGTTCTTACATAGAAAGAAAAAATAGATACATGTGATGTTCAGCTGCTGCAGCTATTTAAACGGACACACAAACTGTAGTTGACCGCATATACAACGCCTGCAATACTTGCATACATTATGTAACCAGGTTCCAAACTACCATTCGAATTTATTTATTTTTTTGAAAGTCATACCATTCGAAATTGAGTGCCTTTAGCAGACACAATTACAGTAACATGTACCTTTGCAATGAGGCTCTGCCAGACTGCCACTCATCACATGCCGATGGCGCACGGACATGCTCCGAGCTGGCCGTGGATGCTGACATATTTCATGAAGAATTTGATGTCAAAAATAAACCTCTTTCAGTTAGATGTCCTCAACAAAACTCTCACTATTTGTAAACATGATGGTTTATACTGAATTTTAATTTGATGTCAGTGTCATACAATCTACAAAGATTAATCTAAGGCCTAAAACCAGCAAACGATTCTAGCTCTAGTAATATAGCACAAGTCATCGTTTTCTCTTGCCACTCGCTTGGAGGCAATTGCCGAGCTCAGTTCCTTCAAGATATATACACAAGATGTTAGTCAAGTGGCAATCAAGTACTACCACGCAACAAACATTATTTTCAGTCAGCCAGCAAACTAATTTTTGAAATCATGGTCCTAGCCTGATTAGATTAGTGGTGTAGAGACACAAGTTTGCATCACACTATGATGGCCGATGATAATTGGCACAAATCCCTATTGTGTCACCTGGAGCCTGGGATAAACAGCCATGTCAAGATGTACATGCCAAGCTAGGTACATCCCACTTTCAAAACCAAAATCTCAGCCAAAAATGGACCTGTAGTCGTTAATTTTCCACACAGGGGAAACTGTGACAGTTATATTCTGCAAACAACATTTTTTATCACTATCCTGTCTTTGCTCGGGATGTATATACATGATCACTATTTGAGCATTGTATTGTAGGCAAAGCTAAAAATAGCACACATTAAATTTGATGTTTCTGTAGACCTACTTACCAACGGGGGATCAATTGCCATCAGATTCTTCATACCTTTATCCAGGTATAAGCTCTGATATTTCTGAAATATGACAAACTTTAAAATATGTTAGAGAACCAAAAGCCATAACAAAACACTCTAGCAGAGGAATTTAAAAAGGTATTCCAGAGGACCACTGAAAATACTGTATTTATTGCCTCATGCGAGAACTGCTCAAAAGCTGAGCCCAAAATTAGCGGCAAAGTTTGGGAGGAAAGAGCTCACGCAAGGAGATGCAACCAGAAGGATGGTACTGTACCCAACGGTTCAATCAGAACTGGAAAAGAGACACATTCATTTACCTATGAACTACTGAACGCAGCAACATCTTCAAGCCTGAAATCTCCATTTTGCTCAGGACCTGGTGCTTTTTATACCTTTTGAACCATTCAAAAGTTCAACATTTGACTCTAGTTAGGACTGGTAACTGGTTTATGAAAAAATGTATAATACATTCAGAAGGTCATCACAGAAACAAAAACGGATCAACTAATTTTTTGTGTACTGCGTATTATGTAGAGATTGCATTGCTTAACCTCTAAGTGATTTTGTATGGATGCTTTGATCTAAGTGGAAGTGACAGGTCACAGAATTAGTGCAGAGTGAGTGGCCTATCATTTTAACCCTGTTAAAAGGCCAAGCATTAAACTTTGAATAACCAAAGAAGCCTATATGGCTATATTGTGCTCTGCATAAAAGATTAGCTAGAAGTCGCAGATTGCCCATTTAACAAATATGATAGTTAGCCATGTAGTAAGGTAATTAAAAGGCTGTGGTAGGTGATCTGCACTTCAGTTTTTCTTATAGAGATTTTTACTCTGCTGAAAATAGAAACCGATCCATCTGACTGGATGAATATGAAGTGCTTGGACCACCTAGATAATACCATCGCTGCTCTATATTTCTCCACAACATTCAGAACTGAAGACTTAGATACATCCACTTACAAATATAAACAATGGCACAATAATATAGCAACAAACTGAATTGTGACTGAAAAACGTAATAAGGGGAGGATAGATTAAACTCTAAAGACCAGAAAAGCACACCATTGACATTGTAGGTGGGCTGCCATTTTGACCTTTGTTGTAACACCGGAATCTTTGAATAAGGATGGTTTTGTTAGATAATCCCCTTCATGAACATCCTCAAAGGTTGTATGTCTTGCAATAGTAACCTCATTTGCCTCAGGAAAGAACTGAAACATGTTGACAGTAAAGAATCCAGTTAGTAGAAACTTGAATACGAGTACAACTACCTAAATCACTTTGTAGTATATTATACAAAGATTACCATAGCATATGATTTCTTGCTATTTCAAGGTAAAAATTCATTGGAATAATAATTAGCATGTTGGTATAGATACCAATAAATTCAAGAATGCCAAGAAAGACACTACTTATTTTTGTTGGGGTCGCTTCCTCTGTAGGCAAATGTGACACAAATGCTCTTTCTCAGTTGTAACTTAGTTGCAAGGCAAATGTGGCACTAATTTTAACACAACATGATGGATATGAAAAAGAAAGATAAATATAGAGATAGGCAAAAATTACAGCAATACCATTAGCAATCTCTGGTTGACGATGACCTCCAGGACTCCCTCTCCACCACATAAATGACCATGTTGTATCCAATCCTGCACAAACCCGGAAGTACCAGCACCGATAAAAATCTTCATCTCAAATAAAAATAGAGTATAAATCGAGGAGAGGGAGGCACAGGATTGGGGAGAGGAAGCTCTCGGTAAAGTTAGGGTTTTCATGGTTTCATTTTTCAAGCGACACGAGCACGTACCCTCACTCTCTCAAATAAATGGTCCCACGCACGCACGGTCCCAAGAGTCATGCACTCAGAACAAGCAGAGGCCGGTGGAAAAAAATTACCACATCCGACGGCTGTGAAGAAAAGCGGGATTGGAATTTACTGTGGTTGCTGAAACATGCGATCACTGGTAGAAAAACGGCCTTTGGTCGCGGTTGGCAACTGCCATTAGTCGCGGTTGCGCAACCGCGACCAATTAAGCGCGACTAAAGGCCCCCCCTTTAGTCACGGTAGCTTACGAACCGCTACAGTAGATGGTATTCTAATAACTAAGGCAATAGCTATCTATTTGTTGCATTCACAGTACACATAATAAATAATGTTTGCCGAATAGAGAAATCGCCTCTTGTACACTGAAATAAATTGTGAACCACAAGCATCTTTATGGATATATTTGTCTATCTATTTCCTTCATTGTCCAGGGTGAACCACACTAAAATTGCATTACACTAATCTATCATATCTTATATTTTCATGTTGATGTGCCCTAAATACCAACCACATCTGCACGCAAAAAAACACAGATAATCATAAAACAAAGTAATCAGCCAAGGACCGCTGAAACAGAGAAGAAACATGTGTATATCACATCATAAAGCTCATATATGAGTATATAGGAAACATATCGAAAGAGCAGTATGAAACACCACTATAGAGTAAAGTAACAAAAGTTCATCACCACTATCAAGTGATGCTCACCTAGATAGGTCACCCAATGAAGGGGAACATGGAAATATTATGCAGTTTGAAAATAAATTCCTAGAGGAATATCTGTAGTTACATGCCTTCACTGATAGCTCTACACAGGGTGAAAGGTTCCAATCCCAAAAGCAATGTAAAAAGTAACCATGATACTCCTCAATTTTGCAAATCGAAAAAAGAGATCACAATAGAAAATAAAAATTGTGGTGTATAATATAAAATCATCCAACTTGACTGGTATGTAACAGTGGAAGAGCTATTTCTTGGAACACTGACTTCAGACCAAATTGGACCAAATTGCGTTGGCAAATTCATGAACATTTACCGATAATTGCAACTACATAGGAAATAAAACAAAACAACATTTTGTTTTCACCCAAAATAAATTTGCCAATGCAACAGTAACATATATAAAGTTTGTTGATACCTTTATAATTATATTCAAGACTAATTTCAGCAGAGAAACGAGAACTACTATGTTACATGTTAATTTCAGCAGAGGAATGACAACAAACCACCAATTGATTTTCATGGTATAGTTTGTAACCTCAAGGTCCAGGGACTCTGGCACAGCAGCTACATTATTGTATAGGTGACAAAAAATATATTCTACAAACAGTTAATAGAAAACAAACATAAATAATTTTTCACCGAGTTGTAGCAATAAGCTATATACTATGGTTTTTCATTCACGCCCGAGTTATATTTTTAACTAATGTCAAGACTCTAGGCACGACAATAGTTTATATAAATACAATGGCTTTCTCTTGGAAGAAAAAACAAGGGTATATATCATCAGCTTATTTAAGGTAGCCCCAAATTCAGCAAACTGAAATGGTCGGAGTACTTATATCATGATGATGGGTTACCCCACAGTGCAGCTTAAAAAAACATGGGAAATGTAGGCAATCAGGGCACATCACATCATCAGCGCTCAGCGGAAACAAACATCGCCTTGTGCGCTTTCCTGGGCAAACAACTCGCGCAATCAAAACCTAGGATCAAGCACAAGCACGAGGAGCCATAAACATAACCATTGGCACAAGCAAACTTTACCTAGCGTTCACTTTTCAGGGCAAACAACTTCAGACTACAGATAATTTACAGAGGCTACAGTTTCTTCCTCCCATTCTTGTGTGACGCGTGAGCGCCATTGCCCACAAGCAGCAGGCTTTTTGTGTAAACCTTCGCAAAAACAGGTTATAGCTGCTAGCCTGCCGTGTTTGGCCGGAGCCTTCCCAAGTAAAAGAAAAATGTCTATGGACAGTTTACTTGTTCA
The DNA here is from genome assembly GCA_030979885.1 of Lolium multiflorum. Classification (NCBI taxonomy): domain Eukaryota; kingdom Viridiplantae; phylum Streptophyta; class Magnoliopsida; order Poales; family Poaceae; genus Lolium; species Lolium multiflorum. The sequence goes on along the minus strand of CM061751.1, from coordinate 44,442,854 downwards.
AAACTGGAGAGGGCACTTCACCTCAAAGAAACAGTTGAAGTTTAGTCTCATCAGAACTACCTTAGGGAAGGTGCTCTCTGACTTCCCATAAGTCGACTACTCCTTAGAATAGTGTACATCGAATTTGATTTCTTGTTGAACTCCTGAATATCACCAAGTATATGTAAGTTCATGGTACATATACTAATAAAACTAAGCGAAGAGATAATACTTTCTTGAGTGATGTGCTAAGCACTGGCACATAATTATTTGTTTAGAGAAGGCTGATAGTGTCAGGTGTGACCTTACCTCAGTTATGTGATCAATCTCAAACATGTTTGCGCCTGTTACATATTGCTCGATACTCTAACAGAATCGCAGGCAGAGCTTCATTATACTGTCTACTATCCTAGCCACCGATCCTATATCCAAGAAGGATTGCGTAATCAATGCCGACAAATAGCTGCAGTGCAAGAGGTAATAATCAGCCAACATACAATAACCAAATAGATCTGTTGTGAGCATCCAAGTTCAAATGTACCACCAGTAATATCCCCATGTAACTATTGCAACTTGTAGAAAGGTGTAAACAAATCTTCATATGTATCAAAATACATCCATATATACTTAAGAGTCAGATAATAGACGGCACTTCCCAGCATTTGCAATTGAATGTAAACCTAATCAGCAGCCAATGGTCCAACAAATAACAAAAGACACAATTTTCAGATAATAGACGGCACTTCACAGCATTGCAATTGAATGTAAACCTAATCAGTAGCCAAAGGTTCAACAGATAACAAAAGGAACAATTTCATGAGTACACAAGAAAGGGAAATGCAATGGAAAAATGACAGAAATCCCTTCAAGTGGCTTTGTACTATAATCTGTCCTCAAGTGGCTTATTATTGAAAAAATGTCAGATTCGGTTCAAGTATCTTGGTACAGAGTAAATATAGTTTCATATTTATTTACCTTCTAAGATCAGACGGTGTTCTTGGACACATCAGAATGACGCAAAAGGACATTTGAGCGAGTACCAGTGAGTGTAATTAAAAGCTACCTCCACAGCATGCCCAACCAAACGATTGCGGACATTATTTCAGAAGAAACAGTACAAGAACGTGGGTTGTCGCTAGAGCAGTAGAGTGTAGGCTGAACATTACCTTCACAGGGAATTCTCCCATGGATATTTCACGCTGAGCAGCTCAGGGACGCGGCCGACGGCGCACACACGGATCGCTAGAAATTTCACCGTGAGCAGCTCAGGGACGCGACGACGCACACATGGATCGCTAGATGTTCAACAACGGCAAGAAGCCAGGAAAGCTTCGACGCTGAGTCCCACCCCATCCGAGCTACTCCTACAACTTCACCTCATCCGCTCTTGTCCCTCCTAGCTGAAAAGCAGAAATTAGTTTCAGATAATGGAATCAATCTGGAGCTCAAGCGGGAGGAAGGAGAAGGAAATGATTTGTCCTGGCAAAGGCCATGGACAGCACGGAGGAGCCTTCCTCGCTTGCTGTTTTTGTGGGGAGAAGAGGAGGAGCGGCGCACAGGAAAAGAAGAGGCAGCAACCTACCTCAGATCGAGGGCTCCTCCTGAGCGCCCAGGGCCACCGAGACGAGGCGTCGCCGCCCCGTTCCCGCTCTGCTCACCGCCACCACATTCATTTCTGGCCGCCGCCGCCCCCTTCAATTCCGGCGGCCGCTACTGTCGACGGGGTTGCAGAGGCTTCTCCCGAGCAGCACAACGGTGAAGGCGTCCATGGTCCCCACATCAGCCATGCCGCCGCCTGACCCGCGCCTCCTAAGCATGCCGGCCTTCCGGCCATCCACCTCCGGTGAGCCTCCACCGCTGCAGCGTCCAGCCGCTGCGCCGCCGCCGCGCCGCCGCATCCGGCCGTCTGGCGAGCCTCCGCCGCGTCTAGTCGTCGCAGCGTTCGGCCGTCTGGCGACCCGGGAAAGCGGCGGCGCGCCACCGTGGACATCCGATCTAGCTCCGTCCGGTCGCCGCCACCCTCCTCTAGGATACGCTCGTCCAGCGCCTGCACCCGCTCTCACCTCCAACCACGCTGAGCTCCATCTCCATGGCCAGGCCGAGCCGCCGCCGTCTCTAGAGGAGGAGGAGGCAGGGATTGGGGGAGGACGGGAGGCACGGGATTGGGGAGAGGATGAGCAGAGGAGGCATGCGAGCCGATCTAGGTTTTCACCCCTACCCATCGCGCGCTTGGGAAGTTCACGCGAACGAGAGCGCCTGGCTGTCTCACACTGTCGGTCCCGCAAGCAGTTGGTCCCACGCGTCATGGACTCTCTCAGAATACCAACAGGTGAGAAAAGAATGACCACATCCGACGGCTGAAATGAAAAGCGGGTTTCAGAACTTTACTGTGCGGTGAAACGGACGAAGGAGATCGTTTTGCCCCTCTTAGACCCCCTGGTTGGCCGGGTAGTGTTGCATCATTTATAGAAGTAATGAGGGAAGGTAATATTAAATATCAATTTCCTCTCAAGAAAGGTATGGAACACTTCCCTAGAAAGAGAATGAAGTTGCCTTTTGATTCTATTATTAGAACAAGTTATGATGTTGATGCTTCTACTCATGATGTTACTTGATTTTTTTCTCTGCGAAAGGCGTTAAAGAAAAGCGCTTATGGGAGACAACCCATGTTTTTACTACAGTACTTTGTTTTATATGTGAGTCTTGGAAGTTGTTTACTCGTAGCAACCTCTCCTTATCATGTTTTTGTGCCAACTAAAGTTTCTATGTCAAAGTTGATGTTATATTTGGGATCGCTGCGCAGAAACAGCATTGTCTGTCACGAATGGGCACAAGTCTCTGTAGAAAATTCGAAAAATCTGCCAATTGATCCTCAGATATGTACGCAACTTTCATTAGTTTTGAGTTTTTTCATTTGAGCAAGTCTGGTGCCATTTTAAAATTCGTCTTTCGGATCGTTCTGTTTGTGATTCTCGCTTTTATTTCGCATTGCCTCTTTTGCTATGTTGGATTTATTTCTTTGATCCATTAATGTCCAGTAGCTTTATGCAATGTCCAGAAGTGTAAAGAATGTTTGTGTCACCTCTGAATGTGTGAATTATTAATTGTGCACTAACCCTCTAATGAGTTTGCTTGAAGTTTTGTGTGAAGGAAGTTTTCAAGGGTCAAGAGAGGAGTATGATATATTATGATCAAGAGGAGTGAAAGCTCTAAGCTTGGGGATGCCCCGTGGTTCATCCCTGCATATTTTAAGAAGACTCAAGCGTCTAAGCTTGGGGATGCCCAAGGCATCCTTCTTCATCGACAACATCATCGGTTCCTCCGAAACTATATTTTTATTCGGTCACATCTTGTGTTCTTTACTTGGAGCGTCGGTTTGTTTTTGTTTTGTTTTTGTTTGAATAAAATGGATCCTAGCATTCACTTTGTGGGAGAGAGACACGCTCCTGTTGCATATGGACAAATATGTCCTTAGGCTTTACTCATAATGTTCAAGGCGAAGTTTCTTCTTCGTTAAATTGTTATATGGTTGGAATTGGAAAATGCTACATGTAGTAATTCTAAAATGTTTTGGATAATGTGATACTTGGCAATTGTTGTGCTCATGTTTAAGCTCTTGCATCATATGCTTTGCACCCATTAATGAAGAAATACATAGAGCTTGCTAAAATTTGATTTGCATATTTGGTCTCTCTAAGGTCTAGATAATATCTAGTATTGAGTTTTGAACAACAAGGAAGACGGTGTAGAGTCTTATAATGTTTACAATATGTCTTTTATGTGAGTTTTGCTGCAGGTTCATCCTTGAGTTTGCTTCAAATAACCTTGCTAGCCTAAACCTTGTATCGAGAGGGAATACTTCTCATGCATCCAAAATCCTTGAGCCAATTACTATGCCATTTGTGTCCACCATACCTACCTACTACATGGTATTTCTCCGCCATTCCAAAGTAAATTGCTTGAGTGCTACCTTTAAAATTCCATCATTCACCTTTGCAATATATAGCTCATGGGACAAAGTAGCCTTAAAAACTATCGTAGTATTGAATATGTACTTATGCACTTTATCTTTTATTAAGTTCCTTGTTGTGCGATAACCATGCTTCTGGGAAACGCCATCAACTATTCTTTGTTGAATATCATGTGAGTTGCTATGCATGTCCGTCTTGTCTGAAGGATCTACCACCTTAATGACTGGAGCATGCATATTGTTAGAGAAGAACATTGGGCCGCTAACTAAAGCCATGAATCATGGTTGAAGTTTCAGTTTTGGACATATATCCTCAATCTCATATGAGAATAATAATTATTGCTACATGCTTATGCATTAAAGAGGAGTCCATTATTTGTTGTCCATGTTGTCCCGGTATGGATGTCTAAGTTGAGAATAATCAAAAGCGAGAAATCCAAAATGCGAGCTTTCTCCTTAGACCTTTAAGCGGCATGAGGTACCCTTTGTGACACTTGGTTGAAACATGGCATTGCAAAGATCCGGTAGTCCAAGCTAAGTAGGACAAGGTGCGGGCACTATTAGTATACTATGCATGAGGCTTGCAACTTGTAAGATATAATTTACATAACTCATATGCTTTATTACTACCGTTGACAAAATTGTTTCATGTTTTCAAAATAAAAGCTCTAGCACAAATATAGCAATCGATGCTTTCCTCTTTGAAGGACCAATTCTTTTACTTTTATTGTTGAGTCAGTTCACCTATCTCCCTCCACCTTAAGAAGCAAACACTTGTGTGAACTGTGCATTGATTCCTACATACTTGCATATTGCACTTGTTATATTACTTTATGTTGACAATATCCATGAGATATACATGTTATAAGTTGAAAGCAACGCTGAAACTTAATCTTCCTTTGTGTTGCTTCAACACCTCTACTTTGATTTATTGCTTTATGAGTTAACTCTTATGCAAGACTTATTGATGCTTGTCTTGAAGTACTATTCATGAAAAGTCTTTGCTTTATGATTCATTGTTTACTCATGTCATTACCATTGTTTTGATCGCTGCATTCATTACATATGTTTACAAATAGTATGATCAAGATTATGATGGCATGTCACTTAAATTATCTTTGTTATCGTTTTACCGGGACGAGCAGAACTAAGCAGGGATGCGATACGTCTCCAACGTATCGATAATTTCTTATGTTCCATGCTACTTTATTGATGATACCTACATGTTTTATGCACATTATATGTCGTATTTACGCATTTTTGGAACTAACCTATTAACAAGATGTAGAAGAGCCATTGCTTGTCTGTTTTTGGTTTCGAAATCCTAGTAACGAAATATTCTCGGAATTGGACGAAATCAACGCCAGGGTCCTATTTTTCACGAAGCTTCCGAAGACCGAAGGGGAGTCGAGTGGGGCCACGGGTGGCTGATGATGACGGCGCGCGAGGCCTGGCCGCGCCGCTGTCCACGGGCCTCGTCGCCTCTTGACCTGCCCTTTCGCCTTAAAGCCTCGTCGCGAAAACCCCGATCCGAGAGCCACGATACGGAAAACCTTCGGAGACGCCGCCGCGCGAATCCCATCTCGGGATTCGGGAGATCGCCTCCGGCACCCTGTCGAGAGGGGATTCATCTCCGGAGGACTCTACACCGCCATGGTCGCCTCCCGAGTGATGAGTGAGTAGTTCACCCCTGGACTATGGGTCCATAGCAGGTAGCTAGATGGTCGTCTTCTCCTAATTGTGCTTCATTGTTGGATCTTGTGAGCTGCCTAACATGATCAAGATCATCTATCTGTAATACTATATGTTGTGTTTGTCGGGATCCGATGAATAGAGAATGCTATGTTATGGTGATTATCAATCTATTGTTTATGTGTTGTTTATGATCTTGCATGCTCTCCGTTATTAGTAGAGGCTCTGGCCAAGTTTTTGCTCTTAACTCCAAGAGGGAGTATTTATGCTCGATAGTGGGTTCATGCCTTCATTGACACTGGGACAGTGACAGAAAGTTCTAAGGTTGTGATGTGTTGTTGCCACTAGGGATAAAACATTGATTCTATGTCTAAGGATGTAGTTGTCGATTACATTACGCACCATACTTAATGCAATTGTCTTTTGCTTTGCAACTTAATACTGAATGGGGTTCGGATGATAACCTGAAGGTGGACTTTTTAGGCATAGATGCAGTTGGATGGCGGTCTATGTACTTTGTCGTAATGCCCAATTAAATCTCACTATATTTATCATATCATGTATATGCATTGTTATGCCCTTCTCTATTTGTCAATTGCCCGTTGTAATTTGTTCACCCAACATGCTTTTATCTTATGGGAGAGACACCTCTAGTGAATTGTGGACCCAGTCCTATTCTTTACATCGCATACAATCTCTGTAATACTTGTTTTACTGTTTTCTTGCAAACAATCATCTTCCACACAATATGGTTAATCCTTTGTTACAAGCCGGTGAGATTGACAACCTCCTGTTTCGTTGGGGCAAAGTACTTTGGTTTTGTTGTGCAGTTCCACGTTGGCGCCGGAATCCCTGTTGTTGCGCCATCACATTTCTCCACCATCAACCTTCAACGTGCTTCTTGGCTCCTACTGGTCCGATTAAACCTTGGTTTCTTTAGGGAAAACTTGCCGCTGTGCGCATCATACCTTCCTCTTGGGGTTCCCAACGGGTACGTCACTACAGTAGTGAACCAGGGGAGCCAGGGCATAGCATAGCACAAGCAAGCAAGCAACATCAATGGCTAGGGATGCTCAGATGAGCATCTAGATCAATAATAGCATGCATAACCACAAGGGTGAACAGAGACAGTAAACAAAGGAGGCATACGCCACAGTAGGGTGAGCACACGCGCATAGACTAGGGTAAGTAGAGCAGCAGTGACACAAACACTGGCATGGCCATGGCAACAATGGCCAAGGCCAGTGGAGCACAGAAGCAGCACAACGGCATAGATGCACACAACCACAAGCCAACACAGCTAGCTAGATAACAGCATGGGCATGCAGGCAGGCATCTAGAATAGACCAGTGGGAGCTAGAGGAGAAGAAGCAGCAGAAGAAAAAAGGGACGCACTTACAGCAACCGGGCAAGGCGCAACGGCGGCACACGCCGGAGCGCGGCGGCTCCAGGCCAAGCCAAGCCATGGCGACACCACAGCACCACCCTGTTATCACCCGATTTTGGCCAAATCAAGAGATGGGCCGTAAGTGAAGATGGGCTTTGAAGATTACACGTGGAGCATCTTTGGAACGGCCTTGCGCTAAGAGTTTGGGCTAAATTGCCCGTGTATCGTAATATTAGTAGATCGTATAAACAGATGAATCCCGTGCGTTAGGTGCGCTTCAATTAGAAAGTCCCTTGGACTATAAATATGTATCTAGGGTTATCGGAAAAGGAGGACAATCACGTTCACAACAAACACAAATCAGGCGCATCTCCACCCCTTCCTTCGAGGGTTTCTTCCGGGTAAGCATCATGCTGCCTCTTGCGATCTAGGAAGTACACGTTTATTCGTCTACCTTGTGCTGCTCGTCTGAAGCGTTGTTGATAGCGAGCATATTTATCCTTAGGTGTTTAGGGGCTTGCATTGATGCTTTCTCGTGCATACATGCGTGGCAATGCCGTCCCTCGACACCTAGCTGCCCTTACACCTATCGGTGTAAGGGCAGCATCTTGCTTGTTCGTTACTTAGTAGATCCGATCTGTTATAGTTGCTCCTTGCTCGCATGGATTAGTTTAATATCTGCATAGTTAGGCCTTATCCAGGTCGGACGATTCGGTAGCGCGTTAGGTGTTGTTTACCGTCCCTACAAGGGATGTTCCGGGAATCAATGTTATGTTGGTTTTTAGGCCTCTTGTAGGGGTAGTTTGCATCATCTTCCGTATGCTAGGCCCGATCACACGTAGGACGTTCCGGTTATGCGGTGAAAACCCTAAAGCTGTCGTAGATCGGTTTAGCTTTGTTTTGATCAAGCGGGATCCCCATGTCATTGCAAATCCAACGTGAACCATGGGGCGATCGGCTCTTTGAGCCGATCCACAGGGCAACTGAGAGCCGATAGGGCTCGTATTTAATGTTTACGTGTCTACCATGCAGGAACAATCGAAGCACTCGAACACCTTCTGATCGGGTCTAGGTCAGGCACGCCCTAGCAACCGCCGGGACGTGGGTGGAAGACTTGCGGGACGACGCGAGGTGCCGGGTCCACTAAGCGGCCTTGGGAGCCTCCCGGCTCTTCGTGTTGCTTAACCATTGCCGGTGGGTTTTGGCAGGTAACACATTACAGCACGCTGGTGGGACCATCTTCCGCAACATCCACGTCAACACCGACATCCGAGATGGCAGAGGAACAGATCACATACGAGGATCTTCCTGGAGCACAAGAAGAAATGCGATGGTGAAGGCCATCCGTGAAGCCGAGCTCATCGGCTCCTTTGCGAAAGCCGTCGCACGGCATCAAGGTCAAAGGGGGCACACGTTCGTCTCCTGGCGTCAATATGGTGGATCTCAGCCACTCTATAAAGGGCCAGGGTTCTCCTTTGGTGTCAATATGGCAGGGCTTGTGATCCGCCATAGCACGGGCAAATAAGAAAGCAGCCACTCTCGTGGCAAGGACAAAGAGGAGGCCGCGCGACCGGCCCCAAGACGATGATAGACGATACCTAACCGAGGAGGAGGTGAGAAGCATGGTATCAACGCCCACTCTCGGTGCATCTCCTCAACAAATATGAGCAGCAGTACGACCGACGTCGGCGCCACGACGAAGATGACGAAAGATATCGTCGGTCGGATGCGCGGACGGAGGTATCGTCAGCACGACAAACAACGACGGTACGAGCTTCACGCTAGAGGGAAGTCAAGGGAGCAAGACAACATGGATAAGCACGGACTGTCCTTTCTTCAAACATTGCGGGACTCCGGAATGAGCCGATTGCCAACAATCGAGGACTGCCCAGAGTGCAAACATCAAAGGAGGAGGGCAAATGAAGTTTCAGTGTTCGAGCGTCTAGGACCTCTCACCTCATAACAAGCAGGCTGAGTCATCTCAAGAAGAAGACTTTGAGGAGTCAGATGGAGAAAAGATAGGTATCACCGACCAAGGTGGTGCCCATGGACTCAGCCATTCTCAGAAGCGTAGGGTGCAGCGGCTGCGAAACTTGGAAGAGGATGAGGCACAGTACCTATACACGTTGCGAAAAGCGCGGCCCGATCTGGCCGTAAAAATTCAGCAAACATTGGAGACGAAGGCGCGCCCACCCAAGAAAGTATGGCGCCCCAAACAGACGAAAGCCGATGCACGGGCATCGGCTGATGCCGATGTAGAGACATCGGGTGACACAAACATGGTGTTCATACTCCCGCCGAGTTTCGCGCTCCAAACGACGAGGAGGTATCGGTGGCTCAATTCGCGGTCCACGACCGTTATCTTTGAGAAGCCACGAGATAGAAGCTATAGGCATTTGAAAGCCCTATACTTGAGGGGTTACATCAGGCAGCCATCGGCAAGATGTTGGTTGACACCGGAGCGCGATCAACATAATGCCGTATTCCATGCTACGACGTTTGGGGCACTCCAACGATGATCTGATCAAGACCAACATCACATTAAGCGACTTCACCAGGCGTCGGAAGCGAAAGGTGTTCTGAATGTAGAGCTTACGTAGGCCGGAAAACCATACCTACCGCGTTCTTCATCGTCGACGGCAAAAGCAATTACGCGTCCTATTAGGAAGGGATTGGATTCATGCTAACTGTTGCATTCCGTCTACAATGCACCAATGCATCATACGATGGGATGGAGATGAAGTGGAAGTCGTTCAGGCGGATGACTCAATCGAGATATCGTTAGCTGCCATGAGCGTGTGGGAAGCAGATAACCAAGAGCCGCTCTCTCTGGAATCAGTTTAGAGGGTTGTGAGCGCATCGAAGCTTCGAAAAATGGGGTAAGGCTGGTTTTATCCACCGGCCTAACGGAGTAGCAGGTTCAAGACATTGGACGTACGTGGCAAGGCCGATCCCTGCGATCGGTCCTCAAAAAAATGAAAAGCAAGGATCTTATCTCCAGCATGCCGCGTAGCTACAGTGGGAAATCAAAAAGTGCTAAACCTTTACGAAGCATTGCAATGAAAAGGGAGGCCGATTCCCGCAATCGGCCAAAATTATCCTCAACATGCGTTTTGTCTGTGTTCAACGTTGATCCAACAAATGCCTGAAGAGCCGATACCATCAAATACTTGATAGAATCGGCTCGGGGGGCACATAGAAGGATAGAACACGAGGATACGGAGTTTGAAGCAATTCATGATGTATTCTCTGATAACATAGAAGGATAGAACACGAGGATACGGAGTTTGAAGCAATTCAGGATGTATTCTCTAATAAAGTGGGGGCCGTTACATGAGTAAATCGGCCGTAGAAAATTTCAAATTTCAAAAAACCTTTAAGAGCAGCCGATGCGCAGACATCGACTCAAGAAGCCCAATGGAGTAGTTATCAAATTACATGGAGGAACTCCTCAATGGAATGGCTCGATGACTTGGGTCCTCTCTGCAAGGACCTCCAACCTCCTTGGCGAGCCATCAGGTGCAGCAGTGCTGGCAGGAGCATCAGTCGTGGCGTCTAACACTGCCTTGGCCCATTTAAAGCCACTGATGTTTTTCTGCAAGATTGAGGATTGCAACCCTGACTAACAACAAGAGCAGCATAAACTTGCAAATCAGGTTAAGGATGGGCCCGACGGAGGGAACATACCTCCTCTAGGACCGTGAGGACGGCCGATGATGAAGCAATCGGCTGTAGCATTTCTGCCTGAGGGCTTGGTCAAGGTGGCAACTTGGTAGACATTACCTTCAGAGGAGGTTACGACCAGAGTTGGGAAAGACGTCAGGGCTTCATCAAACATCCCCACTAGCAGTTGCATTAGCCTCCCAAGAGGATGAGCCGATCTGATCAGCAAGGCGCGAGAACTGAACTGAAAAAGCTCGGGGGGCAGCGCGCCCTGAAATTTCTTTCGCTCTGAAGAGCCGATTGGGTTGGATCGGCTGATTTTGCCCTACAACTTGGAGGCCGATGGAAGCCCGTTTGGATGAGGCTCGGGGGGCAGTTTGCCCTGAATGATCCTTTGCTATAGGAAGCCGACTCTTGTCGGAATCGGCTGGCTCTGCGTCACAACTTGTCTGAGGAATGGTGCTGATGCTGCAAAATTATCAGTTCCAAAGTGCGAGACGATTCAGCGACAGGCCCAGAGCTCTATCGAAGACACCTGCCCACAACCAGGTTACCAGCTTGCTGGATTGGCTGGTAAGATGCGTAGTCAGGTTTTATGATCCCTTTTGAGGAGTCTCATGATGCAAAACCGATGCACAGCCATCAACTCTGGTACAAGTGCGCAAGGGTGCCAGGTTGCCGGTTCGGCAGTGCTATCAGGGGAATGTTGGCATATAAGGCAGCCTTTTGCTCATTGCACTATAGGTGATCAGCTACGGTATCGGCTGTCAACGGAGGAAAGGCGATCGGCTGGTTGGCCCTGCATGATAGCTCTCTCAGATGTGATTGAGCTTGGGTCTGGTTGTTTGAATTACGTGTCCCCATGACAAAGGATTAACTTGTAAATGCCTACAGATTGTAGACTAGGGTTTTGCTAGAAGTAGAGGGCAAGTAGATCTCGAAGGTTCAGGCGAAAAGTACTCGACGATTATGAAAACTAGGGTTATGTTGACAGTAGATTCGATCCCTTTCTTTGTCCCTCGACTCCCCCTTATATAGGAGGCGGAGCCGAGGATTTCGTAATACACAAGTTACAGAGTTCGAGGGTTTCGTACCCAGCTCGTAAGATTACAAGTCTCTATCTTTCCTAATACAAACTATATTTTCTTAACACTAGATGGGCTTCTAAGTCTTCTTATTCTTCGGGTCTTGGGCCTTGAATAAACCCCGGGTACCATCTTTGGCAGGCCCATTGGGGATGCCTATGTCACCCCATCACCGTTTTCACCTCGGCTGAGGCTTGGGGAAGCAGCTGGCCTCGTGGATACTCTGTTTTTTAGAAGCCGATTGGAGAGTCGGCGGTTGGTCCTGCAACGCAATCCCTCTCAAAGGCGATGAGTTCTTGCAGAAGAAAGGTCCATCATCACCGATGGAGAATGGACTCTGGGCTATCTGGTTGCTGTAAAGGAACAGAGCAGGGGATATCTGTACTACAGGGGTCTCGGTTTCAACGGCAAGTTGTTTTAGAGGCAGTTTTAAGACTCTTTTGAAGGCATTGGCCTGCCTCATTGTCCATCAGGGCTCCAGATCGTCGTTCGGAAAGGTGAAGGGTAGATCGTGTGGGATCGATACGTTGACATTGATTGGTTGAGCATTGACCAAGTTCACGATCACTCCGACGTCAAAGAGAGGAAAAGCGGATCATGGGGGACCGATGCATGGAAATCGGCTCGTTGAGCATTGACCGAGTTGACAATCGACAGACTCAGTACGAAGGACAATCGGCTAAATTATCATAGAGGAAATCGGCAAAATCAAATTGGGAAATTCTTCATTGATGAACGAGATTTCTTACATGAAGCTGATTGCTCTCAAAAGGATGTCCTAGGGGATACATTGCCCATCTACTACGGCCCTAGGCTAAGTCCTATCTAGGGGCCGTTGCCGCCCTCGTCGTCGTCATCGTCGTCGCCATCGTCGGCGCTGCTCCCGGCCGGCTCGTCGTCGCTGCTGTAGCGGCCGCCGACGGGACCCTCGTTGTCCTCGTCCTCCTCGTCGGCGTCGTCGTCATCGGCGAAACGGCGAGGTTCCCGAGCCGGGCGGCGGCGTTGGCCGGCGGCTCGTCGGAGGAGCTATCGTCCTCCTCCTCCTCCTCTTCCACCTCCTCGGAGGGTGACCCCCTCCCAGGGAAAGTCGTCGTCGTCGCTCTCCCCCTCATGCCCGTTGACGAGGCACGGACGCTCTCCCATCGGTCGGGGATTGGTGAGTCCTCGACCAGATGGAGAAGTTGTGGCTCGGCTCGTCCCCGGCCTCGATGGCGCGGCGGATGTTGGCGCATGGGCCTCTTCCGGGTTCCACTCCGGCGTCGGCTCGCGGAAGGGAGAGGACTGCGCAGAAAGGCCCGATGAGGAGGAAGAAGAAGAAGACATGGTGGCAGAGGAGGGCTTTTGGAAGTACTAGTGCGAGGAGGATGAAGAAGGGAACTGCAAGAAGTGGCTAAATGAAAGGGGATATAGCAATTTAATGCTTAAGCAGTTTCGAGGATGTGGTGCCAAAACCGTCAAATCATGCGGGGAAGTTGAGAAGGCAAGACGTCATGATGAAGAATACTGCGACGGTTCTGCTGCTGCATGACCCTTCGAAGGAGACAGATTGGTTTGCAATTATCATTATCAAAACCAGGGGGCATGTGTTATCACCCGATTTTGGCCAAATCAAGAGATGGGCCGTAAGTGAAGATGGGCTTTGAAGATTACACGTGGAGCATCTTTGGAACGGCCTTGCGCTAAGAGTTTGGGCTAAATTGCCCGTGTATCTGTAATATTAGTAGATCGTATCGAAACATATAGAATCTGGCCCGTGCACGGTTAGGTGCACGCTTCAATTAGAAAGTCCCTTGGACTATAAATATGTATCTAGGGTTATCGGAAAAGGAGGACAATCACGTTCACAACAAACACAAATCAGGCGCATCGCCACCCCTTCCTTCGAGGGTTTCTTCCGGTAAGCATCATGCGCCTAGATCGCATCTTGCGATCTAGGCGACTACTTCGTCTACCTTGTGCTGCTCGTGCAAGCGTTGTTGATGGCGAGCAGCACTATTTATCCTTAGGTGTTTAGGGGCTTGCATTGATGCTTTCTCGTGCATACATGCGTGGCAATGCCGTCCCTCGATACCTAGCTGCCCTTACACCTATGCAGGTGTAAGGGCGACATGCTTGTTCGTTACTTAGTAGATCCGATCTGTTATAGTTGCTCCTTGCTCAGCAGGATTAGTTTAATATCTGCATAGTTAGGCCTTATGCTGGGGTCGGACGATCCGGTAGCGCGTTAGGTGTTGTTTACCGTCCCTACAAGGGATGTTCGGGAATCAACGTAATGTTGGTTTTTAGGCCTCTTGTAGGGGTAGTTTGCATCATCTTCCGTATCTGCTAGGCCCGCACGTAGGACGTTCCGGTTATGCGGTGAAAACCCTAAACTGTCGTAGATCGGTTTAGCTTTGTTTTGATCAAGCAGGATCCCCATGTCATTGCAAATCCAACGTGAACCATGGGGCGATCGGCTCTTTGAGCCGATCCACAGGGGAGAGCCGATAGGGCTCGTATTTAATGTTTACGTGTCTACCATGCAGGAACAATCGAAGCACTCTAACACCTTCTGATCGGGTCTAGGTCAGGTGGCACGCCCTAGCAACCGCCGGGACGTGGCTGGAAGACTTGCGGGACGACGCGAGGTGCCAGGGTCCACTAAGCGGCCTTGGGAGCCTCCCGGCTCTTCGTGTTGCTTAACCATTGCCGCCAGTGGGTTTTGGCAGGTAACACACCCGCACCACGGCGGCGAAGCCACAGCGGCGCCTTAGCACCAGAGCGCCAGGAGCAGCGGGATCGCGCGGATCCCGTAACCCTAGCCATGGCGATGGGCTGTGGTGACCCAGCGTACCACTGCATGGTGTAGTACACAAGTCGTTGACATAACACAAGTGAAACACCGTTCCACTCATATTACATCCCTCAGAGTGGTACAACAGAAACATATGCGAGTCCAAGGTATGTCTATAGAAGGATACACAAAGCTGTTTACAGAAGATCAACACAGCCTCCTACTTTACAGTGAGGTAAAACTTCAAATAAAGCTTCAGAAGAACGACTCGTAGTCTAACTTATTGCTAACTAAAGCTTCAGAGCAAAAAGGCTTGCTATAGAAATCTAGCTACTTAGGTGCTAAGATTAGGAAAGCTCCCTTCTATTACTAGTCTAAGTTTCCACTCTAGTTACTACAGCAGTTGACTTCATTGCTTGGATTCTTCGTCTTGTTGCAGTTGACTCCTTTGTCTTCGAGTTCCACGGTAGTTCATCCTCCGGTGCCTCCATAGCTAAGCAGGGGATTAAGAGTGGGATGAGTACGAGCGTACTCAGCAAGTTCATATTAGGGAATAGGTGTATCATGCACTAGCTACAGCCACAGACCAGAAAGTCATAGGCAAATGCAAGTTTTCATAAACATTTCTTCAAAAGGTTTATTTTATTATGAAAACTATGCCCGTCGGTCTTCACGGGTTGACTAGAACTTCATGGAGTTCCTTTCTGCCGCGTTCGTTCCCTTCCAGAGCAGGGAGTGACCGTCACAATTCTTGATACCCTCTGCAGAGGTGCGTTACTTTTCCCATAAGAGATCTCACCCTTTTGCCATCCGAGGGACTTGCCCCGTTCACACTTCCTTGGTGTGAGGCCAGGTATAAGATCCAAGCCCACACCGCCTTCTCCGCGACCTGCAAACCCACCCTTTTGTCCAATACACCCCGGTAGACATCTCCCGATCATACGGCTTTACCCACGGTGTACGTCGGACAATCCTTCATAGACGGTAGAGCCTCTCATCCAAACGTCCGGATGGGGATTTTAAAGGCTATCCCAACCTACGGCGGTGCCTCGACACCCGCCGGGCTCTATCAAGTCCGTTGGCGTGCGGAGGGGAAAGATACACCGGCTTCCCCGAGCCATTATAGATCTTATGGTCACGCGATATGTACGGCGCTAGAATCACCTGGACGGCATTGGTACTTAGTCCTAGATGAATAGTACCAGTGCAATGGAACCTCCACCAATCATCACATACCATGTTCCATTGCCCACCACATAGTCATATTCATAATTGTAAAATAATATTTGCTTTTCAATGCAAGAGTGATAAGTATAGTACTTTGCATATAATTTGATAAAAATAATCAAATGACATGAGCAAGCGATGAACTTGCCTTTCTTGACTGCAAGATTATGCAGGCAAAAGCTTCGATACGTGAGAACTCCAAATTCTGAAATACCATCATTGTCGGTAAAGACAATGTTTAAAAACTAGCAAAGATGCTATAATGTATAGTATGAGATGCAATCGTCCCGAGCGTAACCTAACCTCGATGATTTAAGTTTGATTTAATTGTAAATATTTCTTTAGGATGTGTTGCACTTTTAGGATGGTTCTCAAACAAGGTTCTTATTAGGGTTTGGTTATATTATAGCATAAACAAGTGATATAATGCATCATAACAAATGATATATAAGACATCATAACAAGCACATACATAAAGGACTTGTAGTTGAACAATATGTACAAAGCAGTTGTCAATTTTAAGTTCTACAGGACATGGTTGATGATTACTTATATTATACTTCAAAAGAACATCTTTTGAAGAACATATTGATTAAGAGATAGTAAGTATCTCAAATAAGAACTATGGCCTTCTATGGTTTACTTGATATCTACTTCAAAAGAATAACTTTTGAAGAACAGGTTAAATAAGAATAAGAACTACTACAAATAGGAGCTATGGCTTCTAGGGTTTACTATTGGATTCTTTTAGTTCTCCAATAGGGATTAGTTGGGTTCTTAAGTAGAATGGGTTATATGTAGCAAGTATTGGTAGGTTCATTACTATGGTTTCTCATAAGCATCATATCAAAGGATGATGGTCAAGGTGGTGCTATGAGCTAGGGTTTACTATATCTTCCTATTTGATTCACTAAGTAATCACTAAGGGTTTTTAAGCTAGGTAGCTTAAGATTCCTTAAGTAGGTTTAGTTGAATAGGAGTATGTGATGTGCATAACTACACAAGATTGGTATTAGGGTTTATCACTATGGTTCTACTAGGATATGATGGTTGAGGTTGATTTTAATGGTCTGGTATGACGATCAATGGTGCTAACATATTAACAAGCTAGGGTTTATACCTAGGTGGCACTAATTGGATCATATAGGTGTTAACCAAAAATAAAGACATGAAATGATAACCACATGTGAAATGATTTTGTTTTAAGTTAATAGATCATGATCATGCATGCATTTGTTTCTAACTAGGGTTCTATAGGTATAGGTGAAGCTTATATAATCATATGGCTAAACCCCTAGGGTTTTAGGATTGCAATTATTAAGGATGAACACATAAAATAATGCAATCAAGGTCTTACTTAAAACTAGGGTTTCTAAATTATGATACAATTCTTAAAATAATAGTTGGTACTAGAATTAATGTGATTAAGTAATTTTAACAAAATTAATATTAGCCTTAGCATTTAATTATTTCAAAAGGTTTAGAAATTAAGACATATATTATTAGGGTTTAATTTCCAGAGTTAGGGTTTTATAATTATGATTAGGTTTTAGAAATAATAATTTGCTAATTAAAAATGTTTGAGTTCACAATATTTAAGCTACCAAATTAATATTATTTTTTAATATTTTCTTGATTTATTATTATAGAAATTTAGAATTTTCAAATTAGGGTTTATGAATTACCACTAATAATTAAGTTAATACAAATATGGTAAATAAAATTAATCTTAACATTTACTTAGTTACTGAATAGTTAAAATTTAAGTTTGGAACTTAATTATTTATTGAATTCAATTTGCATTTTAAATAAATGAAAAGGCATAATTAAAAGAAGTTAAAAATAAATGAATTTTTATTTTGACACACATTTTGTTTTATATTTTATTTGAATAGAGTTTATTTTTGTGAAGATTTTGATATATTATTTATATTTTTCTGAGTTGAAATGAATTTTGTATGATTTTACAAAGTTTCAGCATTTTTCTGGAATTTGAAATAAACCTAATTACTAAACTTACCGATTCGAGTTACACAGAGACAGACAGGTGGGGTCTGGTGCAGGTCAGCTGCCACGAGGGCAACGACCAAGTCAAACAGGTGTGGGGCCCACGGCCACGTCATCTCTGCGGCTTGACGCCGGCGGGTCAGACGGTGACGCGCCGGCTACAGGGCACCCCAGGATGCGCGGTTGGTATCAATCGAACGAGAAGAAGACAAGGAACACGATGGTGGTGGTGGAATAGGCTATTGGTCGCGGAACCATGTCGGAAAACATGTCCGCGGCGGTGCTCTCCGGCGAGGTGGCTAAATGGAGCTGGGCGTCGATAGGATGCGAGAGGGCTCTACAGATGCGCAAACTCACCCTGAGTATGATGGTGTGGTCGGCGGTGTCGATTGCCGCCGGAGTTGAGCTCGATTTCATTGTTACCGGCGATGTACTGAAAAAGGGAATCTTCAAATTCGCCCTGCACCTTGCTCCCCTGGACGATTGCTTGTACCCAGAGGCTCTCCTCGACGATGCGCTTCCAACGCGCCCGCACGGAGCTTGGGGTGGTCTCCTCATCGAACTAAATCCACGGCGGCGTAAGTGGATAATGGTGAGAGATAGAGGGTGATTGAGAGAGAATGGATGGGCGGCGAAGAACAAGGATTACACGGTGATGATCTCCAACTATTTATAGGCCGAGGGGAGCTCTGAGGCCTCGACACGACGACGGCGACGGTCAAGAGGTGGCGGTCTCTGGAAGCTATGGTTCGGCGAAGATCTTTTCGCCCGTGGATAGACTCGGACGCGAGAGAGATTGGGCGTGCTTCTGAGAGGTCTGGCGACGTCCGGGCAAGCTTATCGGCGAGGAGGTCGTGGCCTACTGGCGTTGCAGCGCTGTCGACGTCGGAGAAGAAGACGACGACGTTTTCCTCTCGCACGATTATTAAGGCAATCGAAACGGTATGGTGTTGGGTCGATTTCGTTCGTGGGCTGGGTTACTGGTGGGCTTGTGAGGAGATGGTGGTTGGGCTGCGGTGGCCTTCCAGGTAAGTTTCCCTCCATTTTCCTTTTTCAATTTCTGTTTTCTTTTTCTGTTTTTATTTACTGGTTTGAATTCAAATTTGAATTCTGTTTGAATTTGCAGGTTCTAAAATATGGGAATCTTAATAGAACTTGATAGTGCTGCTTGCTGCATATTTGTTCTGTTCAAACCAATATTTAAGATTTGATTATATTGATGCTTTGGTGGAGTATAAATAAAGTAGATATGGTTTAATAGTTTATCTCAATTCTTTAAACTTGGGAACCAAACCTATTTTTTTTTAATGATTTGAAGTTTATAACTAGTGCTTGGTAAACATGTCATTAAGTTTTGTTAGCACTTAACAATATTGATTGTTCCCATGTATTTTGTATCATGGTTAAAGTTTAAATTAAATGATGTTGAGAATAGAATGGTTCATGATTTTATGTGAATATTATTTATTAGGGTTTAAGAAGATGGCTGGATTCACTCTATGTTAAATAATCTTGCTTAGAAAACTACTGCTTGAATTATTTAAAATGAATCCTAAACTCATCATGATTAACTCTTTTGTTGAGGTGATACCATTTTATAAAATACTACTCATTTGATTCACTTAGGCAAAGTAATTGAATTGCAAAGTATAATAGGATATTGGTTTCATTCTACTCACCAAATGGAATCTAGTCTTTAGGTATATATGGCTTGGTTTATACTTGTGATCTAGGATACACAAGTTAGGGCATAATATTTTATGTAGATGAGTTCCATATGACAAGGTTTATGGTTTTGGTAATACTTCACTAATTGAAGTATTAAATAGGCATGAGGCATGGCAGGGTTCTACTTATGATCCAAAGTAGTACTTGGATTGGAATTGAAATATGGTCTAGGGTTTAAGTAGTGATCACCAATGTGATACACCACTAAGATTAGGTATGAGCATAAGCTTGGTTATGTTTAATTGGCTAGGGTTCCTCCTCCTCACTTAGGTAGATTTCTTGTATTAAAGCAATGCTAGGTTTATCTCAAATGTTTGGATAGGCAAGTTTAAATACAATAACATCACTACTCTATACAAGGCATGAGTATTGGTCTGGATTAACTACTATTGATTCACTTATTATTTCATGAGAAGAATGAGATCTATGGATCACATATTTAGGTTTAACTTATCATCTCAATTTATTAGGTAAGATCATGCATTGGACATGATCCACTTATTCCTCACTAATCCCTCTTTAATATACCTCTCATCACACTCATCCTAGATTCTTAGGGTTTAATTAATACCAAGTTGGGATAAATATGGAATTGGTTTCCTAAGGTATCATACTACAAGATGATCAAATGGATGAAGAGTGTGGCTCCTTTTATAGGCTTGGCAAGCTCTAGTGTCATGACACATAGGTGGGTGACTCTTGTTTTGGTTTGATGAGTAAGGTGCTTGGTTGTCATGCCCTCATCCATAGCAATCCTTTGAGCATGAGGTGGCAAAGCTTGGGATGCAAGTCATGTAGATATTTTCATCCTATGTGGCATGATCATTATCCTCTCATATGAATTATATTTGGATAGCCAAGTGGCATTTGTTACTAAATATCTTGTGGATGGTTTTATTATTGTGGATGAGTCACTATATCATATTTGATTGGATTTATATTATAATATTGGTCAAAAATCAAGGTTGAAGGTTATTCCTCAATTTTGAATAGTTGGTGTTTGATTGCACCAAGGCATGATCATATGAGTTTCAAAATACTCATGAGTAATTTTATTCAAATAGTTTGAACTATAACTTGTAATGTAAATGGATTCAGTTTTATGATATTCCATATATTTAATAAGTTATGATTTAATTAAGAATGTGTGGCTTTTATGCACTTTAAACCCTATGGTTTACCTTATTTAGAAGTGAATTAAATTACACACAAAGATAGTTGCTAACTCTTAAGTATTATTAAGTTAGAGTTTGATTCTTAAAGGATGTGTTGTAGTAAGGAATGTCATGTTGAGATCTTTTATAAGATCTTGTAGTTGACCCTTACTTAAGGTGTTGTTTGTTATAAAACTAATTCCATTTGATCTAACTCATAGATCAAATCCTCTCTACCCAAAATAGGGTTTTAGTAAAGATCACAGTGAAGTTTATAGCGCTGACTTGATGATCTACTTCAATTCAACAAGTCAAGTGAAACTTCAGTTATTGTGGTAAGTTTTATTTGAAAGCGCGAAAATTCCGGATTTTCTATGCATGAATGCAATGCACACTTTGGTGTTCTCTCATTTTATAGCCTCTAAACCTGGGATATTACAGCCTCTCCCCCTTAAACTGAACTTCGTCCCGAAGTTCGAACGCTCTCAGTTTCGGAATGTGGAACTGACTTGAACAGATCACAATCCTTTCAAACTCCCTAGTGATCTCATTAGATATAATTGAATATATCCCTTGTCTCGATCCTTCATGAAGTCTTCTGATGTCTGGCACTGATACTTTCTTCAATTCTATGATTTCTTCCAACACTCTAAGCTTATAGGCTTACTCTCCAAAGATTCTTGGATTAGGACATCTTATTATGCTAATGGATTTTACTAATGGTTGTGGTGACATCTTTCTATTTGGGTACTCAAAGCTTGGTTCTACCAGCTGCGGTAATCCAGCTGCGGTGCCCAAACCTTAAGTCTAAAGGATTGGTTTTAAAGTAGTGTTTTTCCCTTACTACCATAATGAATGTAATAGTACTTCGTAAGGTATTTATAATAGGCATGGTCCGGTTGTTTAGTCCTACGAATGGATTAGACTCATTTAGTCCATCCAATCATGGCTTCTAGTTCATACTAGTTATCTTCCTTTTGGTTTCTTTAGGTTCCATGAAAGAAATCTTTCTAATAGGCTTATGTTTTGGTATGGTCAAACCCTTCGGTCTTTTGTTTTCTTAGACTTTGATTGTCCTCCGACATCTTCTTCATCCAACTTCATTAACTTAGACTTACTTGAGCTCTTCTACTTCTGAGTAATTATCAATTACCCACTCAAGTTAAGGTATAACCCTTACTTCTTGAGATATGAACCTCGGCTTCCGATCTGACATTCTCCTGAGAGTACTATTATATGGATACTTCCACCAATCTTATGAAAATAGGATCGGACTTCCTCTCAGTTCAGACCTTCTTCTTCGTCTTTCATACTCCAAATCATATCTTAATACTTCTCCTTCAATCTTCCTCTCCCCCTTGGAGTTTACTAATGATCTTCAAACTCCTTTTCTTCTAATCATTGAACTCCAAGGTAAAAGATTGGTTTAAGTCTGGTTTATATTTTGTACCTTTCTAAAGTCTCACGAAGAATTCTTTGCGGTGTATCCACACAGTTGTGGGTATCCGATGTGAATCCTTCGACTAAATATTTATTAGCTACGGAATATCAGCTACGGAATCCCTCTTTCCTTTAGAGTGAAGAAACGATTAAGCTGTGGACTATTTGTTACCAGCTGCAGACTATCTAACACAAGATGTGGCTTATTGGATACCATTTGTGGCTATGTTATGGTTCTAGTCCACATCTACCTACCAGATGCGGATACTTTTATGGTTTTAGTTAAGATATACCTCACTTCACCTACTTTCTCTTCATGATTATCCTATATCAGCTGCATTACCAGCTACGACTTCACTTGTCTATTTTACTTCTTCTAAGGTTTGTTTTGTAAGATAACCACTTGTTGACACTATGAAAATAGTATTGTAAGTGACTTCACTTGCATTCCCTTCTTTCATAATGAATATGGCTCCACTTCTACTGCTCCATATTCACTATTTTCTCACTTTCTTGGTACTTCCCTGTTGAAGTACTCCTTGATTAAGGATAGAAATGAGTTTGGATTGGTCCTTCCTTTAGAGTATTGTGGTTGCTTCCCACAATTTGACTTCTTTCTTCCATTGAACCTTCATCTTGTCTTCAAAATCTTCAGAATTCGTCACTTCCTCACACGAATACCTTTACCCTCTAGACCTATAACATCAAGTAAGAGCTTGATATTGCAACATGCATTTGCATATCAAAGTCAAACTTCATGTATGGATCTAATCAATCAATGAAAATCCAATAGAATCCAAGAAAATCCAGCTTTGTGCTTATAATACACATCCTTATAGGCCTGAATATAATAGTTGGGTAAGACATCCCTAAACATCAGGCTCAGATGTGTAGTATATAACACCACATAAGATAGGTTTAAGTTGTGATACTTAGCACAAATACGTGAATTTCTACTATTTGTCTCAACATTTATCTTAATTGCACATTTGCAATAAGACAAACTTGAAACAAAATGGCTTGGGATAGTTGAGGTTAACCTAGTTTTCTTTGGAAGTACTAACAAAATAGGATACCATATATATGTGCTATTGAGTACTACTTCCTATAATACAATTAGTTCTAACATGTCTACTCTAAACACATGATTGTTTAGAATATACCACCTATAACTCTAGGATTTCTCTATGTGATATGCTCTAAATAAGCCTTCTTTAAATTAAGGACTCTGGTTCTAACATACTTAGTACCGTTATTAGGATTTTAAGGCCTAAGCTTTCGAACTATTCCTTAAATCCTACTCCTTATCATACTTGTTATCGTACTTATGATGTTCTACTCTATCACATCATGACTCTCAATTGAATCATATATGATTACCAACTTTACCATG
The DNA here is from genome assembly GCA_030979885.1 of Lolium multiflorum. NCBI lineage: Eukaryota > Viridiplantae > Streptophyta > Magnoliopsida > Poales > Poaceae > Lolium > Lolium multiflorum. Next base: position 44,419,356 of record CM061751.1, on the reverse strand, counting down.
AAAAAGTAGACTTATATGATTCCTATCACTCTTCCTTACCTCCTATGATTGACTCATCATAAGTATATACTACCTCATATTACTTATCTACATTACTTAACATCAGTCATTTAACATTTTAAATGACTCCTATTGAACCATAACTTGCATTGGTATACTTCTTCCAATAGGATATCTTCCTTGTGGTTGTATCCTCTCTTTGGACTACCATGTATTGTATACCAACTGTGGTCTACTACCACCCAATTATCTTAAGCTCCAGTGGTGTTCTAGTTAGTTGGGAACGAAGCAAGATAACTCACTAACTCTACTTAAGAAAGATAGATAAGAAAGATTGACTCGAGTGTGTCAGGATTATTCTCAAGTGAATACCCATCTCAAGTCATAAGAATAGTTGGTTTAGCATAGTTGACTTAGCTAATACACTTCCTATAGATACTACCATAGGTCCTTTAAAGGTTTTAATCCTAGGGTCAAAGCATTTGCATACCTGTGGTGACCCAGCGTACCACTGCATGTGTAGTACACAAGTCGTTGACATAACACAAGTGAAACACCGTTCCACTCATATTACATCCCTCAGAGTGGTACAACAGAAACATATGCGAGTCCAAGGTATGTCTATAGAAGGATACACAAGCTGTTTACAGAAGATCAACACGACCTCCTACTTTACGGTGAGGTAAAACTTCAAATAAAGCTTCAGAAGAACGACTCGTAGTCTAACTTATTGCTAACTAAAGCTTCAGAGCTAAAAGGCTTGCTATAGAAATCTAGCTACTTAGGTGCTAAGATTAGGGAAGGCTCCCTTCTATTACTAGTCTAAGTTTCCACTCTAGTTACTACAGCAGTTGACTTCATTGCTTGGATTCTTCGTCTTGTTGCAGTTGACTCCTTTGTCTTCGAGTTCCACGGTAGTTCATCCTCCGGTGCCTCCATAGCTAAGCAGGGGATTTAAGAGTGGGATGAGTACGAGCGTACTCAACAAGTTCATATTAGGAAATAGGTGTATCATGCACTAGCTACAGACCGAGAAAGTCATAGGCAAATGCAAGTTTTCATAAACATTTCTTCAAAAGGTTTTTGCATGAAAACTATGCCGTCTTCAGGTTGACTAGAACTTCATGGAGTTCCTTTCTGCCCGCGTTCGCCTTCCAAAAAAGGTGTCAGCCACAATTTGATACACTCTGCAGAGGTGCGTTACTTTTCCCATAAGAGATCTCACCCTTTTTGCCATCCGCAGGGACTTGCCCCGTTCACACTTCCTTGGTGTGAGGCCAGTATAAAGATCCAAGCCCACCGCCTTCTCGCGACCACAAGCCCACCCTTTTGTCCATCCGTACACCCCAGTGAGACATCTCCAGATCATACGGCTTTACCCACGGTATACGTCGGACAATCCTTCATAGACAGTTGAGCCTCTCATCCAAACGTCCGGATGGGGATTTTAAAGGCTATCCCAACCTACGGCGTGCCTCCGGCCTCCCCGGGCTCTATCAAGTCCGTTGGCGTGCAGGAGGGAAAAGATACGGTGGCTTCCCAGGCCATTATAGATCTTATGGTCAGCGCGATATGTACGGCGCTAGAATCACTGGACGGCATTGGTACTTAGTCCTAGATGAATAGTACCCGTGCAATGGAACCTCCACCAATCATCACATACCATGGTTCCATTGCCCACATAGTCATATTCATAATTGTAAAATAATATTTGCTTTTCAATGCAAGAGTGATAAGTATAGTACTTTGCATATAATTTGATAAAAATAATCAAATGACATGAGCAAGCGATGAACTTGCCTTTCTTGACTGCAAGATTATGCAGGCAAAAGCTTCGATACGTGAGAACTCCAAATTCTGAAATACCATCATTGTCCGGTAAGGACAATGTTTAAAGAACGGCAAAGATGCTATAATGTATAGTATGAGATGCAATCGTCCCGAGCGTAACCTAACCTCGATGATTTAAGTTTGATTTAATTGTAAATATTTCTTTAGGATGTGTTGCACTTTTAGGATGGTTCTCAAACAAGGTTCTTATTAGGGTTTGGTTATATTATAGCATAAACAAGTGATATAATGCATCATAACAAATGATATATAAGACATCATAACAAGCACATACATAAAGGACTTGTAGTTGAACAATATGTACAAAGCAGTTGTCAATTTTAAGTTCTACAGGACATGGTTGATGATTACTTATATTATACTTCAAAAGAACATCTTTTGAAGAACATATTGATTAAGAGATAGTAAGTATCTCAAATAAGAACTATGGCCTTCTATGGTTTACTTGATATCTACTTCAAAAGAATAACTTTTGAAGAACAGGTTAAATAAGAATAAGAACTACTACAAATAGGAGCTATGGCTTCTAGGGTTTACTATTGGATTCTTTTAGTTCTCCAATAGGGATTAGTTGGGTTCTTAAGTAGAATGGGTTATATGTAGCAAGTATTGGTAGGTTCATTACTATGGTTTCTCATAAGCATCATATCAAAGGATGATGGTCAAGGTGGTGCTATGAGCTAGGGTTTACTATATCTTCCTATTTGATTCACTAAGTAATCACTAAGGGTTTTTAAGCTAGGTAGCTTAAGATTCCTTAAGTAGGTTTAGTTGAATAGGAGTATGTGATGTGCATAACTACACAAGATTGGTATTAGGGTTTATCACTATGGTTCTACTAGGATATGATGGTTGAGGTTGATTTTAATGGTCTGGTATGATGATCAATGGTGCTAACATATTAACAAGCTAGGGTTTATACCTAGGTGGCACTAATTGGATCATATAGGTGTTAACCAAAAATAAAGACATGAAATGATAACCACATGTGAAATGATTTTGTTTTAAGTTAATAGATCATGATCATGCATGCATTTGTTTCTAACTAGGGTTCTATAGGTATAGGTGAAGCTTATATAATCATATGGCTAAACCCCTAGGGTTTTAGGATTGCAATTATTAAGGATGAACACATAAAATAATGCAATCAAGGTCTTACTTAAAACTAGGGTTTCTAAATTATGATACAATTCTTAAAATAATAGTTGGTACTAGAATTAATGTGATTAAGTAATTTTAACAAAATTAATATTAGCCTTAGCATTTAATTATTTCAAAAGGTTTAGAAATTAAGACATATATTATTAGGGTTTAATTTCCAGAGTTAGGGTTTTATAATTATGATTAGGTTTTAGAAATAATAATTTGCTAATTAAAAATGTTTGAGTTCACAATATTTAAGCTACCAAATTAATATTGGTTTTTAATATTTTCTTGATTTATTATTATAGAAATTTAGAATTTTCAAATTAGGGTTTATGAATTACCACTAATAATTAAGTTAATACAAATATGGTAAATAAAATTAATCTTAACATTTAACTTAGTTACTGAATAGTTAAAATTTAAGTTTGGAACTTAATTATTTATTGAATTCAATTTGCATTTTAAATAAATGAAAAGGCATAATTAAGAAGTTAAAAATAAATGAATTTTTATTTTGACACACATTTTTGTTTTATATTTTATTTGAATAGAGTTTATTTTTGTGAAGATTTTGATATATTATTTATATTTTTCTGAGTTGAAATGAATTTTGTATGATTTTACAAAGTTTCAGCATTTTTCTGGAATTTGAAATAAACCTAATTACTAAACTTACCGATTCGAGTTACACACACAGAGACAGACAGGTGGGGTCTGGTACAGGTCAGCTGCCACGAGGGCAACGACCAAGTCAAACAGGTGTGGGGAGCCCACGGCCACGTCATCTCTACCGGCGGCTTGACGCCGGCGGTCAGACGAAGACGGCGCCGCCGCTACAGGGCACCCCCGGATGCGCGGTTGGTATCAATCGAACGAGAAGAAGACAAGGAACACGATGGTGGTGGTGGAATAGGCTATTGGTCGCCGGAACCATGTCGGAAAACATGTCCCGCGGCGGTGCTCTCCGGCGAGGTGGCTAAATGGAGCTACAGACGTCGATAGGATGCGAGAGCAGGCTCTACAGATGCGCAAACTCACCCTGAGTATGATGGTGTGGTCGGCGGTGTCGATTGCCGCCGGAGTTGAGCTCGATTTCATTGTTACCGGCGATGTACTGAAAAAGGGAATCTTCAAATTCGCCCTGCACCTTGCTCCCCTGGACGATTGCTTGTACCCAGAGGCTCTCCTCGACGATGCGCTTCCAACGAGCCACTGCACGGAGCTTGGGGTGGTCTCCTCCGTCGAACTCGTCCACGAAGCCGGCGGCAGTAAGTGGATAATGGTGAGAGATAGAGGGTGATTGAGAGAGAATGGATGGGCGGCGAAGAACAAGGATTACACGGTGATGATCTCCAACTATTTATAGGCCGAGGGGAGCTCTGAGGCCTCGACACGACACGACGGCGACGGTCAAGAGGTGGCGGTCTCTGGAAGCTATGGTTCGGCGAAGATCTTTCGCCGTGGATAGACTCGCGAGAGAAGAGATTGGGCGTGCTTGAGAACTACGCGACGTCCGGGCAAGCTTATCGGCGAGGAGGTCGTGGCCTACTGGCGTTGCAGCGCTGTCGACGTCGGAGAAGAAGACGACGACGTTTTCCTCTCGCACGATTATTAAGGCAATCGAAACGGTATGGTGTTGGGTCGATTTCGTTCGTGGGCTGGGTTACTGGTGGGCTTGTGAGGAGATGGTGGTTGGGCTGCGGTGGCCTTCCAGGTAAGTTTCCCTCCATTTTCCTTTTTCAATTTCTGTTTTCTTTTTCTGTTTTTATTTACTGGTTTGAATTCAAATTTGAATTCTGTTTGAATTTGCAGGTTCTAAAATATGGGAATCTTAATAGAACTTGATAGTGCTGCTTGCTGCATATTTGTTCTGTTCAAACCAATATTTAAGATTTGATTATATTGATGCTTTGGTGGAGTATAAATAAAGTAGATATGGTTTAATAGTTTATCTCAATTCTTTAAACTTGGGAACCAAACCTATTTTTTTAATGATTTGAAGTTTATAACTAGTGCTTGGTAAACATGTCATTAAGTTTTGTTAGCACTTAACAATATTGATTGTTCCCATGTATTTTGTATCATGGTTAAAGTTTAAATTAAATGATGTTGAGAATAGAATGGTTCATGATTTTATGTGAATATTATTTATTAGGGTTTAAGAAGATGGCTGGATTCACTCTATGTTAAATAATCTTGCTTAGAAAACTACTGCTTGAATTATTTAAAATGAATCCTAAACTCATCATGATTAACTCTTTTGTTGAGGTGATACCATTTTATAAAATACTACTCATTTGATTCACTTAGGCAAAGTAATTGAATTGCAAAGTATAATAGGATATTGGTTTCATTCTACTCACCAAATGGAATCTAGTCTTTAGGTATATATGGCTTGGTTTATACTTGTGATCTAGGATACACAAGTTAGGGCATAATATTTTATGTAGATGAGTTCCATATGACAAGGTTTATGGTTTTGGTAATACTTCACTAATTGAAGTATTAAATAGGCATGAGGCATGGCAGGGTTCTACTTATGATCCAAAGTAGTACTTGGATTGGAATTGAAATATGGTCTAGGGTTTAAGTAGTGATCACCAATGTGATACACCACTAAGATTAGGTATGAGCATAAGCTTGGTTATGTTTAATTGGCTAGGGTTCCTCCTCCTCACTTAGGTAGATTTCTTGTATTAAAGCAATGCTAGGTTTATCTCAAATGTTTGGATAGGCAAGTTTAAATACAATAACATCACTACTCTATACAAGGCATGAGTATTGGTCTGGATTAACTACTATTGATTCACTTATTATTTCATGAGAAGAATGAGATCTATGGATCACATATTTAGGTTTAACTTATCATCTCAATTTATTAGGTAAGATCATGCATTGGACATGATCCACTTATTCCTCACTAATCCCTCTTTAATATACCTCTCATCACACTCATCCTAGATTCTTAGGGTTTAATTAATACCAAGTTGGGATAAATATGGAATTGGTTTCCTAAGGTATCATACTACAAGATGATCAAATGGATGAAGAGTGTGGCTCCTTTTATAGGCTTGGCAAGCTCTAGTGTCATGACACATAGGTGGGTGACTCTTGTTTTGGTTTGATGAGTAAGGTGCTTGGTTGTCATGCCCTCATCCATAGCAATCCTTTGAGCATGAGGTGGCAAGTCTTGGGATGCAAGTCATGTAGATATTTTCATCCTATGTGGCATGATCATTATCCTCTCATATGAATTATATTTGGATAGCCAAGTGGCATTTGTTACTAAATATCTTGTGGATGGTTTTATTATTGTGGATGAGTCACTATATCATATTTGATTGGATTTATATTATAATATTGGTCAAAAAATCAAGGTTGAAGGTTATTCCTCAATTTTGAATAGTTGGTGTTTGATTGCACCAAGGCATGATCATATGAGTTTCAAAATACTCATGAGTAATTTTATTCAAATAGTTTGAACTATAACTTGTAATGTAAATGGATTCAGTTTTATGATATTCCATATATTTAATAAGTTATGATTTAATTAAGAATGTGTGGCTTTTATGCACTTTAAACCCTATGGTTTACCTTAAGTGAATCATTTCAAAGAGGTGCTAACTCTTAAGTATTAATAAGTTAGAGTTTGATTCTTAAAGGATGTGTTGTAGTAAGGAATGTCATGTTGAGATCTTTTATAAGATCTTGTATTGACCCTTACTTAAGGTGTTGTTTGTTATAAAACTAATTCCATTTGATCTAACTCATAGATCAAATCATCTCTACCTAGGGTTTTAGTAAAGATCACAGTGAAGTTTATAGCGCTTGACTTGCTTGATCTACTTCAATTCGGCAAGTCAAGTGAAACTTCATTACTGTGGTAGTTTTATTTGAAGCGCGAAAATTCTGGATTTTCTATGCATGAATGCAATGCACACTTTGGTGTTCTCTCATTTTATAGCTCTAAACCTGGGATATTACGAGGTCGGACGAGCGGAAGCGGCACACTCAGATACGCAGACGGCTCATGCGCGAGTCATGAGGCGAAGTCGATTGCCGCCACGGCGAGGACAAAGTCCGGCGGAGCTCGCCGAATCGAGCGGCGACGCGCGAGAGCGATACATGTCGCCAGAGAGGGGATTAGGGTTACACGCGCGCGCAAGAGAGAGAGAGAGAGAGAGAGGAGTGAAGCTCCTCTGGACCAGGTGGGTCGGTTCGACCTCCCCACTCGGTTGCAGACAGGTGGGCCAGGGGTAATTTGGTCATTTCCAAATTCATATAAAAACACAAACTTTGACCAAATTCTATAAAATCATTATAGCTTTAAAAAATACTTAAAAATATGAAAACCACTCAGTATAAAAAACTCTATCATAATAAAATATGAAATGGAATTTTTGAAGTTAAAGAAGAATAAGTTCAATTTTGATGATTTAAATAATCATTTAAATCACACATTTTATTTTCAATAATGAAAATAAGTCCATAAATTCTTTTGGACACTAAAAACACCTTGACAACATTTCAAGGTTGTATTTTACCCTAAACAGAGTATCCTTAAATTATTCTTAGTATTAACCTCTCATATGAAATAATAAAACATCGGAAGGGGGGACAAACCCTAAAATTGGAATGCATGCATAATTACTTCTTTAACCATTGCCCTTATCGGACAATGATGCTATTTTTCAGCAACAGAGGACAAGGGTCAGTCCACACCATCCAACTGCAACACTTGCAGTGTTCAGGCAAGTTCATCGCTTGCTCATGTCATTTGAGTACTCTTACCAAATTACTTGCAAAGTACTATGTTATATATTGCATAAAAAGAAAAACCACTATTTTCATAACTATGAATATGACTAAGTGGTGGCAATGGAATTATATTGTGTTGATATGGTGGAGGTTCCATTGCAAGGGTTTATATCCATATAGGAATAAAAACAAATGTCATCCAATGATTCTTGTGCCGTACAACCCGTATTCACCATAAGATGGTGGGACGGAGTAGTCAAAAGTGTTTCCACCTCTCGTTCATCAACGGATGCGCATTACCGGATGCACTTAATCTCGAGAGACAGATGCGGGGTGGAAACCCGTAGAAGTTCACGGTAATGTGGTCTATGATGGGTTTGCAGCTAGCGTAAGGATGTATGGTAGAGCCGCATTGTCGTCGTGGTCGGGGCCCATCCTTAATTGGTGTAAATGAACCGGCGTGGACCCAGGGTCGGAGATTGCAACAAAGGGTGGGTGTTCGGTAGCGGAGGAACATGATTGACTAGGACCTTATACCGGGCCTCACACCAAAGGAAGTGTGGGACGGAAAGCTGCCGGTTGGCACCAAGGTTAAGATCTCTTATGGGTAAAGCAACACCTCTGCAGTATAACGAACCGACCGATCCTCCTTGTTCGGGATTTGGAGCTGAACAGCTAGCAGGAAAGGAACTCCATGAAGTTCTAGTAAACCGGTGAGGTGACGGACATAGTTCTTCTAAATATAAACAACCTTTTGAAGAAATGGTTATCAAAACCTGCATGGTATCAGACTTTCTGGTCTGGTATCGTAGATAGTGCATTAAACACCTCTTTCCTAATATGAACTTGTTGAGTATGCTCGTACTCATTCCACTCTTAAATCCCCTCTTAGATTATCCGAACCATCTGGAGGAGGACAACGACAACCCTGAAGGAGCCGACATCATCGGCTATAAAGACCAGACCTCTCTGGAGGTGTCAAAGGTGTAGACTACCTTATAGTCTACGGAACCGGGGAGGGTTCCGGAGGAGAACAAGCTTAGACCGATAAGTAGTAGTAGTATCCGAGCAGTATGAACTCTTAGTATTTAACTGCTTGTTGGAATAAATGTATCACCTAGTAAGAATTTTATATTGTAAGTTAAGATGGGTTCACCTCGAACCCAGGAGTATCCCTCTTAGGACCCAAGAGGAGCTCCGGGATGATATGTACATATGGCTTGTAATAATAAATGAATGAGTTATGGACCTGCTATGTTGTTGTTGTACTCTGAGGGATGTAATATTTGCGGATTGGTACTTCGTGAATGTTATATCAACTGGCATACTACAACATGCAGTGGTATGCAGGGTCACCACACTCCCCTTCACGAAGAACTCGATCAGCGTCCATCCGAAGAAGTTCATCCATCATATCTTCGGCTACGGGGGCCACAGCATCATCAATTTTGCCGATGTCTCTCCTCCTTTTCGACATCTTGGACAGGCACTTGGCGACAATTTTACTCATGTCTAACTTTGGATAGCAGATTTGTATCATCATCGTAGAGAATCTAGCGCCAGCAGATAATTGGGCTCGCACAAAGCCATAAATTCGAGGGGCATCCCGAAATTTCTCCATCAAAGCAGGAAGGGTTTCCGGCATCTTGTTGCGGGAACATGGTGCTATAAACTAAAGATAAGGTCCTTGTGCAGAAGTCGAGAAAATCGCGGACCTGACTCGCGCGATCTTGAAACCGCACGATTTGACGAGTGCGCTCAGGTGTAGCCCAAAAAAGAGATCCATGGTCCAACGCCAGGTTAACAAGAAAATTTGATCTTGCCTCAACACGCTGATCTTCGGCAGCAGCATCTAAAAAAGGACCTATTTGATGACAGCATACCAGTTAGAAAGAACAAGTGAACAACGGAGGAAGTGGCGGGTCAAGAAACTTACCCGCCATGTCCATGCTTGCATCATTCAATAATTCAAGCATGAAATTTTCTCGGGACGTAGCTTGCGTAGCTTCAGCGACAACAGCTTCCTTTGCAGCTATAGCTTCTGAAGCTTGCTGACGTGCAATTTGTTCCCTTTCGGTTGCTTTTCGGGACTGTTCCATTACTAAAAGTGCCTGTTTTTTCATGGATTGAAGTTGCTGGCGAAGATCTTCCAATTCTTGTGATGGACCCGCACCCGAGAAATTTTCAATGAATTCATCATGAAGTGGCGTTTTCTTCGAGAAGGATGAGGCAGGTAAAGCATCGGAAGGACGAGAGGTTGAAGTGTAGTTATCAAAAATCAACTGAAAACAAAAGTTTAGACATCAATCATCAAGTAAAAGATAGATCTCCATTGATTTCCAAAGTGATTACATGGATATTACAAAAGGAAGGACCCTAATAAACTGCTAAGCTATGTTGTCGCCAAGACTACTATAGCGACAACATCAAAAGAAAGGTAATACAAAAAAGAAGGTGGTCTACTTGACCTCCGGCTTCGATGAACTGGGAGCAGGAGTTGGCTTGTATCCGAGGTAGGCGAGGATTTTCTTTGAGTTGGGCTTGGCAGCCTTAATCAACGGCTGCCACCTTTTCATCTCCATTTCCTCTGTGTTGCCAACTCTTACCCAGTCGACTTCTTGTTGGCTGTCAGCAACCAAGGCGATCGTTCCTTCAACACCAACTTTTAACCCTTCTTGGCGAAGTTGGAGCCCAAGATCTTCTTGAGAATTGAAGTACTTGGCGAGAGCAGTAAAAGACGCAGGTGCATCCTTCTTCTTGAAAAAGTATGGGAAAAGCCGTGACAGACCAGTCCTGGCTTCAGCAAGACCTTCACGAGCTTCATCTCCATGAATCTCAAGAAGGGACAGCGCGTCGAGAAGCTGATCACCTTCAGGACTCTCCAGCTCATAATCTTGTTGCGTTTTCCCTAAAATAAGTAAAAAGAAGCTTGTCAAGAAAAGCAAGCAAGGGCAAACAAAGTGACCCGAAGAAACAGCAAAGATATGTGCACTTACTGACAAAACGTCGACTTTGCGAGTCTAAGCGAGTAAGGATTTCTTTCTCGCGAGCAGACTGGTGAGCTATGTTGTCGCTCAAAGAAGTTTTCCGCCTCATGAAGTCTTTTTCGAAGATCGTCGACGGTGGTGTTATCACCGAATTTGGCCAAGTCGAGAGGGTGGGCGCGATCAGGATGGTCTTGAAGATATGCATATAGAAGAGATACGTGAATCGGCCTTTTATACCAAGTTGGGCTAAACCGCCATGTATATGTAACATATTAGATCGCATCTTAGTTTAGAAGTTAGAGTTTTACCCGTGCACGGTTTGGTGCACGTCCACATTAGAAAGTCCCACGGACTATAAATATGTACCTAGGGTTTATGGAATAAGCAACAACCAACATTCAACACAAACCAATCTCGGCGCATCGCCAACTCCTTCGTCTCGAGGGTTCCTCCGGTAAGCATCATGCTGCCTAGATCGCATCTCGCGATCTAGGCGCACAGCTGCCTAGTTGTTCATGCGTTGCTCGTCCTGAAGCCTTTTTGATGGCGAGCAACGTAGTTATCGTAGACGCGTTAGGGTTAGCATCGTTCTTAGCATCATATGCTCGCGTAGTGCAACCCTTGCGCGTCTGTATCCTGTGCCTCATCATGGGTGCGGGGGCGGCACCACTTGATCTTTATTTAGTAGATCTGATCCGTTATGGTCGCTCCTTGATTCATCAAGGATTAGTTTAATATACGCAATAGTTAGGCCTTACAAAGGGTTGGAGGATCCAGCGGCATGCGAGGGTGTAGTTTGCTGCCCCTAGACGGGATTTCCAGGATCAACCTAGTGTTGGTTTTTAGGCCTTGCTAGGGCTGGCTTACGTTTACCGTGCGTGAGCGCGAGGCCCAATCGTGAGTAGGATGATCCGATTATGCGGTGAAAACCCTAGATCGTCGTGGATCTCATATGCTTTATCTTGATCAAGCAGGACCACCATATATTCGGCCACCTTGGACGAATCATGGGTGGATCGGCTCCATGAGCCGATTCACGGGAACCTGAGAGCCGATCGAGGCTCGTATTTAACGTGTACGTGTGTGCCCTGCAGGCGAGGCATCATCCACACCTTCCCGACCGGGTATAGGTCAGGTGGCATTGCGACCGCATCGGCGCGCGACCGGGAGGCTTTGCGGGCCGTCGCTCACGAGGGGGGGCCAGCCGCGCCCTGGTCATTCCCGGCTCTCTTTGTGTTGGCCGGTCGCGCCCGCCGGTGGGTTTACGACGCCAACACATTCCGGCACGCCGGTGGGACATCTTCAACGACAACCATCTCGTCATCCACATCGGAGATGGCGAAAGACACCATACCGTCTTCATCGGAAGTGGCAGAAGAAAGGTCACGTACGGGGATCTCTTTGGCGAGCTCAAGAAGAAGTACGACGAGATCAAGTCCGCCCTCGAAGCCGACCTAATCGGCTCTTTCCACGAGACCCGCTCCCATGGCATCGGATGGAAGGGGTTCACACGAAGCGCTTGATGGAGTGGACTGTCCACCCCATCGAAGAACGCACCAGGTCGCTGCGTCGGAGATCCAACTTCATGGTGGCTCATTCGCTGCACCGCCATTACAGAGCCTGGTGAATACGTTGGAGCGCGTCGCGGCTGCGCGTGATCCGAGGAGATCATGAGCCATCGGTACTCTCCGTCGGGACCAGCCCTAGGGACTCACCAAGGGGAAGCGCTCCATTCCCGTTCCCCGCTGCCATTCGCGTTGGCAGCGCCCGAAGCGCCGAACTCATCGGCCTTTGTCGTCTACAAGATTGGTGGTGACCCCGGTGACTACCAGTTCCTACAGGACGCGCCTAAGGAGATCCCGCACGGATACGCATGTGCATCGTGCCGGCTATGACACTGGGCACCCTCGAACAGGTTGCTATAGCGAGGGACTTAGGGCAACGGGAGGAGGACGTCGGAGGCGGTTCGAGAAGCAAACGTGGCTAGTTAAATCGCCACCCCGACGAAACTCCGAGCCCGGCTACAGTTGGCTCGAACCGAGAAACAAGCATGGCTGGTTAAGTACGCCACTCCGACGAATCTTCGGGTTCGGCACCTGCAGCCATCACCGCGGATCAAATTTGTACGATCTGAAAGATCAGTTCGGCATGATGCCGAAAAGAAAGACGATCGGCTATACCAAGCCGTACCCCAATGAATTGATGCTTCTACACCCAAATATCGGCTCCGGACTTCACAAAGTTCGGCGGATCAGATGGCTCCAGCTTCATCGAGCATGTGAGCCGATATTGGGCACTTGGGCATGATCTCAGCGTCGGACGAGCTGCGCGTGAGGTACTTCTCGCAGTCCCTCACAGGATCGCTTCGGATGGTACACGTCGCTGCCACCGAACTCAATCCAGACCTGGGCGATTTGGAAGAACGGTTCCACGAGCAATATCACTCCGAGGCTTCCGAGGTGGCATTGCCGATCTAGCCCAAGTACGACGAAGCGCGGAGAAACGGTGTCGAATACATCCAGCGCTTCAGGACCGTTAGGAACCGATGCTATTCGGTTCATGTAAGCGAAAAGGAAGCAGTCGAATTGGCGGTGGTGGGTCTATCATCATCGATCAAGGAAGTGGCCTCCCAGGCGGACTATCCTTCATTAGCACACATGGTGCGAAGTTGTCGCATATGAGCAACGCCACCGGATATCTACCAAGATAAATTCAAGCGCGTGGTTACCATGGTTGACGAAGGCGAAGATGAAGGTCCTACGGGAGAGCGAGAGGTCGCAGTAGCTGTGGACTCGAGCTGCAGGCCGAGTAACCTGCAAATGGGTAAAGCCACCAGGGCCTCCAAGAGGGTTCGACTTCGACGTGACGAAAACCGAGCGATTTTCGACCTCTTTCCGTGGAGCTTGCAAAAGGTACCGAAGGCCACAAGTTTCCTACGGTGCAAGAGCTGAACGGAAGGCTGCAAGTGGCATAACACGTTCACCCCACACCAGCGACTGCAGGTGTGGCGTCAGCAGATCAAGTGGCGATAGAAAATGGGCGATTAATTTTTAACCGGTACGCCATGAAGGTCGACACACCCCCCCCGCCGTCAACATGGTGGAGTTTACCCACCTTGGAGGGTGCCAGCCTGATTTCTCGCCAACATGGTATGGTAGAGCTTGGACACGCTCTGAGAAGGACGGGGATGAGGGACAGTGCTCTCAGAGCAAGGACAGGGGAGCCGCTCCATGCGATCGGCTCCGTCAAGATGGCAAGCGCTACGTCACAGAGGGGGAAGTGAAGAACATAAGATACCAACGACCCCTCTCCGATCACCTCCTCAACAAGTATGTTAGTCGATATGACCAACGCTGGCGATACGATAACAATGATGAAAGAGGTTGGATGACCATAAACGACGGAAGACATCGCCGGCATAATCATGATGAGGAGCGACGGAGCGCCACGGCGGGGAGCGGGACGATGCGCGGACAGGCATTGCTTTGCCCCTTCTTGATTCTTGCTGGGATTCGGGAATGAGCCGATTACCAACAATCGGCAACTGCCCTGCAACCGGAAAAAGAAGGAGACGGCCAACGTGTCGTGTTCGAGCGCCTGGGGCCTCTCCCCCGCAAACAGACGTGCTTTGAGACCCCTCGTTGGAAGATCTCGGGGATTCGAAGACGAAGGGGAATGCGAAGAGCAGACCACCGTCAGGTGGTGCCGACAGTCTCGGCCATTCACAAAAACGCGGGGTTCGGCGATTGTGATGCCGGAGGAGGAAGCCGAAAGGATGTACTTGCATACGGCCAGGAAGGCACGACACGATCTGGCTGCAAAAGTCCGAGAGGACCCTGGATGAGGAGGGACTGCCGCAAAGAAAAGAGTGGCGCCCCAAGCAAAGAGGCGATGATGACACATCGGGCGCTGCAAACATGGTGTTCATTCGTCGGCGGAGTGTAGTGCTCCACGATTACACGTGCACCCGACATGGATGGCAAACACCAACGTGCTAAAGTCAGAGATTGGGCTGGTTTTATCCCCGACATGGACGAGTAGCAAGACTACGTCAATAAGCAACATGGCGAGGCCGATCCTTGCGATCGGCCCTCCGAAACTGATGAAGGGATATTACAAAACCTTCACCGAACAAGCAACATGGAGGCCGATTCCGGCAATCGGCCCAAATTATCCTCACCATCCATTCTGCTGGGATCAACGTTTGACCCAACGGACTACTGAAGAGCCGATACCATCAATTCTCTTGACAGAATCGGCTCGGGGGGGCACCTAGAGGGATAAAACACGAGGATATGAAATAATATTGAGTATGGGGGCCGATACGCAAATCGGCCTAAAAATTTTTAAACATTTTTTACAGCCGATGCAAAGGCATCGACTTGAGAAGCAGCCGGTGCATGGCCATCGACTCAAGAAATACAATTGTCAACGAGAAGGTCAGCCCTAGTGAATTATGAAGAGAAGCCACAATGGAAGAACTCCTCAAAGAGAGAGGTTTAACAGCTCAGATCTTCTCTTCAAGAACAGTGCTAAGGCGCTTGGGTGTCCAGATCGGGTTAAAGGTGGGTCGCATCAGATCCACCAAAGGGAAGGGAGCCGATCGACTCGCAAGGGCAAAGAGGCGCAGAGAAACTTGGGGGCAGCCCACCTTGAAGGTTCTCTGCAAACCGATTTACGTGCAAATCGGCTGACTCTGCGTGATCAAGCCCAGGCTAATTTGGCTAAGTCTCGCTTCGAGTAAGGCTCGGGGGGCAGCAGGCCTGGTGGATGCTCTGTTTTGTGCTCTGTTTAAAAGCCGATTGGGATTATCAACGGTTGGCCCTTCATTGCAACCTTCTTCACAAATGATGATTATTGAAGAACATTGTTAGGTGGTTGGGAAAGTTCAAGGGTTTCCCTGAAGATACTGCATTTTCTGCCAAATTTAGAAAATCATCGGTTGGAGAAGGGAAGGGCAAATCTTGAAGGACCGATACGGTGCTATCGGCTCATTACGCAGTGGCAAGGGAACGAATCGGCTAGGTCAGTGGAAGAGGAGATCGGCAAAATCAAATGGGGAAAAGTTCTTCATTAATAAGAAAGATTTCTTACATAGTAGAGCCGATTGCCTTAAAAAGGGGATGCATTGTCCCGCCTACTTCTACGGATCCTATGCTCGGGCCCTATCTATGGACCGTTGCTGCCCTCGTCATCGCCGTCATCGCCGCTATCGGCGCTGCTCCCGGCCGACTCGTCATCGCTGCTCCGGCGGCCGCCGGCGGGACCTTCATTGTCCTCGTCTGCCTCGTCGTCGTCGTCGTCGTCAGCCGCGCCGTGGTCAGATTCCCCGGCCGGGGGCAATGGCGCTTGGCCGGCGGCTCGTCGGGGAGGCTGTCGTCGTCGGCATCCTCCTCTTCGTTCTCCTTCACCTCCTGGGGTGGCCCCATCCAGGGGAAGCGATCATCATCGCTTTCTTCCACGCTTCTTGTCGACGAGGAAGCGGAGATGCTTCCCCATCGATCGGGACTTGTCGTCCTGCGACCGGATGAAAGTCATGATCGACTCCTCCCGGCCGCAATGGCACGGCGGATGTTGGCGCATGGGCCTCCGCCGGGTTGTGCTCCGGCGTCGGCTCGCGAGATGGCGAGGACTGGGTGGAAAGATCCGATGAGGTAGAGGAGGAAGAGGACATGGCGCAGGAGGGTTTTGGGATGCTAATGCGAAGGGGATGCGGGAGGAAGACTGTTTGCTGCGGTTAGATAAAAGGGGCATAGTAAAAATTCAATGCCACAGCAGTTTCCGAGGAAGTGGTGCCGAAACCGTCAAATCGTGCGAGAGAAGGTGAGGCAAGTTATCATGATGAAGGACTCTGCGACGGTTCTGCTCTGCCACGACATGACCCTACGAGAGAAAAGTTTAATGATTTTGGAAATGTTATTTCCAAAACCAGGGGGCATGTGTTATCACCGAATTTGGCCAAGTCAGAGGTGGGCCGCGATCAGGATGGTCTTGAAGATATGCATATAGAAGAGATACGTGAATCGGCCTTTTATACCAAGTTGGGCTAAACTGCCCATGTATCTGTAACATATTAGATCGCATCTTAGTTTAGAAGTTAGAGTTTTACCCTGCACGGTTGGTGCACGTCCACATTAGAAAGTCCCTGGACTATAAATATGTACCTAGGGTTTATGGAATAAACAACAACCAACGTTCAACACAAACCAATCTCGGCGCATCGCCAACTCCTTCGTCTCGGGGTTCCTCCGGTAAGCATCATGCTGCCTAGATCGCATCTCGCGATCGGCAGCACCAGCCTGCCTAGTTGTTCATGCGTTGCTCGTCTTTGAGCCTTTTTGATGGCGAGCAACGTAGTTATCGTAGACGCGTTAGGGTTAGCATCGTTCTTAGCATCATATGCTCGCGTAGTGCAACCCTTGCGCGTCTAGCCGTCCTTGTGCCTCATCATGGGTGCAGGGGCGGCACCCCGCTTGATCTTTATTTAGTAGATCTGATCCGTTATGGTCGCCCTTGATTCATCAGATTAGTTTAATATCTGCAATAGTTAGGCCTTACAAAGGGTTGGAGGATCCAGCGCATGCAGGGTGTAGTTTGCTTGCCCCTAGACGGGATGTTCCGAGGATCAACCTAGTGTTGGTTTTTAGGCCTTGTCTAGGGCTGGCTTACGTTTACCGTGCGTGAGCGCGAGGCCCAATCGTGAGTAGGATGATAGATTATGCGGTGAAAACCCTAGATCGTCGTGGATCTCATATGCTTTATCTTGATCAAGCAGGATCCATATATTCGGCCACCTTGGACGAATCATGGGTGGATCGGCTCCATGAGCCGATTCACAGACAACTGAGACCGATCGAGGCTCGTATTTAACGTGTACGTGTGTGTGCCTGAGAAACTAAGCGAGGGCATCATCCACACCTTCGACCAGGTATAGGTGGTGGCATATGCGACCCGCATCGGCGCGCGACCAGGAGGCTTTGCGGGCCGTCGCTGCAGGGGGAGGGGCCGGCCGCAGCCCTGAGTCATTCCGCTCTTGTGTTGGCAGTCGCTGCCCACGGTGGGTTTGGCCTTAACGGTGGCTGTCTCTGCCTTCTTGCGAGCTTTCGCTTTGCTCTAACTCAATAGCAAGAGCGTCCATCCGTTTGTTGGATTCCGCAAGAGTTTCTGGTATAATAAAAAACAAGTGAAACATTGTGGCAAAATAGCGACGGAGTATACTTGCCAAGAAAAGGCAGATAAAAAAGCACCTTCAAGCTTGGCGGCATAATCACGGTGCCGCAAATTGGGTCCGAGGCGGATAGCTCCTTCATGAAAGGCTGAAGAAAAGACCTGATACGTCTCGTGTATCGATAATTTCTTATGTTCCATGCTACTTTATTGATGATATCTACATGTTTTATGCACATTATATGTCGTATTTCGCATTTTTCTGAACTAACCTATTAACAAGATGCAAAGTGCGTTCCTCTGCATGTTTTGGTTTCGAAATCCTAGTAACGAAATATTCTCGGAATTGGACGAAATCAACGCCCGTTCCTATTTTGCCGGAAGCATCCAACGCGAAGGCCGCAGGGACCCCGTGGGCCCAGAGATGATAGGTGGCGGCCGAGCCCGGCCGCGCCCGCCTATGGTGTCGTCGCCCCTTGACCTCCGAGGCTGCCTTTCGCCTATATAGGTCCCGACCTAAAAACCCCGACAAGAAAAGCCACGATGCGAAACCTTGACGCCGCCATCGCAAGCCAAGATCGGGGACAGGAGTCTGTTCGGCACCTGCCGACGGGAGTGCCCCGGAAGGCTTCTCCATCGACACCGCTGCCATCTCCACCGCCATCTTCATCACTGCTGCTGCTCCCATGAGAGGAGTAGTTCTCCATCGAGGCTCAGGGCTCTACCGGTAGCTATGTGGTTCATCTCTCTCTATGTACTTCAATACAATAATCTCATGAGCTGCCTTACATGATTGAGATTCATATGATGATGCTTGTAATCTAGATGTCATTGTGCTAGTCAAGTGAGTTTTACTTATGTGATCTCTGGAGACTCCTTGTCCCACATGTGTAAAGGTGACAGTGTGTGCACCGTGTGGGTCTCTTAGGCTTATTTCACAGAATACTTACTCACTGTTATGAATGGCATAGTGAAGTGCTTATTTATATCTCTTTATGATTGCAATGTGTTTTGTATCACAATTTATCTATGTTACTCTAGCAATGTTATTAAAGTAGTTTTATTCCTCTGCACGATGTAATGGTGTGGGGTGTGTGCATCCGTGTTAGTACTTGGTTTATGCTATGATCATGATCTCTTGTAGATTAGAACTTAACTATTGCTATGATAGTATTGATGTGTATTATTCCTCCTACATAAGCATGAAGGTGACGGTGTGCATGCTACGTTAGTACTTGGTTTAGTCGTATTGATCTATCTACACTCTAAGGTTATTTAAATATGAACATTGAATTGTAGAGCTTGTTAACCCGGCATTGAGGTTCGTGTAATCCTACGCAATGTGTTCATCATCCAACAAGAGAGTGTAGAGTATGCATTTATCTATTCTGTTATGTGATCAAAGTTGAGAGTGTCCACTAGTAAAGTCTATTCCCTAGGCCTTGTTCCTAAATACGCTATCGTTTGCTTGTTTCTTTTTCTGAGTTACTCTGCAACATTACTCTTGTTTACTTCCTACAATATTACTACCATCAACTGCACGCCAGCAAGCACTTTTCTGGCGCCGTACTACTGCTCATATTCATTCATACCACTTGTATTTCACTATCTCTTCGCCGAACTAGTACACCTATTAGGTGTGTTGGGGACACAGAGACTTCTTGCTTTGTGGTTGCGAGGTTGCATGAGAGGGATATCTTTGACCTCTTCCTCCCAGTTCGATAAACCTTGGGTAATCCACTTAAAGGAAACTTGCTGTGTTCTACAAACCTACGCTCTTGAAGGCCCAACACTTTGTCTACAAGAATAGAAGCTCAGTAGACATCAACCACTTTTAAAGCGGATTCTGCGGAGGAAAGGTAAAAGGCACTAATACTTCGGTTCCAGTGTGAGTACTTTTGGCGCCATTGTGTGTGTGCTCGAAGCTATTTCCTTTAGACTCTGCAATTGCGACATTTGGTTTCTTGTTTACACTAGTTAGGCATAATGGACAACAATGAGCTTCTTATTCTATTTCATGATTTAAGACATGGATGGTTTGATGCGAAAATTAAAAAACCCATGGAACATATTAATATGAATGCTTTGAACACTATTGTTGCTAATGCTATGGAAAATTCTAAGCTTGGGGAAGCTGGCTTTGATGAGCATGATATTTTAGTACCCCAAGCATTGAGGAGAAAATTTACTGAGGATACTATGCCTCCTATATTTGATGATGAGAATAATAATGATAGCTACTTTGTTGAATTTGCTCCCACTACAACTAATAAAATTGATTATGCCTATGTGGAGAGTAATAATTTTATCAATGAGACTCATGATAAGAATGCTTTTATGTGATAGTTATATTGTTGAGTTTGCTCATGTTGCTACTGAAAGTTATTATGAGAGAGGAAAATATGGTTGTAAAAATTTTCATGTTACTAAAACATCTCTCTATGTCTTTGAAATTTTTGAAGCTACCCGTGTTTTATCTTCCTATGCTTGTTACTTTGCTCTTCATGAACTTGTTTATTTACAAGATTCCTATGCAAAGGAAGCATGTTAGACTTAAATGTGTTTTGAATTTGCCTCTTGATGCTCTCCTTTGCTTCAACTTCTATTTCTTGCGGTGCATCATTAAAACTGCTGAGCCCATCTTAATGGCTACAAGAAAAAACTTCTTGGGAGATAACCCATGTGTTTTTTTTTACTACGTACTTTGTTTTAAATTTGTGTCTTGGAAGTTGTTTACTACTGTAGCAACCTCTCCTTATCATGTTTTTGTGCCAAGTAAAGTTTCTATGTTAAAGTTGATGTTATATTTGGGATCGCTGTAGAAACAGCATGCTGTCTGTCACGAATTCGGCACAAGTCCCTGAGAAAATTGAAAAAATCTGCCAATTTACGAGCGTGATCCTCAGATATGTACGCAATTTTCATGAGTTTTGAGTTTTCCGTTTGAGCAAGTCTGGTGCCATTTTAAAATTCGTCTTTACGGACGTTCTTGTTTGACAGATTCTGCCTTTTATTTCGCATTGCCTCTTTTGCTATGTTGGATGAATTTATTTGATCCATTAATGTCCGATAGCTTTATGTCCAGCAGTGAAAAGAATGATTGTGTCACCTCAGAACATGTGAATTACTAATTGTGCACTAACCCTCTAATGAGTTTGCTTGAAGTTTGGTGTGAAGGAAGTTTTCAAGGGTCAGAGAGGAGTATGATATACTATGATCAAGAGGTAAGCTCTAAGCTTGGGATGCCCCGTGGTTCACCCCGCATATTTTAAGGAGACTCAGCGTCTAAGCTTGGGGATGCCCTAAGCATCCCCTTCTTCATCGACAACATCATCAGGTTCCTCCCAGAAACTTATATTTTTATTAGTCATCTTGTGTTCTTTACTTGGAGCGTCGGTTTGTTTTTATTTTTTGTTTTTGTTTGAATAAAATGGATCCTAGCATTCACTTGTGTGGAGAGAGACACGCTTCCATTGTTGCATATGGACAAATATGTCCTTGGCTTTACTCATAATGTTCAAGGCGAAGTTTCTTCTTCGTTAAATTGTTATATGGTTGGAATTGGAAAATGCTACATGTAGTAATTCTAAAATGTCTTGGATAATGTGATACTTGGCAATTGTTGTGCTCATGTTAAGCTCTTGCATCATATGCTTTGCACCCATTAATGAAGAAATACATAGAGCTTGCTAAAATTTGATTTGCATATTTGGTCTCTCTAAGGTCTAGATAATATCTAGTATTGAGTTTTGAACAACAAGGAAGACGGTGTAGAGTCTTATAATGTTTACAATATGTCTTTTATGTGAGTTTTGCTGCCGTTTCATCCTTGAGTTTGCTTCAAATAACCTTGCTAGCCTAAACCTTGTATCGAGAGGGAATACTTCTCATGCATCCAAATCCTTGAGCCAACCACTATGCCATTTGTGTCCACCATACCTACCTACTACATGGTATTTCTCCGCCATTCCAAAGTAAATTGCTTGAGTGCTACCTTTAAAATTCCATCATTCACCTTTGCAATATATAGAAAGGGAAAAAATAGCCTTAAAAACTATCGTAGTATTGAATATGTACTTATGCACTTATCTTTTATTAAGTTGCTTGTTGTGCGATATACATAGGGAACGCCATCAACTATTGTTGAATATCATGTGAGTTGCTATGCATGTCCGTCTTGTCTGAAGGATCTATCATTTTAGTGGTTGGAGCATGCAAAATTGTTAGAGAAGAACATTGGGCTGCTAACTAAAGCCATGAATCATGGTTGAAGTTTCAATTTTGGACATATATCCTCAATCTCATATGAGAATAATAATTGTTGCTACATGCTTATGCATTTAAGAGGAGTCCATTATCTGTTGTCCATGTTGTCCCGGTATGGATGTCTAAGTTGAGAATAATCAAAAGCGAGAAATCAAAATGCGGCATTCTCCTTAGACCTTTGTACAGGCGGCTTGGAGGTACCCCTTTGTGACACTTGGTTGCGGCATGCAAAGATCCGGTAGTCAAGCTAAGTAGGACAAGGTGCAGGCACTATTAGTATACTATGCATAGGGCTTGCAACTTGTAAGATATAATTTACATAACTCATATGCTTTATTACTACAGTTACAAAATTGTTTCATGTTTTCAAAATAAGCTCTAGCACAAATACGACAATCGATGCTTTCTCTTTGAAGGACCTTTCTTTTACTTTTATTGTTGAGTCAGTTTACCTATCTCCTTCCACCTTAAAAAGCAAACACTTGTGTGAACGTGCATTGATTCCTACATACTTGCATATTGCACTTGTTATACTACTTTATGTTGACAATATCCATGAGATATACATGTTATAAGTTTAAAGCAATGCTGAAACTTAATCTTCCTTTGTGTTGCTTCAACACCTTTACTTTGATTTATTGCTTTATGAGTTAACTCTTATGCAAGATTTATTGATGCTTGTCTTGAAGTACTATTCATGAAAAGTCTTTGCTATATGATTCACTGTTTACTCATGTCATTACCTTTGTTTTGATCGTTGCATTCATTACATATGTTTACAAATAGTATGATCAAGATTATGATGGCATGTCACTTCAGAAATTATCTTTGTTATCGTTTTACGCTCGGGATGAGCAGAACTAAGCTTGGGATGCTGATACGTCTCCGACGTATCGATAATTTCTTATGTTCCATGCTACTTTATTGATGATATCTACATGTTTTATGCACATTATATATCGTATTTACGATTTTTCGGAACTAACCTATTAACAAGATGCCGAAGTGCCAGTTCCTGTTTTCATTTTTGGTTTCGGAAATCCTAGTAACGAAATATTCTCGGAATTGGGCGAAATCAACGCCCGAGTTCCTATTTTGCCCGGAAGCATCAGGCACCCGAGAGCCGCCGGAGGGGAGCCTGTGGGCCCAGAGATAGGTGGCGCGGCCTGGCCCCGGCCGCGCCAGCCTATGGTGTCGTCGCCCCTTCGACCCTCGAGGCTGCCCTTTCGCCTATATAAGGTCCCGACCTAAAAACCCCGACGAAGAAGCCACGGTACGAAACCTTCCCGCCGCCGCCATCGCGAAGCCAAGATGCAGGACGGAGTCTCATTGCCGGCACCTGCGGACGGGGAAGTGCCCCCCGGAAGGCTTCTCCATCGACACTGCGCCATCTCCACCGCCATCTTCATCACAGCTGCTGCTCCCATGAGGAGGAGTAGTTCTCCATCGAGCTCGGGCATGCACGGTAGCTATGTGGTTCATCTCTCTCTATGTACTTCAATACAATAATCTCATGAGCTGCCTTACATGATTGAGATTCATATGATGATGCTTGTAATCTAGATGTCATTGTGCTAGTCAAGTGAGTTTTACTTATGTGATCTCCGGAGACTCCTTGTCCCACGTGTGTAAAGGTGACATGTGTGCACCATGTGGGTCTCTTAGGCTATATTTCACAGAATACTTATTCACTGTTATGAATGGCATAGTGAAGTGCTTATTTATATCTCTTTATGATTGCAATGTGTTTTGTATCACAATTTATCTATGTGCTACTCTAGCAATGTTATTAAAGTAGTTTTATTCCTCTGCACGATGTAATGGTGACAGTGTGCATCCGTGTTAGTACTTGGTTTATGCTATGATCATGATCTCTTGTAGATTGCGAACTTAACTATTGCTATGATAGTATTGATGTGTATTATTCCTCCTACATAAGCATGAAGGTGACAGTGTGCATGCTACGTTAGTACTTGGTTTAGTCGTATTGATCTATCTTACACTCTAAGGTTATTTAAATATGAACATTGAATTGTGGAGCTTGTTAACAACGGCATTGTAATCCTACGCAATGTGTTCATCATCCAACAAGAGAGTGTAGAGTATGCATTTATCTATTCTGTTATGTGATCAAAGTTGAAAGTGTCCACTAGTGAAAGTCTATTCTAGGCCTTGTTCCTAAATACGCTATCATTTGCTTGTTTCTTGTTTTCTTGAGTTACTACTGTTTGCGTTACTACAACTTGTTTACTTCCTACAATATTACCATCAGCACCTTACAAGCACTTTCAGTGCCAGTACTCTTGCTCATATTCATTCCTTCCACTTGTATTTCACTATCTCTTCTCCGAACTAGTACACCTATTAGGTGTGTTGGGGACACAAGAGACTTCTTGCTTTGTGGTTGGGGCATGGGAGGGATATCTTTGACCTCTTCCTCCCTGAGTTCGATAAACCTTGGGTAATCCACTTAAGGGAAACTTGCTGCTGTTCTACAAACCTCTGCTCTTGGAGGCCCAACACTGTCTACAAGAATAGAAGCTCCCGTAGACATCAAAGACCATAGAAAAGAAAATCAATATAGGAAGCGAAAGCTCGACATCACCAAGAAATAAACAGAGGGGAGTTCAAAGCATTGAAATTGGTACAGGAAAAAGAAACAACTTACTTCCTCCATTGAAGGAGTCGTGGAACAACCAGTTAACATGGCAGGCTCTTTGGCTGGATCCACCCTAGCTCTCTTTGGTGAAGGGGCTCGGGGGCTCGACGGAGTTGGATGCTCGGTGTCTTGTTGAGGAGGCGAAGTTTCGTCCCCATCACGTTGAGCTTCAGAGACAACTAAAGTACGGGACGTACTCGTTCGAGCAGTCGTGTCAATTGGGGGATCTTCATCTTTGTCTCCACTACAATAAATAAGATGACAAGATAAGAAACAATATAGACAAAAATATCGAGAACAAACAAAAAGAACAGCAGAAACTTACGAGCTGACAAGAGCATCTTCATAAGGGTCGAAAGTTTTCCTTCCAGCATCAGGAATAACTTCTTCGGCACGAGATGCGCCGGCTTTGGAGGTGCCGGAATCGACAGCCTCGTCCCTCTTTCTCTTGTTCGTTGGAGAAACAGCTGGAGGAGGATAGTGTGTCGATGCGGTTGCCTCGGTTTCAACGTCCTTTTCAGAGGATGACGCGGATTTTCGAGAACCCGCGGTTTCACTCTCAGGGCGAGACGTACCCTGGTTGTCGTCGGTGACAACAGCCCGTTCTTCGACTTCCCCACCTTCGGGAAGGGGAGGAAGAGGCGACGCAGTTTCATGGTTCTATACAAGATAGAAAAAATACCGGCATGGATTTATATCAGTAATAGCAGTCGGCGAAATAGCAGTACGAAAAAGAGAAAAGAAAAATAATGCATGAATAAAACTAATGCTAACAACATATTAGCTGCGGGAGTGCGTTGGTGGCGCTATATGGCGTCCCACGGCAAGATGACGGGACGGTGTCTTTCTTGCTCAACGACGAGATCTTTCGGACAAGTTTTCTAAGTCCTTGACCGATAAATCTGTCGACAGGCGGTCCACATCTTCATCTTGCATACATCCAAAGGGGTTTTGCGAGCTTTGAGAGGCTGCACCCTAATCCTAAGGAAGTACGCGTGATTTGGATACCCGATAATTCTTGTCACGGGTATTTTGAAGCTCGCGGATGCGTGTTCTTAGCGCCTCTGTCGCCGCTTTTTCTTCGTCGCTAGCCTCTGAATCCCAGGACCGGTGGTGACAGATTTTTTCGGCGCCATAAAGGGGGAATGTTATCTTCTCTGAGTTATGGTTTTCTTCATGGATGTATAACCATTTTTGCGCCACCCTTGAACGAGTCGGGAATTTGACGTCGAAGTACTCGACATCGGGGGCGGACAGATAACAACGCCGCCTATGTTATAGGCAACGTTGGCAGAGCCATTACGGCGACAGAGAAAAATGCGTTTCCATAGAGACCAGTTAGGCTGGACTCCAAGGAAAGATTCGCACATGGTGATGAAGATGGAGATGTGGAGGATAGAGTTGGGAGTAAGGTGATGAAGTTGCAATCCATAGACAAAAAGCAACCCACGCAGAAAATCGTGAATGGGGGAAGAGAGACCGCGGATGAGATGGTCAACGAAACTGACCCGATACTCCATTGGAGGGCATGGATAGCTTTCTTCGTTGGGGAAGCGCAGCGCGTTTTGCTTCTTGCTGATCCCAAGTTTCTTCAGCAAGTTGATGTCTTGGGGGGAGATTTTGGATCTCTGCCACTCATTGTTCCCCAGATCTGCGTTCGCCATCTTCGACTCGGGAGTGTTGTGCCAGTGAGTCTCCGAGGTGGCATCAACAATGGCGCAGGCGAAAAGTGTGAGTATGGTTGAGCTCAGGAGTGTTGGGCGCAATGGGGATTTTTGCAGAGGAGAGCAGAGATGCGGCGTGAGCGAAAGGACGAACGGAGGAAGAAGATGATCTTAAATAGAGATTCGGCGAAGCGACGCACCGTTGGATGGAAAAATTGTGATACGGATGTTGTACACGTGGAGAAGGGGTAAAAACGTATTTTCACTGTGACGGAACAGAACAGGCGCTACAGTACGTGCGCCCGAAAAAGCGGGGGACGTGTGTCCCCCACTTGCACGACGTGTCAACTTAATGAGTGTTTTGGGCCCACAAAACAGTGAAAGAGCGTTCCTCGCGTCTTCCCAATACAGAGGTCATGGCCAACGTCAGCACTGATGTCATTCTACCAATGGAAAGATATCGGTAGAGGTGATGTGAAAATTGGCGACAAGAAAAAACGACTGCTAATCTTGAGAGCCTTTGACCAAATACAAGTTTTTAATCAAATGCTCGGGGGCTACTTTTAAAAAAGGAAATTTTGGGTATGGCAAAATAGAGATGACGAGAGTCTATGATCAAACACAAGCATTTGTTCATAGCCTCGGGGGCTACTCCCATCGGGAGCGCTAGTCGTGCACCCGATAGATATGAAAATCTCGAGAAGGAATAACAATATAGCGACAGAAGGTACTAATTTGTAGAGCCTACAACCAATTACAAGTCCTTGGCTGTAGCCTGGGGGCTACTCCCACGGGGGCGACTGTTCGCGTGCCCGGTGAAATTATAAAAAAAGGGAAGAAAAAGGGAGAGAGAAGAAAAGGAAAAGTGAGTATATTTCGAGTTATACAAATAACTCTACATATACTCCCATCGGGAGGAAAAATAAGTCATCCGTTGACTCAATAAAATGTGCTATTCGAAAGCCGAAAAAGCACTCGACAATATATTCTCGGAGTGCTAAAAGTCGCGAATAATCTCTGAATGCCGCAAAACTTTGCGAAGGTAAGACCCCAGATCCGTTCCGAGTGGCGTGGCACCGTCTCTGATGGCGGCTTGCTACTTTTTTCGTATCAACAGATGCGAAGAAAATCCTAACAGGACGCGTTAGGTACACGATAAACATAGCTGGACTCAACGAATGGTAAGACCATATGGCTTTGTGAATTTACGATATCCCGATATCATATCCAGGGACGTGATCTTGAAGTAGGTTTTGCGGATTGCCACAAGAGTAGTTAACTAGTACCTGATCCGTCAGATGAACTAGCCCCAACTACCATTATCCCTGTACAATATATAATTGTGTGTCTAAAGATATGCAATAAAATCGACAAAGTTATTGGATGATTGTAAAGTTGGAGATTTTCCCGGATTCTTCGATTCAAGCAAAATCTCGGGACCTCTGACATAGGCATCCCCAATGGGCTTAGAAGATGGTACCCGGGGTTCTAGGCCCAAGTCGAAGAATATGAAGTTAGGAAGCCAGTTAGTAGTAAAGAAAGTTAAAGTTGTATTAGGAAATATAGAGACTTGTAATTCTGAGACGGGTTAGAAACCCTCCGGGACTCTGTAACTTGTGTATTACGAATCCCTCGGCTCCGCCTCCTATATAAGGGGGAGTCGAGGGATAAAGAAATCGATCATTGTCAACACAATCCTAGTTTCATAATCGTCGAGTACTTTTCGGCTGAAACCTTCGAGATCTGCTTGCCCTCTACTTACAACTAAACCCTAGTCTACAATACGTAGGCATTGATAAGTTAATACCTTGTCAGCGAGGGACGGCCGGGGCGAGCGAGGCGCGGCGAGGACACGTACGGCGGCGAGATTGGCGGCGTCATCGTCTTCGATCGGGCGCGCGGCGAGGGACGACGGCCGGGGCGAGGCGCGGCGAGGACGTACGGCGGCGAGCGCGGCGCTGCACCGACAAGGGCGGCGTACGCGGCGAGGGGCGGCGGGCGGCGAGGAGGGCAGCCTGACGGCATCGTCGTTGTCTTCGTCGAATGCGTCTTCGAGGAGTTACTCTATGAAACAGAGCGGGGGTTCGCGCGCGGAATATATACTTTGGGCAATTTATACGGCGAGGCGCGGCGAAGCCTTTTTTCGCTGCCTTTTGGTTCCCGCGCAGAAAAAGTATTTTCTCATAATTAATTCATTTCAAATCAGAAAAATACAAATTATATATTAAAATATTCAGAAAAATAAAACTAATTCATTTCAAATCAGAAAAATACAAATTATGTATAAAAATATTTAGAAAAATAAAACTAATTTATTTCAAATCAGAAAAATACAAATTATATACTAAAATATTCAGAAAATTAAAACTAATTTATTTCAAATCAGAAAAATACAAATTATATATCAAAATATTCGGAAAAATAAAACTAATTTATTTCAAATCAGAAAATACAAATTATATATTAAAATATTTAGAAAAATAAAACTAATTTATTTCAAATCATAAAAACAAAATATATATCAAAATATTCAAAAATAAAACTAATTTATTTCAAATCATAAGTACAAATAATATATCAAAATTTCTCCCCGCTTCCTGCCATTTTCCCGGCATTTCTTCCCGCCATTTGCATACATTTCTCCTCCATTCCCCCCTACACCCTGCTTCTCGCCATTTCAATCCGCTTCCGCCATTTTCTTCCCGCCTCTGTCTTTAGCCTCCTCTCTTCCCGCCATTTCCCCACCATTTCTCATTATATATATGTAGCTTGGCTAGCATTATCACATCTCTACAATCTCTCATCACTCTCTCATGGCTTTCACCGTTCCCACTCTAACCTACCAACAGGTGGAAGAGCTTTGCGCCTCGAACTACCCTTGCCCACCGGGCTACCGCGTCACCGCCGGCTAGAGCCTAAGCGTCAGAGGCGTGCCGGTCCCTCCCGTCCCTCAGGGTATTGCGCGCCGAGCGGCCATCACGACCACTACTACCTCGAACTCACGCCGGAGCAGCGGATGAATCCCCGCTAGCATCCCGATAACTAGCAGACTTGGGACGCCTTCTTCATCAATCGGCGTGAGAGAGCGCTCGCCAGGTATGAGGAGGGCGGTCCGCCTCCCAGGAACTTCCACGAGGCCGGCCGTCGGCTGCTTGGAGCGGCCGGACTCTACAAAGCGTCATGGACTACATCGACGGCGATATCCCAGCCTGCACTACCCTCGATGCCGGTCGAGGTTCGAGCCACGGCCGCGCCCGACACGACGGCGACGACAGCGACAACAGAAAGCGACGACTACCATCAACGGCAGCGACTCGAAGACTAAGAGTATGCATATTATAGGCCTAGGCAGGAGTATGACTAAATCGGTCCAACATTCCAAGATGTACTCCTAGGCCTACACATGTCATTCACATCATTGGCTGTAATTCAAATTTCATGTATCATCAGCGGTATCTCGAATCAATCGAATCATTCAAAAATGGACACCAAACACATCACAGATAATATAATTCACATGATCCATACAAAGTTTGGAACAAATGTTCCTCAACAAAGTTTGGTACAATAAATTATTACACATCGTTTCTTCCCTTATGTTCCTTGCTTACGATTGTGCCGTAACCATGGAGCATCCTCATCTTTTAACTTCATGCTTGGGTCAGTGTTCACTTTGAAGGGCGGAATTTCACCAAACTTATCATAATCTTCTAACTTGTCTATCTTGTCCTCCACTCCCACGATGTTTCTTTTCCCTGAAAGAACTATGTGGCGCTTTGGACCATCGCATGATGTACTCGTTTTCTTATCTTTCCTTTTTCTCGGTTTGCTACTCATGTCCTTCACATAGAAAACCTGAGCGACATCTTTGGCTAGGACGAATTGTTCGTCAAGGTAACCAAGATTGTTGAAATCCACCATTATCATTCCGTATTGCTCGTCTACCTTTACCCCACCTCCTGTTAGCTTGAACCATTTGCACCGGAACAAAGGGACCTTAAAGGAGGGTCCATAGTCAAGTTCTCATATCTCCTCTATGTAACCATAATATGTGACCTTTTGCCCATTCTCGGTTGCTGCATCAAAGCAGACACCACTGTTTTGGTTGGTGCTATTTTTATCTTGGGCGATCGTGTAAAATGTATTCCCATTTATCTCGTACCCTTGGAAAGTCGATATTGTCGAAGATGGTGACTTTGCCAACATGTACAACTGATCTTCAACATCATTGTCGCTCATTAAATGTTTTCACAACCAACCGCTGAAAGTCTCTATGTGGGCCTTTGTTATCCAGGATTCAGGCTTCCCCGGGTTGTTTGAGCGTAAAATATTCTTGTGTTCCTCGAAGTACGGAGCCACCAAGCTAGAATTTTGTAGAACTGTGTGGTGTGCTTCAGTCATAGAATGGACGTCCATACATATTATTGATTTCCTTACGATCGTGCCTTTTCCACTTAGTCTCCCCTCGTGCCGCGGTGGAGGAAGACCAATCTGCTTAAGGTCTGGAACATAGTCAACACAAAACTCAATTACCTTCTCTGTTCTATAGCCCTTGGCGATGCTTCCTTCTAGCCTAGCCCGATTACAGACATATTTTTTAATACTCCCATGAACCTCTCAAAGGGGAACATATTGTGTAGAAATACAAGACCGAGAATGGAAATCTCTTCGACTAGGTGAACCAGGAGGTGCGTCATAATATTGAAGAAGGATGGTGGGAACACCAACTCGAAACTGACAAGACATTTGACCAAATCATTCTGTAACCGTGATAGATCTTCTGGATTGATTACCTTCTGAGAGATTGCATTGAGGAATGCACATAGCTTCACAATGGCTACTCGAACATTTTCTGGTAGGAGCCCCCTCAAAGCAATCAAAGCAATTGCGTCATAATCACGTGGCAGTCGTGGGACTTGAGGTTTTGGAACCTTTTCTCCGCCATATTTATTATTCCCTTTATATTTGACGAGAAGCTAGATGGGACCTTCATACTGCTAAGGCATTCAAAAAGATGACCTTCTCTTCTTTGATAAGAGCGTAGCGGCACGACCTTGAAACCGTTCCGGATGCCGGTCTCGGTCTTTCAAACGTTGCTGGTCTGCCGTGCTTCGTTTGTATCATTTGTCTTCCCATACACGAAGCTTAGCAGGTTCACGCAAATATTCTTCGTAACATGCATCACGTCGATTGTAGAGCGGACATCTAGGACTTTCCAATATTCTAGCTCCCAAAATATAGATTTCTTTTTCCACATGGGTGCGTGGTTAACTCCCTACGGAACGATTATCCGCCAGGACCCTTTCCAAAGATGACTTTCAAATCATTGACCACATTAAATACATTAGTACCCATCAATGTCGTTGCCGGGTTGCCTCGGGCCTTGGATGAGCACTGGCATCATAATGAACTTCCGCTTCATGCACAACCAAGGAGGGAGGTTGTAGATGCATAGAGTCACGGGCTAGGTGCTATGGCTGGAGCTCTGCTCACCAAAAGGATTCATGCCATTTGTACTTAGACCAAATCTTAAATTTCTTGCGTCAGCTGCAAAATCTTTGAACTCTCTGTCGATCTTTCTCCATTGCGTTCCATCAGCGGGGTGTCTCAACTCCCCGTCCGACTTACGGTCCTCTTTGTGCCATCGCAACAACTTGGCATGCTCTTTGTTCCTGAACAGACGTTTCAACCGTGGTATTATAGGAGCATACCACATCACCTTGGCGGGAACCCTCTTCCTGGGTTTCTCGCCCTCAACATCATCACCAGGGTCATCTCCTCTGATCTTATAACGCAATGCAGTGCATACGGGCATTCATTCAAATTCTCGTATATCGCGGTAGAGGATGCAATCGTTAATGCATGCATGTATCTTCGAACCTCTAAAGCAGACAACCTTCTTTTTCGTACGTACTGGCGGGCAACTCGTTATTCTTTGGCAACATAGTCTTCATAATTTTCAGCAACTTTTCAAATCTGAGTCAGATAGACCTCCATGTGCCTTTTATTTCAGAAAATGCAGTGTGCGGCCCAGCCTTTTCAGACCATTATCGCATCCTGGGTACAGCCACTTTTTGTGATCCTCTAACATGCGATCCAAATTCTCCCTCTCCTTCTCAGTTTCGCGTCTCTCCGTGCATCGGCAATGGTCCGACCAAGATCATCAGCGGGCTCATCACGTGCCTCTTCTTCACCTTCCCCTTCACCTTCCCCTTCTGCTTCCCCTCCTTCAGCATCCTCCATGAAAGTATCACCGAAATGATTAGGATACTTGTCATCATCCCCTTCTTCATTTTCTTCCATTCTAACCCCTCTTTCTCCATGCTTGGTCCAACAATTATAGCTTGGCATGAAACCGTGCCGAAGCAGGTGGCCGTGAACGGTTCTTGAGGAAGAGTAACCCTTCTGATTCTTACAGGCAGCACATGGACAGATAACAAAAATCTCATGCTTGTTCACATTAGCCACTGTAAGGAAATCATTCAAACCCGTAATGAACTCGTCACAGAGTCGGTTACCGTACATCCCTTGTTGATTCATCTGCATTATTATTATATAAAGTATATAATTAACCATCATGCATTTGTTAAACTAACTAGCTAAAAATAATAGAAGTTAAACTATGAACTACACATGCATATTTATCAATGCCACATGAAAGGTTCAAGTTGCTAACCACGATCGAGGAGGAAAAATAAATGAGAAAGCTTAAGTGTGGCTCGGACACTTCATATAATGTTTGTTTTATGTGAACACAAGTGGCATCATGCTCTCGGGCATTTCATCGAACACCTCTGGTCCATAAGAGGATAAAAGCCAAACCACCACCCCTTGTGAATAGAAGTGAAACACCAAGAGCTCACACACAAGCCAAGTGTGCTGCAACAGTATTTATAGTGGTGGGCCTTTAGTCGCGGTTGGCCTGGCCGACCGCGACTAAAGGTTCTCGGGCCAGGCCTGAGCACCTTTAGTCGTGATTGGCCAGACCAACCGGGACTAAAGGTCTGCCCGTACAGCAGCTGTCGACCGAGGCCGCTGGGCCCAGAGCTTCAGTCGCGGTTCCCCTGCAGAACCGGGACTAAAGACCCCATTAGTCGCGGTTCAAAATGTTTGGAGACTAATGGGGTGGTATGGAAGCCCTCTTTTGTACTAGTGAGAACAAGAACATAGATTTTTACGTGGAAAACCCAAACGGGAAAAACCATGAAACGCACGGCGATGCTCTAACTATAATTGGAGGAGTATTACAATACACGAAAGGACAAACCCTCTACGTGCTACCAATATGTGTATCTTTCTGCAAACAGAGCTTGGCTCTGGTGGTTAGGTCCCTTGTGGTGGAACCAGCCCACCCAGGTTCAAGTCCTAGACTTGACATGGGTATTTGCATTTACCTGGATTTATTCCAGGATTTAACCGCGCTATGCTTTTAGTGGTAGGTGATGTGCCCGTCAACGAGGCGCTACTTCGTCAACCTCAAGATATGCCGGCTCAGACCCTCGGAGGTGCTCATAGGGGTAGGGTGTGCGTGCGTTCATAGGGGTGTTTGTACGTGCGTGTTTGTGAGCGTCTGCGTTGTACTGTGTTCTCAAAAAAAATGTGTATCTTTCTCTCTCATCTATTCTATGACTACCTTGGACTATATATAGGGGCAAAACAACTCTCTTTCTTGGCAGACACGAAATAGAGATGTAGATGTGCTATGTCTAGCACGGTTGGCACACCGTAGTATTTTAGGACTCCTTCCATAGTACAACAGGTAAATAGATTTCAAATCATATTCAACAATCTCCACCTTGAGCTGAAATCCCTTGCGACAGTCATAGATAGCATTCAACTCCTCAACTAAAGTCATCACAAGTAAACCTTGTGTCTTAAAACATCCATAGGACTAATATAAACTTCTCATGAAGTCAAATTGAGCAAATCAATGATAGGTCGTCCAGAAAATAGCACAAATGTCAACAAAGTAGACATACGAACTTGGGTCTCCAGTAAAACCCAACAAAAAAAGTCTGAGTCTGTGCCACTGACCTCAAAGAAAAACTGAAACTACTCAATCATCAAATAACATAAGTCATCATATCTCCTGTGGTGCCTGAACGAGCGGATAGCTCATAGTGCAACATCTTGGTGCACATAACATTGTGAAGAACTCATCTCATGTATTCTGAACGTGCTACAAATAGAAAGCACAAACCTCGGCAAAAATACTTATACAAGAGCATATGGTACGAAGGGCATCACGTACACCAAAAACTGCCGACTTCAAATGGTTAATGATAATCCATGACATGGTCAAAAAGTATCTCTGTAGAACAATTGTCGGATGAAGGAACCGCAACATGCAATGGAGCTTCAACTCTGCAATAGACCCCTCTTGAAAGAACATAGACAACTGAATTGTACTGAAACTTACAGTACTAAATGTTGTAGTATGTAGCAGAAAACAATCTCCTTGCACCTCAAATAATCATCATCACGAACTTGACTAACAAAGCAAAACCTTCACATGCATAACAGCAAAAACTCGGAGAGCAAAGAGTATAATGCTGGCTACCAACAGGCATAAAAATTACCTCCTCCATATTTTTCTGATAACTGAATTGCGTTCTTCATATAATTGCAGCGATATAATATCTCAAATTTGCATGCATAATATCTCCCGATAGGCTATGATTCAACAAACTCCACCTTAAACTGAAAACTATAAAACGATGATCATACCAGTGACAAAACATCGAACATAGGTGGTGCGAGATCCTTTGTTTTCTCCTCATCAGTCCAAACAGCAGCATGCTTATTTCCAAAAACTATCCAGTGTATCCTTATAATCGGTTTGCGCTAACAAACGCCCGCATCTTAACTTGCCATAGAGAAAACCTTTGTCACCATCTAGCTGCGAAATATCCAACTTCATAGTAGCTATGAGTAGATTAATCTATGGTGCAAAGTAGTACAAGTCCAACAGAAATATTCTTTAAATTTGCGGAACGATACTTGGCGGCCAGGGTCGCCTTATCTACCGGTTTCGGTGTGTAGGGCGGCCGGGATGGCTGTTGCGTGGGGGCTCGGCCTGAATAAAGTCGGCGGTCATAGGGTCTCTCTTGGACGAAGATGAAGACCTGCCGAGGCTTCTTCATGATCTGGCCGGAGTGTTGAGTTCCGGAAGGCGCCGGCGAATGTGATGCTTCTATTGCACAGGTTTCTGGATCGGTGGTATTATTCGTGCGCGCCCATGCTTTTATTTGACCGTTTGGTTTTGGAGGTGCTGCGAGAAGCTCTTTTCGTGTTGACACCAAGTGACGCTGATCCATGGTGAAGTCAAGAAGAGAATATCATGAAGGCCGGATTTGGAGGACTAGCTAATGGAGGTTCAAGTCTTTGCGCTGTTGAGGGGTTTGCTTGGTGTTCCGGACTTCGCAACAATGGTATGAAAGTGGGGCGACACATGTGAAGTTCGGGATCTTACCTTTCAGGGTGAAAACCCAAGGTCTGGCCTTAACTGGTTGTGCCTGGCAATGTTCTTGTTGAAGACATTATTTGAGAGCGAAGACTATCTTCACGTGAAAACCTAAGATCTTTGATCGGGCGACGACGGTGCTGGTGCACCGTTCCCTTCTTGGAGGCGTCGCTTTTGAAGAGTCTGAATTTCAGGTGTTGTCTTGGTGGTGGATGTATTACTGTTGCTAGGGCTGGGATACGTAGCGGGACTTTTATTTCTTAGTTTTCTTTTTCTCTTTTTTGGCTGTGTGCATCCGTAATGTTATTAGAACCACTGTTCAAAAAATCGTCCGATTCAACGATTAATCGCCCGATTAATCCAGTGGTCACCGATTAGCCGATAAACTCATTTATCAACCGATTAACTTATTTATCGCCCGATTAATCGGCCGATTTGCCTATTAATCGCTAATCGTCAGCCAACCGAGTTGACTCCGATAAACGATTTCCTCAACATTGATTAGAACATTGCGTTGTTGCAGAAGCTGGATGTAATTGGTATCTTCTGATATTAATATATCCCCTTTATATAAAAAAAAGACATGAAATAGATAGCACCTGGTTTATCTTTGACGTGGACGTAGAAATCGGAGAATCAAAGAACCAAGAAGTGAACCAAGAAACAAATCTGAACTAGTATACCGATAGTCTTCACGTGAACTAGCAGACGCCTTTTATACCTTGCCTGGAAACTTGATCCGTTGATAGATGTATGACTGGTGACCGATCTATACTGCTGCTTCGGTTGATCGGCAAATCAGCAAGGAAGAAATCCTATCGAACACGGCAGAGTAGCGCAGGACGGAAACGCGCTATAGATCGCCCGACGGAAATCCCGTCTATCTTGACGCAGACAGATCTCCAAGGCTGCGCTCACAACGCCGACAGAAAATCTGTCAGATCTTGCAGATTGAATCTCACGAAGATGGCTCTGATTCGGTGATGCCGCAAGCTGCGGGTGTTAATCCAAAACGGCGCGGTGCTGCCCCAGGAGCACAACGGAGAAGTCTCCTGGGGCAGCGGATCGTTGATTCTGAAGCCTTGAGCTCTAATACCACTTGTTACAAAACCGCGCAAATAAAAGTAGATTAAATCAAGAGCATGAAACTATATTTTTACGTGAAAAATCCAAATGAGAAAAACCATAAAACGCACGACGGTGCTCTCACTATAATTGGAGGAGTATTACAATACACGAGAGGACAAACCCTCTACGTGCTATCAATATGTGTATCTTTCTCTCTCATCTATTCTATGACTACTTTGAACTATATATATAGAGGGGCAAAACAACTCTCTTTCTTGGCAGACACGAAATAGAGCTGTAGATGTGCTACGTCTAGCACGGTTGGCACGCCGTAATCTTTTAGGACTCATTTCATAGTACAACAGGTAAATAGATTTCTGATCATATTCAACAGGGTGCGTGCCGAAGCGACGGCCGGACATTTGGTTTACATCTCATGGGTGGTGATCCTCGTGAATTGAGTTAGATGGTCCAACCACTCCGTTTTGGTATTCAGCTTGTCCTCTAGTTTTTCATTTCGTTTCATAATATATGCAAATATGCAATGTCGAACGTCTCGCCATGCATACAGGTAACATGAGGGCTCGGACGATTCTTTTTCTGCAACTAGCTTTTGAAGCGATGAATATTTGGAATTTTGTATATACCTATCCAAATTTGAGCAAGTTTAGAAAGTGTAGTTAGCGCTCCATAACTAACATGATAAACCGGCTAGTCCAAACACAGCCACCATCCATTGCCCAAGGGTAGAGAAAGACGATTTCTACATCAAAAACAACAAAAACTAGCGCAAACATGTAATAGCGTATTTAGAATTCTAGCCAAGCTTTCCCCATGGGTTCTATACCCGATTCATAACTAGAAAGCTTCTCCGGTCCTTCACTAATCGGGGCTAAAAGCCCTGAAATCAAATAGGAATAAGACTTGATAAATAATAACAACGCAAAAAAGTATATCCTAATTTGAACACTAAAGATGCGTCTCGACCGATGTCGATCACCGTAGCTAAGAACAAAAGCTTCACCCAAATTCCCCTTGTGACGCACCATCCTCTCTTGATTCCGAAAAGGAGGTGGCAAAAGAACAGCGGGGCATGGTCGAACCCAAGAAGGTATCATCTTGGTCTTTCCGCCGATGACGTACAATGCGTCCCGGAGGATCAGCCTTGGACAACGGCAAGCATCGGGGGAAGCAACAACGAACTAAAGCCATGTCTCCAAACGTGATGATCCCAACACAGGAACAACGTTGAGGAAGCTGCCATTATGCCAATCCAACTCTAGACCTATGTTTTCGCCCGGAGACATTTACCAAACTGAAATGAAAGTCGGGGAGTGCCGACGCAAGTTAAGTCGGTGATGCATCTAAGGAGGGGAACGACATCCACTGACGCCGTTGTCACAAGCACCATCCGAAGACGAGAGCAAGTCTTTCATTCGCATGGCCGTGCACCACCCACCATACTCACGGGAATGGGGAAACCATCCATGTTGTTTACACCAAATGAATAACTGGAGCAGCCCGATCACCCCCTAGCACCACGGGCGAAATGTCTCGCGTATTATCTGAAAGAATAATGACACCGTGCACAGTAGCAACCTGCCGTGTAATTAGGCACACGGAGCACCAAAGATTACTTGCCCAGCAGCCAGCATCCACACGATCGATACTCGATAGCAGAATGCAAGGGAACCAGCCAGCCGGCATAGTCCTCATCCTCGCGGCCATTCTCCACCTGGCATGTGACGCTCCGGTCGCCGCCGCCGCCTAGTACAGCGGCCGAGTCGTCACCGGCCACGCCGCAGCAGAGGCGAGGGCTAGTGCTCATATCGACGTACGCACCTGGCGTTCACGAGGCGCATGGGGACGAGGTGGCGCCGGAGATGATGACTTGGGCGGCCAGCCTCGCAGGCGGCGGTGGCATCAGCCCCCCACTCAACGCGAACAAGCAGGCGTGCGGGGGCTCTTGCGCTGGCAAAGGTCGAAATCAGCCCTACACCCGAGACTGCAAAATGGTTTACGGATGCGGTGGAGGTAGCTACCACGATCTGATGTACAGTAGTACATGCAACTGCTCGGGCTCTGAATAAACGCAAGCATCCAATCCAATCAAGCCATAATCTTTGAGTTTCATGCATCCTCTCTGCAGATTGGCTTGTGCTTTGCAAAAAACATACTACTACTATCATTTTTTCACCAGGAAAAAGAATCGGTGTTTGGGGCAAGTGAATGTCAGAACTCACCCGTATAATCAGTGTTTAGGATAAGTAAATTGACATCAGAAACCCCTGCACTAAGAGCATCTCCAGCCGTTGGGGCTTCCGGCCGAAATCCAGCGCTATTTAGCGCCGGATTGGACGAAAGTTTGGTCCGGGGAGCGCCGAAGTTTCAGCCGTCTCCCCGGTAGACATCCGGGGTTTGGCGTTTTTGACCAGTTTTGCCAACATTTGGCTTATTTAATGCATAATTCGGCGAATTTGACCAGTTTTGCCAACATTTGGCTTATTTTTACAAATAAATGTTACAGTTTAACAAAACAAGATCAGTTTTCAAACAAATCAAATGGAAACTAGTTGGTGTTGCCTCGAAGCGTCCATATGTGCTCCACCAGATCATCCTACAGCTGTTGATGCATTGTGGAGTCTCGAATCTCCTGACCCATAGCGATGAACGCAGCCCACGATGTCGGCACCTGGTGGTTAGGCCATGCAAGAGGACCCTCTCTGTCATATGGTGCAGCTTGTTTGCTCGGAGGGACCGGATGCTTCCGCTCATCCTCGATAATCATGTTGTGTAAGCACACACAACAGTTCATCACCTCCCATTTGATCTTTGGACCAAGTCAAAGCGGGGAGAGAGCAATGGGAGGGGAGGAGGGATTTGCGTCGACAAAGTGGTGGGGTTCA
The DNA here is from genome assembly GCA_030979885.1 of Lolium multiflorum. NCBI lineage: Eukaryota > Viridiplantae > Streptophyta > Magnoliopsida > Poales > Poaceae > Lolium > Lolium multiflorum. The sequence goes on along the minus strand of CM061751.1, from coordinate 44,379,421 downwards.
TCTGTTCTCTCGCTGACAGAGCAGGCCTGTCCCCGCTTTTCTCTCGTCCGGAGTCCCCAAGCACACCCCAGGGGGCCGGGGATGGCCTGGGCTCTCCGGACGGATGAAAGGCCTAATCCGGACGAAAACGAGGGCCGATGGACCGTTTGCATCCGAATGAAAAAAGACATCCTTGGGGCCTCGTCGGGGAGACGGCTAGAGATGCTCTAAGGTTCAGGATTGATGGCCGTGTTCAGCAGCAGCTTGTTACTCACACTGTCTCACTTGGCCTTGTTCCAGTGTCGGCTGCCGGCCGGAGACGCGACCGGTTGGGCATTATCTGTACGGCCCGAAATACTGTTGAAAGTTCTTGTGTTGAAATAACACAAGTAAATCAGCAGAGAACAAAGCAGGCATGAAATATGTTGCAAATTGATTTTGGCAAAACTGCAATATACGAATTGAGGTTATTATTGTAATATACTCCATACATGTTTTCGTTGAAAAAGTACGGAATTTATGTGAAAATATTTTTTTTAGAGTGGGTTAATGTTGGATTTATTAATATTTTGTTGAAAACAATGGTAATTATTGGTGTAAGTCAATATAATATGTTGCAAAGAGTTTTCAGATGGGATTAATGTTGATCAAAACACTGGTAATAATTGTTGTAAATGACTCTAAAATACGCTACAAGTGCAGATCGCACCGGTCCAGCTGCTGATCATGGCTTGGATCGCATGAGAGATCCAATAGCAGGCCATGTGGATCACGCGGTTGCTTCCCCTCCACTAGAGGGGCCTCTGCGTTTTGGCCTGCCTAGTGACCTCGCGTTTCCCGCATCACGGGTATCCGACTTACCAAGCACCGCACACCTGGTCAGGTGTAGGGCCCGGCCCATTTTCGTTTTCTGTTTATTCTTTTCCTTTATTTTGTGTTTGTTTTCTAATTTTCCTTTTATGTTTTTTTTATTTTTCAAATTCAAAAAAGTTTATATTTAAAAATTATTCACATTTTAAAAATGTTCAAATTTTAAAAATGTTTAAATTTGAAAATTGTTTAAATGTAAAAACTGTTCAATCTAAATAATCAAATTTTTTAAAATTGTTCTATCTCAAAAATGATCAAATGTTTAAAAATGTGCAATCTCAAAAAATGTTCAAATTTAGAAAAACATCAAACTTTTTAAAATGTTCATTATGAAAAACTATTAAATCTTCAAAAAAAAATTAGTCTATAAAAAATTTAAAATTTAAAATTTTCCTATTTCGAAATTTTTAATCTCAAAAAATGTTCAAATTTTGGAATTTTTTATAAAATGTCCAAATACTTGAATTTTTCATTTCTGAAAATGTTGAGATTTAAAAAAAGAAAAAGAATAAAATAGAAGCAGCAGAAATGAAAAAAAGGAAAAAATAGAAAAAGAAAAAGAAACTAGGCCAGCTCGACATACCGACCTGCGGTGTGCGGTGGGTCGTACACACCAACCAGGTCGGCATATAGGACGGCCCACCACCAAGCGACAACGCGTCGCCCTGCTCACATGCCTCCACTTCGGGTCCAATGTCTTTGCTCGACAAGGACCCAACCTCGCATGCGTTTGAGGCTTCTTCTGTTGGGCTCGCGGACACGCCAGAATCCATGTCGGCCACTCTTGAAGCGCCACGACAGCTGGTACACCAGATGCGCACTCTTGTTTCGGGATGCTCGGGATGTTCGGGTGTAGAGATTACATGAATTTTCTGAAATAAATTCGGATAATCGAAACAGCTTCCTGAATATGTGTTCGGGTTTTTCGGGTTCGGGATATACGGGTTCAGGATTCGGGTATCGGGATTTATGCCCGGAGTGAATACTCCGTACCAGAGCATTGATGGTTCATCTATGGATGGTGCGGTCAAGTACGACCCACGGCAATGTGGTTTCCCTGACTAGATAGATAACTGCGCCCAATGAGCCGGGTACACTTGCCGAGGCCCTCGCTTGAGCATGTCCACTCGTTGGCGCTCCCTACGGCCAAATCCGGCGATATTTTTGTCAGGATTGAAGGAAAATTTGGTCTGGGGAGACCCATTTTTCCAGCCGCGAGCCCAGGATGGATGTAACGGACTTCGGCGAATTCAGATAAAATTGGCGAGTTCGTTCAAACATAAGCGAAATTTAATGATATTTAACATATAGAGGCGAGTTCGTACATAAATAGGCCGAATTCGTACATATATTTGAATTCGGCGATTGGCAAACTAAAACCTAAACTAAAAAGCGGCATCCTACATGCCGAAATGGCGGTAGAAGACCGTGTAGTCGCCGCCGTCGTCGTCGTCGCTCGAGCCAGCGTCGTCCTGGGGCGGCGGCGCCTCGTACCAGCCGGCTCGTGCCCTGGCCAGCGTCGCCGGCGCGTGGCGGCGACGGACGGTAGATGTCGTCATCGCTGCTCTCCTCGAGCGGCCACCAGCAGAAGACCGCCCGAGCGGCCGGGCCCGCCGACCAGATCTAGGCCCGCGGGCCCAGCTCGGCCGCCGCCACCAGGGACAGCACGCGCGCTGGAGGCGAGGGGCACCACCGCGCGAGCGCGCGCCTCCGCCACCGCGGCGTCCACGCGGCCGGGCCGGAGCCGGCGTGCTCGGCGCCGCCGGAACCCGCCGTGTCGGGCCTCCCAGCGCTGGGGAGGAGGACGCCGCGCCAGCACGCCCGGGCGCCCGGCGGCTCCCGCCTCGGCGGCGGCCGGGGAGGAGAAGGGACGCGCGCCGAGTCGGGGAGAGCGGCGCCCCGCCGGCACGGTGGGGCGACGGGAGGGAGCCCTTGACCCAGAGGAGGAGGAGGACGGCGCCATCCTCCTCGGCAGCCATGAGCTACCGCGCCGGCGCGTCACAGTAGGTCTCTGAATGTGGCGAGCACTGCTTCGATCTCGGCGTCCATGGCGGCGGGATCGGCACGCCGCCCGCGCTAAGTCTCCATCCTCCCGGCGCGCGAAAGTCCGGCGGCGCCGAGTAGCCCGCCGTGTGGAGGAGCCGTCCCTCCCATTGGTGAGCGGCCGAAGCCGTTGTTGGCCGCACCGTCGTTCGCCATTGCTTGTTCGTTCGAGTTCTGGGAAGATTTGGGGGAAGGCGAGCGAGGTGAATGCGGGGGACGCGGCGGTTCGTCGATAAATAGAGTGAGCGCGTGGCTTAAGGCGACGGCATTAACTCGCGTGTGGAAGCTACGCGTCCGGCAGCCTTTGACCGCGTGGAGGGCGCGCGGAAGACGATGCGATGAGGACGGCGATCTCTCTTTCTCGCCGACATACAGGGCCACCAGCCGCGCGGGAAGTTTCCACCAGATGCACACTCTTCTGTGCAACCATACTCCGTACCAGAGCATGGATGGTTCATCTATGGATGGTGCGGTCAAGTACGACCCACGGCAATGTGGTTTCCCTGACTAGATAGATAATTGCGCCCAATGAGCCGGATACACTTGCCGAGGCCCTCGCTTTTGTTTATGCATGATGAGTTCCAATCTCTCCAATGCAAAGAAGACTTGGAATTTGATCCGCTCTTCTGCTGGTTGCAATCTTATTGACTGCATATGGGTCTAAAAGCTCAGAGTGCAAATAGCTCAATCGTACAAGGCATGCTTGGTTGCTAAAGGTTATAAGAAATGGTATGGCATTGGCTACAAAGATACCTTCCGTTCAGTTCTAAAGTCTATAACTAGCTACCTAGTTTTACCTCTTGTTGTTTCTCGTGGTTGGATGCTTCGACGCCTTTATGTCTAGAACGCCTTTCAACGTGTTGTTCTGTAAGAGGATGATTTCATGTGTTCACCGCCTGGTTTTGTGGATGAGCGCTTTTCGCAGCATGTTTGCAAACTAGACAAGGCTCTTTATGAACTGAAGCAGACTCATTGAGCTTGGCATTTTTAAGCGCCAGCTCCGGTTACGGGAACTTGGTTTGTACCCTCCGGGTAGATTTACCTCTTTCATCTACAATCATGGCAAAGTTGTCACTTATATGTTGGCGCGCTGCGCCGACGGCCGTGGCGTACGCCGACGGCCGTGGCGTACGCCGACGGCCAAATGTCGGGGCCGTCGGCGTACTGCCCGGCCAGCCCAGCTGCTCGAAGCGCCCCTCGGCGTACAGCCACCCTCGGCACATGACACGCTATCTGGGGTGGCCCCTCGGCGTGTCGGCCTCGGCATGGGTTGAGGGAATGCGACCCCTGATCCGTCGCCTTTGACCATGCCCCTAGCTTGGACATTGGCGGGCGTGAGCCTATCTGAGGCCGTCGGCGTGGCAGAGCCAATTTTCTCCCGCTTGAATCCTCCCGCCCCTCCCCGCAAAATGACAGCGTCGGCTGTTTAGCCTATGCCGAGGGGGCACAGTAAACTAGCATCCATCTTTTTTTTCCTTTTTCCCGCCCATTTCTCCCGCCCAATCTTTCCCGCCAATTTTCCCGCCATTTTCTCCCGCCAGCTTTTCTCGCCGTTTCAGCCCCTCGCCTCCCTATATATACCCATGTGTTCTTCTCCAACAAAACACCACCACCAGCATGGTGTGGTGTTGTTTGTCTAATGTTGTACCCCCGGGGTCTTTCGGCTACACGCACATGCGCTGACGGCACTTAGGCATGTCCTGGACGTATAGGGCAGAACTCACCGGTGGGGTGAACCGGAGGAAAACCTTAGATAGCATGGATCCATACTTGCCACCACATGACCTAAAACAAAGGAAAAAAGTCCATTGCTAACCCTAACTCTAACCCTAACCCTAACCCTAGGGGTAGATTTGCGGGGTCCCCACCCCCTAGGGTTTCCCTAGATACAAACACGGAGGCGTCCGAATCGCTTGGAAACTCTGCTACGACTCTCGTAGAATATTCCATTCCAAACCTATAGTTTCCATGTCCATATGTCCTAAACAAAGCAAAGAAATTAAAAAAATCCATTGGTGAACCCTCGCACGGAAAAAGCTATAGGGGTTCTGCAAGGTCCCCGGCCTAGGGTTTCCCAAGATACGGATCACCGGAGCGGAATCGCTGGGAAACTTGCATTTGTCCCTAACATATGTGTGCACAAGTGTGATGTAAGGTTTGTCTAACCTTTTATGCCCGCGTTGGCGATTTATACATGGGCCGACATGGTAAATCCGGGTCAGCCATGTGGAAAACTCTCGCCACGACTCAAATAGACCTATTTATGGTAAATATACCCAACCTATGGTTTCCATGTATACATGCCATATGCGCGCGAGCCATACGGGAATCCCACCCGCTGCAGTGCCCCATGAATCCATTTGAAAGCGTGGGATTGTTGGGGCGACACTTTCATCGCTCAATAAATGGAGGAAAAATGTTTTAGGTCTAGGACGCGTTATTTATGTGCTAAATGTTTTCCGTTTCGCGCGTTGAGCAGTGCGTGTGGCGCCGGTGCGGCCATACACCTGTCGGCGGCCCGTTTTACGCGGTTAGCGAGAAGCAAGCGGGCCAAAATCGTGGTGGTAGTGATCATTTATGTGTCCTAGTAACCACTTTAAAAGACGGGAACTGGGATACAGCAATTATCTTGGAGAACCCTTCACAGACGAAGTACATCTCGTCCAGGAGTTCTTAGGGGAAATGAGTAGGAAACGGCGCGTTTCACCACATAGTTTGTCCGAACGAGGCCATATTTTGGCACGTGCGTGCGCCTTAGGATGGGAAGCAAGGCCCGGTCGCCGGATTTCCAATCGAACCACGAGCGACAGTTTTCCATTTCGAAGTCTTAGGAAGGGCTTTTTGTAAGCGGTACATAGCGCGCATTTCGGTGCTCGGCGGGACCTCACGCGGCAGTAGGATACCTCTCAGCACCACCTACTCCCATACCGCTATCGCGCGGAAGCCATGCAGGAATCCCACCCACTTCTGCAGTGCCCTTAGAATCCATTGAAGCTGTCCGGTTAGAGCGGTGACACTGTCACTCAATAAATGGAGGGGAAAAATGTTTTTAGGTCTAGGGCGCATTATTTTATGTGCTAAATGTTTTCCGTTTAGCCGTTGGCGGACGGAGTGCCTTGTAGCCTTGATGCGGCCATACACATGTCACGTGGCCGTTTTGTAGTTGTGAAAGCAAGCAGACCAAAAAGCGTCAGCCAGACGCGTGCGTCATTTATGTGTCCTAAGTAACCTTTTGCAAAGGCCGAACTGGGATAGGCATTATCTTGGAGAACCCTTCACGAGCAGGCTATCACAATCAGGAGTTCTGTGGCTTTAGAGGAAATGGTGAAGCGGCCAGATTTCACCACATAGTTTATTAGAACGAGGCCATATTTAGCACGTGCGTGGGCCTTAGGATGGGAAGCAAGGCCCCGTTCGCGGATTTCCAATCCGAACCACGTGCCATTTTCGGGGTGGCGGAAGGGCTTTTTTTGTGAAGCAGCAGGTACATGGCGCGCATTTCAGTGTCGCGCGGGACCTCCGCGCCGCGGTAGGATACCTCCTACGCACTACCTATCACATGCCATATCGCGGCAGAAGCCTACGGAATCCCACCCCGCTTCCTGCGGTGCCCCACCGAATCCGCTGGAATGACCGGATTTGAACTAGGGCGACACTTTCCTTCGCTCAATAAATGGAAGAAAAATGTTTTTAAGTCTAGGACGCGTCATTTATGTGCTAAATGTTTTTCCGTTTCGCGCGTTGGCGAGACGGGTGCCATAGCAGCGCCAGGGGAGTGCAGCCATGCCCGCATGTCCGGCAGAAGCGTTTCTTGCGATTGGCAAAGCAAACGGAGCCAAAATGAGCGGAGCCGCGTGGCGTCATTTTATGTGTCCCTGTTAACCACTGCAGACGGGCGGTCAAGCGGTATCTTGGGGGAACCCTTCACGAGCAGGCTATCTCGTCGGAGTTCTATGGCTGAAATAGGTAGGAGACGACCCGTTTCACCACATAGTTTGTCGGAGCAGAGGCCATATTTGGCACGTGCGTGGGCCTTAGGATGGGAAGCAAGGCCCCGGTCGCGGATTTCCAATCCGAACCACGGGCGACGGTTTTTCCATTTTTCGAGTGCCGGGAAGAGGCTTTTTGTGGAAACGAAGGAGCATGGCGCGCATTTCGATGCTCAGCAGGGACCTCATGTGGCCGGTAGGATACCTCCTCACCACCTATCACATGCCATATCTGTGCAGGCTCCCTTTGGGAATCCACCCGCTTCTGCCGGTGCCCAGCCGAATCCGTGAGCTATCGGTTGGGCGGGGCGACACTTTCCTTCGCTCAATAAATGGAGGGAAAAATGTTTTAGGTCTAGGACGCAGTTTATGTGCTAAATGTTTTCCGTTTCAGCGCGTTTGGCGGACGGGTGGCAACGCCACGTACGGCCGCTACCGCATGTCCAGCGGCCCCGTTTTGTGAGTTGGCAAAGCAAAGCGGGCCAAAAAATCGACGGGCAGCGTGGCGTCATTTTATGTGTCCTAGTAACCACTGCAAAAGACGGAAAGGATACGGCAATTATCTTGGAGAACCCTTCACGAACCGGGCTATCTCGTCCGGAGTTCTATGGCTTTAGGGGAAATGAGTAGGAAACGGCCCGTTTCACCACATAGTTTGTCGGAACGAGGCCATATTTGGCACGTGCGTGGGCCTTAGGATGGGAAGCAAGGCCCCGGTCGCGGATTTCCAATCCGAACCACGGGCAACGGTTTTTCCATTTTCGGGGTGCCGGAAGGGCTTTTTTTTGTGAAGCAGCTACATGGCGCGCATTTCAGTATCGCGCGGGACCTCCGCGTGGCGGTAGGATACCTCCTACGCACCACCTATCACATGCCATATGCGCGCGGAAGCCATCTGGGAATCCCACCGGTGCCCCGCCGAATCCGCTGGAAACTGTCCGGAGTTGAACTGGGGCGACACTTTCCTTCGCTCAATAAATGGAGGGAAAATGTTTTTAGGTCTAAGACGCGTCATTTTATGTGCTAAATGTTTCCGTTCGCGTTGGCGAGGCGGAGTGCAGCGCCGGTGCAGCCATACGCATGTCGGCGGCCCCGTTTGCGATTGGCAAAACAGCCGGAGCCAAAATCAGCGGAGGCAGCGTGGCGTCATTTATGTCCTATTAACCATGCAAAAGAGGCCAGGCCGGGATCGGCAATTATCTTGGAGAACCCTTCACGAACAGGGCTATCTCGTCAGGAGTTCTATGGCTTTTAGGGGAAATGGGTAAGCGGCCCGTTTCACCACATAGTTGGTCGGAACGGGGCCATATTTGGCACGTGCGTGGGCCTTGGATGGGAAGCAAGGCCCGGTCGCCAGTTCCAATCCGAACCACGAAGCGACAGTTTTCCATTTCCGAGTGTAGGAAGGGCTTTTTTGTGAAGCAGGTACATGGCGCGCATTTCAGTATCGCGCGGACCTCCGCGCAGCGGCGGGATACCTCCTACGCACCACCTGTCACATGCCATATCAGCGCCGAAGCCATGCGAATCCACAGCTTCTGCCGGTGCCCATAGAATCACGTGAAGCTGTCCGGATGAGCCCAGAGCGACACTTTCTTTCGCTCAATAAATGGAGGGAAAAATGTTTTTAGGTCTAGAGACGCGTCATTTTATGTGCTAAATGTTTTCCGTTTCGCGCGTTGGCGGAGCGGGTGCGCCCATGGCACCGGTCTGGCCATACAGCATGTCCCCGCTTGACCCGTTTTGTGATTGGCAAAGCAAGCAGACCAAAAATCGAGCGAACCGCGTGGCGTCATTTTATGTGTCCTAGTAACCACTTGCAAAGACGGAACTGGGATCGCGGTGGCAGAGAATATCACGAACGGGGGCTGTCTCGTCCAGGAGTTCATGGCTTTTAGGAAATGGTAGAAGCAGCCCCGTTTCTGTGGTTGTGGGAGCAGGCCATATTTGGCACGTGCGTGGGCCTTAGGATGGGAAGCAAGGCCCGGTCGCGGTTCCAATCCGAACCACGGGCGACGGTTTTCCATTTTCCAAGGTGCCGGAAGGGCTTTTTGTGAAGCGGTACATGGCGCGCATTTCGGTGTCATGCTGGGACCTCGTGACGGTGGGATATCTCTGCACCACCTATCACATACCATATGCGCAGAAGCCAACTCATGAATCCCACCCGCTTCCTGCGGTGCCCCGCTGAATCCGCTGGAACTGACCGGATTTGAATTGGGGCGACACTTTCCTTCGCTCAATAAATGGAGGAAAAATGTTTTTAGGTCTAGGACGCTCATTTTATGTGCTAAATGTTTTCCGTTTCGAGCGTTGGCGGACGGGTGCACGCGCGCGCCCTGCAGCCATACATGTCAGCGGCCCCGTTTTGCATGATTGGCAAAGCAAACGGAGCCAAAAAATCGCGCGGAGCCGCGTGCGTCATTTTATGTGTCCTGGTAACCACTGCAAAAGACGGAACTAGGATACGGCAAGTATCTTGGAGAACCCTTCACGAACAGGGCTATCATGGCTTTTATGGGAAATGAGTAGGAAACGGCCGTTTCACCACATAGTTGTCGGAACGAAGCCATATTTGGCACGTGCGTGGGCCTTAGGATGGGAAGCAAGGCCCAGTCATGGTTTAAATCAGACCACGGGCGACAGTTTTCCATTTTCGGGGGGTCTTAGGAAGGGCTTTTTTATGAAACAGGTACACAGCGCGCATTTGATGCTCCTTGGGACCTCGCGCGGTAGGATACCTCTACGCACCTATCACATGCCATATGCGTGGGAGCCATCTGGGAATCCCACCCGCTTCCTGGGGTGCCCCGCCGAATCCGCTGGCAAGTTGAACTGGGGCCACACTTTCCTTAGCTCAATAAATGGAGGGAAAAATGTTTTTAGGTCTGGGCAAAACGTCATTTTATGTGCTAAATGTTTCCGTTTCGCGCGTTGGCGGGCGGGTGCACGCGCGCGCCCGGTACGACCATACGCATGTCCCGGCGGCCCCGTTTTGCACAATTGGCAAAGCAAACGGAGCCAAAAAATCGACCGGAGCCGCGTGGCATCATTTATGTGTCCTAGTAACCAGCTGCAAAAGGCGGAACTAGGATCTGAGTTCGGTCAAAGGGGTAGACCGCCAGATCTAAAGGGTAGACCGCGCACTCAAGTTAATGTCGACGTGGTAAAAAAGGTAATCTGGACGTAATATAATATATACTAGTAAAAAAATTATATACTAGTAAAACAATGAAAGAAAAAAAATTAAAAAAAATGAAAGAAAAAAAATTAAAAAAAATACGTTATGCCGAGGGGGGCCCTCGGGGTAACGTTGGCCCTCGGGGTATCCAAACCCTAGCCGCGGGTGGAAAACACTTGGTCGGCCGCCGCGGGTCCACTCAATGGATAAGCCGAGGGTGGCCCTCGGGGTACCGTTGGCCCTCGGCGTAGACCTCCGCGAAAATCACCTGGTCGGCAGCCGCGCTCGCGTTTTCCCCAAATCCCCCGCACGCCAAAACTCTTTTCCCCCACTCCCGCCACCGCCACCTCCTGCCCGCCACCGCCACCACCCCCTCCTCCTCCTGCCCGTCGCCGCCGCCTCCTGCCCGTCCCCGCCGCCTCCTGTCGCCGCCTCCAGCCCGCCTCCTCTGGCCCCCGCCCCTTCCTCTGGTCGCCACCTCGTGCCCGCCACCGCAGCCGACGCGCGCCGCCGCCTCCTGCCCGACGCCGCCCTCCTCCCGACGCCGCCCTCCTCGCCCCACCGCCCTCCTCCTGCAGCCGCCACCTGCCGCTCCTCCCTGCCCTCCTCCCGTCCCCGTCCTCCCTGCCCTCCTCCCGTCCCCATCCTCCTCGCCCCGCCGCCCTCCTCCCGTTGCCGCCCTCCTGCTCGCCCTAGCCTCCTCATCGCCCCGGCCATCCTCCCGTCGCCGCCATCCTCAGCACCCCTCCCAGTACCCGGGTATGGTAAGCAATTGGCTTTTTTTTTCATTTTTGTATTCCTTTAATTGTTGTAATAGAAATTGAAGTATTTGAAATTTGGAAATGTGTAGTTGAAATTTGGAAAGAAATAGAACTGCAAATGTGTAGTTGAAATTTGGAAAGAAATAGAACTGCAAATTGAAATTTGGAAACAAATAGAACTGCAAATTGTTGTAACAGGGACATTTGGAAAGAAATAGAAACGTGTAGTTGAAATTGAAATGCTATGTTTAATAATGTAAATAGAAATGCAAATGTGAATTTCTTCTAATAATATGTATTTGTAATAGGCCATGCCGTGACCGCCTCGTCTTGAGCACCCCGGCGTGACGATACCGGATCTTGACGCGCTTCTCGACGGTCGCCGACATCGACACTCTCGGTTGTTCGACTACTTCCTCTACAGCCGAGGGTGAGCTAAATTTCCAACTTCTTCTCCGCATTTTATTTATGTCACTAGATTCATTTTCCAAGTCAAGTTGCGTCACCTAGGTGTCACTTCCCGTCCTCAAGCGTTACGCGGATAAATATGCATTAGTGGTCGGCATATTTTCAACCGTAACGCTTGCGGCATTTACGGGACGTCGGCGGATCCGTAGTTGGGTACGTTCTCCATGCTCTGCTCCGGTCCGAGTCAGGATTTCGGCAGCGCCTCACCGTTGTTCTCCGGATGCACATCCTCTTGTCTTTTTGGCGAGACGTGTATCGGGAGAGCAGCGGGGAGGTGCTGCCGAAATTCGGGGTAGAGCATGGAGAGCGTACTCAATCTACGGATCCGGCGGCTGCTAGGAGCCCACCTAGTAGAGATGTAGGTTGATGCATTCGTTTTGCCTGTTAAAAATTAAAATATGATGCATTTTCCTATTTGATATAAATGCTATGCTTGTCGTTTGGCTTCCAATAGAGCAGAGGATGGCTGATAATGGATGGATGTACACCGGCCGTGTTAGTGCGACTAATAAAACAGATGAGTGGATAAGGAAGACTTGGCATTTAGTGAAGGAGTTGGCGCGTGGTACAAAACAGAAGGTTCAGCCACTTTGCCCGTGCAATCGTTGCTTGAAGCATCACCGTCGTGGAAAGGATGACATGTTTAAACACCTTCTGCAATATGGGTATATGCCTCGTTACGTCACGCAGATCGACTTTGATGAGCACGAACGTGACAGAGGTGAGGTGATGCGGCAGCGGCTCAATGGCAATGAGTACGATGGGGTTAGAGACTTTCTAGATGATCTTGTCGATGCCCACATGCCAGAGTCGCCACCTTCACGGGAGGAACCGCCAGAACCGGAGGAACCTCCAGAACCGGAGGAACCAGAGCCAGCCGCGAAGGCCTTCTATGATATGATAGCCGCTGCTAAGACGCCTCTGTACGATGGCGCCGATTTCTCAGCTCGATGCCATCTCCCAATGTCTAGCCGACAAGACCCGGTACAACACCACCCGTGACGGCTTCGAAGCAAGTCTGAAAACAACTGGTAACATGTTGCCCAAGGGCATTGTCTGCCTAAAAGCCTACACGAGACGAGGCAACTCATGTCGGCGCTCAACATGGATTATCAAAGGATAGACTGTTGTCCAAAAGGCTGCGTTCTCTTCTGGAAATAGTTTGCGGAGGACAAGTACTGTCCCATTTGTAAGGCCTCTAGGTATGAAGAGGTAACGGGAAAGGATGGTCAGGTGAGGCAGTCAAATCAAAAATCGCAAAGTCGATTCTTCGGTATCTCCCATTCATAAAAAGAATCCAGCGGCTTTACTTGACTGAGGAGACCGCCAAACAGATGACGTGGCACAAGATGGGGACTCGAATAAAGGACAATCAGGGCCGGGCGAAGATGGGACATCCATCTGATGGCAATGCATGGAAGAACTTTGATAGAAAATACCCCCAAAGGGCAGCAGATGCTCGGAATGTCAGAATTGCGATAGCTACAGATGGCTTCAATCCATATGGTATGTCATCTGTGACATACAGCTGTTGGCCATGTTTGTAATTCCCATGAATCTCCCCTCCCCCCCCTCCGTCTGCATGCGATGAATCGCTGATCATTCCAGGGCCCGATTACCCGGGGAAGAACTTGAGTGTCTACATGCAGCCAATTGTGGATGATTTGAACCACTCTTGGCACCACGGGACGTTGACGTACGACCGAGCATCGAAGAAAAACTTCTGCATGAAAGTTTGGTTGCAGTATACCACGCATGACATGCCCGGGTACGCCCTAACATGCGGTTGGTGTACAGCTGGTAAATGGCCATGCCCAGTGTGCAGGCATCGACTTGAGTTCCTTTGGCTAAATAAGGGTCGCAAGTATGTTGCGTTTGACACGAATCGGCAGTACCTCAAACGGAGGCATCCGTTCAGAGAAGACAAAAAGAACTTCAAGAAAGGCAAAGTTGTGCATGAAGTAACAGAGGTGCCAAAGTTCGATGGTATAGCTGTTGATGCTGAGCTACGTGCTCTCGTGCCAGCGGCATCGGAATCTGGCCATCAATTTGAGGGATATAATGCACAACTGGACTCACGAGGCAGCCTTAACGAAGCTCGAGTATTACAGGACACCGAACTTCCCTGCTTATCGATATGATGCTACCGTAAAAATGCTTGTGAGGTCAACATTCCCAGGAAGTCAAAGGATAATGTCAAGGCTAGAGTCGATGTTGAGAAGCTCTGTGATAGGAAGAAATTACACATGCAACGTCCTACTGGCCGTCGAAAGAATTGGTTCAAGCCGCACGCCGACTTCTGCCTTGATTCCATCCAAAAGAAGGAGGCATTTAGGTGGCTAAAATACGTCGTGATGTTCCCCGATGGTTATTGTTCGAATATGAGCAAGGGAGTCAATCTACAACAGGAAAAGTAAACAGGCTCAAGAGTCACGACTATCATACTGGATTGAGCGGCTGATGCCATTGATGTCGAGTATCTCCCAGGAAAATATGGCGGTGCTCGCGAGTTGAGCCATTTCTTCACTGCGCTCTGTATGCGAGATATGTCCTAAGGTTATTGAGAAGCTGCAAAGTTCAAGTGCCGGAGTTGCTATGCAATTTGGAGATGATCTTTCCGCCGGGCTTCTTTTACTCCGGTGGCATCTCATTGCTTTTCATAAGCGAGGCACTATTCGTGTGATGCGATTTCGGTGGCGATTTGTATTGAGAGAGAGTTCAAGTATATTCGAAAGATAACTGGAAACAAGCAAAGATTGAAGCATGCATAGCTGAGGCAACGTGCCTTCGGGAGATGGCAGATGCCACAACAACGTACTATCCTGATGAAGTTCCCACTCTGCATAACCCGGTCTCTCGTTACAATGTCGACGTGCCCATGAATGACCCCAAGCTTCAACTATTCCAATGTCCCGGTGGCAAGGCTGGTAAAGGACAAAAATATAGATTGGAGAGGGAAGAGAAGGATTGCATAATGCTCTATGTGCTTATGAACATGAAGGAAGTGGTGGGGGGACGACGACGATGGCGGTCACGATTTCATTAGGTAACATGGTGTAATGCTTATTGTATCTAGTTTCGATCACCTACACTCAACTCGGTCTAATGCTTATTGTATCCTTTCAGCGAATTCACGGATGAACAGTGGTGGCTTCCGCGCGATCCCACGGGCGCGGAGTTGGAGACTCTACTGAAAGAGGGTGCTCCCGGAGTAAAAATAAACTTTGTGTCTTGGTTCATGAAAAAAGTAATGTCTAAGCTGTCCCTCTTACCTACCAATATGTGACTTCTCCCTGTTATTCCACGTAACTAATGCACAAAACAAATTTGAACCGTGCTTGTAGGGAGCTGATGCAAACGTTGAGATGACAGATGAGTTGAGATGTGTTTCCCAAGGTTGTAACCGTGACGTCATGAGTATGAGAAGTATGACGTGAATGGGTTTCGATTCCATACAGAGACACACCAGAAGGGCCGGGCGAATCCAAAAACGATAAATACTGGTGTCTTCACTAAAGGATCCGATACCTTTGATTACTACGGGAGGTTAGAGAATGTATACGAGCTGACCTTCAACCGTACAAACAAACAACTCAATCTCGTTGTGTTCAAGTGTCATTGGTTCGACCCAAGAGGTGGACAGAGAATTACCAAGTCCATTGGGTTAGTTGAAGTTAAGCCTTCCACCACCTATACCAGAGCCGATGTCTATATTGTTGCTCACCAAGCCAAGCAAGTTTATTATTTGCCGTACCCATGCCAGAAAGCGGCACTCAACGGCTGGGAAGTCGTGTTCCAGGTATCGCCACATGGTAACCTACCGATTCCCTCAGGACGATTACAACAACATTGACCCTGTAACATACGAGGGAATTTTCTATCAAGAGGAAGAGCACTTCGGGCACTTTGAGTTAGAATGTGTTCTTGAAGAGGACCTCAGAAACGATGCAGAAACTCGTGGTGAGTCAGTGGTGGATCTAAAGGACATAGATATGCTCGAGAAGTTACAAGTGGAAGATGATAGCGATGATGAGCCTCCACCCGTCTATCAAAATCCAACTTACTACTCAAAAGATAGTGATAGTGATAGTGGCAAGGAGAAACAAAATGAGATTGACGATGAGATTGATGACAGCTGGTGGTGAGGGTCTTTTATGTGTTTATATTTCAACATGCTTCTTATTTGTTTAGTATCTTTATGCTTAGTATTTATATTTTTTCAACATGCTTCTTTATTGTTTAGTATCTTTATGCTTAGTATTTATATATTTTTGAACATGCTTCTTAATTGTTTAGTGTCTTTATGCTTACTATTTATATATTTTTCAACATGCTTCTTAATTGTTTTCTCTTTCTCAATGCAGGTGATTGAACAATATGAGCGGCGGCAAGGAGGACTCGTCGACCGTGCTTAAGAAGATGCAACAGCGCAAGGCCAATGTTAGAAGGAGTGAGAGGGCACCGCGTCGCAATCCGCGTTACGAGGACGGCGCGGGAGGAGGAGGAGGAGGAGGATGAGGACGAGGACGGGGACGAGGTGGTGGAGCTGGAGGTGGCTTGGGAGGAGGTGGAGGTGGAGGTGGAGGTGGAGGTGGAGGTGGCTGGGGAGTACCGGACTTTGAGCCACCACCCTCGGCTTCAGGCGACGTTGCTTCCGGGTTCTTTTTGGAGGGGCCGTCTACAGAGGAGGCGGAGACGGAGTCTAGAGCCGAGGAGGACTCTAGCCGCGGGTTTGAGACTCCGGAGGAGGATGGCGGCCGAAGCCACTGAAGATTCGTGGGGAAGCGAGAGTCCTCGACGAGAGGAAGGAGCCTAAGACCCATGAGGCGAAGACCCTTATTATTCCTGCTGGCCCTGAGTAAGTGTACTAATTTGGCAATTTCGATTTTCATGTACTAATGTTTGATTTTCATGTGCTAATGTTTGATTTTCATGTGCAGCAATTGGACATTTCCTCCGGGGGTCAAGGCGCGCCAGCCTAGCAGCATGATTGGAGCTTTGCTTAGGAAGTTCTGGCCGGGAAAGTACTATCCCCTCGGCACTGTCCCAGCTGGCGAGAAGAAGCTAGCCACTACTTGGACGGACTACGAGAGTGCCCCTGGCGTAGGCTTCCCGACGGCTGCTGAGGCCGTGATGAGGTAAGACATATTTTCTCGAACTTCGTTCATATTTGATGACCCCAATGTTCTAACTCATGACTCTCACAATTGTTTTTTTGCATGATTGAAGT
Organism: Lolium multiflorum; assembly: GCA_030979885.1. Classification (NCBI taxonomy): domain Eukaryota; kingdom Viridiplantae; phylum Streptophyta; class Magnoliopsida; order Poales; family Poaceae; genus Lolium; species Lolium multiflorum. Next base: position 44,362,900 of record CM061751.1, on the reverse strand, counting down.
ATTTTTTTATCGTGTGGCGCCCGAGGTTGAGGAGGCGGCCGCGAACAGGACTTTGCGGGCGACTTGTGAGAGGTTGACACCACAGGTGTGGTACAACCAAAGGATCACGTCCACGGGTCACTTCTGGGCACAGAGAGGCGAGAGGGTCCAGAAGCCGGACATTGTCGGTAAGAATGCTAAGGCCGAGTACGAGATGACGGTGGAGGACTACATGTCGGTGGTAAAATGTCAATGAGATTCTACATTGCTACTAAGTTGCAATTGCATTAGATTGAGTTGAGTATTGCATTT